>OX376372.1:197584409-198199409 GCA_947369275.1 Nemotelus nigrinus
ATCAAATCAAATTTGTTTAGCTTTGAATGAGCATGTTGGCATAACCCTGTAGCAACGGCAGGCGCTGAAAGTGAAAACCTTCAAATCAACGACTCTCCTGAAAAATTATCGCTTTTTGGAATAAAAGGCACTTATAAATAAGTCTTATGCTTTGTCTCTATAGCCAAAGGAGAAAATTTGAAATTTTACAACGGGCACGCCTGGTAACACTTTCCCAATTTACCTATATTTTTAGCATGAAAAACTTCTGTTTACGGAAACTCACGATCCGATAATCAGAATTAGTTGAAATTTACAGAATGTATTGGTCTTAAGTAGGAACAGGTCTGATAGAAGCGATTTTGAAGTGCGGGCAATTTTGTGCCAGTGGTGCCATCTTGAAAAATCACTTAGAAAAATAGCTGCTTTTGGCCCAATAAATTCTGATTCAGTCATTTGATTTTTGCAAAATTCACACGGTAGCTGAACCTTACTTTAAGCCTCGTTTGGTGGAAATTTGAGAAACAGTGCATACTTTCGAAACCACTTTGTCAAATAGAATTTTCAATGTAGATTAAAATTTTTTATGTTATAAAAAGTTGTTCAATTTTAATCATCCCGCAAAAACAATTCCAACTTACTTTAAGCCTCGTTTGGTGGAAATTTGGTTGAAAAATTCGGTTGGAACTGCCAGCTATGTTAATTTTGGTGTCTTAAATTTTGAAAATTCCCGAGAAAAATAAAGCTCCTTGCCCTATACCTTCCAGTACAGTCATTGAATCATTAAGAAATTCAAATGGCAAATTAGACTTATTATAGGCAATATTCAGTAGAAATTTAAATTCAATACAATGATGGGGCTGCCAGCTATGGTTGTTTTTGTATATTTTTGGCATACCTTAAGTAAGCGATTTGAGCATAGAATTTTCAAATCGTAGTGATCTTATAGTGAAAATAAGCACCAAATATTAAAATCTAAAAAATTGGAAAACTTTTGCGAATGGTAACCCTAAATTTCTTTGCATCCCTATAACTTCCAATGCAGTCATCGGATCAATACGAAATTCGCAGAGCAGGTTGACTTCAACGTAAGGCAGATGCGACATATTTTTTGCTAGAAAGGGCTGCTAGTACTAGGCCTTTTTGTTATTTTCGTTCCAATAAATGCTTGCATTAAGTATTTTCATCGCAAACATTTGCAATGAAAATATGTAAAAATTGTTTAAAGTTTCAAAGCTCTGGACATTTTTCGGATGGCAACCCCAAACACCTTTCTTCCGCAGTAACTTTCGATGAAGTCACCGACATTAAAATAAGCTTAGATTCTATTATTACTTAGGGTGTATTAGTTTTAAGTAGGAAAGTAAGTAGTGGTAGAATACACACTCAAAATCTGCACAAATCCTCTACTGTTCTTCGAGCATTAGTGTTTCTAGCGGTTCTGATGCGCTAGGTTTTTAATACGTCAACTCAGTACAATTTTAACCATGAATTGCTTCACATCGAAACAATGCGCCGAAATAGTGACGCTGTACATTGAAAATAGTCGTTCACTTATGTTAGCTCAACGTGCATATCGTGGCCAACAGGCACCGTCTGACAACACTATTCGTCGTTTGGTGTCGAATCCTGTTGAGCACGGGACAGTGGGAGATCATCAACATACCGTTCATCAACGAAAAAGACGTTCTAATGAACTGGTTGAAGCGGTCAGAAAGAGCGTTGCCCAGAACCCGCGCTCAGAATTTTGGCGTCAGTGGAACCACTTTGCGGTGCATTTTGAAAGATGATATGCATTTGTTTTCGTATAAAGTGCAATTAACAGAAAGAATATTACCGACAGATCGTCCACGTCGCTTGGAATACAGTCAAACAGTCGCTCAAATGGTTGACACTGAACCTGGTTTTTGGAAGCAAATTTCGATGACCCATTTGGGGAACGCAAAATCCACACGAGATCCATGAAACGTCATTGCACGACCAAAAAGTGACATTTTGAGCTGGCGTTTGCGCCAAAACCATCATTGGGCCATATTTTTTCCAGAGCAAACGAAACAGTCGATGGAAATCGTTATCGATGGATGTTGGCTCATTACATCTGCCCGCAAATGCGTGAAAAAGATGGTGCGGCATGTCACACTGCAAATCAAACAATTCAGTTTCTACAACGAAAATTCCCTGGAATTCTGATGCCAAAAAGAGGCGACACTGACTGGCTGGGTGGCCAGTCAGTGTCGCCTCTCTTCAGATTACACAGAACCAAATTGAATAAAAAAACCTCATATATTGAAATCAATTGTTTTTTACCGACATAAAAGACGGCGCACCTTGTATATTTGGAGGCAACTCGATAGCTCAGCGCATCCATTCAAAGTGACAACATTTTTGGGTGGTTTAAGACTTAAACGCTATGGAACCAAAAACCTGGCATAGTTTTAATAAGTTAATCATCTAAAACACGTATTAACAGTATTATTCACAAATTCCTTTACATACTTCTGCTTTTATTAATTTTTAAATTCCATGAAATGAGCTGAATGTTGGAGAAAATAAGATTTTAAGCAGCTAATTTTGCGGGATGATTCAAATTGAAATTTTTTTTTTATTTTTAATTTTTAATTTTTTTATTCCGCAAAACGATCGAGTTTCCCGTATCAATATTCTCTACTTTGATAAGCTTTAGAGACGATATATGTTGTCTATGCTGTTTTTTAGACAAGAAGGGAACCATGATCACAATTAAATAACCTTTACAAGCTAATTTTATTCAAAGTTACTAAGAACCTTAAAAAAATAGCTCTCAGTGCAGAATGCATTAAGGTATTTCAAGGAACCATAAAATTAAATATAGCAAATCATCCTACTACTACCTTTTTCAGGTCTGCAGTCAGGGGCGGATTTGCCACTAGGCCCGGTAGGCCCGGGCCTAGGGCGGCAAATTTTCAATTTTTGTTGGGGTGGCCACTTTTCGATTTTTTTTTGAGGCAGCAATATTTTTTCTGTCATATATATCTGAGTTGAATGAGCCTAACACCTCAAACCAACCGGATTCTCTAAAAATAAATGCACACTGAAATTCACATCTGATAATTTTTTTCGGACATTGAAAAGTTTGACTTATAATAAATATCGAAATGCGATCACGGTAGTGAACCAAAGAAGCTTAAAAATGCCTAAAAAGTATCTAGAAAGTATCTGAAAATACATTCAAAGAGCCTAAAAAGTCCTAAAAAGATCCTAAAAGGAACCCAAATAATACCTCTTCAATTTACGAAGAGCTAATCAAAGGTAAATATTTGCATGCGTTGATTTTTCAGAGAATTTTTTTTTATTATTATGGTACAGAGTATATCAACTACATTCGAATCTCTCTTTATTTTTGATGTATTTTTTCAAATTCTACTTCATTACTGAAATTAAGTTCTATAAAAAAAAATGGAATCTAGAATATCATAGGTCAAAATATCTCGGGTTCATCGTTAGTTGAACCCGACATTAATTTTAATTTTCGTACATTAATTTACAGTAGTCGACTGCATAGTTGATCTCCAGTCAAGTGCGAAAGCAAACTTTGAACGAAATAGTAAACTTACTTATAATTTATGAGCGAAGACGTTGGAATTATATGCGATGTAAAAATGTATACAGTTTTCGACTGTTCAACATTGGTACTTTTTAGATTCTTTTTTGTTAGGTACTTTTAAGTTCTTTACCGTGTGTGTATTTTTATATTTATTTGCGTGGCAAGGGCGCAATAAAAGGGAATTTTCGCAAACAAAGCGGTGCCGGTTTTGTTCTGATGTTCCTTTTTTGTGAGCTCGGGTGCAACGAAGGGAATCGAAAAAAATCACGCATTATTACATATAATATTATTCACGAAAAGGGCGGCAAATATTACTGAGGCCTAGGGCGGCGAAATGGACAAATCCGCCCCTGTCTGTAGTTTCAATTTGATCTGGGCTGTTATAGTTCCTTGGCTAGCCGGTATGCTGGCTGGATGTTGGTGTCGACCGAGGAGTTTGATTTAAAAAATCTGTGAAGACGTTAGCGTTAAAAGGGATGCTTGTATCAACTGTCCCAATGCCAGTTAAAACAAAAAATTGAGACGAGAAAAAAATGAAGAGGAACGATTGCACTATACAGCGCAATAGTGGCTTTCGTCCTCTAAGGAGTTTCCCATGAATTCTCCTGACTTCGACATGAGGTAGCTTGTTGCAATTGTCATTGAAGTGAACGCTTCAATCATAGAGCTCTGGACGTGGTCTGTGGGTAGTGAGATTTGGTAAGCATATACTGAACCAATATAATCTATGCTCAACGTTTAGAATATTTTCAGGAACTGAAAGTGCGAGTTCTTTGCTTTGCACTCTGTATAACATATTTTGCCAAGAAGCGGGCGAAATCATCAACTTTTATTTATTTGCATCAATTTGTTGTGCAGTCCTCTTTCGAAGCAACTATATATCGTACGCATATTGCTCTGAGCAGCCGTAGGTCCTCGATTGGAAACCGAGTGAGCAAAATGTACGAAAATTCTGATATTTGAGCAAGTCTTCTTAATGAATTTTTAAGCCGAGCCCATGAACCTATGTCGTTTTTCAAAATGCTATAAGCTAACAGACAAGTTTGGCGACATCATCCTCACATTGGCGCTGAAATTGAAGCTGCAGCTATCAATAGTAAATTATTTTTTTATTTTAATTAGAGGCAGTAATGTGATTTTCAACAGCATCTCCAATACCATTGTACGACGCAGAATCGACGATTTATTGTGATTATCTATTTGCCTTTTCACTAGATTATATTAATTTGCTTTGTTGACTTTTTAAATCTTGGTTTTATTTAAGTGGATTAAATGGTTTGATTTACATTAGTATGAGTTTTTTTGTATTGTCAAAACTATTGGATGCTAATTTGTTAACTCAATCTTTGTTGGTTTTCCTTATGAACGCTAACCAACCCAATCGCATTGCCATAGGAGTAATGCTTCCTTTCCCCGTATATATTTTCTCTCTCTCTCTCTCTCTCTCTCTCTCTCTAAAAGCGTGTTGTGTCGTTGTGTACGATATTTTTAACTGTTTTATTCACAATCAGTGTCTACGAATATAGAGTGACTAGTTTCATGGTTCACTTTACCCCTGAGTTGGCTCACTTACTCACAGCTAGGTCAACTCAAAGTTCGGTGTGCGATCATGGCTAATCGTTCATGTTTGGACTTGAACCAAGATGATTTGAACTTGCAGTTGGTGCCCTATCCACATGTCTACACAAGTTTCCGTTATAGATGACATATTCCGCATAGTATATTTTGCACAATATGGCGACAAATCGCCAATTAATTAAGGAATCCAGACCATCCATCATTCGCAATCATGTTCTCGTATCATCTTAGCATCTTTGACTGAGCTTTTCGTCACCACATACATATTCATTGTTTTCATACATATTCATTCACATTGTTTTCTTTAGCAGATTTGTAGTAACTTTTGCATTGGGGTGCTTCTATTTTTTAAGATTTCTATTTCGTCGTCCTATTTCGGCTGTAGATCTGGTGATGTCTATGGTGATGATTCTACATCGATTATTGGTTCATATATCAGCTATCTATGAAAATTCCACCAACTGGAAATTAACTTCTAATGTAGCAGAAAAATAGCTCTAACTGTGCATTATCTCTCAGGCAAAATTCTTTTCAAAACCGTGCACAATATTTCCAGCACTCTGGATTCATTTTTTTTAGTTTTTCAAGGGTTGAATGAAACTTTCTAGAGAAAGTATCTAGGCAAACTTTTTATAACAATTTTTTAGAAATTGTCTCAAAATTTTTAATTTCTTAAATTCTCATCAAAAATTAGTAGCAATTAGGCGTGGCACAAAATTGCTGGCAAGCTGCGTTGCGAAGGCAATTGAAGATTGCATTATTATTTTTGCAAATTTAGTTTTGGTTGCTTATCTAAATAAAGCATAGGCTAATCATGTCAAGAAAATTTGCCAGATACGAAATTAGATGTTTCAGATAATTTAGAATCTGAAATCACTATTCTCTGACTCTTACGGGTTCTCGTGGTGTTGTGCCAAATATTTATCTAAAAACAACTCGCCTTTTTGCACCAACTATATACTTTCCGGCTTAATGAATCGTGGAACTAAGGAAATTAGCATCACTTGTTCAAATATGACTATGCTTAGTATTGTCTCTTATTTTCAGTCTTGAAAATACAATATACCTACGTACATACATATATCATGTGCGCAAATAGAAAGCATAATTTGGGGCTGAAATTAATTTTACACGGCAATTCATTCCCAACACAAACGTTAAAAAACCATGTCTTTTAAAACTCTGCGATCACGATATTTCACACTATTTCCATATTTATTTTTTTCATACACATTTTCAGCAAGTTAAATATATGTATGTAAGTATCAACATACTATCGAACAGGTATGCTAAGATATGTACATACATATGTTTATGGCTGACGCTAAAATTTTCTAATTTGTGTGTGTATTCAATGAAAGTTGCATGCTGACGTGACGTCAAGCATGAATAGAGGCTTGGTCTGCTGCCTACCAATGACAAATAAGAAACTACTTACTGGTCTAACAAATAACAACAATCAAAATGATTCTTCGCATTTCTTGCAAGAAAGTACTACGTTAACCAAGTCACGTATGTATGTAGATGTAAGATCAAAAGTAATTTATGTTGCTGCAAATACAGTCCCGTGCATCATCTTTGCATCTGTTTTTAATCTTATTGTTTTTCACGGTTCAATACTAAAAATAAAATAAAAACAAAAATAATTTGTTGTAGTAAAATAAGCTTACTGAATTTTGATTAAAATTTTATTTTAAATTGAATCTGTTTCACCGACATCAGTCAGTAATTCTTGCGAATTGGATTTGCCGCAAATAAATTTTTACTGTAAATACGACTTTATGTCAACAAATGTGTCATTCTGCATTCACACTGATACAGAAAAAACCAGTTCATTTTGGGTTAAATTTTATGTCACGTCCACCAATTTATCTTACATTCTGTGATCAATGAGTACAAGCCCACGTGACGTAAAACATATCTTAAGTTTGGTTGGAGTAGGCGACATTGCCACCAAGATCAGTTAAATGATGCAATATCCAAAGCGCCATGCGAAAAACCGAGACTTCAGTCATGCACCCAAGAATACATTTCTTATTTGCTTATGCGGTTTAGATACATAGCCGTTGCATATAAGATGTGTGAGTCTTTCTTACGAACAAGTAGCGTCTTATGTGTTGGAAAAATTACTCTTGAATTTTTGATTGTGTGAGCTAGTGACGAGCCTCCATGGTAGGTGTGTGCTGGGAGGCATTTTGAGGTCAAATCGGGTGCCAAGTGCAAAAGATGCTCGATTTCTTGGAACACGATGTAAAGGCATAAATTAATATGACATCTGTTAGTTGATGAATTGCGAGTAAAGGTTACAATTTTATTGGAGAGGAAGTATTTTTGATGCATGGCGAAGTATTATGAATAGGTATGTACTTTGAACTTCATTTTAAAAAATGTTATTGCGAAAAGGTGTAAAATTACTGAATTTTATGAAAAAAAAAATCTGCCTACAATGTCACGTAAAATGTTATAAAATGTAATGTAAAATATAATTAATTCCTCCTAAATTGAAAACACTAGCATTTAAAAAAACTTCATGAAAAAACTTTTTATTATATCTAGGTACGCGTAATGATTCCATATCATAAATGACGTCGAAATGTTGCGACTCCAAATAATTAACAGCTCAATAAGACTGAGTTCACCAGGAGGTAGGGAATTCGATATTTCTTGGGACTTCAAAGAAATATCCCCCGTTGCTTTTGCCGCTGGGAATACCCAAAGCGGAATAACGATGAAACGAAAATTAAACAAAAGACATAAAAAAAAAAACTAACACTGGTGATCAAAAGTTTGCTTATACCAGCATTATCTTAATACTTCTTTCCAAAGATTTGAATCGGCACTTTGTACCGTATGAATCATGAATTAAGAATAAAATTAATAATTCTTCAATAAGAAACCAAGAGCAATGATTTTAAATTTATAATAGAAGAATTGTGTGCTAAAGTCTAGGTATGGCTTTGAATAGTAATCATTTGATTCGTTGTAAAACAGATTTAATAAGAAGTAGCTTATTCCCTCCGACCAACCAGTTTCTTCAGTCAAATGTTGCTTTCGCAGTCATTTTTGTACAAAAGGTACAAAATGACTTTTTTATTGTATCTATTTTTACTTCAGTACTTTTTCTGTTCTTTCTGCCAAATTCATCCGAAAGAGTTTTTGTGTGATGTAATTCTTGAGACTAGTGAGGGCTGAGTAATTGTGATGATGTTTTTACAAAAATGCTATTCACGATTAATAAAAACGGTATGTTGCAAGTTATTTTTGTGTTGGAATATAAAATCGCCCCGAATACCAAATTTCGCTGCACTACTTTGTAGATATAATTTGGTGATATTTTATTATTCATGACGATTCATTCGTGTGAAAGTAAAACTCCAAATTCCGCAACCAATTGCAGAAATATACTCCCTAACATGCGCTTGTCTGCATAACACAACAATTAGAGCCATTTTTTCAATGAAATTCTGCGGTGTTCTTCGAACTTTCACCGACTGATCGCAGCCAAATATATTAGACTTACTTTAATCAATCGTCATTTTTGGTTGCTTAGTTACCGTCACCTTCATATTTATAGGCGAGTTTCATTTTCGGCTTTTATATTATTTAACAATAGGTAGGCATAAAGCACTTAGTGTGACACTAAAGATATATTTAATCTATGCTATTAATCTAAATTAAATATTTTTTAAACTTTAATAATATACTGAAAAAATCCACATAGCATGTAGTCCGATGTTACATAGCGCAGCATTTGTGGTCGAAAACGCTACATATGTACCTATATAATACCCTGACCTATAAAATATGGCTGCAAGGGCCACATTCCCATATATTGTGGGCTTTTCTTCTATGCACATAATCTCGACCCCCATGAAATATGTCATATAGGCTTTTCTCAATAGACGTCTTTACCTTGAGCTTGTTACTACAGAATGTGACGTCAAACCAAGTCGAGCTTGTCCAAATTCGGTTATATTCGTCTTGGCATTTCTCTCTTGTATGCAGGGTTTCCACTTTTGATACATTTGTATCATTTTGATACAATTTTATTTGACACTTATATTTTTGATACAATGCTACAGCCACTCACTAATTTATGGCAAAATGCTACATTTTGCTACATTTCAGAAGAACTGGTTAGAATTGAAAAGAGATTAGAGGAATTTTGGGAAGTAAGAAACCAAACAATGTTTGGGTGGCACTGTATGACATACAAGGCCTAAACATATCCTTTTATTCACCACATTCATCAAATCATTAGTATTCCGATAGCTATAGTTCCCTTTTAAGCCGATGATTTTTTATTTAGAAATTTCAAACAGTGAGTTTTCCTAAAAATAATGTGCAATCCGTATTAATTTCGTGAAAATTTTGAGTGCATTCACATAGAACCCACATTTTACAATAATTTTATTTTGTGTAGCTTCAATTTTAATGGCAATATACAGATGAAAACAAAGAGCGGAAGCGATTTGTGATAAAATTTTTTAGGCTCTATATTATCCAATAAATATAGTAGCTCCAAACCAAGTTTTTTTTATTATTATTTGTAGTTTCAGTACTTCGACCCAAATACACTTTTGGCAACTTTTTGATACATTTTTGTCAATACTGATACACTTATTGAAGAAATTTGATACGGCGGAAAATTTGGGAGTGAGAACACTGCTTGTGTGCTGACCACCGCGTTCGCTTGATCACGAAGTCTGGTTGTCAGTTTACTTCGTGTTGTTTTTTGGTGCTTGTAGGTTATGTTACCAAAGCAAGCAAGTAGACTCAAACACATCGTCTTGGCTTGCTGCGAAACGTCATAATTGCTTAGCTGTTCCGCTGACGCCACAATTAATTATAACCAGGGCTGTGGAGTTGGAGTCGTGACCCTGTACATTAAAAACGAAGTCGGAATCAAATTCGACTCCGATGTACAGAGCCAGGACTCCGACTCCACAGCCTGCTATGATAATTTGACAAAAGCTTCATGAATATAAACAAAAATTGTGGAATTCTCTTAATCAATCTTCTATTTGTAACTAACAAAAAACTAATTTAAAATCATTCAGAAAACTTATTCAAGTATGAATAAATAATTTTACCGCTTCATAAGAAATTGCAGCCATCAGTGCATTACAGAGACTGCAGAAACATTGGTTAGCTTTTGTACGAGTACGCAAAATCACCAGCGGAGTGTCAGTAGAAACAGTTAACAACAAAGGGCTGATGTGACTCGGTCATTTGTAGCATGCTATTTCGACATAATCACTGATTAGTTTCGGCTGTTTAATCTAGATATTTTAGTTTGCGATTAAATTTTAACCTAGTGTGTTTTTGGAAAGACTTTTTATAAAGTTTCAGATCTTTTTGATATGTTCGTCGCAATGGTGGGTTCTTATTAATTGTGAGCTATGAGTTGATTTTATGAAGCTATTATCTCTTTTAAATTAATTAATTTTGTCACTGCAGCAGCCTAAAAATGTTCGATAAGTTTTCCAGACATGCATTCCCTTATTTGTGGACACACGCGATTTTCAATAACGGTTATATGTTTCGTCATCGTACCTTACGAGAATCGTCCTGTTTCTTTAGATGATAAATAGCCCCAACAGATTACAGAAGTTGTCTGCCGTTTCATAAATGCACTAAGAATTGATCCTTTCATCCTTTCTTATTCAAGCGTACTGGACACATTCCTTCATAGAAGGTTGGTTTTTCAAAATGAAAAACCTCAACAACAAGCCAGCATTCAAAAATGTCCAAAATATTTCTTAGTGTACCGACACGCACGATCCGAAAAACCGTAAAAAATTCCGAAAAATTAAAACAGTTACTGGTTTGTTTTGTGTCAAAAGCATCAACAATTTTGTCAAAAATACAAGCTTCACTGTAGAGATGGCACACAGCACACAAATCGCACACAGCACACCGCACACCTTACTGTGCCGCTCCCGAAAAAGCACAGTATGCACTGTAAACGAAGACTGGGAGTACGGCACGGAATTGCAAAAGTGTACGGTGTGCTCTGAAGAGTTTGGCCCATTTCTACTTGACAGACTAATTTTTGTGAAGTATTGAATTTTATGGTGATATCACGAGTAGTAATATTTTGATGAGAAATGAGTAGTAGTTCACTTTGGATAAAAATTTGATGCATGTCTTATTCTGATTTATTGCTCCGCTAAATTTCCACTACAATTTTTTGTTAACGTTAATAGTGAGAGTGAGTTTTGCTGATGATCTACAGATACCACCTGCTTCTCTGTAACCGAGAAATTCAGGAAAATCTTCATACGATAGCTTCGTGTCTGTGTTATCCATTCAAACTAAGTTTACACACTCCGAGTTGTTTATGCCCTAGAATGCTAGCAGCGGGTTAAAATTTGAATTGAAATGAAATTTTGCTGGAGAGGTCATTGAATGAATTATGTTATTTTGTATTTAATTCGATCACATTTTATCGTATTTTCTGATGTTTTCAAAACATTCCATTCATATCAACATACATCGATCTTGTCAATCGTAAAGCTCTGCCGTTTAATTTATGTAATTTTAACCGCTTTCTCTAGTATTCTCGTTTCTGTGTATATTTTCAAATTGTGTTCTATGAATTAATTTAAATAGTTAACAAATGAATCTGTTTGTTATCTATGTATAAGTAAAATGTGTATGTACCTTGATAAGAGCTTAATTAACTGGCTTTTAATTTTACCTTTAGTTACACATAAACCTAACTGGGCCTCAAAAGTAACGCCTGTCTAATCATTGAGTTATTTTTTTTCAAGTATGGCTCTTTTTGTCATAGTACTTTTTGAGTAGTTATTCCAGATTTGAAATAAACTTGATAAAGAATTTAGAATTATTGAAATAATGAAAAGTCAATCAATTTACAGCTACCTTTGTATGAACAAAATTTATTTTTATGCAAAACAAATTCACCCCGGGTAATATATCCGATTTATTGTTCACATGAAGGTTAGGCTTTTGTTTGAATGTTGGAATGAATGGCTACCTAAAAAGGATTGAGCATTATACGTTTACATTTGTATATGAAATGTAACTAGCAGTTTTGATACTAGAAAGTCTTATAAAGTTGGAATGTGGTGACGAAGATTTCAAATGATTATGAACGTAGAATTGATGAAGTGCATAAATGATTGCATTGAAATCAAGATAATTTCTCCATAATCCATTGTAAAATTATTTAAAACAATAACCGCCTCCATAGCAATTCCAACTACAATCTCGTATTAAATCTTTCACCACTCTGTCACACAATAAATATAAATTGAAATAACAGCTCAGATCATCTACGTTACTTGTGCAATGACCATACATCTTACGCAAAAGATTGTTTATTCAAAACATTAAGTAAAGCTATCAGAATTCCGGTCAATATTTGCCTAAATTAATTACATGCCTGAATGCATTCCTTCGCGAAATAAACACACTCAAAACGAACATGTGAAGTGGCACATGCGCAAAGTATCAAATCAACTGATTTTACTACACTTGTAAGAATAATAGTGATCTTGATCTTGCCATTGTGACCTCTATTAGACATTTTCTCGTTTAAAATCGTGCAAAGTTAAATATGAAATGCATACTGTAGAGGGACGTAGGAAAGCGAATAGCTTTATCGTAGTGCATACGATTTTCCCAGAACTAGATTCATTTTTCCATGCCATTAAATTCAAAGTGCATATCTAGATGTAAATGCGTATTTAGAGGTGTCTAGATTATTTTAATTACACGTAGAAATGTGTTATTTTTTTGGTATTTGCATGATTACTTATGTTAACATTTATTTGCTGGCAGGAAGTTAAATAAGATTCGACAAGTGGAGTTACAAAATGTCTGAGAGGAAATAAACTATATTATTTCTGTGGTGAAGTTAGTGCATACATTATGCATTATACGTGTGTCAGAAGGGCCATAATAGGTAAATCGACACATGCATGCGAGGTTTGTTTCAAGGCTAATGGAAGAGATTTCAAGATTGATGGAAGAATCAAAATACTTGGCCAACAATCTGTTTATGCTTTTTAAACTAAAAATTTCTTAACGACGAACTATAAACTTGAACAATATTTTCGAGTTGGACATCAACCCCGCATGTATACTCTTTTCTATTAGCTTGTTTTGATACTCCAGCATATACATACGTCGCTGATATACTACATATTTACATTTTAAAGTAAAACTCTATTTGAGCAGCGAAACTACCAAATATTAGTAGTTCCATTGACGTCATTTTTAATTTCGAGCTTATTATTAGTGAATAAATCTGGCAAGTGACGCATTTGAAATTATCCTATTTCCCATTTACTTCGTTTGTCATAAATTGTTTGGCAAGATCATTATGGATGTATGCATGGTTCATTTTTTGTCGACATGAAATGCAATATTTAATGTTCAATGTATGTGTTTAAGTTCGTATCATTATTGAGTCTAGCCCCGTCATTTTATGAGCTACGTAATCTCAGATATGAAGATGTTATAATTTCAACACTTTTATGTGTGCAAACAGCTGCCAAAGTTCAATCAATAGAATAGTTTTATTGATAAAATCGTATCTCAGCGATCCATTCTGTTCATTTTTTTTATTTTGTATTAAATTTGCTCTTTTGGGGAATTTGTTCTTCATATAAACAAACTCGTTAACAAAAATTGTAACTCAATTTGTTTACGAGTAAGTAATGTCATAAAATATGTCACACTTTTTTCCGGTGTAATATGGCCTCAACAATTAGTCTATTATACGGTGCTCATACCTTCTATATCGTTTCTTTTTAGAATCGCAACACATCTTTGACTGCCTCTGAATTTTAGCTGCACAGAATTCAACATACAAGTGTAGCGTACGTACGTTTAGCGAAAAAAAATGTATTGCTTGTCAACTAAAAGTAAGCACATTATTCAAAAAATTAATATCTTGACACTTTATCCTGACACTTGAAAAGCCAACGGGGGCACGGTTATTGAAAAGAGATGCCAAGGCATACACAGGACTTCGATGGAGCGACTTATACCCATTTTCAAACAAATGTCAAGGGTATCAATTTAAAGGGTAAAGAGAAATTCAGAATATTAAACTAGCCGAAGGTCTGCTAAAACCGAGACGTCTTCAAATCTCTACTCCAGCAGGTCTAGATCGAGTTACCGGTTGTTATCCATTGATGATGATGATAAATATATGAAAATATGAAAGGAATTGTTGAGCATATTTTAAAGACATTTATTTTGCTCCACGTACATTTTTTTCAGTATTAGCTATTAAATGAATGTTTAAAACAGGCATACTTTTTGCCTTTGGTGTATTGAAATGTTTATCACATAAATCGACAGAGGGTATTCACAGTTAGAGGGTATCCACAACTTATAGTAGATTATAAGTCGCATCTCCCACCAAAAACAGAGTAAAACTTTTGACCCGTGAATATTTCGCTTTATAATTTCATATTCAAGAAGGTGTCTGAGCGTTGGGTGCCGAGAATGTTAACTGACGACCAAAAGAAGAAACGAGTCGGCATTTCGAGGGTGAATCTCGAAAAGTTCCATTCAGAGCAGGAAAAGTTTTTGTCACGTTTCGTGACCATGGACGAGACCTGGGTCCACCATTTTGATCCAGCAACCAAACTGCAATCGATGACCTGGAAGCGACTTTCTTCATCGACGCCAAAAGAATTCAAAGTATCAAGCTCGGCGGGGAAGGTTGTGGCATCAATTTTTGGGACGCTGAAAAAATTATTATTGTAGAATTTTCGGAAAAGAGAGCCTCTATATCAGGCTCTTACTACGCAGACCAAATGAGAAGATTGTGCGAAAAAAAGACGCGGTATAATGCGAGCCGGAGTGCTGCTTCATCAAGGCTGCCGGTTCACAAGGCTGTCGTTGCGATGGCTGTCGTTGCGATGGCTGCAATTCAAGAAACAGGATTCGAAATAATCACATTTTGAAATTTTATAAAATATCTTTGCCTTTTTTGGGTACTTAATACTTGAGTGGGGTTGAAAATTTCAAAAATATTTTAATAGCCAAGCTAAAAACATGAACGATTTTTATTTCTTTTATCGATTTGTTCAAATATTTTGTACAATTGATTCCATTCAGTTTGTACTGTTAAAAAAAATGAAAAATAGGCTTTTTGCTTTCTTCTATTCAATAAGTAATTCTTTAGTACTTAACGTACAAAAATGTATTTATTGGGTTTTTAAAGGTTTGTTAAATAGCGGCAATTTTGCTAGAGAATACACAAAAAGAAGGCACATAAAGTTTGCGCTCACATGCTGAATGTTGAGATATCTAGAAATAATTTATTTCTAATGCACTGTTTTAATATGTCATTGCTATGGAAAATTAAAGGAAAGAAATCAGAGTTTTTGTATTATAGTAAAATTTGCTCAAAATTATTGTCAAATTTTGGAAAGATAGGAAAAGTTACAGAAATATAGCAAAAATAGTGGAGAGACAATATTCATCGGTTCAAATGGTTCTAAATGATTTCAAATCGACAAAAAATTACGGCCCCAAGCCTCGTTGCGGACGTCCATCAAAAAGGTTCTATAAGGAAAAACAGAGTACAGTCGAATCTCGGTACTATACCACCTGGCGGGACCAAGCGAAAGTGACATAGTAGCGCGAGTGGCATAATACCGAGGGAAAACGTTTCGACGAACTGCTTTTTATGAATAAAAGTACGTATTTTGGGTTTGACTGAAACCAAGAATTTTTAATGTTTCTCTATCATTGTACATATTTAAATTCAACATTTACACTACAAAGTTACACTACTGAAGAATGATACATTTTCGGAGGTGCAGAAGCTCGACCAGTTTAATTGCCTTCTCCTTTATCAGATCGCCGCTGACATGCAGATTCTTCCCTATTGCTGGTTTCAACCATATTAGCACGCCCTCATTGACCGTCGGGTTATGAGCTCACGGTAGTTCTCTTGACTTCGATGCCCCATTTCTTGCTTATTTTTCTGGCCAGATTAGACTGATTCCGCTCGTTCTTCGCGACATCGATGATATCCTTCTTCTCCTTCAGCGTAAACTCAGTCCACTCGGACTTCTGAGCTAACATTTTGAGCTTCAGCTACTTTTTGAACTTCACTACAGTACGAGATCCCAAGTGCGTGCGTGTGTAAGAGAGATACCGAAAAGATGAATTTGACTGCCCTCTTGAGTTTACAAGTGGCATAGTAGCGAAATTAGGGGGT
The DNA here is from genome assembly GCA_947369275.1 of Nemotelus nigrinus. Classification (NCBI taxonomy): domain Eukaryota; kingdom Metazoa; phylum Arthropoda; class Insecta; order Diptera; family Stratiomyidae; genus Nemotelus; species Nemotelus nigrinus. The sequence goes on from OX376372.1 coordinate 197,600,765, forward strand.
GACATAGTAAATTTATTTTGTATGTATTTTTGCCGGGACCGTGCGCAACTGGCATAATAGTAAGAGTGGCATACTAGCGAGATTTGACTGATCTTATCACTAATGAAAAAAATTCGCAACTGGCTGCTCATCAAATATCAGCTAAAATCAAAGGAAACCAAAAAAAAATGCTCTAATATCTCAAGGAAAATTCACAAAGAAGCTGGATACCATGGACGAGTAGCTTACATGAAATGCAATATTCATTATATGGAAAAAGCTTGCAACAGCCCTTCGAAAAGAAAACCTGCCAAGCACATTAAAGCATGGTGACTGTGGAATTATGATATGGGGGTGTATGTCGCGTGATATCGTTAGACAGTTGAAGTTTTTAGAATCAACAATGGGTAAGTTTTATTATCTGAACAATTAAAAAAGCAAAGTAAAGCAAATTGTCAGAAACCTCGGCTTAAATACACATTTTTGCTTCCAAGATAATAATCCGTCCCATCGAACACTTGGGAGAATCGCTAGAGAGCAGAATTCGAAATACTGAAAATTTGTTATCACAGAAAAATAGCAAAACTGCGAAAGAGACAATTCGATGCCAAAAAAACTTAAGAGGTAAAGAATCGAAGATATTTTATCATCTATTAATTAATAATTTTAATCCTAAAATTTATTATTACATTCATTTTCTTTAATTTAACATATCATCTCTTAAAAAGTGAACGCAGACCTTTTTATCTTGTTTTTTGTGTGCTTTCTGTCAAAAGGGCTATTATTTCAAAAACTATGCAAGTAAAATAATTAAATTTTTGTACTGCGAAAACTAAAGATCTACTTAGTGAAGTGAAAAAAGGAAATTTGAAAAAAAAAAATCTTGTTTTCCATTTTATAATGGTAGAAACTGATCGGAATGCATTTATATGCATATATTTGTAAAGAAATATGAATTTTTGGGTAAATCTTTCAAAGCCATATAGAATGTAACTGCTTGCATTATGAGTTTATTGCAAACTGTCATCAGTTCGACAATTCTCTTAATTTAATTTTGATAAAATAAATTATATTCAGCCAAAACAAAATTTTGTTTCTCATCTTCGAAATTGTCAATGTGTTGTCAGAACGACCATGAATTGCATTTAAAAATAAATTGTGCAGACACTTGAATGAATTTCATTTGGCATGTGAGTGCTATTTGTACATGTGACTGGCAGCATGCACACAACACAATCAGTTCCGTTTGAAGAAACGTGCCTGAACGCGCATTTACAAACATATTCGTACATAAATACAGACCCATAAAAGTATATATTCTGTACGATTATTAGAAATCAGATGTATGTACTCCTAACTATTTGCTTTTATTTATCGTTACGATGCTAGTAGGAACGGACCACACCTCTTTTGATTGCAATAAGCAATTATTTTTCTTTAGATGTCAGCATTGTGCCAGATACAAAAATACTTTGTTTAAATTTTTTCGATGTGATGCTGTAATGTAATAGAAATATCTTTCTTTACCTTGTGAAAAATTTCCAATCTCAAATTGCCGTTTGCGAACCTTGAGTGATACTTAGTAGTAGCAGCAAAAAAAAAAGTTTTAGGAAGGTAGTCGATGATATCGAAATAATACGTACTACAAGTATTTTCATATTGTTGATTCAGTGTTAGCAAGTTTGTGCGAATCGTCTATCAGAGTGCACGAACCATGTGTTAGTATTGTGAAGTTAGTAAAGGTAAATGACACATGATGAGGTTGGTGAATGCATCGATTTTGGCTTCAGGGATCATTTTGAGGTTGAATTGCGTCAAATATTTGACGCTTAGAAGAGGAATTTGTTAAGAAAATTTAGTCAATAACGCATACATTAAAAAGATCACAATGTTTGAATGCTTCAAGTTTGATACTCGATCACTCTTAATTTACCATATCCGGCAGAGTTATTCAATTCAATACACAGCCAAGAAAAGAGCGTACTGAAATTATTTTTGGCCATGCAGCTAAAACACGCAAGCAAACTACAAAAAAATCAAATCCATTTTAAAATTTCGTATTGATTCATTTTCCTAATTCCCACGGAAAAGACATTTACGTTTCAATAAATCAAGAAAGTAATTTTTGAATGTCAGAACAGCTTTCCGTCTATTTTCAGATTCATTTAAGGCGCAGATACTATTTAACCGAAAATATTTTAAAATAAAGCTACGTGGTAATTAGCAAATGAAGAGATTTACCGGAATGCTCGGCGACATTTCACAAGTTTGCAAATCACGAGACATATCGTCAGCAGATCGCACGCACGTAGCTACATTGCAGACAAATATTTTCAGATACAAGAATAAAGTGCACAGTCCGAGTCCCAAAAATAAGATCGGTGAACAGCAGAATTCAAAATGTAGTCACGATGCAAAATTCTTTGTGAATGATCGGTTTGCTAACACTTGGCATTTGGATCATATAAGCAAATTGAGAGTTTATCATAGAAGAACTGGCGGGCTAGCAAAGGCAGAGTTGTTAATTTTTTACATAGTCTTATTCTTTTTTCCATAGTCTTCCATATGAAAAAATTCTTGACTCTCTCTGATGATTTTTATAAACAAATGATTCATACAATTAGGCAGGATTAATGTAAATTCCTGAAAAATGTAAAATCTAACCTTTATTTGAGTGTCAATCATTCATTAATCTTACTTGAAAGCTAACATTATCAACAAAGTTGCATTCTTCGCCGCAAAATGTTTGACATTTGCAAGCTTGTAATCGCAACCCAAACATCAGTATTGTTTTATTTTAAGCCATCTTCATTGACGTCTCGTAATGATTGCCAAATTTTCAAGACGCTCCTCCTGTCAGTTTTGCATTCACCGTAGTGATAAATCTGTTTGCATTTCGAACGTGCTAAAGATGCTCGTGAATCTGCATATATTATCGAGATGACGAACTTTTTGTTTTCCTAATAGATTCGCTGTCCATTATTTAGAGAAGAAAGTTATTTTCAGCTGTCGACAGATGTTCGCTCAGTCTTAAATAAAAGCGACGAGCATAGAACTTTTTTGATGCAGTCTCAGACTATATTCTTCGTCCAAAACAATTTCAAATCAATAGAAATCAAGGTCATTACTTTCGAATTTGGTCACGTTTTGCAAATGCCGGCAGTTCTGGTTTGTATCTAAATTTAGATTTGTTATTTTATCAACAGAGCTAAAGTTTCTATTTCCCGAATTGACAAACGAAATTTGTTTTAGAAATGCCAAGTAATTGCTAGACAAAAATGTCAATCTTATCTGAGGCCCCTCCAAACTATTTTTCAAGTTCTTATCATCGTTCTTTAACAGTATCAAGCTAAAAATTATATATTTAAAGCTATCAAAAATGCTCAAATCTACACATTGCGTAAATGGTCGTGTTTGTATTCAATTTAAAACTTCAGTACTGTTCAATCGATATTTTTTGTAAAAATAAATCCTAATGCTCTCTAAATTTTGTAAACATCTGCATGATATCAACTACTACTTTCCTTATGAAATAGAGTACACGCGTATTCACATGACTGCTAGATATCATACTATTTGATACTTCAGAAAAACAACCATGTTTGTAAATATTTCAAGCAAGTATCTAACCCCTGACTTCTAAAGAAATCTATGAGAAAATCACGTATCGAAAGGTAAATGAATTATATAGATCGGTCTCAAATTTTATTATGAGAAATCCTCTACCGTACGTTGTAGAAAATAATGCGAACGTTTAATGAATTTATAGAACTGGATCGGATTTCGTTTATAATTTTACTGGAATTTAAGTCAATAACATTTCAAATTAAAACGCATTTTCTAAATGATCTCATAGGCATATGAGTAACCTCTGCGTATTTCAAGAGGGTCAATAATCCATAACATCAATATAATTGAAAGTATTTTTAAATTGGGGTTTTAATATACTAGATGATCGTCGTTTGTACTTCAAAGAGAAATCAGTGCAATTGTTACTGCTTACCAATTGAATTTATTTGATATTTTAACTGCATTCCCAAAATAGATTAATTATTTATTGATTGCTTCCTCTAGAGTTGTTTAAGAGTAACATAATTTTTTTCGAAAAATAATAACAAGAATTAAGTTTGAATAAAAACATTTTATGCATTATGGACGGTCCCTTTGACCACTATTGACGAAGTGCGAACTGTCGATACAGTTCCTGAGTACTCTTTCAACGCTCTTAGAATACTACTTACTCTTTCAGTGCTCCTAGAATCGATCTGCTGTCAGCATCTACTGAGTCTTCTCAACACATGCGTTGTATTTTGTAACTAGTATGCTGTGTTTGTTCGTTCCTTATTAACCCGCTTGAGGATTCAATTGTCGCTCAATTGTTCGACGTCCAAAGCCTATTGCATTTTTTTATATTGTTATGACGGTAGAAACTTCCAGTCAGAGGCAGCTCGTCGTTGAACACAAAGCAAGCAAGCAAGCAGTGTTTCCTTTGCTAAAGATTCCTTACACAGAAAAGCATAATTTAACAATAAAACTGAAATTCAAAGCAAATTATTTGATTTTATACGGAAAATATTCAAAATCAGCAAAACATCTTAAAAAACTATCTTAATGCTGTGTGCGAAATAGTTTTATTTTCTAACATCCAAAGTACACTGGTTTAAAGGTAACTTTACAGGAACGCAATAGAACTTCAAGCGTTTTAGTCAAAACCTCAAGCGTATGTTACCATTCTAAGCCAGAGCATACAGTTCATTGCAGTGTATTGAAAAATACTACACAGAACACTGAAGTGATCTTGTATCAATGCACATTTTAATAATGTGTGCATACACCCTATAACAAGCATTACACAATTGATGATTATAAAAACTTTGCAATGAATGTTCTCTATCAGCAACGTGAACGCTGCTCAACTCACCGCGTCTGCTTAAAAAAAAAGCCTTGCTTATCCGTCCGCTAAATAACCCAGAAATATTTGGGCATTTACGCAACAAGATTTAATGTGGTTTCTGTTCGACTTCTGTTTCGCTACAGAATTTGGAGCTGGTTTGCTTTGGACGCCTAAGTTAAGAATCCTGTTTGTATATATGGTTACTGTAATGGATTCATTATTTAACATAGGATGCTATCTATATGTTTAATTTCTGTAATGGATTTTTTACTAAGCTCTAGTTTAATGTTTGATGTAAATTGAAATTCTTATGATTTGTCTGTTTGCTTTTTTGCACTTATAGTGCGTAAGTTAGTATTCGAACGATTTTGTTTTAATGCAAATAATGCAAAAGTATGAAATTAATTTTCTATTGGAAATCGATGCAATTTCGCCATAGAAAAACTACTGCGGGAAAATTTTTCACTTAAACCATTTGAAGAGAAAAGTGTATTTTATAGATTCGTGGTGACGAGAACCACTAAATCACGTTTTATTTAAAAAAAAATATTTTCTAGTTGGAAATCGCTTGCACTATTTAAAACTTAATGAAACTGATGGCGACCATAGAAAGAAGGAAAATCACTGAATCAATCTATTGGAAATCAAATAGCATGGACAACTTTTGATATATATATCCTGCGCTGAAATATTTTTTTGATTTTTCTGCAAAAATATCCAAAAATATAGGCCCAAGCTTCCCCGAGTCTCAAAGTCACTAGCCACAACTGCTGGCGTCCGTTTTCCTCGATTGTGTGATCCTTTTTTTTGAGGTCGTTAATATCTAAATAGTATCTTCTTTGGTGGTTTTATCTAGAAATATAATATTACCCTGGTGACTTTGAAAAAACTCGATTAAATGTAATTTGCAAAAGCTACTAGTTGCACCGATTCAATCATAGTCGCAACAGGTTATCATAGTCTGAACAAGGTTTCTTCGATAATATACTCAAATACTAGGTTCAAAAGAATGTGAGCTAATTTGCCTCCTTTTTTAATGCTTTATTAGAAGAAGGTTTAGGAAAGTCATTCATAATTATATATATTATTATAAAACCAAACCTTCCATCAGCGAAGCCCTACTAAGAACTTCCAACGAACAATAAGCCAAAAAGGCCGCAAAGAAAGCCACCGCCACCTGGAACAGGTTTTCGCACAATTAATGAGGGTAACATGCAACTTCCCATCTAAAATCAATGCTCAAGACTTCAATATTAGTATATATCAACAATGTACCAATACCGGAAAGTAACGAAGTCAAGTATTTCGCAATATACCTTCACAGATGGGTCATCTAGAAACGGGATACAGAAGCTCAAAATCAACAACTGAAGTTCAAATTCATCAACTTTAAATTGATGCTCAAGAACATTTCAACTCTTCCCCTCAACTGTAAAGATGTCGTCCACAAGTCTGTCGTGAAGTCAATCTGCGGCTATAGTTTACAACTTAAAGGAGCAGCACGCCCATCAAACATCACCATCATCCACAGGGCGCAATCAAGTATTCTTAGATCTATCACCGGAGACCTCCATGCTAATCTCCACAAAGACCTGGCGATCGAAAAAATGGCAGAAAAAATTAAAAAACCGCAATGGAAAAAATATTTCAACTCTTTCTCACCATCCCAAACAAGCTGATTAAAGTAATGCTAGCACATCGCAAATTCTAGCAACTCAAAAGAATTGATCTATCAAATCTTCAATTGTTAACGTAGAACAAACAACTTATGTAGTCACTTTCTTTGGTTTTCAATCTTTTATTTCTGTACGAAGGTAGCATGTTGTTGGTAATTTTCACTCATTGACCTAATTTTACTAGGATTTTCAACTGCCTCATAGTGTTTTATAATGCGAACTGCAAGTGTGAGAGACGCTTGAAGGTGCCTCAACTGAACCAAAGAGCGGTCGAGAGCCTGTCAAGCAGGGATTGTGTGATTACGAGCCATCAAATGGGGAAAGTCAACAAAAACAGAGAAGTGCTCCGGGAGCAGGATACCGTAGAAATGGCCGTAAAGGCCCCTCGCCTACATTAGCGGACCACTAAGGCTTCATCTGAACGCAGAGCAGTACCCCTCAGCTATGGAAGCCGAAACACAGTCGGCCAGACCGAAAACATCCAGGTTGGCCGTAAGAACCCGAGGAATGGAGCGGCCGGACTAGGCCATGCAGTACTTGACTATGCAATACCAAGCTGGAGCGGAAAGATTGTGTCAGTCAGCCGATCCACTATCAAAAACCTCGCCTTTATCTGATGGTCCGCCTGAAGCCGGCGAAGTTGGCTCCATTGTACAAAGGGAACAGAAGGTTTCCAACAACAAAAACACACTATTCAAAATAGTATGAGCTTGATTTTGGATCGGATGGCCCACCTCAGTCTTCCGCAACAGACAGAGGTGTTGGCCTTCCCAGATTAAACCGAAGGGCCCAATCCTTCATCCCGGTCCAGAGGCCCGATCATCGTCGCACCCCGAGGAGAAACTATATAGTCTCACCACGATAAGGTGACCAATATAATAGGTGGTTGGGGTCTAAAATGTTCAGTAAATTTTTGCAGCGCTCCCGGTGGAAGTTTTCACCTACCAAGTTAATGTATTGACACTTCGGGCTCTCGCAGGTCATTTCGGCTTGCTGTGCCAGCATGTATATCTGCTGTTCGCAGGGCCAGCAGCCGATAGTGGTTCTGGAGGTTCCACCGCTCCAGAGGCATCTTCATCCGAGGCAGTAGCATCTTAGTGAAACATTCAATGACTTCAGCGCAGATATTATAAGAATGATAGACCGGTTGCAACGCCTAGCCAAGCTAGCAGACAATCTGAGGCGCCTACAAGCATCCCCCGTCTTATAAACCGCTACAATAATGCTGGAAAGATTTTTCATATCGACCTTTTGCAAGTAAAAATTCGCCGACAACGACAAATTAGATGAATCTAATTCCTCTCCTATCTTCTTGGTCCTATTGTCTTGTTTGAGTATTGCATAGCACGGTGGAGAGACAATAACCTTGCAGGATCTCTGAAATAGTCGCGTAAAAAATATTCAAAGTGAATTGAATTACATTGCAAACCCTTGAACATCAAAGATCTACAGCTCTTGTCACATCCATAAAAAAACTGGTTGAATATATGTATATATGTAGGTTCAAAGACAACAAATTCATTGAATTAACTGTTTTGTTTATGCAAGTAAAAATCAATGTACAAATACATATTATCTTGCAACCCGACCGCTTCCAATAGTACCAGTTATAGAATCTCCTAAAATTACACAAAACCAATTCAAAACAATTCTTCATTCATAATAAAAACTATTAACTTCTATCTTATTCTAACCAAAGGTCTTCAAATAACATTCTCACAGATTTTCACAGTAGCTGCCATTTCAAAATACAACAAAAAAAAAAATTTAAGAAAAATCAATTCCAGATGCCATTTGCCTCTGTTTGCCGTGTAAACGCATCGAATGACTAAACTGTAATTTGATGATTCGCTTGCAATTAAAATAGTATTAAAAGAACGTTAGTACGTATGTATAAACATATATACATACATTAATCACTAGGATATATAGTACTTTCATGCGAATATGTGCATACGAAAATACGTTAAGCGTTTCCAAAAGTAGATTTTTGTGCACTTAGCAAAACATGAAAATTACACCGCCAGATAAGTGTAGGGTGTAGTCATCGCACATGCATATGTCAAGCTCCCTTACTACTTTCTTACTCTTGCAATATTTACATATTTTCTTGGAATTGATGGACGAACTCAAGTTCATTTTCCTGTAAATAATCATATTCAGATACGACTTATGATAATTTATGTTACGAAAATTGTCGTTTTTTTTTATATTTGGGACGTTTATATTGGCTGTTGAACTTGGTTAGTCAAATTTCTTTTAACACGTTTTCTTCGATTCAATGTTTGTTTTGTCTTTAATTTGCAAGTTTTCAGATTGGCATAGAAAGGATCAGATGTCATGTGAATGTGATATTTGTAAGAAGACAGCCGCTGTTTCAAAATTTGGTTGTGTTGAAACGCATGTGAGCTCATTTCGATTTGAAAACAATGGTTCTGATTAGAATGCATCTTGAAAGTAGACAATAATTAGAAGAAAACAAAAAAAAAAGTGACGAAATCGTTACAGCCCACAGAAATATAATTGACGGTTTATTTATGCACAATCAATAAGAATTTTTATATTGATTCGCAATAAATAAGATGAACTTATCTACGATGTGGTACCATGAAATTTTCAATTGGAATCAATCAGAAAATAATCATGAAAATGAAATGTTTCGCGTCACTTGTTAGTTTATTGTGAGAGCTTCGGGCATAAGAGAATATAAAGATTGACTAAATTTTTAGAAATAAATGAATTTGGAATTTCCAAGTCATGTTGACTGACTTTTAAGGAAAAAAAATTAACTATGTGTTCGAGCACAACAAATAAATGTAGTTTTTATTTTCAAGCCAACTTCATGTTTAAAACTTGTAACTTTAGACATTAGCCGTTTTCTTAGCAAGCTTTTGTTTTAGAAAAAAATGATGACGGTTGAAATAAAAATGTTATGTCAGAGTGAAAAACAATTGTAGTTCGATAGGTATTGTAGAAAAAAAAGGATTGAGTCGTATACAAATAAAATAATTTCTTTTTTCAATTTTGACAAATGTTGTTTCTATATTTTATCGAACCCAAAGACAAAGTCAAGCGACTCACTTAATTGTTCATGGTGCCCCGGGTGAGGAATTCACATTTGTCTTGCTTGTGAGGAAATATCAGCTCGATCCCTAGATAAAGGTGCAATCATCAAGTGCGTTTTCAACTAGTGATTTTTCTTGCTTCGGATTTCGTATCGTTCCGGTCGAACTCTCAATTGTTCAAATACATTCGACATCGCATTTAGACAGCTTATTCGAGTGGTACTGGTTGTTCTTCATTCCATCGTTTCGATCATCGCACCAGCTAAGATGTCTGTTATTGAGGAAGATTTAGATGGTTTAATCGCTCTTCAAATGGATGCTTTGCAACGGGTCGCCAAATGTTTAACAAATCATAAGAAAACCGGTGATTCTCGTCGCACAAGGTCCTACTTTGAAGGAAGGCTCAACACACTGAAAGAACTTCGCTCTCAATTCAATCAGCGGCATCAGCAGCTTGTTCAAGGTGATTTAGAGGCAAGTAATGATTATTATACACAAGATTATACCGATCAATTTGAAGAGAAGTATCTTGAGGTTTATAGTGAATTAATCGAGGATTTTGGTATGAAATTTTCACAACCAAAACCGACTGCAACAACAACTGAGGCGTCGATTGATTTGAATTCCACTGTGGTAAATGGTTCAACATCACAACAGTTGCCTGCAATGTCATTCACACGTTTTTCGGGCATGCCGGTGCCAGAATTTTCCGGCAAGTACACCGATTGGCCAGCATTTTACGACTCATTTTTGCGTTTGGTGCATAATAACAATCAAATCCAAACGATTGAAAAGTTTCATTTACTCAAACAGGCTTTGAAGAACACTTTAGATAGTGATATTCGTGATATGCCGCTTACCACAGCAAATTATGATGAAGCTTGGAATTCCGTTATCGAACGCTATCACCATAGTCGAGTGTTGTTCACGCATTTTATGCACCTATTCACTTTGCAACCGGTCGTTACAAGGGAAAACGCGACTGATCTGAAACAGTTAGTCGAAACATCCCGTACATGTTTGAATGCATTGAAGCAACTGAAAGTCAAAGTGGATGATTGTGGCCATGTTTTTGCACATTTATTGATTGAGAAATTGCCAAAATCTACAATCCAATTATGGGAACAAAAATTGGGAGAGTCTATTGAAATTCCTACATTTAAAGCTCTTACCGATTTTCTAACCGCTCGATATCGCACACTCGAAGCTATTGATTTACGATCACAACCCATTGATTTACATCGATCAGCCTCGAATTCGCACCCTAAAATTATACAAAACAATCTAAAATCGAGTCAAAATCATCGCTCCCACGCGTCGCATCGATCCGAGACTCGCATTCATCATATGTCCACTGTAAATGACCGCCCAGCAACCGTTATCTGTGTGTTCTGTCAAGGCCCACATATTCTTCGTAAATGCCCATCGTTCCGTCAGAAGGACAACTTTGCACGCAAGGCTTTCGTCGATACAACAAGTCTTTGCTCAAATTGCCTCAGTTCCACGCACCAATTAAAGTCTTGTCTCAGTGAGAGAAATTGCAATGTATGTGGCCAACGACATCACACTCTTATTCATCAGCCAACACAATCAACATCCAATTTTAGTGCGAATTCATCGAAACAAAATAAAAGCAATGAGGGTCTTTGCACTGTAACTAATCACATACAACAGGCAGCCCCAGTGCTTTTCAATTCAACAAAGTTCCATTCTGCAGCCAATGTTTTGCTACCAACAGCAATAATCAAAATCATCAAACCAGATGGCTCAAAGTTTTTGATTCGCACTCTCGTTGATCAAGGCTCCACTGGAGCTCTAATTTCTGAACGTGTTTGTCAAACACTACAATTAAAGCGCCTTCCATTCAACACGGTTATACAATTTCCAAATGAACAGAAATCAGTGGGAAGGTCAATTGTGCACATTACATACCAATCACGCCTCAACGACAAAAAATTTGAAGCTTTTGCGTCAGTTGTTAAAAATGTTACCATTAATTTGCCAACATCGACTTTAACGTACCATGATTGGCCACACCTTCGAGGTTTGGAATTGGCCGATCCAGATTTTCACCGCTCAGCTCCGATTGATATGCTCATTGGATCTGATTCGTATGCTGATATTTTGCTTGACGGACTTCGAAAGGGTCATCAAAACGAACCAATCGCTCAGAATTCTCATCTAGGTTGGCTCGTTTCTGGCAAGGCATTTGAAAAACCAATACAATCATCGACTGAACCAGCTACAGTTCATTGTTCACACGTTTCGCTGGAACAATTGGACACATTGGTGAAACAATTTTACTCGCTGGAAAGTATTCCAGCCGATCAACAATATACATCTGAACAGCAATGGTGTCGTAATTTCTACAATCGTACAACCGTGAGACAGCCAAATGGGAAGTATTTGGTTCGCTTACCACTTAAAACGCTATTTGATCCCAGCCAAATCATCGGCAAATCGCGTCAAATAGCTAAAAATCGTTTTCATCAGCTCGAAAGGAAATTGAATCGTCATCCTGAAGTGCACGAACAATATCATAAGACGATTCAAGAGTATTTTGATCTGAGGCAAATCATACCTGTCTCAACAACTGAAGACATGCATTTGCGGTTCAACGAATACAACCGACCTTTTTACACATGCTGCACATTACCACACCATGCCGTCATTAAAGCTGATAATCTCACCACAAAATGCCGTGTGGTGTACGATGCATCAGCCAAATCATCCAATGGGAAATCATTGAATGACATTCTGTGCACAGGTCCACGACTTCAGAACGATTTATCCGCTGTTTTATTAAACTGGCGTTTACACAAGTACGTCATCACCGCTGATATTACTCGAATGTATCGATGCATCGATGTGCACGAAGACGATGCTGAGTATCAGCGCATTTTATGGTATAATCCGGACGGATTGCTGCAAGAATACAAGCTTACTACCGTTACCTTTGGTACAGCCAGTGCACCGTACACTGCCATCGAAACTTTGCACCGAATCGCTCACGATATGCATGATCATTATCCTTTGGCTGTCAAGGTGCTCCAAAACGAAGTATATGTCGATGATATTTACACCGGCAGTCATACGATTGACAATACACTTGCCATTCGTGATCAAACTGCAGCGGCTTTAGAGTCAGCTGGTATGACATTACACAAATGGGCTAGTAGTGCTTTCGAACTACTCAAGTCAATTCCAACCGAACTTCAAAGCAGTGCAACCGCGTTAGAATTGAATAGTGATGAAATGCTCAAAACATTAGGCATGCGATGGCAACCGTCAGCTGATTTATTTCGATATAAAATCAACTTCGACTTGGTTCCAGAGAAAGGAAACATCACAAAACGGACTGTTCTGTCAACCACCGCAAAGTTGTTCGATCCAATGGGATTGATCAATCCAGTTGTACTCGTAGCAAAAATTTTTCTGAAGCGAATCTGGACCCGCAACTTGGAATGGGATGAACAGTTGCCAACAGATTTGCGTATTGAGTGGCTCCGATTTTTGGAAAGTTTAACGATAATTAACGAAATTCAAATTCCACGTTGGTTACATTCTTCACCAAATGTACGGCGAGCTGAGTTGCATACGTTCTGTGACGGATCATTACATGCATACGCTGCCGTTTCATATATCCGCATCGAAGATGAAAAGGGTAACTTTCACACTAATATCATTGCTTCAAAAAGTAAAGTTACCCCGAAACCACCTATCAACATTCCACGCATCGAATTATGCGCTGCCGTGCTTGGTTTAAAGTTGGCTAAGTGGATAACTAAGCATCTTTCTATTCCCAAGGATACGATTTCAATATATTACTGGGTTGACGCCACTATAGTATTATCCTGGATTCGGGGTGACATAAATCGTTGGCCAACCTTTGTCGCCAATCGAATTGGGCAGATTCACACCGATTCCCACATAAAACAATGGCATCACATATCGACACACGATAACCCAGCTGACATTGCATCACGTGGTTCCTTACCAGCACAACTTCTCGAATCAAAATTGTATTGGAATGGGCCCGACTGGCTGAGTCAATCACAAAGCAATTGGCCAGTCACAGATTGGACATTTTTGGAAAAAGAAAATGTCGAACAAATAATCAACGTCGCCATCAATGGATCTGAGCCACTATTTCTGGCAAAGTATTCTTCATTTTTGCAACTTCGTCGTATCGTAGTTTTACTCTTCCGATTCAGATATAATTGTACAGTGCCACAAAACCACCGTCGTTATGGAGCCAGCACTGTAGAAGAGCTTAACTCCAGTTTATTTGCACTGATTCGAATAGTTCAACGAGAATGCTTTTCATCAGAGCTTAAGACCATTTCAAAAAATGGAACTGTGCCAAATAACAGTGTTCTTACAAGCCTAGCTCCTTTCCTCGATCAGTACGGCATTTTGAGAGTGCTCGGAAGAGGGCGGAATTCACGTTTGCCTTACAATCAAAAGCATCCAATCATCCTACCTAAAAATAATCGTTTCACTGAATTACTCATTGATTACGCTCATCAAGCCACTCTTCACGGTGGACCAACGTTAACATTAACGTTTCTACGAAAACGATTTTGGATAGTTCATGCTAGAAAAGTAGTTGCGATTCAATTGAGAAAATGCGTGAAATGTGCCAGAGCCGATCCAAAACCAGTGCAGCAGCTAATGGGTGACTTGCCACAGCATCGTGTCATCGGTTTCGTACGACCGTTTCTAGCTACGGGTGTTGACTACACTGGGGCATTCGAATTGAAAGCATCGAGATACCGTGGTCACACCACCTACAAGGGTTACATCGCTCTTTTTGTGTGTCTAGCGACTAAAGCTATTCACCTTGAAGTTGTCACTGGTATGGACACATACGCATTTTTAAATGCCCTTCATCGTTTCGTCGGTCGACGTGGTTTATGCCATGATATATATAGTGATTGTGGTAGTAATTTTATTGGAGCTGATAAGGTTTTAAAAACTAAAGCTATTGAATTTGCTGCTGGCGTCAAAAAGGATATCGCACCAATTTTAGCTGATAAAGGAATTCAATGGCACTTTACTCCACCGTATTCACCGAATTTTGGTGGCATTTGGGAAGCTAATGTCAAGGCTACCAAACGTCATCTGCATCGTGCGTTTACTGGTTTGCGTTTAACGTACGAAGAACTTTCAACTGCGCTTGTCCGCATTGAATCCTGTTTAAATTCACGTCCGATTTGCCCGTTAAATGCGAATACTGACGATCTTGAGGTGTTGACTCCAGGCCATTTCCTTATTGGAGATGCCTTATTAGCACCACCTGAACCATCGATCATGGATCTATCGCCAACACGCCGTTATTGCATCATTCAGCGTATCATCCAACAATTTTGGTCCAAATGGTCATCGGATTGGCTTAGTCATTTGCAATCCAGACCAAAATGGGCGTCTCAGCACGAAAACTTGATGGCAAATGACATGGTAGTAGTAAAAGACGATCGTTTGCCACCAAACAAATGGACATTAGGCCGCATAGTTAAAACTCATCCTGGCGATGATGGTTTAGTTCGTGTGGTAACTGTGCGAACGAAATGCGGTATTCATAAACGATCAATTTCCAAGATTTGCAAGCTGCCTGTCCAAAATCAAAGTACCGAAGACAACCAACAAGCATAAGCAAAGGACTTCAACCTACTCTTACAGCATTCGTATCCAACCCAATGAAAGTCATGGCAAATGGTTGATTCGTATACAACGATTGTTGCACAGTGGGCCGGCATGTTCGAGCACAACAAATAAATGTAGTTTTTATTTTCAAGCCAACTTCATGTTTAAAACTTGTAACTTTAGACATTAGCCGTTTTCTTAGCAAGCTTTTGTTTTAGAAAAAAATGATGACGGTTGAAATAAAAATGTTATGTCAGAGTGAAAAACAATTGTAGTTCGATAGGTATTGTAGAAAAAAAAGGATTGAGTCGTATACAAATAAAATAATTTCTTTTTTCAATTTTGACAAATGTTGTTTCTATATTTTATCGAACCCAAAGACAAAGTCAAGCGACTCACTTAATTGTTCACTATGCGTCATAAATGTATATTGTCAAGAAAAAAGACTTATTTGAAAAAAATGCTGTCAAAAACGCATATTAATGTGCTAAGTAAATAAAATTAGTCTTCTCGCTCGTACGAAGAATTTATTGGCGTTTTGAGGTCTCAATCAGACGACACTCGTTTTGCTAAAATTAAACATTGGATATTTATTTAACCTGATTGGGTAGGCAACAACGACACAAAATGTGTAAAAATCCGTTCAGAATCAAGGTCTACACAAGGACAAAGCTATCGACGTGGGTCACGCTTAGGGATTCCAATCCCGAACCATTTTTTCAATCCCGGGATTACGGGATTCAAAATGTAACACAACAAAATAAGTCAAATTTTTAATAAACAGATTATCTTATGTGCCATCATTTGAAAACTACAACAATAAGCAAGCTCAAAACTGTATAAAAAATAGGTTACCGCATAATGACTAATTTATCTAATTGATGCAAATAAAAACAATAATTCTAATTATCCAAGACACGGACAGTATGAAGACAGATATTTAAAATTGCAACTATTACAAATAACAAGAACAAATCACGACAAAAAACCATAACAACAAATCACAACTCTTAAAATTGAGATACATAATAAAAAAACATATAAAAAATTCTTCCAAAGTTCATTGTTGTTTTCGGAAGTAACATTTAAGCAATAGCAAAGCATTCAAAATATCGTCTCCAAGCCTGCTTCTAAATTTATTCCCGATGTTGGACGCCGCGGAAACGGTCGATAAATATTGGTACGCCTGCTCCAAACTATGCGAGTGCTACCACCTTCGAAACGATTCATTTCTTTTGCAATGGTTTTAATTAGATTAGTTTCTTGCGGCTTTTCATGATTGATTATTTTCATACTTTTGCTGCTCTTCTTGTAGCTTCAATTGACGACTACCTTGTTCTGATTCAATATGGGTATCTACTGGGTTCTCCTCATTTCTTTGGCTACCAAGCAAAGGGCTCAGCATCTGAGCCCTTTTAATTTTTTTTTTTTAAATTTGCGCTGCTTGGTTTCAAAAATTGAGATTCTATTTCACTTGGTACATTTTCGCTGACACAATGTGGATTCTGGAGATAGCTTACCATACTAGATAGCTCGGTACACTGACGCTCTTTTATTCGGTCCAATATTGCAATTTTCATAGCGTTCACAAGAATGGACCGTTTTTCTCCTATCTGCCTAAATAAAAATCTTGATGAAGTATTAGTAGTGCATAAATTTGCATCTCTGCGACTTAAGGCCTCCACAGTCAATTTTAATTTTCTGAATCCAATCAAACTCAGTTGCTTCTAATCGATCCGGACATCTGTATACTATTTTTCAAAATGGAAAACCGTTCAAGCATTGTCAAGAGACTATTTCATCTTGTTTTACAATCTAGTAAATGAGACAATTAAATGCCTTGATCGGATTTAACATAGTTTTGAAGATCGTTATTATTTTTCATTGGAGCTTTTTTAAAATATAAAACTACCTTACTAACTTTCTTTATGCATGCGCGGATGTCCTTCGTCTGATTTAGCGTGTCTTGCAGGCGACCGGGTTCAACGAAGTAAGCTGATCCAGGACCGTCCAAATCTTCGTGGTCGACGTCCAGACTATCAGTTGCTTCATCAACTCTTTAATTTGGAATGGACCTCCTATTATAGAGAACATCGCAAACTCCCAAGTGGATGCTATGCGCCAAACAAATATGTTGCTCTGTATCAACTAGTCTGCCTACTTTTCGCATTTCGTTTGACTCATCAGTTACGATGGTAACAATGTCTTTTCCTAGAGAAACATCAAACTCAGCAAGACGCTCTTTTAATATATCTAGGTAGTTTACAGCTGACATTGATATCCTTACTCGCTCCAAGCTCCAGTAAGAATTTACTGAGTAGATGTTAATATTTATGTAGCGCATAGCGCCAATTTGCAGTCAAGGTCCACTCATCAAGCGTCAAACTGAACAGTTTACCTGACATACTAGCCTGTCTTATCTCATTTTTTATTATTTGCTTTATCCTGCTTGCATAGCCCACAACCTTTCTTTTTTATTGTTGTTGAGGATTTTGGTAAACTTGTGTCTACATTTGCTAGTATTAATTTCCTCAAACCAGTCGAAGTAACGAATGCACTAAAAGCCTTATTTATTACTTATTATTATTACATCGGTTTGTTTTGCTCTATTTTTTACGCATTTTGATGTGAGCCTGCATGCTAATTGCTTTCTCATAAATATGGATTCTATTTGCACTTTTCGAGTCTTGCCGTAATGTGGCTGCCGATTATGCTTGACTCCCGGCCCCGGAATCCAGGTCAATTTCTGGTTCCGAAAATCCCGGGATTAGAAATCATCAATCCCGGGATTTTCGGGACCAGAAATTGGCCGGGATCCCGGGATTGGAATCCCTAGTCACGCTTCTCTCAATGTGTAGGAAAGTTGAATTATGACGAAGCAAGATCTGATGGAAATGCAGTTGTACTGGCATCTGAAAAGGTTCCCAAGCATTTCCTTTCCTCAAGGTACACTCAAAAAAAAAATATATCGCTGACAGATATAAAACGACGGAAATATAATATATCTCACATGAGTATATGGGTGTGTTTTGAAAGCCATAATATATTCACGGCAGATATAATATAAATATTTATCGTATGCACGCAGAAAAAAGCTCAGGGAATTCCCCTTTGAAGCGAATGCTTAGCCATGGCGGTAGGGAGACACATATGGGAGAAGCCGATAAGAACTATTCCATTATTCTTCTAAGTACCACATTTATTTCTTATTTTTTAAAGTGCTAATCTTATGCTTAGTCGCTACTAAGGCTTTAATGTGGCACTTAATTAATGGAGCGCTGGTATTATGCCCAGTTGCCGAATGTTAAGACAACACAAGACGAACAAATACAGCCATGGGCGCGGCGGGATTCGAACCCGCGGGCAGTAGATCGCTGCTTCGGACTGACGCGTTAGCGAGCTAAGCTACCGACCTCTCTGCAAGCTCAATCTCAAACTATAAACAAAACATGCCCCATAATTAGAAACGAAAATAAACCATATATCTACGAGAAGCATATTACATTGTTCAGTGGTCATTTTATACCTGTCGCATATGAGTTCTTTAGTTGCAAAATGAGACTGAAAGGTTTTTGAAAATTTTTCAGAAACAGCAAAAAACTATATTTTCTTTCCTGGTCAATATATCAAACCCATTTTTTTTTAATAAATTGAAAATAAAAAACTACACAATATTACAAATTTTCATAAACTATGGATTATGTTAAATATTAATTAATTAGCATTTACAGTTCATCAGGTCGCGTTTTGGAACAAAATCGCCTTCAGGTGTGGTTTTGGAACGAAACTTCATGTTGGAGTCGGGTTTTGGAACAAAACAAAAACAATTATATTTTTTCATTTTTGCAAAGTGAGCATTTTACTTCTAAATATTAATTTATACGAATCCTTTTAATTTCTCTTTCAAACATAATCAAATTAAAAAGTAATAAACACACAACGATAAAAAGATAAACAATCAATCAATCAACATAGAAGCAAATAATGACACAATTTCAGTCAACGCACACATTTAATGTGTCGGCGCACGATTTCTAAGAAGAAACATGTGAAGTCGCAATCAGTATGGCCAACTTTGAAATATTTCTTATCATTCTAGAAAAAGCCCGCTTAATTTAAAACAAGATTAATAATAAAAATAACCATTTAAAAATATGTGACGAACAGAAGTTTAGCCTTTTCTTAAAGTTAGAACATTAGGTCGGTTTTTGGAAAAAATAACAAGAACCGTTTCCGACATTGCTAAGGGTTGAGTCGCTTTTTGGAACCAAACCGTTCAAAATATTAGACGCCATTTTGAAAGAAAAAATCTCTGTTCAGGTCGCGTTTTGGAAATAAGGCTGTTTTTTAAATCACTTTTTAAGGCATTTAGACTGGGTTTGGGATAAAATAAAGTGCACAAATCGATTCCTGAGAAGATTTCCTATAAGAAATGGTGTTTAACTCAGTTTCGTAAAAAATCGCTTGAGTCTCATTTTGCAACTAAAGAACTCATATATAATATACCAACTGTATGGATTTCTTATCTATCGCTACCAGAAAACAGAGAAACCCATATAGAACTTATACCTGTAGCGTGCATAATTATGATTGCTGTGTGCATATTTTGTGTACCCGAGGTATATTTTTTACGTGAAAGCCGAATTTTACTTAAAATGAGTATAACTCTGGATTTCCATATGCTCATAATACCTTTTAAATCAATAGTTATACCTGTTGCTGGTATATGTTATGTATCACACATAAATAGAACAAAAATATATTTGTTAGGGCAATTTTGTGCCCACTACGGCTAATTATGGCTATTACAGATATTATTATTTTTGCTGCACATATAGCAGAGCGAATTTTTTTTTGTGTGTAGGTAGAGAAGCTTTGACTCTCAACAACAAGCAGAAAGATCAATTCTCTTCGAAAAGTTTTTCACAAATGCACTTGTTTGACAGGCCATTTGCGAATATTATAAAAAGAGTACTACATTCTTCACAGCAGGTACGATAAGGTCGGAAATCTACATCTAGGAATGTCTTCAGAAACATTTAATACCGTTTGTAAAAAAGCATCATGTACCTATAATATTTTAGCCTGATTTGGCTCCTGCTAACTACGCGAAAAACACTATAAAATGGTTTGAAAAATATAGTGTGAATTTTGTTGAAAAAGAGTTAAATCTACCAAATGTCCCAGAGCTTCGACATATCGAAAAATATTGGGCAATCGTTAAAGACAATTTAAAGAAGACCCTAAAAACTGTTAGTAATGTGGAGGGACTCCACAAAAAAATAGTATCCAAGATTCAAAAACATAGGAGAAGACTCTGAGAAAAGATCAGAAACTGGAGATCACGAAAAGTGTAAGGAAAAAAAATCTTATCTTATAGACAAATGTAGAGTCGAATATAATTAAACAGTTAGATACAGGGTGGCGCTAAAGTAAACAATATATAATTAGCATGAACTATGTCCTCTTTTGTTTTCTATAGCCTAAAATCCGCTTTCTGAAACTTTCATATACATTTTTTTAGATACTCTACCGAAATTGCGTCCCACTCAACTTGTATACGTCGAATCAGCTCCTGCCTATTCTTTGGTCTGAGGTCTTTAAAGACACTTTTCTTTAATTTTACACACATTAGGAAAGTGCTCATAAATCGCCCCCTAAGTTTTCAAAGCTGTATGCGCCTTTGCTGCATCTTGCGTCAAAATTACTTCCTTTTTGTCAAAAACAGGGAAGATACTTTCCTTGTATTAATGCATCGCTGAACGGTTCGCCTTGACACTTTCATAGCGACCTCCCGGGATTTTTTAAGCTGTTTCGTCACTGTTTGCGTTCCTACTCCTGGTTTATTTTCAGTCCATAGCTACGTATACAATGTGGATTGATTTAGGGATTGAGATGGAAAGTAGAATGGGATTGGAAAGTAAACGGGTTGTTTAAAGGCTTCGATTCCACTGTTTCCATCTCTCTCGGGGATCGAATCCACATTGTATACTATGCTAATGCTCGAATCTTTCGTTTTTATTTCTGAAAAGTACCGACAGTGGACCACTTCTTTTCATATCGTTCACGTTTCCTTCTTCGGCGTTGCACCATTTTTTTCGCGGTGTTCTTACGGACCCTCAATGTTTTACTTATGTAGCTGCGGCTGTAGTTCAATTGATGCATGCGTTGAATTTCAATCCGCTTTTGAATTTGACTATTTACCATTATTATCGCAAAGAAATTTTATTTTCATCCGTTAATTTCCAAAGTTTTTCAGATTTTGACAAATGGTGGTTAAAATCAAGGTCCTTGGGTAAATTTGGTGCTTTCATTTCAACTAGCGAAATCTGAATGAATAAATTTATGTTTCATATCGTCCTTCCATTATACTACAGAGAACACCTGAAAATAATAAAAATATCCAATTAATAGCGGATCTGCATATTTTACTAGTGATTAGACATACTTACTAATCTTATACCGTTAGTTTTAGAGTTTTTAATAAATAAGTTCCCATATCGCAACAACAGATTTTTAAAATCTGAAATTTTTCATATATGCGTGCAACAGATTCAGCAAACCAAAAAACGTATCTGAAAAGCATGCAATTAAATCAATTTAACTAAATGATATGCATTTTTATCTAAAAATTATAGTTCCAAATTAACTCATTGATTTTTATTTACTTAATTTCAGATGCCTGTCTTCGTTGCCAAGCTGAGAACAAACGTGAAGTTCTTGGACGTCAGGACTGTGTAGTTGTATGGGGCGAATGCAATCACTCATTTCACCATTGCTGTATGTCACTTTGGGTCAAGCAGAACAATCGCTGTCCACTATGTCAGCAGGAATGGTCTATTCAACGGATGGGCAAATAGATTTGCAGTCGTCACTCTGTGAAAGACATGAATTTAAAGTTGTTTAAAAAAAAGTATGAAGTTCATAATAATCAAAAAACGTTAGGTATTTAATGCTTGTTTTAAGCGATTAAAGTGAAAGATTAATGAAAACTTGAATTGGTAGAAATAAATTGAAAAATAAATGCTGTTTCTAAAAATATATAAGTGGTCGTATTTCTCATAATTAAATTGACGCTGTTAGCTAGATGTGCTGGATTAACTTTCGGGATACAATTTTAACCCCATGACTTTCAAAATGCATTAAATGTTATGTATACCAAATAGGTTGAATTTCACAGTAGCTGGCGGTTGAATATGGACCCATCAATTGATAGTGCTGAAAAAGTACTGCGCAAACTATATTTTTGTGTTTTATTTAATTAAAAAAATATACATTGTATGCCGAAGGGTAATGTTAATTCATTAATTTTTCTCCATATTTTCATTTTTTCCGTTCGTTTCGTTATTAGCAACTTTATTTATAGCTGATGATGACAGATTCAAATCAATTTGAAAGAATGTCTCTTTAAATATTTTTTGTATAGTAGCTTCCGATGAATACTACTTACAACTGAAAACAAATAAAAAGCCAATATTCTTAATTTCATGCTGCTCCTTGTTGAGAGAAAAATTCAATAAAACCTAAAATGCCCACCTATAAAAACGCTCACTACGTTGCGCCGACACGCGAGCTTGAAGTATTACAAATTTGTATACATTAGTGCGGTTTACAGCAGTCGGACCAAAAGTGACCTGACCTAAAGCGCGGACTAAATGAACTTAGTCCTCAAATGTATACACCGATCTGACCTAAAATTTGTTTAGGTGGAATTTAGTCCTCGTTCGTATATGACAGCTGTCATTTAGTTTAATTTTCCTTCATGCACTGTATTTATCGTTTCATTTGTCTCTCAAACATGTTTATTTCAACGATTTTGTGTCAAAGGGGCTTATATTCAACATGCATACATTATTAATATTCGCGCAAAAATCAATGTTTAGGTCGCGTGTGTTTACAGCGATATAGTCCACAACCTATATTTAGGTCAGGTCGCTTGAAATCGTGGACCGACCTAAATTTAGGTCGGTCCGCGAGTGTATACACCACGTGGACTAAAAAACTTAGGTGGAATTTGGTGTTTAGTCCGCGGACTAAACGTTCGCTGTATACGATGTCATTATGTTGTTTCGGGGGTTGAAAAGCTCGATTTGGTGGGAATATAGAGCTTTCCGTGCAATTGGGGTTGAAAAAGCACGCTGCCCCGGGTGAGGATCGAACTCACGACCTTAAGATTATGAGACTTACGCGCTGCCTACTGCGCTACCGAGGCGGCTATTACGATGTGACACAAGAATTTATAAGAATTCGAAGAATTTTATCTTCTATTCAAATGCTTCGACAATTTAGAATTATTCAACTAAATTAATAATTTCTTCCTCATTTTTGTTGATCAATATAATAAATAATAATTGATTACGATTGTCTTTTTTATTTTTCATTAATGACGTTTGATGAGAACTTTAAAGTGCATCGAATAGAGCAATCGATCGTTTTACTGCTGTATCGTTAATTATTGTTGAATATGATATCAGGCATAGACATAGATTAATTGCAAAGGAAGAATGGTGCTAAGTATTTCACATACGTAGCGAAGTTTCTTTTTACTGTTCGATCAAACTATTAGAAATCATGCTCTACTGTTGACTCTTGACTCTTTGATTACCGATGAAGCAATCGAAAATATTTCATTAGATAAATTTAAAGGATATATATTGGGAGTTGCCTCTTCCACATTTTCTGAAGCAATTTTTGAGTGTTTCAGAAAAATTATTATATTTTATCAATACGCACTATAGTAATAAACGAATTCATTTCTGATGTTTCTCCCAGATTACTCATGTTCCATTCACGAACTGTCTTCTTCCAATCCAGCTGGAGAGGTTTGAATATACTGATATCACCAGGTTGCAGATTATGTGTTGTATTTGGTGGCAGCGTATATAGCAAAATATCCGCTTTGTCACAAAACTGACTTAATTGCATAGACAAATGGGATTTAATCAACAAACAGCGAAACAGACGTCGGTACTTGTTGTTCACAACCAACCAAATACTGACACAGTTTGCCATATATTCATAAAAGGTTTCGTTCCGCATGCACCCAGAGACCGTATTATCAAGGATTCTTTGTTGAAAAACTCTTTGAGTTCATTCAACCAGATCTTAATATACTGTGAAGTAACAGCTGCTCTGACTTTATTTAGCAATGTCATCAGCATAGGCCACAACCGTGAGTCCTTTGCATTCCAACGTTCTCAAAATTGAATTTGTAGCCAGGTTCCACAAGAGAGGGGATAGAACCCCTTCTTGAGGTGTTCCTCTGTGGGCCTTAATTGTGATTTGTGCCCCCGCCCACTCCACTGATATGAGCTTTTGGTTAAGCATGTTGCTTATCCAGCTACAGACAGCGGGATGGGTGTTGGTTGCGTGGAGGCCTTCCATAATGGCTGTCGTAGGCATATTATTCAACGCGCCTTCAATATCTAGAAAGGCATCCAAAGCACACTCTTTGTAATGGAGTTCCTTTTCTATTTCAAGAACAACCTTATGGAGAGCAATTTCAACGGATTTCCCTTTCAAGTACGCGTTTTGGGCTCTCGATAGAGCTTGAGATCCAAGTCTTTGTTTGAGGACTAGTAATAAGTCGAAATTTTTAAGAAGTCTAGTCCTTCGGATACGCATGATTAAATTTACCTGGCTTGGGTAGGATAGATACAACCTTAGCGGTCCTCCAAGCTGCAGGTGCGTGACTTAGCACTAGGCAACCTTTGTAAATTTGTATAAACCAGGGAACGGTGAGCATACCTGTTATTTGAAGAATGGTTGGTAGAATTCTGCTTGGTGACAAATTCGCCAATACCTTCGATGTCATGCAGGTCGGACGCCTGTTCACCAATGAAATGAAAGGACTCATCCAGATAGCCCGGGAAGTGAGTATCTACGAGGATTTTCAACGTTTTACGAGCTGTTGCTTGTCCATTTCTCATCCGGCTTAAAGACCAGGCTAGGCGTGACAGGGCGTTAACCAGCAGATACCTAAGTCTCGCCGTTTTCGAGGTGGTTTCAATTCTACCGCACAGCTCATTCCAGGACCTCCATCTGTTTTTTCTTATATCCGTTTTATAGAGACAGAGGACGTCCTTGTATTCGTCCTAACATTCCCTGTAATTAGGTGCTTTGGAGAACTTTAAGAGTCTTGTGCAACAAATCCGGACCCGGTTTTACCAGGCACACTTTGGGACTGGACCGTACGAAGGCTTTTACTAGTTTACTTCTAAATCAGCTACATAGCCAATCCTGCGAGGAGGACCTAAGCTGTAGGTCACTTCTCGTTTGAAGTTATCCCAGTCGGTATTTCGGGGATTGCAAAACAATCGAGGAGTACGATCTAAGTAAAATTTTAAACTGAAGCTAATGTTACAGTGGTCAGAGAAAAATGGGCTTTTAAGGACCCTCCAATTCTTTATTAGTTGCTCGTTTGAGCTATTATTCAGTTATGTCTAGCACGTTTTGACAGTGAGGACCACTATAAGTAGGGGTACTCCCTGGGTTTGCAAGTCTCACCTCTACTATTGATGTCCATGCTGCCCCAAACCGTATGATGCGCGTTGGCATCAGCCCCCTCGAACAGCAATTGGTTCCTGCCGAGTGACTCCGCGGTGAGTTTTGTGGCCTCCTCTGGCGGAGCAGCTCTGTCGCGTGACATGTAGGCGGATGCTAGAAGCACCTGCTTCTTCTGGTCCCCCTCTCACGCCACCACTGCAAAATCATCTGTGCTGAAATTAGATAGAAGATAAGCGTGAGTGTTCTTCGTCAACATCATAGCCGTTTTAACTCTTGCTACTGTGGTGGGGGGGGGGGGGGGGGGGGAATTGAAATACCGTGACTCCAGTCCCACAACCCGGCCCTCCGCAGAGATTCAAGCGCCGCGTCAAACTTACCTTCGTCGAGTGTCAGCAGCAGTAGTTCGGCCGAGGCCAACTTACTGCGTTGCAAATTGATCTGCAGTTTTTTTAATGCTGGTCGCGGCATCATCCTTGACCTGCACCTCTTCCTTCTGGGGATCGGCCGTTATACCCGGCAGATCAATATTGCCCAGGTTCTTCTCGATCTCACCGGTCTTCAAGGTGTTAAGATTTCTTCAGACGCAGGTAGACACTGCCTACGCTTCAAGCCATTTTGCCAACCCGCGGGTAGAGCAAGTCGTCAGCCTCTTTGACTATTAGGAGAATAAGCACTTGCTACCCGTCTTGTGCTGTCAGTTTTTTACATCCAGAATCTTCCAATCCTGTGTTGGAACATCCGGATTTTGCCTTTGCAATAACTACAGGGTTTCTTCCGGTTCTACTGCCCGCGGTATTGTAACCTTCGCTCTAGGTGTAGGGATGCTCCCTTTGTCCACGATTTCGAATCGAGCTCCCCCGGGACTACAGCCACGCACCAGCGCTTCGTGACATCGTGGTTGCACTTGATTAGTTTTACACCTCTGAGCCAACCCGCTTCGTGAAACGAAGGCATAGCCAATTCACGGTACTTTTCCAACTGGCCAATCATTGCATTGAGTAGTCCTGACTCTACGGTCTTCCACTTCTCCAGCGAAAATTGAAACAAGGGATTACTGCGGCCGATCAGAGCCATGATGAGGTGCTATTTTGCCACATCGCTGGCCATCATGACTTTCTTCGGGTTCGAAGTGGAGGGTTGTTGGTCCCCTGGCCGACTGGTCTCGTTTTTAAGCTTCTTGGTTTTGGTGGTGTTCGAAACCATGCTTTCCGAGTCCGTATCTACGATTGTTCTGGCACCCGAGCGCATTGTTTCGCGCGACTTGAACGACGGCCAGCGGAGGTGCTAGCTTCCTCATTAGTGCTTTTTTGGAGTTGAGATCTTTGTAGCTTGGAGCTCCTCCTGAATGCGTCCAGCAACGATTCCACCATCACTGCGTTTTCCGAAGGATCACTTGTAATTGTATCTACTAATGTGGCCAAGTGGTCAACCTCCATAGCATTGCAGTCCATGGATAACGATGACCCGGGGTCTGCTCGCTTACTCCTGACGGCCGCTGCTACTGGGCGTCTGATCTTCTGTACCGTAACATTTCCTCCTAACTTATCGTCCATGATTTGGTTTTAAATTTGGGGTATCCCCTAGGTACCTCTTAGAAAGGCGACAGTGCATCTGGCTTGGTGAGCAACTGCCCTGAGCCGTCTCACCGCGATAAGGTGGCGGAACGTCGAGTATAATAAATATTGATTGTAGCAGAAAGAAAATACAAATGCTTGAGAGTGCAGTGATTAGCTGATTCATGTGAATAGTGAAGGGCATCGACTTTCGTAATGTACTCTTCATGCGGTGAGATTTTCAATACCTTTTGCCATAATTTTTGAGAAATTTTAAGACTGTGATTTTGGTTTGTGCTACGGGATGATTTCGTGCTTTAGAGGCATACAGTGAGTTACAGTGAAATGATGCAGAGCAAAAAACTTAATTTACTTCAATTTCTCTTCAAATTTATTTAAATTTTATCAGCAGTCCGATGCATATAGTACATTAAATAAGTTTTCACAACAACAATATGGAAAAATAACTTAATTAGCTTTTAATAACAAAGAAAATGAACAGGCATATAACAAAGTAAGAAATCAGCATCACATTGAAAATGATGTATTTTTATAATTAACAAAAAAAAAAAATACGCAGATAATAAGGATAATTTCACACCAATTAATGCTACTCATATTTTACTGACTTTTCTTTATTGTGTAAAGCAGCTCCAAGACTTTTTGGCACTGACCGTACTAATTTTAAGGTGTAACAAGATAACATTTTCGAACATTCCTTATGTATTGCATTTTTATGGTATATTTTAGTCACTTATGGGCTATTCTATAGAAGCCAAGATTCCGCAGAATGCGCGGTGTGCTTGGGGTCGTTGTCCAGAAAATAACGATTTCTCGCTGAGTTTTGTTTCGTTCGAAATGATAAATTATAAGTTCTTGTTCTTCTACGCTAGTTTGTCGAAACATGTCCTAAGTTTTGTCTAAATCTTACACTCACGAATGACAGATGCCTACTAAAAATCAACTGACGTATATTACTAGAAAACTCAGCACAAGAAATTGAGAACATCTGCTTTCGATTTGGGAAGGTACCGTTATTTTCCAGGGCATGTAAATTTGTTGCATCATTTCCGCTGCGAGGCATAATTCTGGCTGATTTGAAAGTTTAATTTTTTTAATGCAGGTCTTGTACATTTTCAATAATGCTAGCTTAATAAGTTGAATTAGTACCGTGCGAGATGTATGATTAAAAAAATATACAAAATAATTTAGCGGTAAAATTTTTGGG
Source organism: Nemotelus nigrinus (assembly GCA_947369275.1). Taxonomy (NCBI): domain Eukaryota; kingdom Metazoa; phylum Arthropoda; class Insecta; order Diptera; family Stratiomyidae; genus Nemotelus; species Nemotelus nigrinus. Next base: position 197,629,312 of record OX376372.1, read on the forward strand.
GAAGGATCAATAAGTTTCAGTTAGTGCCTGCATAATTTTCACTGTGACTAAATAACTGCAATTTTCTATTCAAATACGAAAGTGCGAAAAAGTGACATCAAATCAGAACTTCTTACTTTCGACTCAAAATATTATTTTATAAATGTTGTGTATTTAATAAAATCAAATATTTCTTTCGAAATTTTCGATTCGCCATATTCCGAAAAATTCTAATTCTATTAGTTCTAGTTCTAAATATTCTAGTTCTCCTAATACTAGCATAGCCTCGGTAGCGCAGTAGGTAGCGCGTAAGTCTCATAATCTTAAGGTCGTGAGTTCGATCCTCACCCGGGGCATTACGTTTTTATTGTAAGTTTCACTTTTTAAATTGAATTTTTCAGCCAACAAATTGGTGAAAAATCGAAATTCTTTGCTTATATGTAAGTTCTGAATAATCGCAATTTATTTTGTAACTAATAAATGCAATTAATATGATTCGGTTGAGGATAGTGTAGCGTACACCTATTACACAACACAGTCTCAGAGTTCAGATATAATCTTAATTTGAATTACTAATACGATCTCAAATAACGCCAATTTTTGGATTCAGCCTCTGTATTTGGCGGAAGATAAACTTTAAAACCTAATTTCAACAATTTTAAGTAAGTTTTACTATAGTTTAAGTACGCATAATCACTTCATTCGAAAGACACCAGCACATTTTATATATAATACACTAGCACATTTTATTGAATCATTTTAGGGAGTAATTGAGCTACCAGTTTTATTTTTTAACACTAAATAGAATACTTAAACCAACTTAAATTTCGCATTAAAAAGTGTCATCTCTTGTTTGCTAGCAGCAAAATTATGCCGATTACCAACTATTTTCAGCTGTCAAAGTCAACTTGACGTCTCGATTCCCAAAAGTAAATATACTTTCGAGAATTCCATATTCAACACTTTCATTATAAAAATGAATGTTTTAGAGCCAACAGATCATCTCTTGGCTCTGAAAGGTAAGAAACTACGAATTTCAGCTAAAATCACCACTAAATATTACATCTATACCTGCTAGTGATGCGGCTAACACGTCCCACTCTGATCAGTCCACTAATCGTCACATCAGAAACGAAAGATTTGCCTCAAAATATCTTACAGGAAACACTGCGAAATGATATCACAGCCGTTGCAGGATCGGATACAATCACGGCTGGTCAGTTCATGCTGCTGCCACAAAGCTTCGGTAACATTTACTTGGGTGAAACGTTTGCCAGCTATATTTGCGTTCATAATTGTACGACACATCCAGTGGAAGGGGTGACGGTGAAAGCTGATTTGCAATCAAATAGCACACGAATTAGTTTGCCAATGCACGATAAACAAACCTCGCCGGTTACTTTGAATCCTGGCAATACACTCGATGATGTTATACATCATGAAGTCAAGGAAATTGGGACACATATGTAAGGAGTTGACTGCAAAAGGATGAATGTATTATGAATTGAAGGCTTTCTTTCATTGTAGTCTTGTATGTGAAGTTCACTATAACACGCCTGCTGGATTTCCACAATCGTTTCGGAAATTTTTCAAGTTTCAAGTTCTGAAGCCTTTGGACGTGAAGACTAAGTTCTACAATGCGGAAACAGATGAGGTATATTTGGAGGCGCAAATACAAAACATAACGGCTGGTCCGATATGTCTGGAGAAAGTTGAATTAGATACTTCGGAACAGTACACTGGTATGTTTTATGAGGAATCTAAGAAATATTTATCAAAAAATCAGATTGTCCTAGCACAACCAATATCTTAGTGGATTCTTACTTAGTACTTTCAATGATTTTTCTTCTTAGTATCGTCACTCAACACACTTCCCAATGGCGAGTCGGTCTTTAAAGCGAAGAATATGCTACAACCGAAGAACAGTTGCCAATTTTTATACTGTATAAAGGTTAGTATTGTGTTTTCGCAAGTGAATGCATACTTATTCTGTTAAAGCATGTACGATATCAAAAATAAGTAGTGAGAAATGACGAACCTAAGATATTTCAGTATCTTTGTGCTACCATTGTTTTAACTACTCATTAGTGATCACGGCAATACTTTTGTTGTAATATGATGAAATATGATTGCTCATTTCTACATTCAATTGAAAATGTTTCTTTCAAACTCTTTAAGCCCATTCCAGAAGTTGCCAGGGATATCAAAGCTCTCCGTGCAGCAAATACCATTGGAAAATTAGACATTGTTTGGAGGTCGAATCTAGGTGAACGAGGCCGCCTTCAAACAAGTCAACTGCAGCGAAGTGTAATGTAGTCTTCGAATTTCACTCCTATTATTACTCATTTCACTATTCATCTTACAGCCCATCGAATACAATGACTTGAGGCTCCTCGTCGTCCAGGCAAATAATATGGTGAAAATCGGCGAATCATTTACATTTGTCTGTCAAATAACCAATACTAGTGACCATACCGTCGATTTGAGTGCGAAACTAGACACGAAACCCAGACCAGGCTGCGAATACACGGGCTCTGCTGAATTTTATCTGGGAACGATCGAACCTGGTAAAGCTAAGGAATTTCCACTTACCGTTTGCCCGACAAAGTTGGGGTTGATTAAAGTAACGAACTTGCTGCTGACGAACTTGTATCAGAAGCGAACGTATGAATTCGACGACTTCGTGCAAGTATTTGTTGTCGATTCTGATTATTATGAAGACGAACCATTCCAGATGAATAAATTTGTAAGATATGATGTTGCGCAAAAGGTGTGAATTGTTTAAGATGTTAAAAATGTTGAGATTTTAACGAAATAAATAGGTATACGAATAAATTTCACAAAATTTGGTGATTTGTAGGACACTACAACTATATAAGACATGTACGAGCAATAATCAGACCGAGAAATATATTAGGAGTTGCAATGGTATCCGATGTACACAAAAATTATATCAGTGTCATAAGCATTTAAAGTTCATAGATACGTTTCAGGTGATTAAAAACCGCTTCAATACTACATTAAAACACTTTTTGAATCTAATTTTGTCAAATGCGAGCACTTGAATTCTGTCCCGTCCGCTTATTCTGACGGTTATTTGCTGTTCTATGTTTTTCCCCGAATGAATTTTTTTCAAAATAATTGAATTGTACACTGCTTTTAGCGCCATTTAGTCTTTAAGCGGTTGATAGTCATACTAGATTTTTTGTCAGCACAACGACAAAGCATTGAACAGCTGTGTTATGACAATTATCACCGGTTCAGCGACAAGTCTTCTTTTTCGACAAATCTGTAAATATTTTAAATAACGATGTGGCCAATTTTAATGCAACTATTGCGTTCGAATGCGGTATATATAACACTACCATTTGCAGCAGTTGTCGGGTTCATTGGCTACAATTTGGAAGGTTTATTGTCTGATAAGAAAACACCATACAACAGTAAGTATCCGGTCTTGGCTCCTGATATGAGTTTATACGTACTTAGCTCTCGAAGCTTTAAAACTGGCTGTATTTTGCAGAATCAATTCAAGAAAATCGCGCTGAACGACTAAGTGATGAGACTTTGACCAAGGACCCGACGCAAGTGGACAAATTGAGATTGAATGAAAATGTGCTGGGACGAAATCTTCCCCCATCGCTGCAGAAGCAATGAAATTCAATAAATTATTCGTTGTAAATGTGATAGATTGCGCTTGTTTAAATTGAAATGTTGATGTGAGATTTCGTAGTAAATTTATTGTTTGGAAAGTATTAAGATGTATGCTTTTGATGGCACAGCGTAATGAGTTCCCTTATCATATTCAGGTAGTGCTGCTAAGACTCCTTCCGAGCGTCTATTATTTTGTATCTTCAAAGCAAAAATTTGTTCTTTGAATACTTTGTGAACCGATACCGTATCAAAACATCTTTTATGCGGCCACTTTCGTGATTACTGGTCTCCACCGATAATGCAATGTAGGCTTGAGATCAGCCATAAGTTTTATATCACACGTTTATTTGTTTTTTTTTTTACGTTAATTCTGAACTATTTTAAAGCTATACGACGTTTGTGTTTAACCATTTGAACCTTGGTTTCTGAATTTTGAAGCAAGAGATGAGAATAGTACATGAAAAATAGATGTAGAATAGTTCTTTCCAAAAATTGGAAGTCAATTAGAGTTGCTTGACTTGAATAACTTTTTTAGTCGTCGTTTGTTATCATTCAATATGCACGTTACGTAATTACATTGCATTCGAACAATTTGCGAGTTAGTTATAGCGAAATATAGCAGTAGGTAAATTTTATTTCAGAACGAAGGTTCATATATATTTAAAACGAATTCTTAAGAAAAGAAAGGGAACCCAAAATAAGTCAGGCTATGGTTGCGTCCTTCTTCATGCAATAGAATCATCAAAGAAGAAGTGTTATACAACACCTAATAATTGAGGCGACTGCAATTCCTTGAGTATAAAAGGGATATATGAGTAAAAAAACTGTTAACCATTTTCAGTACCAAAACATTTTATCATGCTTTGCTACTGCAATTATAAAACAATTTAAAAATGAGCACTTATGTATATATTCAAGGAGGGGTATTTAGCATTAAGAGCATGCATCGTTTCAGGACCTTCTAGATGATTGTCAACTTACCAATCATACACTTTAAAACTTCAATAACTTTCAACAACCATATTTCGATTTAGAGTGCAATCAATTATTTTTGTGAAGCAATCGACAACAGGCGAATAAGAAAATAAATTTATTTGACATAACCATAAGTGTAACGTTACTTTTGCTCCCTAGTGTTATTATCATCTCTTATCATTTGTCAAAACAGCTGTCAAAATCTAATATTTCAATAACTGGCTTCAGCTTCAATAATTTTCAGAAAGTAAGAGTGGGTTTTCCATTAACAACGTCAGTAATTACGTTAAACACATTAATTATGATTCACTTCTAACATAACAATCCTTAAGTAGAAAAATAAGGGACTGTAATAACTCAATTGTGAGATATCGAGCACGAGAGGTATTTTTCTCCCAATATTCTTAATTTTTTTTATCAACTTTACCAGCACAATCTTAACAGGAAGGAAATAAAAATGAAGGAACTCAACTGCATCAAACGGCATAACCACGCCGTGTCCGAACACAGGGACCTACAGGCAACAGCAATGTCGGTAGATTGGACTGGCCAATGGGTTCTTCTAGCCGGGCGACGTCATCTCGCTTTGCAACGACTCGACGAAGATGAAGACAACAGTTTGAAGAAGTATCATCGAAACTCGAAATATGACGTTTCAGCGGCCGAATGGGCGATTTGTGAAAACAGCCAAGAGTACTGTGCCATTGCGACTAGTCAACTCATTGAGGTTGTCACCTGGTCTTCAGGCGATCCAACATTAATCCATTCATTGCGAGCGCACACACGTATGGTCACAGACATCGATTGGCATTCGAAGGAACCTCATTTACTGGCTAGCTGTTCCATAGACACATTCACACATCTGTGGGACTTGCGTGAACCCAGAAAGCCAATTTTATCTCTAAGTGCAGTTTGTATGTCAGGTGCAACGCAGGTAGGGTTCAACCGGGTTTCAGGTGATCTTCTGGCGACCGCTCATGACGGTGATCTTCGAATATGGGACATCAGGAAAGGTTGCTGTCCAATGCAATATATCACCGCGCATTTGGCTAGAATTCACGGAATAAATTGGAGCCATGAGCACGAACATTATTTGACGACTGCTAGCCAGGATGGGACTGTAAAATACTTCGACGTGAATAACTCGCGAAGAGCAGAGAAAATCATTACAACATCGTCTCCTGTGTGGCGAGCTAGATACACTCCTGTGGGTAATGGTTTGATCACTGTGGTCGTCCCTCATCTTGGCCGCGGCGAAAACAGCCTACTCCTGTGGAACAATAACAAACAAAGTGAACCTGTGTGTTCCTTCGAAGGCCACACAGATGTAATTTTGGACTTTGCTTGGCGACCGAACAGAGGCATTAATTCTATGGACACTGAGCTGATTACTTGGTCTCGAGATCAGACTCTTCGGTTATGGAGAATCGACGAATCGCTGTTGCGCTTATGCGATCCGCCGTCACAAGAAGAAGAGGACGAAACTACGGACATCCAGTTCGGATCATTCTCAACGATGAAGTCAGTCGCGAAAAATACAAGCAGTAAGCTGCTAAACGAACAACCTTCGTGCTCGCTTCAACATGAGTTTTCTTTGTTGAACACTAACCTTACTCATATTGTCTTTGAAACGTTAGATCCTGTTCAAAGGCTAGCTGTCGTAAAGATATCGGCCAATGGGTACGTTATTGTCTTGCAGATAAACTTTCCAAACCAATACCCAAGCCCAAACGTAACGCCAGAGTTCACGTTTTGCGAAAACTCCTCGCTAAGTGAGAGCTTGACGATATCTTTACTGAAAGTGCTGAGGAGCTGCGCTCTGCAGCGTGTGAAAAAAGGCAGAACTTGCATGGAGCAGTGTCTTCGGGCGTTGGTGACTGCACTGAAGCGATTTGGTGGTGGAGATAAAACACAGCTGCGTCTGCAATCACCAAGACTAGAAGGCGCCTTAAGTGGTACACTTCATGATGCCTGTATTCCGTTCCCAAGAACATCGGGTGCCAAGTTCAATACAAGCGGCATGTTTGTCACGTTTTCGCAGCCAATGAACACGAAGAGAATCAGTCTTCGGCGTCAAAATACCACTCCGCGAGCTCTTTCAGCCATCAGTGGCGGTTATTTGGGAAACGTAATGGGATCACAGCCTGTTCTTTATGCTCATCGTGATACTTCAACGTCTACGTTCTACATTCAGGACAGACACCGAAAAAACTTTCGTAGCAGATCTTCCCAAAGATCCGCTGCATCGAATGCTGTGATAAACGTATACGACGTGACCAAAATTCTGAGCATCAGTAAAGCTTTAAGTGAAAACTATATTTTAGATAAGGCTGATATATTGCGAACCTGCAGGCACAACAAAACTGTTGCTGAAGGTGCAGATAGGCCAGAGCTAGTTCAGGCATGGAATGTGGCTGAAATGATTGCCAGCTCATGCACTCCGGAGGACATTGTGTACGGCAACCTGTTTCACGTGAATCCGTTCCAGAGACATGTTTTAAACTCGATGATAACACATTTCGCGAAGCACGGAGATATTCAAACAGCTGTGATGCTGTGCTGTACCTTCGACAAGTTTTGCTCGAAGTCAGAGCACCCGCAACCATATAGCCACAATGCAACCAACATCAGTCCAGCTCATTCCCCTTACCACACGATCAACCCTGTAGAGTTTAGTAACTTCGCAGCCTGGAATTTAGCTATGCAGCCGAAGCAGTTTCGCAGCAACTCCTGGTCAGACTCCTTGGACTGGACAGACTTGAAACAACTAAATAACGAAGTCAACAGGTCGACATTCAAGAAATGCCAGAAAAACCTGTTCGATACCTTCATAAAAGCCTACGCCGAAGTGCTGTTTGGATGGCAGCTACTGCCGGCCCGAGCGATGGTCCTGAAGCATTTATCATCGCCCGCATGTACGATTAAGGGAGTGGAGTTCCCGATCGCATGTGGGTCATGCAATAGAGTGAACAAGGGTCCGTCGTGTAGCAACTGCAAGAGGTTGGCTTTGCGTTGTTCGATTTGCCGAATACCGGTGAAAGGAGCAGCAAATGCGTGCTTGAGTTGCGGCCATGGTGGTCATACGGAGCATTTGAAGAAATGGTTTGAAACTCATGATCGATGTGCTGCGGGCTGCCAGTGCCACTGTTTATCTGAATCTGAACATGTGCTAAATGAGCTTTTGCAATTGTAGAACGAAGATATTGATTCTTATGTTGCAATTTATGAAGAATATAAGCTGATTTTAGCTATCGATAAAATAACTTTGATATTTTTCTTTAAAAATAAGTGCATTAATATAAAGAAGAGAATAGGATCAGATTACTAATTTAGTCATAGTTTTCAAATCTCCAGACTATTAAAAGAATTTTTCTGTTACTGTATAATGTAACAAAGGTCAAGAAGCTTTGCACATATCATATCCAGCAGTTTGAATGAGTAAGAAAAGTGATTACAGTAATTTTTTGTTGCTGATTTCTTGAAACCAGAAGTCTACAATGTAGTGGTTGAGTTGTAGTCATGTGTACACGATGGATGGCAATGCAGAAACCCGGGTACAATCTGTGTATAGCGACTTTGTAGTGCAACTATTCTTGATGAAATTTTGGTGCGATGAATGAATTGGATGCATCGAGCGGGTCCAGGTGCGACTTCCTGAATCTATTGTGCCTCCTCAGCGCTATGTCCTGTATAATATGATTTTGAATATGCCCCCAGACGGAAGGGGGGAAGAGCAGAGCCAAGTAGCTGTAATGTTCTCCAGGCTAATGCTAGAAGATGCTCTACACACTCTCTATCTCTATCACTTTTCTGCAATATCTACAGCAGTCGTCGAGATCCTTGCATGTTCTACGGAGGTATTTTTTGCAAGGAAGATGGCGTGATAAAGCTTCAGATATGGCGCTTATGCCACATTTACAGAGAGCCACTGCTTCTTTTACTCTTTTTGTATTGAAGTCTTATGGGTGTTTTAATTCCTTAAGATTAAGTCTTGCTTTCGATCTTTTTATTAGTCCAGGTTTTGATTTCCCCGTCTGTATCAGGCTTCACAAAGCCCTAGCAGAGAGTAAGACCAATGCAGGGCACTTTACCTGGAATCAACTTCAGTACTACCCCTCTGGGGAAAATCAACGTATAAAAAATTTCTGACAAAATGAGAAGATGCGTATTATACACAATATGTTTTTAAACGAACACTCTTTCATGAAACTAAGTGAACCAAAATAGCTAATTTATGTACACTTTCGCTCAAAAATAATTGCACACATTAAATGTACTTTTTAAAACAATTAGAAGCTAGCAGAATAAATAAATAAGCAACGTTGTGTAGTTACAGTTTCCATAGTGTGAAAATAACCTAATTTTATTTTCAAAAATGTTTGTTATGCTTGATAAAAATTTCCTCTGTGAGAAGTAGTAATGCGAGACAAAATTGTATCCAAATGAAAAGGTATCGTATCAAGGTATCAAAATGTTTCAAAGTAAAATCGTACCTCGTAATGATGGTCCTTTTAGTATTCTTTATCTTCATTATATGCATGGCCTTAAGTATAGCAGAAAATTCTACGTTATGAATAGTGGCCTCCTTACGGAGGGGGAACTGAGCTTCAACGATCCCTGCTCTCACTCCACTATCCATCTTCGAAAAATCCGTATATCACATTTGCATCCGTCTTGCGAGGGCGGTGGACTATTCCCTCATTTGTTTCTTGTGACCTTGAACCTATTCTTGAAGGTTCCTAGTTTTTTTTTTGACTGCTAAAGTTCATCCTTTCTACTATGAGCCTGATGCTCTTCGGGATACTAAGATGGCTTTTTAGGTCTGCTGATTTGTATCCGTAGGCCTATTGTATGCTTACCGCCTGTGTTGCCGCTTCTTCTGGGATTTTTAGAGGTAGTGGTACAAGGTTAAGAAAAGCCTCAATTCCCACCGTTGGGGTGGATCTCATTGCTGCCCTAATCAGTAAGCAGGCCATTCTTTGAAGCTGTGTGGAGTCTGGTAACTGTATTTTTAAGTATGGCTTACTTCCACCATATTGCTAATTCATATAGGATGGTAAGTCTCATCATTTGTTTGTATGCTCATAGTGTTTGCCTTGGAGATAGTCCCCGATTGCGCCCAACCCTTTTTTTGTTACCTGGAACAGCCATCTAAACAAAACGACTCTGAAGATGACTGTTCCAGGTGAGTTTCCTATCCTACTATTATTTCCTACTCTGACTACACCTTTTTGCACCTAATTTGTATCCTCCTATCTCGATTTTTCTTTTCCTTGTAAATGGAATTATGTTTGTTTTTGCTTCCTCCTCTTACCATTCTGCTGTTTTATTTAAGGCCTTTCGCATTTTGGACCTCCAAGTATCCGGGTGTGAGCCACGTTTTATTGCAATGAAATCATCTGCGTATCCTAGAGTGGTTAATTTCTCACTGCTTAGGGTCCAAGAAGATCGACAATGAGCAAGAATGACAGAGGGACAGTATTACTCTCTGCGGAAATTCCATCTCAGTGTTCACCCTTAGCTTGGCTACTCCCAGATCCGCGAATAAAGCTCGGTACCTTAGTACTGTACTAGACCATTGCACTACTTCTTGTTGCGCTTGCCTTCTCTGGAGTGCATGATGCAGCGAATCGTGTTTTGCATTGTCAAAGTCTCCTTCTTTGCCGATGAGAGCGCATGGTGTGATTTCCTTACAATCCTATTTATTTTATTTGTACTAGCTTATGTGTGACTGATAAAGTTGACTTGCCTTATGGCAGGGAAATTAAAATTTGTGTAGTAATATTTCATTAAGACGTCACTCCAAGTGCCTAGGTCGATTAGCCTCTGAATAGTCTTCAATATGAAAGATGTGTGTCTGATTGGCCCATTTGAATTAGGAAAGTCAACCAGTTTGCCACCTATGGGGTTGAACACCACCCACACCAGGATCCACAGCTCTGGAATGTATATAGCTGAGTTTGAAGCTCACGCTAAAAATGTGTACCATGGTGATTTTTAGTTTTCCTGTGGTTCTTTCCGACTGATCCCTCCTGGTCCTCGTGATTTAAAGGGTTAAAGGACTTTATTTCGTCATTTGGGTTGTTATTGCTTGTAGTACATGAAAAGCTTATTCTTCCTACTGATTATTACTGATAGAAGTTGAACTGCAAGCTTTTCATACAGTTCTGGTTCGGTGGACCGAACTATAGAACTGTATAAAAAGAACTAGAATTTCGATGACATTTTCAAGTAACTGATTTGCATGTAAATAATAATGAGACCTTTTAGTTGAGTGCCTTGCTGGATAGCGCACAAGTGGCAAAAGAGGCTCAAGAAACAAAATTCCAAGACAGCACACTCCAATAGAGGATAACACGTAGATCAAGAGTACGTTAAGTTTACTTTGTAATCCGAAATTTTAGTTCAAATAATAGATAATTAGGTAACAATCATAGGATTAATTATAAAATTGACTCTTTATTTCCGTCGGAAATTCAAAATGCCAATGGTTGTAGTGAAATAGTTTTTAGTATTGCAGGCACCTAAAGCATTGGATCCGCAAAAATGCATCAAATGCATTGTTTTCTTTGACAATTATCACAAAAGATACAAGTCCATTTTTTACTGAATAAAAAATCATTTATTCTACATTTATAAAAATATAATTTTTTCATTAATAAAAAAGACAGGCAAGATAAATGCTTTGCTGATTTTCTGTATGCATCTGTATGTTTTATATTGATTTCATTCTTAACTATAACATTTCAAACAAATCGTTCTAGGAAAATCCAGTTTCATTTTCAACTTCAATTTAATGTACATACACTTGTTCTATATGATCGGATTCTCATTCAATTAATGTATAGTTTTATAGTATATATGTATTCAAATCTTTCAAGCATTTCACACTAGCTTGCTTGTTTGCTTCATACGGTTATTCTTGCTGTTTATTAATGAAACATCTTTCTTTGCTTTCTTTCTTCGAATTTTCTGCTGCTATATCTGCGTTTTTTTTTGTCTTGTTTGTATTTTCTCTCCTCTAGGCATCGAAATAGTAATAACTATTATACTTTTATTTTAAATACTAAAAATGTAATTTGTAATTACATGCTCGAAGACGGTTTGTAAAGATAATTTAAATTTCTAAGTTATAATAATAATAGCTTGTAACAGATTATAATTTCAATTCGAATCAATTTAAGTCTAATTGTGTTAATTTTACTTTGATTTAGTTTTGTTCTTGTTGATTGGTCTAGTCGATTTGCACTAAAAACTCGGCATTGAAATTAAATTTCCATATTGTTTTAGAACAGGTATATACAAAAGGCTAAATTAATGCATTGATCATACAATTTTCAAATTATTTTTTAATCGTTTCCAGAAAAAAGCTCTTCAAGTTTATCAATATATGACATCAAAAGAAGCAGTATCGAAATTTTTATTTTCTATCATACTTTATTGAAAAAATAAAAAACAATGTGGAGTGAATATTATGTTATACTAAAAAATCTACAGCTATTGGCATTGCATTTCAAATAACGTTTATGGAATGATTCATACAGAGAGAAAAGGTTTAAGATTTTACATAGAAGGTTATAACTATTTAAACTTAACAAAACATTTTTATACAGTTTTTTTTTATTAACTTCGTTGTTTGATTTTTCGATTATGATTGCAATTCCTATGCAGTTTTTCATGTCGCGAAAATTTGCATTTATAGTCAAAGAAATCAAAGATATTATTTTATCTTGGAAAAATCAGTGAGTTGATTAATAATTAAGTTTTCATAACAATGAGATCGAATGTCCAAAAGAATTTTTGTGTTTGATTTACTTTTAATTTACGTAAGAACGTAGAGAAAATTCAAGGTCTCCGATGCAAATTACTTGCAATTAGATTCGATTTATTTCAATTCAATTTTCAATTAAAGTGCAATTGTTTACAGAATTATAGGTGTCGAGCAATTGTTTAAGGCACGGATTTTTATTTGTTATATGTCTTATTCTATTCTCGTCTTCTTCTATTTAACAAAGAAAGGAATTTCACGAACCATGCAAAAGCGATATTGAAAGATACACGTTGTTGGATTAGATTCGCAATCGTTAAAAACGATTTAGCTTTGAGAGTATTTGATTTGAGTTTTTTTAATAAGCAAAAGTGAATAGTAATTTCATTATGATTCAAAAAATAGGGTAAAAAGCTTCTACAATCAATAAGTCAATGATAATTATAAAAATAAAAACAAAACATCAATTCTCATAAATCCTTAATCTAATTTGTTGATTTTTATTCTTTACTGAGTAGCTTTTATTTTATTTTCGATGTTTCTACTTTTGAATGTACATCTAGTACATTTTTCACAACGAACACTTAAATTAGAATCATTTGCAAATAGAGATTAACATCTTTCGTATATAACTTTAAGTACTGTTAATTTATCACTAATTCTATTCTTAACCTGCACTTAATCAATTAAAATTGTCATTAAATTCATTTTGTTCCTAAGCAATAGTTTCACGGAAAGTTGATTCAAATTCATTCTACATGTTTGATTTCAGCTACTTTGATGAGTTTGGGGTGGCTTTAGTTTTCCGTTGTTGATTGTTTCGTTTGATTGCTCATCATTTTTGTTTCGATAGCATTGAAGCTACTTCGGCTACATGCTTGGTAAAGCTTTGTAGCGTGTAGATCTTGTGCATATTGACTCCATTTGATTTAAACGCCTATTGTTGTGTTATCTTAAATAATGTGTTCTATGCGTATAATATCATTAGGGTTAGATTTTAAAAAGTGATAAAATTATTATCAATGATTCGGAAGCTCCGTTAATGTAATATCAAATAGATCTTCTTCGATTTGCCGTACTTCGAGGAGGAAGATATCTTCGTTGCAGTAGTATGAGAGCATGTCATCATCAATTTTCGCCGTAATCCTGGAAAAAATCAAAAGAAACTAAAGTTAGTGAGTTGCACATAATCAGAAAATCGAAAGAAATGCGTAATTATCTCTGTTTCTAAAATTTTCGCAACTAAACAATATATTACTAATATTTTTTATTCTTATTTTCAAAATTTAAGGATATTGTGCTAATAGCTTGAAATCCTCAAAAAAAAAAATTGAGGGTTTTATTTCCGATTCATGCTGAACATTATTTTAGTTTTCGTAAACTATTTTTGCACTCGACATGGAGTGAAGTAATGAGGGAACCAAAGACAGATATATGCTTAATTGACTGCACTTAGTTGATATCGGGTATCATATCAACATATAAGAAGTAGAAGTACATTTTTGTATCGAATGTCTCGTATGTCAAAAGATAGCATCCGTGGTATTCTTGGGAATAGAGGACAATTTAAACTGAAGAGCTGAATCAGGCTGTGTTCCGTTTGAGAAACTGGACCCCTTAACGTGCACAAGATTTTGAAATAATGGGTGAAACAATGGTATTATACAGAAAAGGTACACTGCGGGCCAAAAGCAACAATATTTTTTAAGAGTAGGCCTGAAAAAGAGGGGGAAATTTCTCTCCATTTCCCTTCCTTTTCCACGCTACTGATCTGGACTCAACGGCGTTCTTACTCTTAAATGGACACCTTTTGAAAAACTCTGTTAAAACTCTGTTTAAACGCAATTTCAAATGATCTTGATAAGATGAAGAGCTAGGAAAGTGCAGGCTAGGTAGTTTTGCAGTCGCTAATGTGAGCTGAAAAGATCACTAGAAGAAAGTTCTCGCTTAAACGTTTCGTGAGAATTTAGATCATGTTGATCGCGGCAAGATGATACTCAGTACATGGTATTACTTCTATGGTATTACTTGCCATTATCTGTAAACTGTACAAATTGTAACAGTGATGGTAGATTTTAATAGAAATCTTATGTGGAATTATTACAACTATTCGAAAGTGTAGGACGATTGTACTTTCAATCTGAAATGTTAAATCAAGACTTAAAATTAGCGCAAAATGATCACATGTGTCCTACTACACTTAGCTTGTATAAACCTTGTATGGAACGATATATAGGTGACATGGATGATACTAAATGAATACTAGCTGTGGTTGGAAGCCAAGTACTCTGTGCATAGCAGTTAAAAACCATTCGCTTTTCTACGTCCGCTTAAAATCAGTTTTGAAAAAGTTTCGAATAATGCTGGAATATCATGGTGGAAAAAAATTAAACCAGGCCTTTGTATGTTCAACATGAATGTGTGCATCACATTTAACTTCTATATAGATGAAGTATTCTTCTGTGCCCTAAGTAAAAATTTGATTTTCATCAAATTGTTCGACCATGATATTTACAATGAATGTGACGTAAGGGAATGGTTCGAGATTTGATTATTATTTAGCTTTTGTAGCTTTTTTATTATTGAAACTCACATTTGGCGAGACTTACGCGTGTGGGTCATAAAGTTTATAGAATTAGTAGGTAGGTCATTAATGAGGGTAGTTTAATAAAACGTAATGAGTTCAAATACTCATTGTAAGTACAAATAGTAAGCTTAGACATTCGTTCTATTGCCGACCAAGCAATTCAGCCTGGAAGAACATCGAGTACCGCGCTGTTATAAAGTTCCTCACCAGGTAAAACCAGATTTTCAAGTGGCACAGTCCTTTCAAACAAGGAAGGGATTCACTTGAAGATGACCAAAGATCAGGACACCAATTGAAGTGACCACTCCGGAAATCGTTCAAAAAGTCTGAAATGTGGTATTGGAAGATGCTAGACTAAAGAAGAAACACCTCGCAGAGATGGTTGGAGTATCAGATGCAACCATTTCAAATATTCTTCATGGTAATCTTGGTATGTGTAAGGTCAGCATAAGGTGGATGCCAACAATGCTCACGCCACCTCAAAAAAAAAACAGTGCGTGGAATTCTGCCTCGCGTTTTTGGACCTCTATAGTGATGGCGAGGATGAAGTATTGCGTCGAATGGTTACTGCAGATGAGATTTGGATTCATCATTATGAGGCGGAATTCTACCTAGACTCTATGCAGTGGCACACCACCACCGAACAAGTTCAAGGTGTCACAGTCTGCTGGAAAAGTCATGTTGACGGTTTTTTCGGGACTCAGAAACGAACTTGCGCATCGAAGTTAAAAACAAAGGTATCTCCATAACTGGATAATACTACGCTTTAATTCTAGATTAGGTGAAAAAAGCCATTAAAGAAAAACGAAGAGGAAGGTTAACCAAAAGTGTGCTTCTTCTGCACGAGAATGTGCCTATTTATAAGAGTCAATTTGCATTGGATGCCTTGCATAAGGTGGGTTTTGATATTTGAGATCACTCCACCTGACAACCCTAACCTGGTTCCCAGTAATTATTATCTTTCCCCAAAATTAAAAAAGAAACTTTGTGGCAAGAAGTTTTCAAACGATGAAGGAGTTAAAGATCCAGTTTCGGCTTACTTTCACGACAAAGACAAAAACTAATTGATAGATCCGGAAAATATATTATAGTCAGAGTATTAACCACCTTTATTGGTTAATATTATAAAAGGAAAGCACTTTAAAAGACAGTTATAGCTCGTGCAGTCTAGTGTGTACTTCTAGTGGGTAGAGTACTAGCTTCTGGTGTGTGGCATCTCTGATTCAAATCCAGGCTCGGACGAAAGATCGCATACCGAGCTTCGAGTTCACCTAACTCTGAATAGGTACCTGAGTTAAATCAGGGATAAAGTGAGCTGTGGAACTAAACACTCCACTCTCTTATACATTTATTGTAAATTTATGAATGACGCCCTCTACCCCTAAATCTTACAAAGGTTGATGTGAATTTATTTTATATTCAGAAATAGAGATTTATATTTAAGTTCATGGCGAATGCTCGATAACAAGGTGCTTTGATGACGCTTTATATTGAATGTTTGTCTGGTATTATGTACTGCAGATAGGATAATAATCTTAAATATGGACTAAAATATAGATTTAAATCACTTCAGCCTAGCTCAACGAAATCGTTTAACTTTAAAAAAATGTATTAATTACAATATGAACGTAATGAAAAAAATTACAAATTTCACCAAACATACTGGTTAGTATATATAAGGTTAATTACTGCAAAATTAAATTTAACTGTGATTTAATTATACTAGCTGCGATCATTCTTTCAAGTAAATTGATATTAATCAGCACATTAGTACTATTATTCTATAAATAAAGTACACAAAGTAATTGCGATAAAATTCCATGTAAGTGTGCTTCAGTGTCTTTGTGGTGTGTTTGTGCATTATGTCGATCCACTTACAGGCGATAGGCAAATCAAAAATAATATTAATAAACTAATGATTAGAAATTAAAAAGAAAGCGAAAAATGTGAATTAATTTTCCTACTTACCCTTTTTTATTTGTTCGATAAATGTTATTTATACTCGATGTGGAGATTTTGTATTTATTTTCAATCTGCAATTAAGATAAACAGAAAAAACAAAAGTAGACAATATCGAAAATAGTTGAATTTAATTTTATGTTTTTTTTGGAAAGAAGTACAATACATTTTTTTAATAAAACAGTATTCAAATTGATAGAATAACTAATTTGACTGCAATTAATTCCAATTTGAAAAGGAGTTAAGTGAAATTTTGTTGAAGATGGTTTGAAGAACTTACAAAATCGAATTTGAAAATATCCATAAGAAAGATATTTTTAAAAACGAAGAGGTTTGTTTACGGCCAATACAATTCAAATTTAATTAATATCAACCACTTGCCACTTTAATAATTTCTTTTGAATCACATTCTGTCTTTCTTATTGCTGAAGATTTTTGTTTGACTTTAGTTTGTTATGTTCAGTAAAAAGCAAGCTGTTTGCATTTCAAGCCCTAAGACTGTCATACGAGTATGTTGTCAATCGGATAAAATCATAATTTTTGCAATTGCCCCCATTTTGCAGCGGTTAGGAACAGTGGATGGTCAAAATGTTAAAAAAACGGATTGTTTGTGTGTTCGTATAATCGAATAAGGTTTTGTGGACAAATTAAAAACTATTGTCATTACATTATTAGTTAACCATAGCACAAAAATACGATTGATTAATACATATTCGTAAATAATGAATGAAAATGCGGAATGATTATATTATTTATGGTGTCTGTCTGATGGTTAGCATATTGAGATTGTTTTAGATATTATTGGCAAGCATATTATAAGTTTTGGTTTTGTTTTTGCTATATTATGATGGATTTGAAGTTAAGTTTAAATTATTTAATACATATATAAATCTTATTTAAGAAAACATATATGATACGTACTGGCTGCTTTTAAGTAGTATTTTGATGTTGACCATGGAGATTACACTCTACCTATCATCAAAGTTTTCATTTTAATTATAATTGAAATAAAAAGACAAATAAATATGAAAAGAAATCTGAATAGTAACACGATAAAAGATACATATATTCCATATACAGGAAAATACATCAAGGTAAAAACAGATTATTTTAACAGATAATTCATCCATAATTGATTCAGCCTAAGATAAGACATTTCAATCTTAATAGTTCAGTGTGTATCATTGAAATTCCATCATCAGTTGGTAATTAAGGAAAATGAAACTGTGGCGTGGGTTGTAAATTATATACCGCATCGTACATTCAAGATATTTTAATTTTATCTTTTTTTCTCAAATGGAAATTTATACAGCTCTTTCGAGTATAAAACTTACCTCTGCTCTTTGAGCACATACATATATATATATATATATGAAATAATATACACCACGAAATGTCGGGCTACTGAATCTAATTAAAAATTTACATAAATGGAAAACCAAAAATATTAAAAATGTGGCCTTCAAGCTGATTAGTGTTGATATTGATATGTAAATGGTTAACAGTTTCGTTTCAAATTTTATTTTTTTTTTTGAAAATATTTTTGATAGAAATATAAAAGACTTTAAAACAAATTAAAGGTATATTTGCCCGTGAATAAAATTAACGACAGACACCATAAATAATATGCGCAGACGTTCGTGTTATGTGTTTAATAAAAAAGTGCAAAAACATGATGTATATAATGACAACATGGCTGCTGTAAACAAAATGAGTAAAGATATCTTAGGGGATTTATAACGATTCGAACTGAGGGTTTCGCAAAGCGAATTGGGTAAATTGAAATCATCCAAACCCATACGGGTATTATTGTAAACAATTATCAAATCCCAAATTGCATGTGCTAAATGAAAAACTCAGTCAGTTTTTCATCGGAATATGACGAATATATCGAATATTCATGTACACCAAAAAGATGCTGAAAAGATGAAATGCCAATTTATGTTTTATTTCTTGCTGACTAATATTGATTCGAGGAAGTCAGAGTTTGACGTAATTTCCATTTATTCACTGTGTACTTGATAGGTATAGGCAATTGTAGACAACAATTGATAGGCAAATAAAAACTGCAGACAAATTGTTGATTCAGTTATAATCGAGCTGATGATTGTTTTTCACACTGAGTTTTTATTGGATTTGATAATATATTTATCATCATACAATAAATGATGACTTAGCACTCTAGTACTTATACGAGTCAAAGAATCAATTCATTCATTAAAATGAGCATTATTGTTTTTCAATATAAATTGTGCGGTTTAGTGAAAAAATCGTTGGGGTCATAGATTGCCAGAAGACTGTTGATGATTATTGAAAAATAATTGTTTGCTGCTAGAATTTATCTTCAGTTTTTAGCATGTGATAGCCAAATAGTTCTTTATGAAACTAAAGAATTTTTGCGTGAGATGTTTACCAATCGAGATTAAGTTGAAGAAATATGCAGATATTTATCATTTATTGTGCCTCACTTTTTCCACTAAAACACTATTAGCATGAGTGTCACCGATTTTATGTTACGCAAAGAATAATGTATTTCAGGGTAGTTGATAAGTCAGCAGCTTTTGAAATTTCCCGCATAGTAACTTTAAATGCAACACTGCTCCCGTCAATTGCTATCTATTAATTTACTGCTGTAAAATTTCGAGCAAGTTGTGCCATTTAGATTATGTTTGACGGCCACTGAAAGCAGACAACTTTGTGAATTTTAATGAAAATGAAAAAAAAAGAGAATTTCCAATGCTGATTAAACATTACTTTTTGTGTAAAAACATCATCACCGAAACAAAGGAAAGGCTTGATAAATACTATGGGAACTCTGCAGCATCAATTTTAATGGTTAAGTTAAGTTGCTTTACTGAATTCCGTTATGGTGGTACCAGCACAAGCCACGCCAAACGTTCAAGTCGCCGAAAAGAGATCATCACGCCAGAAACTATCGATAAAATCCATGGAATGATATTAAACGGTCGGAGAATGAAAGTGCTGAAGTGGCTGAGGCTGAAGGCATCTCAACTGAGCGGGTACATCACATTTGACATGAATATTTGGACATGAAGAAGCAATCCGCGCGATGAGTGCCGCGATTGCTCACACTCGACCTTAGCGTAACCGTGTGACCCCTTTAAAGGAGTGTTTGACAATGTTCCCCCATAATCAGAAAAAGTTTTTGCACTGTATCGTTATCGCAAACAAAATATGGGTTCATTACACTACACCAAAGACCAAGGAAACACCAAAATAGTGGGTTTCTTTGGGTGAATGGCGCACTAAAGAAGATCAAGGTGGGTCGGTCTGCCAAAAAGGGTATGTGTAGAACTTTTTGGGATGCACGTGGTATCATTCACATTGGTTACCTTGAAAAGGGTGAAACGATCACCGGCGAATGTTATTCAGAGCCGTTGGGCAGATTTGATATTGATTTGAAGCGGAAACGCCGCATTTGGCAAAGGAAAAAGTGATGTTCTTCGAAAACAATCCACGTGTGAAGTCACCATGGCAAAAATCTATAAATTCCCCGATCCATCATATTCTCCTAATTTAGCTCGCTGCAACTATTTCTTGTTTCCAAACCTGTAGAAATGGTTGGGCGGTAAGAAATTTGGGTCGAACGAAGAGGTCATCACTGAAACAAACGCCAATTGAGGAGACCTATTATTTATAGGAGATTGTGGATGATTTATGGATTTATGCATGAGCAGAAAACTGCTTAAGCTCAGCAGAAACTGCTTGAAAGCAACGGTTGGTTTGCTCTCAGGACATTGCATTACTGCATATCATGCGAATCGTCTAGGACTGACATTCAACAACTTGTGTGGGAGATGTAAAATTGAACAGGAGAGGACACCATCGAGTATATTCTTTGCGGATGTCCTGCTCTTAATAATAAACGCCTCACGATTCAAGGATCATACACCTTCCAAAAGTTAGCAAAAGTAGCTAGTATTCTTCTCTGAGCCATCTGATTCAGTTTAGCGGAGTGGCCACCTGGCAGGCCTAACTAGCAAGCGGAGGCTATCAAATGGCCCTGAGCTGGTGGCCTAATAAAAATTTTGTAAGCGGCAGCCCTCTTATATAACTTAACCTAATAGCTTGTGAGAAAAGAAATAGGTTTCCAAAACGAGAAAATCGTGTTTCTCATTTAGTTGTTAGCTGTAACAAGAATAATCTCAATTGACGTATTGGTGAACGAAAGCAGGGAGGTGTTCCTGAGCAGAGCTGAAATGGGCAGACAAATAGTGACTGCTCAAGCATAAGCGCGAAATTTTTAGCTTTGGGAGCAGCGCTAGAGGCATAGACGATTAGGGTTATTCACGCCTTAAAGCCATGGCAGCTCCTAGCTAATTCTCGGACCACAGCTATTTCAAAAAATACCTTCACAGAATGGGGAAATTCAGAACGTAGTTTTGGAAGTATTTTGTTAAGGAAAGTGCCAACATTTTGTACATCTTTGTCCATTGCGCCCGCTTCAGAAGAAAGCGACACACGCTTTTCGCTGCATTTGGCCCTACGATGGCGGAGAAAATTGTGGAGATAAAGCTCCGTCAGATAACACCTGATCAGTTTTACCAGCATATGTGCAGCTGGTTTTTCGTTTGAAAAAAACAGAAAGAGAGTCTGGCAGAGACTCTGAGAGACTGCCGAGAGTCTGGCAGAGCGGAAGGAAGCCGGTCGGGTACCTATTAGTTGCTAGTAACAAGACCGAGCCGAAGTAATGTGAAAGTGATCTCAGTTCGGATTTCCATGGCCGGCGGCTGATGTTTTTTAGCGAGTAAAATTCTCACATAATACTGTACGGTGCGCAGGGTTGAAGGCTTGTTTCGACATTTTTAAAAAAAAAAATTATGGATAAATACATTGAAATTCGATTTCCTTCTGTAAAGCATGCAGATTCAAGTAAAATAAGTATAGCATCAAGTTGAAATCATTGCAAATTCGAGCAAAAACTCTTTATTTTTAAATAAATTATAGCATATTGCTCCTATAATAGGAAAAAAGAATCATTTGAAGAGGACAAACTTTTATTTCAATAATTACTCCCAATTATTCATAAATAACTATTTTCATACAATATACTTTGTATTTTTTTCATCATATGGGCTCATTATATTCGCAGAAATAGATTTCACCTAAGCTACCAAGAAATTAAATTCTCCTACGGAAAAATATAATTCCGTCAAGTAAATTAACACTACATATATCTCACGATCTTACTTATTTGCTTTAAGTTTTTCTTTGTATTTAAAACTCTATTACAGCCGTTAGCCAATCAAACGTGATTATCTACCATCCAACTGATTACTATGTAAGATTCAATTAAATTAATCATAAGATTTTACAAGTAATTAAACTGTTTGACGAGCTAGACACGTTTTCAATTTTATATGAAATGTGAAATCTTGAAGAAAATATCTATAGAGAAACTGACTTGTTATCCCCTTGTAATTTTCATTGGAGTATGACACATTCGAACGTTTATAAATACATCTATGTATGCATATATCAAGTGGCTGACTTTGATAGATTAATCAATTACGTTGTCGAGTCGATAAAGAATTTTAGCAAATGAAATATGTACGTCTGTACAGTCTAAGTTTTCGATCTAATCACTAGCTTTAGAGTGAGTCAATTTTTATTCCTTTGGCACATTAGTGACGTAAAATATATTTTTTGAATATTATCTTCTTTAATAATATATTTTTTGAAATAGTACCCGAAATAAAAATCAAAGCAAATATTATAGAGCATAATAAATATGAAGACATATGATAAGTGCTAATTAGTATCAGAGTATCTGGAGAAATAACTTCTTGTTCACTGCATTTCTTAAGCATGTAAAAATCTACGTCATTCACAATCATTTTGAAAAATAAGGATGCTAATTGAATTGGAATTGGAATTAAATCCAGCCAGAACGAGTAGTCTCAGTAAGCGGTTTCAGTACAATGCAGTTGTTAGGCTAAATATAATGAGCCTCATGGAGTTAACACTAAAAATAAAGAATACAATCATAGCAGCCGTAAGATAAAGAGTCACAAAGTGTCTCAAAAGGATTAAAGAAAAGGATGAGAAATATTTTGCCAGAAAAACTGACCGAAAGTGGTCAAATCAGCTGAAAAGCGTGTGCATTCAATAAGGGGATTAAACATAACACAGTCTGGATATTTAGCCAAGTCTTACGTCTCCTGTTCTTGGATTATACAACCTGCTGGATAATTTTTATGTTTAAACAAATAACTTTCTGCTAACATGATTCATTATGATGATATTTGACGAGAGCTAGCAATATATCATTCGTGAGTGGTCTCTTGTGGAGAGGTGTTTGCGGTTGGCAGCCCTACCTAAGTAATTTGGAGCTACAATCGCCGATTAGTTGTGGTTTACTGCATGTAGTTTCTCAGCAAGGAGATCTTTCTCTATAATGAGTGTTCGCGAATCGGAAGCAAGTCAGAAGTGTTTATTTAAACAAATTTAAGCTACAATGAACCCATGGCTATGACCTATAGAATAAAAACCGAAGTAGACAAAGTGAAATAGAGCTATTTAGTAACTGCAAAACGTTCGAACATGCCTCGTTATCAAATCTTGAAAATTTTTAAAGAATTATATGCTCAAAAACTAGTAATATTCTGTCTGACAGTACTATACTTTTTGCAGATAATAGATCTGAATACATTAAAGCAACATTACATGAATCAAATGTGAATACAGATTTCAAGATGGTAGCAGCACACTAGCAGCAACATTAGATGCAGTTTGTTAAGCTAACAGGAGCTTAGATAAAAGAGACTATGTAGCGGCAATCTTTGTGGATCTAAAACTGGTGTCTGACATCACAAACCCTCATAAGTTCAATATTCTTCACAAGCTCAACTGGTTGATATTGCATTATCTTTTAGACAAGCGGATGGTGACAATGAATATTATGCATATAAGCCAGGAATGCACTATCGAGATCGCCATTCCACAAGGACCAATTTTTAGATGATTATTATTTCTGCTGTATACAAACAGAATTCAGGACCTTCATTTGTTGGAAAAAGTAGTTTTATTTGAGAAAAGTCGAATTAAATCTTCAAAATATAAATTCCGATCTAGGAAAATGTTGGAATTGGCATGAACAAAGCAAATTAGCTATAAACGTTCAAAAGACCATATATTTACTGATCTAACAGAAATACAAGCAGCAAATCAGTCCGTCTACACAAATTAATGGAATACGAGTACAGCTGGAAAAAGTTGCCTCAATAAGATACATCCGCGACGACTGGTTGAAACAACTTGGAAAATTAAGTTTCGAGATAATTTTGTTCAGCAGGTACTCGTTCAATTACTCTTAAATAATCCTAATCACTTTGTCGCCAACCTGTCGCCTCCCTTAAGTACTTGGGAATTCACATTTGACCTTTACGTAGGTACGACAACTGTTTGAGATAGGCTAAGAAATTTCGATCAAGGATATCAATTTTTAGTTTAAGTTCAGTGCGAAAAGATAACTCGAGTCGTTTTTGAATATTGTCAACTAATAAATAATCTATAGGATCGGGAAAGCAGTTGAATACGACGGATATACAGAATATTCAAAGGATGAGTCAGGCTGGCTTTTCCATCAGAAAAATTGTCCAGCTATTGGGACGTAGTCGTACACTATTTCAATTTATTTGAAACTATTGTTTGAAATTATTATTTACGACAATAGATAAGTGCCGGGATAAAAGTACGTTTTAACAGCGGCTGACCGGCATGTGCTACTAAGGAAAGCATTGAATTCGACGGTAATGACAAGCGAAATCGCAACAGCAGCGGGAATTTATAACGTTGACAAAAAACTAAGGAATTGCCAGCGTGTACTTCCCTCAACAGAGCACTTATAATGGAAGAGATTGAAGAGAAAACCAGCCCTGAAATAAAGACACTAGGATGCCCGCTTGGCGTTTTCAACTGACCATTTAAGGTTCAAAAAGCGTTGGAGAAACGTTATCTTTACTGATGAATACAGGTTCTGCCTGGACGGCCCTAATGGCTTTCGGCATGATTTTTATGATCTGAGGAAGGAAGAATTATTGGCGAGAAGACGTCAGCAAGGAGGAGGTGCAGTCATAGTTTGGGGAGGAATATGCTACGAAAAAAAGATGAATATACGCTTTGTCAATTGAAGAATGAACAGCAACGATTACATAAAGATCCTGGACGAAAAAATTGTCAACTCTTCGGATCAGAATTCATTTTTCAATGAGATAAGGCGCCATTAAAGGTTATCTAGAGAATAATGTCCGTGTTCTTCAGTAGCCGACAGTTTTCCCGGATGATTTAAACATTATTGAAAATGTTTGGGGACATCTTTCTAGGACAGATTACAAAGGAGGACGACAATTTGATAACATGGAAGACCTTAAAAATGTGATAAAGATTGATAGGGGTAAAGTTCCAAAGAAACTTTTAAAAATGTTGTAAATATCTCTTCCTTCATTCCAATATACAATGTCTACGAAGCACGATACTAACATACCTTGAAAGTAATTATGTTGCACACGGAATGCAAGGAAGGAAGAAGGTAAAAAAATGTTAACTGCACTATAAAAAAAATCCTCAAGTGAGGAATTAAAAGAAAGTACAAAACTTTTAAGTCAAACTTTAATCATGTTTGTAACGGTTGAATAACAAAAGATTTCAAAGAATGGACCGAATTTTGTAAGCTTCTCTGGATTTTAAATATTGTTTTGTTGTCACCAAAAACGGAAATTAGAGAAAGATATAGGACTACGTCACTGGAAGCCAAAGATAAAAAATCTTGCGAGATTTCATAGTGAGGGTAGAAAAACATTAAGTCAATTAAATAGATAGCAATAGTCAATTCCATAATAAAACAGACATCACGAAAATTGCAGTTTTTACTTTTAAACAAAAAAGGAGAAGTTTAAAGCGAAACGCAAAGGGGCACGGAAATTAGAGAAAGATATAGGACTACGTCACTGGAAGCCAAAGATAAAAAATCTTGCGAGATTTCATAGTGAGGGTAGAAAAACATTAAGTCAATTACATAGATAGCAATAGTCAATTCCATAATAAAACAGACATCACGAAAATTGCAGTTTTTACTTTTAAACAAAAAAGGAGAAGTTTAAAGCGAAACGCAAAGGGGCACATAGATGATGGAAATTAAGAATTAAGAATATTTTTCTTAAATGTGTGGTATGCAATCTGTGTAGCTTAGCCAAATTTAAAAGGCATTAGTTTGTAGCCATAAAACCAAGATGTCGTGATTTGAGTAGAAGAAATATTTCAACCAAATTTGATCAGCAGAACGACTGACGCAGATTAATACGCTGATTTTAAAGAGCTATACCGAAAAGATTTGATTGGAGATGAATGGCAAGTGATGGAGTCTTTTTATGAACCTTTATGAAAAATACATGCTTAAATATTTCTTTTAAAGGAGGAAAAATAACAAAATAAGAGTAAAAAAATCAGTTTTATGGTTGTATGCACTCTTAGGTGATACTAATTCCACCAAATTAAGTCATTTTATTGAATGTTTTCTTTGAAAGTAATAAAGAACATAGAAAATAGTAATGGAAAAAAATCATATGTAGTTCTTCTAAAAACTATTGTCATGAAAATCTATTCAAGATTTTATGTCCTATAGAATACCATTTGATCATTTTATATGCAAACAAGCAGAATATAAACAAGTGGTATATGAAAGGTTAGGAAACAGACATAGAATACGGATAAATTAGTAAAAATAAATACTTACTGCGTTCAATAGACCCACAGTTGTTGGCGGGACGACATGGAGCGGCGTATAGACATCTTCATTCTCTTGCCGCACGTAGAGCATAACTCTTTCATTCAGTGGCGGTGTCATTCTCGATCGTTTCGCCAACGCTCCGAAATCTGACATAGGTCCAGGTACAATCGACTGATCAAGGATATGATCTTTCTTATCACTAGAGAATAATAAACAATTAATTTAAATCTCAAATAAATTTAAAAGTGAAAACAAATAACAAATTGGTTCGATTTTTACTCACGTCTGCATATCAGGCGGAAAATGATTGTGGAATTTCAATGTAGGTGTTGTTGGTTTTTGGCCGTGCAGTAGGAACGGTGAGGTACCTTTCAGCCCGTCCGGTGTCCCCGCTAATGAGGCAGTCTCATGATCATAGAAATTCTGTAGTTCCATTCCAGAAAGCTAAGTGTTAATGATTTTACGAATGTATGAAGAGGAAAATGAGTCATAAACGAATTTTCAATAGTTTACCTTATCTAGATCTTCGGCAGGTGAGAATAGAACAGGTGGTTTTGTTAAATCTTGCATTGAATAGAATTCAGAACGATCGGCTGCTGGATGATAGAGTTCATCGAGCTTCTTACGTCCCGTTGCTGTCATTTTCCGTTTTGCGGCTCGTCGTTCTTCGTCGCGTGTTTTACGTTCAGCGCCCTGTAATTTGAAATAGATACATATGTGTTAGTTTGAAGGCTATTTTTTTAATTTAGACAATTTTTTAATAAATACTATTTTACAATCAAACAAAGGCCAAATGTTGGCTAACGATATTTCGATGAAAGTCCAAAGTCGAAAAGGATACGGAAAATTCAATTCAATACAATTTACTTAAAAAAACTATAATCTATTTACTATGCAACAATGCCAATATAGTAATATGATTGTAAAGCAACGTTACTTTATAACATGTCAATTATGGCTCAAAACAGTTTTGATAAGGGAAAAATGAGCCAAGTTACGTGTGTCGCCTATTGAATAAAGGGCAAATTATAACATGGCAATACTACGCTGATTTGTTACGTAAATTAGCTGAGAAAATTCGTGAAAAATCGGGATTGGCCAAAAAGAAGATCCTTTTTTATCAGGACAATGCACCAACGCACAAGTCATTAGTTACCATGAGTAAGCTCTATGAACTACGATTTCAAGTGATTTAGTAAACCACCCTAATTTAAAGTACTAAACCACCCTCTCTAACTTAAAAAAAACTTGGTTGGATGAAAATTTAAACCAACAAAGAGGTGATAGCTGACACGGAGGTTTTTCGAAGAGTATGATGATCCAGCTTAAAATAAAGGTGTAACAGCGCTGAAAAATAGATGAAATACGTGGATTGAGATAACAGAAGAATATGTAGAAAAAAAGTGCTAAAAAATTATCAAATTTTCGATCTTTTATTAAATTTTCAAAGAGCGCTTGTAGAAAGTAAATGAAAGTTTCTGTGGAAGATATTTGAATTTTTTTGACAGTTTTCCAGCTACTACGGCATGCCTTTTTAGATAAGAAAAGCCTTATGGACTCCCAGATAATTCTATGGTCAGTGTATCTCCTGGATCCGATATCTTTAGCACCAATATTCTCCGTGTTGAGATATTTCAGTCGATTTGTGAAATTCGAATAAAATCCAAGTTCATTTCCATATTTTATCATCTCCCGATGGTGATTCGATCGTCTCGAAAAGATATATGTTATCAATTTTATTATCGACATTGCTAGATATTATCGACCTAATTTCTACAATTTTATAGCGATCGTTTTAAATGTTTTCGTAATGTTATCACCTGTAGTCTGAAACACGCAACACCATATTCAAACGAGATCCCATTAAAGAGTTTTCCTTGACGACAACTCGATGACGACTTGGACGACGACATACATATATTATGTATCATACTATCCCAATGCAGAGGCAAGCATACATTTCGATAAGACCATTTCGTGATGTTTGCATGAATCGGAAAGCCTTTGGAGATAGCCATAAAACTGTTGACTTTGATATTCGCCTACATTTCATCTTCAAAATGACTTACTTTTAGCGAACGAGAAACTCAACCCATCACCGCACTAGACGCAGATAGTGTTCATTCATAAGTATGCAGATATCGATGCTGGGGGGACGGATCGCAAAAGAGCTTGTCACCTATGCATTATCCATCGTTGATCGCGAATGTAAAACATATTAAATGACGTGCTAAGATGTTGTTGAGATGTTCGCGCGAAATATCTCTGTCGTAGATGTTGATCCATGAGAACACGATGGTGAATGCGAGATTGTTGTGTAGTTGTCGTTGTCATTGTCGCTGGTGTTGCATTTGGCGTGGCGTCCTCGTCAACAACATCCTAGACCTTGCACCGTTTTCTATATTGACTCTCGTAGATATGTTAGGTGTTATGCTGTTGATGGGATTTCGCATGAGCTGTAATGTTGTTCTACACTTACTCAATGCAATCTTTCAAGCTACTTATTGGTCCATTCGCATGTTGCGTGGGTATTATCACTTTCCTCTTGCAGTGTGGTTGGTGTGATGTGTAGTGGAACTATCCTTAGAGTGCATGGGAATAGACGATTTTCTAAAATTCTCTATTAGTAGCGTCTATGATTGCTGACCTCTTTTCAATATCTGTAGTTGTTTTGAATACTAACGAGGCACCTTTGATTGTTGACCATTAGAAATCTCAAATCACTTGGTACAGAAATTGCAACATCCAACTGTTCCTAAGACCTCTGTTGATTTGTTACTTTGAATATCTTCATCTACCATCGCCCTCGCGAATAAATTGTCATGTAGCAAACAATTTTATATTTATCATTGTGATAGCTATGACATGTTACAACAAATGCGTTATCTGCATATTGGTTGATAAAGTAACATGTACTACAAACTATTGCCCATGTTCAAGCACATAAAAATAAAATTCTGTTCATGATGGAAAATACAACGCGAAATACTTGCATAGTAATTCATTGGCAATTGAGAAAAAATCTTCAACAATTTCAACCAACCTAAGCTACAACTATACTATCAGATTGGTGTGAATAAAATTTATTAGATGTCATTTAGTGCACGTGTGCGAAAAAGTATTTTTCGATTATAATTAAAAGGAAAGTTGATGCATAAATTACCATTACAACGGCTGAACATCTGTTGCTCACCGAGTAATAGATATTCAGACAGATACATATATGTATATTGCAAGATGTAAATATAGTTACAAATGATTGAATATACATAGGTGTGTCTGGCATGGCAAATATTAAAAGCAAATTCATGTTTGTCACATTTCTCGAAACGGCGACATAGTTTTCAGTTATATTTCCATTTCGAATTGTAAAATAATTGATGTGAAGGCACCTAACCTAACAAACTATGCATTCGCAAAGTAAAACGAATCAGCATGAAATCTCCTGCTGTGTTTGCATATATTGAATTACAATCATGTATGTGTGTTTTGGTTCGATTGATATGTTACCAATTGAAAATTAGATCTGGGAATATGTGATTTTTTTAATGCAGTTGTTGTTGAGTATCGAGTTAAACGAGTTTAGTACATTTATGAATGTTTGGTTTATCAGGAGCACTGTTTAGAATTGTGGTATAGCCTTGATTTATGATAACGGTACTGAGCTTGAGCATGCGTAAGGTTTTGTTTTGGTTGATTAGAGTAAGTTTCGAAATCGAGCTAGATTGAGTACAGTTTTTTCGATTCTTATTTTTCCATTCCATACGAAGCTCAACTTTAGAATGTAAGAATGAAGTTTGAAATGAATGATCGCTAGAGAAATCACTTTTGAAAATCTTATCTATGGTGATATTTTTCAAAAAATGTGTATATTTTCATTTGTTAGGGCTTAATATCCAAGAATTTTACTTGACGTCTTTTTGGATTAAAAAATCTGGCCACAAATCTCACACTTCTTCAGCTTCGTTGGCTGAAGTCTTCATCACATCTCAGACGGAGCTCTTCATTACGCAATTCGAATCTTTACAAGAGCTGAGAGAGTATCTTTGGAGAAACTCCGGAGCTGAAAAAAAATTCAACCGTATAATCGCCATCATCCACCATCGCACGAAGTGCCTGGAGAAGCATCCACGTGGCGACTGCAAAAAATGGAAGACGCAAAGCCTGCATGCGTCAATTGTGGTCTAATTTGTCATCCAGATCTCCATCATATAAAGAAATGGCACGCAGGATTGAATCGAAGAATATCGCCGGGTCCAGGCTAGGAAGGACCGTAAACAGTTTGTGCGAATTACTCGAACTATAAAGGAAAGGGTATCTCCTACGCACAGCCCATACTCCAAGAAGCTCCAACCTCTCCGTAGTCGTCTGCAGCAAATGCAAATCTTGGACTAATTAATGACTTCATCAGCCACGTATTTGCAGCGAGGACTGATGCTGAGAGCCTTATTGTCGCGATCATCATGGCGCAAAAAGCGTCTGCTCAACACCTCCTAGATGATTTCAAATCAGATTTCGTAATGATAACACAGAACAGACTTCAAATTTCATAGGGTCAGCTTTAGAGTATTTGCTATTAGCTTTGATGATCAAAATCACTACTCTACACTCTTGGTTAGGAGTGATTTGGACATTAAGCTCATTACTGCAATTACTACAAAAGCGAATCTTTGTTGTATGTCTATAAGTTCGATGCAGGCCGTTAATGTCAAATATGTTGCACAATATTGGAGTCATTAGCTCAATCACATCTCAATGGTAATATTCACTTATCGACGGAGCTCTGAGCTCGAAAAACTTTCAATGGAGAGATTTCGTGACGAATGGAAACGACAAAGTGTTGTTCGAATGGCTTGTAAGTAGTGGTACCGGATTCGTCAACCAGACCAAGTAGTAGCTCAAACAAATATTTCTTCCTTCTGTCAGATGACCTGCACAGTAGTATCGACTCTCCAAAAAAAAGCACAAACATATGTGTATAAAATAAATTTGAATAATCTCAATATATTTATAATTCACCTCTATAAAATCATATCTAAATACAACATGGAATACTTTTTCCCTATCGCTATAGTAAGTAATAATTCCGACACGAGTCAAAATTTCGAATAATAAGATACACCAGCATCTATCCAAGGCGCTTTAACATCAAAGAGAACTGACCATACAAACAAATCAAATCTAAAAACCCTCAGCTAGATAATATTCCGCCACGATTTAAATGGAAGCCAGATAGGTACCTAATGCCTGCAGCTACGTAGTATCTATTGACGTTGGAGCTACAGAGCATAGCAGAAGACGATCTTACAACGAAACCGTTGCACATAAACAATCATTGGTATACAATAGAAATTTATTAGAAATGTTAATGCATCCCACTGTGACCTCTACCACATTGAGCTTATAGTACTATAGAGATTCTTGATGTTGTGATGGCGGTGTAAATCTTTCTATCTTCCAATGAAATACAACCAAGCACCTGCGTTGCACTCTTGAGTGTCCATTGTCATTTGTGAGCGCCTTGTGAAATTCGATTTTCTTGTAAAATTCAAAACAATTTTCATTTCAAACATATCCATGTCACAGTGTGCACTTTATGAGTGTCATCAACTATTTTAATTTTTCGCGAGAAGTATCTTCATTAATATCTGTTATTGTCATTTTCACAATTGGAAACTTTGAAACAGATGGTACAGTCATATGTACCTACTTCCAATAGATATATGTATAGATGAATATCGAACAGGTGAATAGATTTGAACAGGTACGTAAGCGTATGTGGCATCAATGTGGGCTGTATTCTCGGAAAAGAAAGATGGATATATCTTAGGCACGATTGTGTGTGCATGTAAAAACGATTACATGTAATCAACCGTATATGGAAATCGCCTCCAATCATCATCATGATTATCATCATCATCTGCTTGATCGTTTTATGTTCATAAAATTTTCTTCGTTTCTCTGGTTATGCTGCTGCTGAATGCAAGATGCAATAAAACTACAATAAAAGACACGAAAAAATCAATTCTACTCTTTTGAAACGCACTCGATCGGAAACATAAATTGATGCAAAATCAAAGGAGAAATTAGGCTTTAACCAACGCCTCCGAAATGATGCAAATGGAAGATGTAGGTATAAAGTCAGATAGTTGATGCGCTTTTTGGACATTACTTTTGCCCGTAAAGAGCATATTAAGTTCATTTTTGAAATAAAGACGTAAGCAAGCGCATGGGGATTAGTTAGCAGGTATGGCACTAGACCAAGAACTTTCTCGATGGAAACTGTGAAATAAAACAAGCCCGCTTTTGACACAAACCATAATTAAGTTGGCAATATTTAAAAAGGAACCATACATTTCTCAGGAAATAAGGTATAAAATATCGTCACTGACTCAAATCTATCCTCAACACACCTACTCGCAACAGTCAATGAAAAAAAACCTCCAAACACCTATCCTAAAGCAGCTTAAAGACTACATCCTCATGGCTATTTTTTTCAATTATTAGACATCACAGTATACGCTACAATGCAAAAACCATATTTGAGCATAATATCGTGTTCAACGTCACCAACTACGTATGCAATCACGATACCGAATGTATACAGCGTCAATAAGCAAAATTGACATGTTTTATCTTTTAATGTACCGGATAAAATTTTTAATGATTATCTAGCACGTGATGAATGAGATCCTACCTAAGACATAAAGTTGTTGTAGGAGCGTCTCAACATGGTGTGGAAGATATTATGTTTAGATCGTAGAGCCCTAAGCTCATATCCATATTAGTAGTAAGATACAATTTCTTTATGGACTATTCAAGTAATTGCAGCGAAGCATCGGATACATATGAGAGACGAGAAGATCTGAAATTTACGGATAACGTAGCTGGGGGAGTTTCAGATACACGTAACTTCATCTATATAGACAGTCGTTTTTATATGTTGTTCGGCATAAAATAGATTGATTTAATCTAATACCTTATAGATTATTGTAATCGCTCGATATTATAGAAAATAATTGTTAAGGCAGCATCTAATAGAACTTCCGTTTAAGGAGGTACGATAATGGCTCCTAGATTGGTGGAGTAGAACAGGAATGTTATTGATAACAAAAGTAACTACAAGAGAGTATAATTATCCATTGGATACACTAATGGCAAATGAAAATATTGAAAATAGGTTTATAGATAATTTGCAGTTCTTGAAACGATGTATCATGAATATTGAGTGAATATTTTCTTGTGAATGAAGTATTTGTACTAATTCATATAAGACTACTAGCTGATGAAACGTGTGCATGATGAAACGTATTAAACATATAATAATACTGCTGTTTAAGAGTTTTTGGTGATTGATTCGAACGACTTTTTCATATACTACTTTAACATATAAGTAAAGTGACAGCGGTCTACTGGACGACGTCACAGCTTACCACGAACCATAAAAATATAATATAATAGGTATGTTCCCGTACTACGATTAATTGCGATTAATCGCGATTAATTACAATGAAGCTGTTCCCGTACTCCGTTTTACTGAAAACTGAAAATTTCCTCTCTTTCAGTAAGTACGATGAAATTTCAGTAGGGTCTGAGCTACTGAAAAATACTGAAAAGTTTCAAACGGTGTGGCGCGAGTAAATATTAAATATAACATACCTAATATAATAGCTTTAAAGCGGGCCAAAAAGCATATGTGGCGAACTATTTGCGAAAAAAATGAATCGGTAACAAATAGTGGCCGGGAGGATCGGCCGCATGGACCCTGATATATCCTTGGATGCGGATGTCCGGAGGCATGTTGTAGATTTAGTATTTCCAAAAAAGCAGAAAACGATCAAACAGTCCACCAGGAAGATGTCCCTTTGTTCACTGAAGAAGAATGAAGAACCAAAAAGCTCCGTGCCCGGGCAGCATTCCGGCAGAAGTTCTGAAAACATTGGCGGAGAAATGCCCGTCAATATTGCTACGCATCTATAATGCGCGTTTATTGGCGGATGTCTTTCCGTCACGCTGTAAAGTGGCGCGACTGGCTCTGATTGTAATGAGAAAGGGATACCCTAATACAAAATCGCCGTACAGATCTCTCTGCATGTTTCATACTGCGGAGAAACTGCTAAACCTCAGCTAAAGGTAGCTATACGAAGAGCTGGTAACCTCTCAAAAAATCAACACCAATTCGACAGAGGCCACACAAAAATAAGTACAATCCGCGAAGTTACTAGCGCGGTAAAGTGCGCAGTGACCGCATGTCAACCGACTAGGCTCGTTGTGTTTTTGGTAACGCTGGACGTTCGTAATGCTTTTACCTCTGCGAGATGGTCAGAAATATTGGACTCCGGCAGTGACATTTTCAGTTAGAAGACTACATGCTAGCTTTGGTTCGAGACTGCTTGAAAGGTCATCATTTGACATACGATACACATCAGGAAGCCATACACTTAGCTATTACAGCTGGTGCAGCACAAAGATCCATTCATGGGCCAGACCTATGGAATATGTGCTTTTGGTGGGTTATGTCCGTACTGTAGCCGCTGTCATCACATGTAGAAATCTTTATCTTACCCAACTAAAACTCAATCAAGTAATGAAAGGATTTGAGTGCTGGATAGAAAGCCATGGTTTTAAGCTGGCGAAAAAAAAAACTGAAATTGCCATGCTGGCGAAGAATAGGATACCAACCAATATCCCTATGATTGTTGTGCGAAAATAACTCAAATGATTATTGTGTAATAAGTTGATTTTTCCTCGTTTAGTTTAATCTTGATTTGTTAAGTGATTAGCCTGTGACAATTTTCTCCCTTCCAACTTCCGGCAGCAAGAAAATAAGATAAATGTTATAAAGCTACAGAGAACTATGATATGTGAATTGCTAAAAAAGAAATAATATCATACAAACATATAGCTTCAAAGAAGTAAAGGGTTAATTTTTTATCGCGCCCAGTGTGGGCTGAGCAGCATGAAATCAGCTAAAGCTTGTCAGTACTTCT
This sequence comes from Nemotelus nigrinus, assembly GCA_947369275.1. NCBI lineage: Eukaryota > Metazoa > Arthropoda > Insecta > Diptera > Stratiomyidae > Nemotelus > Nemotelus nigrinus. The sequence goes on from OX376372.1 coordinate 197,664,969, forward strand.
CTTGGTGCCAGCGACTGTGGTGGTTACTCAAGTGTTTAACGTAAGTATATATATATATATATATATATATATATATATATATATATATATATATATATATATATATATATATATATATATATATATATATAAATATATATATATATATATATATATATATATAAATATATATATATATATGTATATATATGTATATATATATATATATATATATATATATATATATATATATATATATATATATATATATATATATATATATATATATATATATATATATATATATATATATATTCTCACTCTCTAGAAATGCCGGTATACTATATCTCATTACAATATTTCGATTGACCGTTACTATTTTAAGAAAAATTCCCTGAACTTTCTTTCTTATTAAAAGGCCATCGGCTTTTACATTCTTCAGTTCTTGTATGCGCATCTGATTTGTGCGGTGAGTGGTGTAAATTGATCTAAAAAAAAAGATCAAAAAGCCAACAAGATATAAGTACAGGTAGGCTGATTAAAGCTTGATAAGGTTGAACTCGTAATATATTTCGAAAACAAGAATATGGAGCAACATGATCATATTAACAGCACACGAGATCATCAATGATTGCACCATGTTGTCCTTCTCTCGACAGACGATCAAAATCACTGATCTTATGTAAAGTGATCGGTCAGTTGTGATGATGGTATGTACTAGTTTTCTCTTCATACACTTTTCCTCCTTTATGCACACCACCATATTACAGTTGCGGCGTGAACACTGACATTGTAGACAGTACAGGCCATGCCTGTTTCATTGATCCGTAAGGGCTGTCGTTGCCAAACAAGTGAAGGGCAAAAATCAGAATGAGGCAATATTGCAGAAATACTTTATTTGGAACACTGCAATGGACGGATCAATCGATCTTGCATGCAAGCACTTTTTCACTCGGATCGTGTCGAAGGTTTTGTCCGTTCCATTCGAAATGTGCGATTTTCACATATCTCGAATGACCTTTACGTATCATGGTTTTATTTTTGCATTTATTGGTGCTCATGTTGTTAATGCACTGGACTCCATTTTCGGGATCGGTTTTTCTTTGTAAGCTGACTCTTCCTTTTCCACGCATGGAGATTACCCGAGAAAAAAGAAACTTATTTTCGTATAATTTATGTTTCGTAAAGTTATCTGCTGTGGGTCGAGAAAGTAAAAGAATTAGTTAGTGTTGTTTGTTTTGTCGATGATTACTTATTTAGTCCACGATTCGCTGACTGTGTAGGGACAAGCAGTCAAGGTCTTTTTGCGGTTGCGAGTTTGCTGCAAATAGCATGGCTCACCAAATGGGCTTAATTAGAAAGCACGAGCAGACACCAGAGATGAAAAAACAGAGTGCTCAGCCAATATCTGCTTTATATGTTAATAAAATTGCCAATTTATACAGAATATCAAAAGAAGTTTCACTTTCGGAATTTAATTGAACATCATTAAGCTGGAGCGGGTCGAGGAAAATATGTATTCTGTTGGGTGGCTCATTATCGCATTGCGTATCGTTGTATCTTTTACTAAAATCTGTTTTTCTCTCGGCATCATCGGAAACACGTAAATGATACCTTCGTCGAGACATTAAACATATATGTTTGTAGGTATACATGTATGGATTTCTCAGATTTACTGGCAGCTCGCAGGAAAATAAACCAAACGACTTACACGATTTCGATCATAATGCTATAAATTATATACATTGTATCGAATCAGTGGTGGCGTAGTGATCACACGATCATGGTGGTATGTTGGAAATTAGTTTAGGTTTTATTGTGAAACGCATCAAATACAAGAGTCATTGAGTTTTCAAAAAACTTGCAATTAGTATGGGTTTTAAAGGATATTTGTTTTTATTACTAGAGCTTTGTGACGGAATTATAATGAACAATTAATAAAACATTCCATGAAAAAAATGAATAATCTGATTGAGTTGTCATTGATTGGCACCCACTGGCAACATCAGATGTCTGCCAAATTTGGATTAGGTAAACGATGAATATGCTTTGCGTTGGCATATTTGTGTTTCTAGTCAGCCGGAAGTAATTACATATGACTTTTCAAGGATTTTTAAAATCATTTCTATCCGATTTACATTACGATTTATTATAGAAAATACTCACCTTATCGCAGAAAACCTTTATTTGACAGTAGCCTCGGTGATAAACTTGTGTATCTCGGGGATCTTCAAACGTATCGATTTGAACATGTAATGGCAAGCCCTGAAATGAATAAAGCAATAAATTTGAATGTGTCTGATGAGAATGTGGACTTAAATAGGAAAAAACCAACAAATGAAACTATCTATTTATTTATTTAAAACAATATTCAAACAAGTAAATGCCCCGCCCAGACATTGAAAAATCAGAGTGTTAAAAATCAAACATACTTCACATTCGAGCGCTATGTGCTTTTCAAAGTTAAGTGTCTTTTTGCTGAACTCATTCAGTTGATTAAGGTATATTGTTATCTGTCTCCACCATTGTCGTTTCGCAGGCCGACAACAACCGTTTTAAAGAAATTGTATCTGAGTAAACTGATGAAGTTCGATAGGTTTTCAATAATTCCAGAGTCTAGTCATTTTTTCTGTCTTTTGTTTCGTTTTGGATATGAAAAAGTGTTTGTGGTGGTTACGTGCTGAGCTGAAGAGCCACTTGGATGTCATTATGATTTTGAACAGGGTACTTTAAAAGTAATGACGATGACGGCGATGATGTTGTCTAGCCGAGTCACTACTAGCATAGCAATGCATTCATGGGTGTGTGAAATATGATCAGCCTCTTTACTTTGATATCGGTGCTGATGCTGGTTGCGTTGACCATTAGAGAATGTTTTGAAATTAAAGCCTTTGTTAAATGGAACCTTGTAAGCTTGAATAGTGCTGCTTATTGTAATTGTTGTCTTTTGCCTCAAGTGTGAATTGTAATTTGCGGTTATAGGTAATTTCGGGTAAAGTCTAATTAAGGAACGGTTTCTTGTTTAGAGTGACGGGGCAAAAGTGAATAAATTATTGTCTGGTTCTAATTGAGGAAAACATTTTGAGAAATTTGTTCTTTTGATTGGGAAGAAAAAAGTTTAATTCTTTGTTACATTGTTCTGAAAAGAGGATTCAAATGTATGTTTCGGAGTTTTAAGTAATGTAACAAAAATAGTTGATTGTTGGTACTAAAATTAATTGCAGCCACAATCTAATGCGTAATGCAACTAAAATTTAAAGTATTTTTGCTTGAATCACTTAATGAAATCATTATAAATGGAATGATAATGGAATTGAATAATTTTCATTGATGTCGATTAGCAATTTGTTTCCTTACGTGAACGGGTTTTCTAAATCATATTTGTTAGTTTTTGCACATTATATTTTATGTTGCATTTAAGATAATGTCTTCCTGGACCTACGACTTTGTAACGCGAGTTAAAACATCGAAACAATTTTTGATACCATAATCTCTTAAAACAAATTATCGAAAATCGAATGGTTATGTGAAGTTTTTCACCTCAATGACAATAGAAATCGTAGTTTTCATAAAAGGTCTAACGCCAATGCAATATATATCACGTATATATATAAATATGCAGTTGAATGTCAGGCTTGACTCAGAATAAGTGTCCACACGCACTGCTAACTGATTTAATTTTGGAATCAACTTGATACAGTAGTGAAGCTAATTGGAAATCTAAAACGACGAATTAAAGTCAATTATGATCCAAAGAGAAATAAAATTTATTCAATTCTATCTTCTTCACATTGAATATTCAACAATAAATTATCTCGGTAGACTTTCTGCCGACGAAATTATTTACCCATCCACGCTGATACTGCCAAAAAAATCTTATGAAGAAGATATGAAACGAAAAAAACGAAGAATCTTCACAGGAAAAAGTACGATGTACCTCTTCATCATAGATATGTCTAATATTTCTCTTCAGTTTCTTTTGATTCTTCTTTTACATTCGGTTAAATGAAAAAAATCAACCTTGAGAATGTAAGCTTGTATTCCGGGCGTCACGTGGTGTGAATATTATATACTTTTTTCTTTGACTCTAGGAATCGTTCAAAGTGGAGAATCTTAAGTGCCTATAGAATATTTAGAGATGAAAACGTTTGAAATTTCGATTAGTCTCTATTTTCTCGATAAGGCTGATAAAAAGCTGTTGATACTTTAGTGTCTTGACGTTTTTGTCTCATTATTTTTGATATAAGATGGAAATTTCTTTTGATATGTCTTCTATGATAAAGATTGCCTCAAAAGAGTCTTTATGTCTGCTCACCATATTATATCCAAATCTATCTACTTTAGTATATTTTACTTTAAAATGACTTCATTTCGACAGAAGATTTGACGCAAATTGAAACGAGGTAGCCACATTGAAATTAAAATGTTTTTAAATTAATCAGAATTTAAGTAAAATTTCATGTTTTGAATTTAGTTTCAATACATTCAGCCATTCTTTAAACATGAAAAAAATGACATTAATCGTTTATTTTCTTTTTAATCTTCAAGCACATTTGAAACAGCTACGGAAACGATTATGAAATGACCAGAGAAAAATATTTATTTGAAATGTCGAAAATATATTGTTATTGATACTAAAGGCAATAATTTAAATAATGCTTAAGGCCAAGAACTATACATACTTATACATATCTATTCGTAAATCAATTTGAATAAATTTGTTTCGTTTTTTTTTCATGTCGGCGACTGGTGTGATTATATGTCATTTTATTTATTCGACTGTCGATTTAAAAAGTTATTATCATAAATTCAGATACAGGAGATGCGTCCTTGGATTGACGTGAATACAACATGGTTGAATTGATAGGATATTATTGAATATGTATGAATGTTTTTGATGGGAAACTCCGCCAGATTTGCTTTTGCTGTTTTTATTTCATAGCATGTGTCTTAAGAGTAAAAGTCAAAGTATCAAAATCGTTTTTAAAGCCACTTGATGAAAGACGTATTGGATTTTGTTTTGATATTTGTATTTTTTATTTTATTTGTAGTTGAAAGTAACCGATGTGAAATGATAAGTCGTCATCAATTTATTTTGTTTGCTAGCTATGTAATGCATACTGAAATGATACAGAAGATAGTATATGTTGATAGGAATTGTGTTATCCTAGTTATAGCCATTCAGAAGATAAACTTTTACATTGAGTGTACAAATATGTTTTTGCCCTTTTTGGCTCAATCAAATGGGTTTGTTTATTTATCTAATCAAATATAAATTTCCTATTGTACAATATTCTCAATATAAACGCTAAAGTATTCACATATTTCCCAAATTTAAAATTAATTGATTGTGTGTATTCTCATGATTTGGTTGTTCTTGTTGCACAGTTCACTTTGAATCATTTGGTTTCACCCAATGTTTTTGCGTTCAAAAATTTGGTCATAAATCTATTTCTCATCGCCAGTACAAATTCGAGGCGAACCCCTTGTATTTGCCTTTCAAAAAACTTTTTTACTTTTAATCAATGTATCATTCAAAATCCTTAATTTTAAAATCTGCTGTAATCACTGTGAAGCATATTGTTGCACAGCATTTTTCGCAACAGCTAATTTAGATTGTAGTTGGAATTAATCTTCACCGGATAATGCTTGAAATTTCGCATCTCATATTTTTTATGTATCATGCTCTTTAGTATCTTTGTCAAAATAATGGTTTGAAAAACGTCAAAACAATTTCACACAATCTTCGAATAAATTCGAACTAACTCAAACTAAATTTTTGCAAGCATATGATACGGTTTTGCAGCAATTTATCTTGCAGAAAGTCATGAAATAATAATTCTGGCATATAATGTGTTGCGTCAGAAGCATAACAATTGGTGTCAGAAGTGGGATTTTTTGCGTTTGCGGAACAATAAGTGACTTTTGACGAGGTTTTAAATTGTAAATTTGTACAAAAGATAAATGAATATCAGAAACGGGCAAATTAGCTAAACAGATAAATTGAGGACACAGTGATAGATACGAGCATTAGAAAATATCATATAAAACAGAGTAGATTGAAAAAAAAGACAGACCAAAGTTAGTCAGCGATTTGTTAGGGAAGTTAAAAAGCAGTTATGGGAGGCTTTGAGCACGTTTATCGTTCGTAGATTACAATGCATGCACGAAAGCCAACAGAGTGCTTGCAACAGCTGACTCGGGATATCGAGCAGCCAACGCTTTTGTTTTACCTTACCTTAGGACAAGAGCATTCAGCTGAAACGGCGAAAAAGGGATGCATTCATCCAGGTAATACAAGCTGAAAAAATTCAGCAGATTAAATATCAAACAAACGGACAGTGAAAGGAGCTTTAGGGTAAGCGTTGACTTACGAATCGGTGAAGTGGGTAACTCGTAGATATCTTAGAGTCTGTGAGCTGTATGAGGAATGCGTGTGGTAAAGAGCTGATATTTTTTGGGGAATCGACGACAGATGGAGCTCTAAAATGTTGAAATTCTGAAGAAAAAGGACACTTGAGGCACGATTGTCGTAAGAGATTGAAAGCGAGATATTGATGAGAATGTGTACACTAAAGGACAAAATTACATTGCAAGGCGGCTTCGCAATGTTAGAATTGTCGAATTAAAGGACACGTTTGACTTTAGTGCTGCAAGATGCATGAGCCTAGATACTGTCAGGGATGCCCAGCAAAAGTAGTGCGACTAGACAGTAAAAAATAACTATTTCTTCTTGGATAACGGTACGGAAGTTAGAAGGAACCAAGCTGCATCTTCGGGAGGTTGATTTATATATGCACGGCTAGCTGATAACAAATTTGTAACATCCACAGAAAAGATTTCTTAGAGATTTGGAGATTTAGCAAAGTAAAGCGATACGTGTTTCTGACAGTTATCAGCGCACTGAAACTAGTCCGTAGTGAAATCGATGAATAGACGCGGCTTGAAAATTTTGTTTTTGAGTCTACATATACGTAGACGTGAAACGAGAAGCTATTTTATCAGAGCAAGAAGTGCCTATAACAGCCAGAAAACTCTTTCATGATGACATAAAGGGTAATGTGCCTTGGAGCTAGTTTGTGTGTATGTCTAATTGGGAAACCATATTAGGCACAAGTCCTCGAAGACAGCATATAAGATCTGAATTTAGCAAACAATCAAAATAGGTCAAGACAAAAACGAAATAAGTTTCAGAACTGCGCCAACGGCTAAATTCTATTGACGAAGCAGTTGGGAACGAAAACGCGATGTGATTTGAGATTGAAAAGGCATTAGTCTGAAACTACAGCGAAAATAGGAAGGTCTATATGGTATGATCCCGATAACGTCGCTTACCAAAAACAGCAGCACCGTGAGTACTAATAAAAAATTATAGTTGTCCACTTAGATCGCCTTGTGCTATAGCGTTGGGACAAAACTATTGATGACGCCAACTAATCGGCTCCAGATAAACAGTTCTGAGGAAAGCGTAGTGTTGAATGCATACTTATCCAAAAAGATAGACAAAAACTGACCAAAACATCTAATGGCTGAGAATTAACAAAAACTAGAATGTTCGGTTGCTGTCTAGAAGAGATGAAACGTTCAAAAGATGTCTATAAATAATTTCGTGACCAACTAATTTGTGTGTCAAAAAATGCAACGAAGAACAGCAAATTATATTTATTGAGCTATAAAAGCTATGTGCTCGCGAATGCTTTTATTAGTTTAGTTTAGTAAAAGCGAGTTCAACACCAAAAACAAACTTTTTAGTTTCATAAAAAGCAAAAAATCACTAGCGTACGAACTGCGTTTAGGAGCACAACACAACAATATTTATCATCCTAATTCATATGTTATAAAAACAATTCTGCAGCAATTAATAAAAGAATGGCTTAAGCTTTAGTTTTATAAGCAACTTAGCAGGCTATAAATAGCTTAGAGTATTATAGTTTGGTTTTTGTACAACGTTTTTCCATGTACATTTAAGTTACTTTTGCACTAATGAAAATACTACGAAACCACGAAGTGGGTATTGCTTTAGAAGAACCGCATAAATAGTAAAAGTACTTTTCACTTACTACACTTTAAAGAATGCCTTATAATGAACGTAAAATATTAAACCATAAACAATAAATCTGTCATAATTCAAAACTATTATTTCTACTTTTCATTCAGTGTATTTTCTGCCTGTTTTCCTCAATTCTAATCGTCACCTCGCATCATTTACGTATGAACCGTGAGTTGATAATGCGTAACGCAAAGAAATAAATCTGGATTAAAATTGAAAAATATATAGAGGCATATAGAATTGAATAGGGACCAAAGTTAAAACTAAATGATTTATGATTCGTATCTGAATTGGTAGAATAATAAAAACGACATCAAATTCCACTTACATTGATAATCTGTAAGTAGGCAAACGTGAAGAACGTATAGCAAGGAATTATCTAGGCGTGTAATACAATCAATATTAGCCGTTTAATGGCTTTTGATCAGTAGACGTAGTATATAGTATATGTATTTTATCCAACACTACGATCCAAAAAAGAAATAGTTTTGAAGAGTGTATTAGTTCGACCTCCAGAAATGTGTGTAGGCGAATACATAAATTGAATGAAAGGCATTAAATTTATTTTGGGAAGTCTGCTAGATTAACGTATTTGACCAATGTGCTTAGTATTTACATAATTTTGATAGTTGTTTTACGGGAACAGTTAGCCCTTAATTCGGCGCATTGGGTCAAGACAACTTGAAAGTGAAAAGCAAATGAGTTAGAGTGTTGCAGCCAGTGTTGGGACTTCACTTCTATTATAGCGGAGTAGATTTTTGCAGAAAAAAGTAGTAAATCCGTGAATTCCGTAGCAAATTATAATATAGTAAACTGAAGATGGTTGAAATATCAACACAAATATTTATTTTCTTATCCATACTTAAAACAAAATACACCATTTCAAATTAATAGTTTTTTCTAGCAGCAAATAATATAAAATTTACATTATGTGAAATATCATACCAGTATCAGTTCAACAAAAATTCAATCTATAAAAATCTAACAAAAATATTCGCTTTTCAAAGATTTTTTTTTCAAACTTAAATCCCATATTGTAAATTCGTGATAAGACAGTGGGAAACTACCGATAGTGGATCTTCAAAATTTCAAAGTCGCTTACAAGCTTCTAGGTCACATCATTATATACATATATCTACGAAGACTTTAGGCGTGTTTTTTTGCTCCTCGATCCAGAACAGAACAGTGTGCTGGATAGATTGAGCATTGGAAACAACAAAAACTCCTGCAGTTGTTGACAAGACATGTATATAGGTATATATATAGGGGCTGTGTTCAAGATGCATGCTTTAGATGCTTCGAAAGTATAACATAGCATCACATAGCAGCTAACTGTAAAATAGTCAATACGGGAGAGAAGCTTTTTTGTGGTATTGAACAGCCAGAGTAGCTAACTTAGCAGGTAAAAGCCACTAAAGCAGGAATCTTGAACACACTCAGGGTATAACTCTGTACAATGGCATATCTAATATTCTTCTTCTTCTTATTTCTCGAACGATCTAATTTTAAAATATTTTTTTGAGTCATTAGGTGTTGTAATGAATTTAGAGTTTCTGTCAATTATGCACGGAAAACTATGATTCAACTAAATACGGGTACGGATTGCATAAAAAAAGTAGTAGATTGCAAACTTAGCGTAGCAGAGTAGTCAATTTTATATTTTGCAATAAAAAGTAGTAAATTTGCTACAATTGTAGCAAAGTCCCAACACTGGTTGCAGCGCTCTGGTTCTCTCTCTAGTTTTGCGAGAGTGGGCCGTATGTGAGCAGCGAAAAATCTAGCTTGAGTATGTAGTTGCCGAATTGTATATTGCATCTCTTTTTGTTCCATGCGATTTCTTCCAACTTTCCAGGCTGACCAACAATACAATCTCAGGTTAGATCACTGGATTTTTGGGCCGTATACATATACGGAGTTGGTACGCTGGTTAGGAACTAACTTCTTACGCTGTGACTTGACCATAGATGAACAATTGATTGGATTTAGGGGTCGTTTTAGAGGCAAACCATATATGTATAGTAACCCAAATTAATACGGCATAAAAGTCCACGCCAGGGTTGACGCAAAAATATTTTATCTATGCAAGTTTGAGGTTGGATGGAGAATACCAAGTGTCTAATTCCCCGGATGACATTGTAAAACGCCTAGTTGAACCAATAAATGCAGTGGTCGTAATATAATTACGGAGAATACACTAGCACCAAATTGTCCATGAAGTTACTAACATCTGAGTACAAACTTTCTTTTGTTGGTACAATGAACAAGAGGAAAACTGACATTCCCTCTGAATTCTCGCCAAATACAAATAAGCAATAATTTAATTCACTTATTGGATTTCAAAAGCCGAAAAAAGCTGTACTTTTACTTTCCGCCGTGTATAATGACAACGCTACTGATAGATCAACTGCTAATGCTTAAAAACCTGCAATAATTACATACCATAATTTCACCATAGGCAGTGTTGACTGCAATGACCAACTTTGCACCAAGAATGCAATATGGAAGAAGAGCAAAAAGATGGCCATTGACTTTATTTTTTCATCTTCTGAACATATCCGGCATCAACGCGTTAATTATTCACAAAGTAAATACTGAAAAGGATGAGACACATGTGAGACGGATTTTTTTGAAAAAAATTGCAGCTGCACTTGTACGCATTCAGTATCGTGCTGTCCCTACTTCAACAAAAAGGATAGCAAAAAAGTACCAACGAAATACAGTCAGTGTTCCAAATTTATCTGTCTAGAACATTGTAAAGTGTATTACATCGGATGCGAAATAAAAAAGTCTACAGATAAATTCGATTAAGGTGTTTTGGAGCTTGGATCTTGGCTAAGTCAAAAATTAGTAGTTTAAGCGAGACTAGAGGTTTTGTTTTCATTTGAGTTTTCTGAAGTTAAAGTTATATTTTTGTTTATAAAGTTAATTTTACTGAATCATTTGATATTCCTGATAATATACATTTTGCTTCAGTAATTTCTAGCACCCTATTTTTAATAATTTTTTTTTTGGGTCACTATATACCCAATGTGCCTAATTGTGTGATTTTCTCAATGCGCCTAATTAAGAATTAATATTCATGATTTCTAATTACAATTATGCATAGAGGAATGAAATAAATTTACCAATCAAACGTATATTTATGTACTATAAATGAGTTAATGGTGCAGTCGAACGGCTTCAATGTCAAATATACATTTATTTCAGAGCTAATGATAACTTTTCGCTAATAAGGCGATTGAAATCTGAGACTAAGCACACCCAAGCTTTTGCTATTCACTTAGTATATCTAATAAATAAAAATAGCCACATTCGTGTTCTGTTGATAGTTATGAGGCTTGGCTTGGCTCTGCATTATTAAAGATATTAGCTTATATGATTATTTCAGACATAAATTGACTTTTTTAAATAGCTATCAGCCACCTAACAACACTTTCAGGAAATAATTATCATGCTTTCTTCAGTCATTCATTCATTCCGTTCATCATCTCTATGGACACTTCATCCTCTGTGAAAATATACCCATCCAATCAAAAGAGCCTTAACATCATCACTCATACAAAAGAATGTTCAGGAAAAAGTGATTTGCAATGAATTTTGTCTGACAAGTAATAAGCAATGTCCAGTGACACTTGCTTCAAATTATAATATATATGTGCATGTTCAACGTTCGCCAAGCCATGAATTGTGAAACGGGTATGTCGACAAACAAGATATTGTATCTTTTTACAGCATTGCTCAAGATATGTATATTCACGTATGATCAAGCGTCCTGAAGAAAAGGGGAAACAGATAAGTTGTGTCCACAACAGCTTGTAAGGTGTCCAATGCAATGATAAACTGAACTCACTACGCCCTCCCTTCCTCAAAATATGTAGTAGTGTACATATGTCTTACACGTAACCTCGCATTTTATTAGTTGTGTCAATTAATTGATTGATGTGTCCAGATTATAATTATAATTTATAATTATTAGTCAGAGAAAAATGTAAATTCGATCAGCTAACGAACTGTTGAATCCGATATGCTGCATACCAACTATCATACATAAAAGTATGTGCACAGGCAGGTATCTGTGATAGCCTGTGGTAAGCTTCAAAGTTTTTCTAATTTATTTAACATACTGTCAGTTCCCAGTAGTTTTTTATGACAAATAGCCTGCGAATAATTGCTTCATATTAATGGGTATGCAAAGAGTTGGAAAAAAAATGCATTTGAACCCATTTTAAAATTGAGTATATATCATCCAGCCTGTAATTGACATAAACAACTGTACGCACGAATCAACCGGAACATGCTGAACCAACCAATATTTCAACCAACGCCAAATTATTATGAAATGTTGCACTGTGCGTTCAAAAATTAGTTTCTTCAAACTCCATAGATTCTGGACCGATACGATCAATTTTACGCGATGTCCGCCGGAGACATATTTTATTGACAATTTGCGTGCAATTAAATTTTAATATTAAGGTGGGCAGGGACAGTTAGAAATCGAAGTCAAGCCCCGTCATCCACAACACAGTGACAAATTGATATGATTTTTCCGTTGATGATAGAAACGAGGTGCAACTAATTCAGATAAATCAAATGTGCGTTGCTGCGTGGTCGATATTGGCGGAGTAAATTTGTATTTAAAGAGATTTTTATCGTTGACTGGAGAAAATTACGTAAACGAGTTGTGAAAAGTTGGGTTGGTCAGGTGGTGCGACCAATGGACATATTAACGGATTGATAGAGATTAATTTGATAGTGGAAAATGTCGTGCCGTAATTGAATATGAAGTGCGTTCGATGCGTAAGTTGATCGAGATAGTTTGAAATATGTATGTTAAAAGTATGGGTGCAGTGTTAGGTATGCTTCATTTGAATAATTAACAAGTAATGGAAATTGCTTTCTTGATTCGCTACAAAAAGCGAGTAAATATCACTTTCTCGCACATAATATTCATGATGGAGTATGTAAATTAAGTGTCTTTTGATAACACCATATATTAAGTACCTTCGGGAATTGAATGATGCGAAAATGTTAGCGAAAATCGAAAATTTAATTTATATCAATACAAAGAACCCGATTTCTTTTACAAGATATTGTAGACAACAAAAAACGAAACAGAAAACAACTCAAAAATAGAGCTTACAAGCAAGAAGTTCTAAGTTCGAAATTTGCATATCTAAATGGAGAGCACAGTAAAGAATATTTTCATATGCATACTTTGATGCATCAATACCATAAATGCGCATCTTTTGATATGCATGGGTTTGTCTATCATTCAGCAAAAAGACGATTTGGCCGGGATTTGTATTTACTATTTGGAATAATTTTATTTTTGAATATTCGGCCACAAACCAATGACCAGAAAATTATATTTTTAACCAAATATCCAGAAATAGATTTCATTCAGCATAAATTGGTCTATTTGTATTCCAAAACATCTGGCAAATTCAGATTTCTAAAAATTTGTTTTTGAATGACGATCAGCCGCATTGAAATTAAAAGAGAAAATTCAAATTTATCAAAATTTTTTGTTCGTCCCCATCGCTTCTTAGTCCAAGAGGTATTTCAATTTTCGATAGCAGATATAAATTTTATGGTAGATGTTCATCGAAAGTCACGAATTTATTTGGCTGTTTTAGAATCAATGTTAATGAATATGTTTTGAACGATAGGGAAATAGAAAATACTTCGAATGCCAATCTTGTTTGAATTAATTGAAATTTATGAATCTATAGAATATAATTCACTGATCAGGCGAAATATTCAGCTGATAAACAAATAGACAAAATGAGAGTGAAGATACTTTATGCGATTCTTTTGAAGGTGAAACGGAAAATTTGTTAAAGATAGCAAAAAACGCCTAGCTACATTTTCTCAAAACATTTTTTTTTTCATTTTATTTTAAGGACAGTATAATCACATTTTGGAATTCCGCAGTAATTTTGCTGGACTTCATAAAATCGAAACGAACCTATTCGAAAAAACGAGAGTGATAAAATAATTTGATAGCATCTAACCGAATGAGATACTCAATAAAAAGTCACTCACGCAATCATGTTACTTATAACGTGATGTGCAAGTTCTTTGTTGAATACCTGCAATGAATTTTTTTTACTAAAGACGGGTGTGCGTGCTCAAGTTCAATCAGTTCATAAATTAAAAGGAAACATGTAAGGTTTTTCAAAAATATATTTTGTTTTAATTCCAGCATTCATTGTTGCAAATTTTTTGCTTCAACACGTCTAGGCTTGGGTCTATTAGAATGTGGTATGAAGTGATGACTACAATTTCAATTAGGAAAATCATTTTCGAATACTGAGTAGTAGTCAAATTACTGCAAATTATATTTAAATGTCAATGTTTCAAAAATATAATTAGCTGATTTGATCTTGAAAGTGCAAACAAATCTGTACGATGTGTTCAATATATCTTACTATCCAAGATCAAAAAGTGAAAAAGTTGAATATTATTTCAAATGGTTTAGATTGTATGAGTTTCACCAAATAAGTTTCGAACCTTCAAAAAATATTTGATTGTGATTTTATCAAAAAAGTGTAAGCTTATATTACTTTAACTAGATACTATTTTAAATTTGCCAGTTAAATTTGAAACATTTGTGCTCCAATCAAATAATTAAACTTGAATAAAAGTAAAAAATTTGCTTATGTTTGAGAAAATTTGTTTATTGTTTGTTTTAGAGCGGACAGTTCGCTAACATACGTTGCGCACTAAGTTTTTAAAAAAGTGAATTCCACAGATTCATGTTAGTTTCTGTCTTACCAGTTTGAAATTATTAAAAATGATCTATTTACTTTTGCAAAAGGAATTCCATTTATTTATTTTCTATTTTCAAAACTAGTTGTCTGCCAACTTCTAATACTACCTAGCTTTGAAGCATAAAACGGTGTTACACAATCATATAATAGCACGAATGCTTATTCTAATTTATTCAAGAATAGATATAATTTAAAAAAAAGTTGAATGATTGCCTAGAGTGCAGAAGGCCAATTGTTTATTAAGATATTCAAATATGCAGAATATTAAATTGGAACACTTCAGAGAAACTTAATAACTAAAAAATGACGTCAACAATACACCAAATCAGGGCGAATTTTAATTTATATCAAAATATAGAAAAAAAACGAAATTTCGGTTTTACAACTACGGAACAATGATTTTGAAATCAAACGGCTAAGAATTGATGATTATTTAGACTCATTTTTGTATCTTATAAGAATAGAGAACGGTCCTAGTCGATAGTTTGAAAGCAATTCATAATTTAAATTTTTGATCAGGAAAAAAGTATAAATCTTTTCATTTTCACTGTTAGTTGCTAACAAATTTGGAATGTTACTAATATGTATCAAATGGAAATCAGACAACGAAACGACTTCATATTTATGCAGCGTGGATTTTTTTTAGTGCATTGTGCATACTAAAATTATACAATTTATGTAGTGCTGAAATAGTCACATGAGGAACGGCCGGAAATGTCGAGAAAGTAGAGGATCATCAGTTGCATACATTAGAAAAGATAGATTTCCTATGTTTGATTGCATTCTTTTGATATAGAACGTGTTTGATAGGTGGCTGATGGACTTTTTCACAAAGGTTTTTGCAGTTGCTCTAAATGCTGATTGTGCGACATAACTGAAAATTAAAATCAGTAACCAGATATAAGGAAAAAATTAACTTACAGTTTATACTATCGGTTAATTTGAAAAAAGTCTCTCTTTAGCTGGAGAGATACGTGAAAAGCTGGCTTTTGAAACTTAATTTTTGGGAAAAAGCTCGTTGACAGATCTGAAATTATATGAACGCATTGCAAAGGTAGGGGTGAAAAGTTTCCGGCCTGAACCAAACATGCCGCTAGTAGTGCTTAATTTTCTCGTTATCTCGCACAATCCGTGATGAGCTTACAGGCGAAATTTCAAATCGATTCCTCTTTAAGTATTCGTTTGGTAGCTTATTGATTAAATCGTGCCGAGCGCTTAAGTGAAAATGGAAAATCCGGAAAAACGTGTGGTTATTAAATATTTCTATTTGAAAGACCTAACATCATTTTAAACCAAAAAAGAAAGGGATTCAACACCAGGAGATTCTTCTTCTTTGTATTCGACTGTAAAATAGGAGTTTAAAAAAGGTTGTGCGAGCACTAATGATGGTCACAACTTCCGCAGTGATCAAAAAAATTCATAAAATCGTGATAGAGGACCGAAAGGAAGCTCTGTACAAGGTGGGTGCCGATTTGTTAACGCTCGAACAATAATTGGGCCAGGAAAACTGTTTCGACTCGAATTTGGCACTCTGCGAATGAAATCGTAGCGAGTTTTTGGGAAAATGTATGACTGTGGATGAAATTTCAGTTAACTATTACACGCTCGAGACGAAACAACAATCGAAACAATGGACTGGAGCAGGTGACCCGACCCCAAAAAAGGCAAAGCAAACTTTTTCGGCGACTTTTTTTTGGGATGCACAAGGTATCATCATCATTGATTACCTTCAGAGAGGGAAAAACATCACTGGAGAATATTATGAAGGGTTGTTGCAGCGTTCGAAAGATGTGGTAAAAATAAAACGAGCTCATTTGGCGCGGAAAAAACTTGTTTTACCACGACAACGCACCCGCCCATACCTCGGTCGTTGCGATGGCTAAAATAAGGCAACTGAAGTTGGAACTGTTATCCCATCCTACATATTCACTAGTTTAGCCCCAGAGATTATAATCTGTGTCCCAATCTCAAAAAATGGGTCGGCGACAAAAAGTTTGAGACCAACAATGTAGTCATCAATACTGTTAGTGCATATTGTGAGGGGTGGGGAAAATCGAGCTTTAAAATGATATAACTGCTATAGAGCACCGATATAATAAATGTATTGATGCAGATTATGTGGCAAAATAAAATAAAGAAAACTTACAAAAATTGTATTTCTCCATCAGGCCGGAAACATTTCACCCCACCCTCGTATCTTCTATTACTAGATTTTTTAAAAGTAAGCGAGAGAGACACTGAATTGCAGCTCCAGTCTATCAAATGACAGTGTACAGTTTATTGAATTGCACAATCAATTCATAAAATGTATTAGACAATCTTTGAATAATGCGGTATTGGCAATGCTATTTGCCGTAAATAATTTATTTCGCTAGGAAACCTGCTGTTTGGCCATTATTTTATTACGCTCTCACATTGCATGCTTTATATATTTTTTTCATGAATATTTTTATAAAAAATATTATGAGTAGTTCAATACATTGATATAATTTTTTGCCAATGTTTTTCGAGTGTGAAATGATTAGTTGTTTTCTTGCCTCACTTTGATCCTGATTTGACTCAGGGGCCTAGTTAGAGTTAGGTTAACACAAAGCTCTGGGAACGGAACTAGCCAGTGCGTTGTCCACTGGGCCTACACGAGCTTAAACCTTTTAAATTGGTCGTCGTTATATGATACTACTTTTATGAAACTACTAGAGGATATTACTTTTGTGATTTAAATAGTTTCAAGTCTGGTACGCTGGTAATTCAGAACCTTGTTCCTATCAAATGAGTGTACTAGGCTTTAAGTCTTAAAATTTGAAGAAGAACAATAGAAGACATTTATTAAGAAGTTTTGAGCGCATCTTAAGCAAATGCTAAAAGAGGCGAGCTTTTTTCCTTTTTAAATCTTGAACCCCTGCAAAGATTTAACCCATAAGGAGACTTCAAAGATGCTTTTGTTTCAGTAGTCGCTATCGACCGTGCCATTCACATCATATAAAGTAAAGATTGGCAAAATGGATATTTCGAGCTTCCATAAGATAAGTTCCGAAGTCATGAGCTTTGATTTATGATGCATTTGGTATTTAACGTTTTTTTTTTACATTCCACTGATAAGTTTGACTTTTTTAAGAGTTAATTTCCTATAATAAAATTGTTTGCTGGCCTACTTTTTATATATTTTATAATATTATTATAACATCATCACTTACCTTGACACCTTTCTGACTACTGAAATCTGTACTCAAACATTGCACGGCGATGTTAATCTGAAAAAAAAATAAACAAAATTAAAAAAAAATTTAATTCAGTGAATATATTTAGTGTTGTGGGTATAAAATTTGAAGCAAAAGCTCTGACTTTATTCGTTAGACAAAATATATTGAATTTTCTACCAATGTTTGAACGAAAAGTTAACCATGATAATCAAGCAGCATAAAAACAATAATTGACATAACATATTGCGTTGAGGAAATAGTCTTTGCGCATCTTTGTAAGAGATGCCGCTACATCAACTTTGGAGAGAACCCCTATTTATACGAGTATAATGTTACAAAATAAACCAAAACAAAGATTTTTGCTTTCAAGCCATTATGTTATTTACATTTCGAAATTAGTGAAGTATGTATCAGGTAGACCTATGAGTGAAAAAGGTAATGAAATCCTTGCCGAAATCGAAGAAGATTGACACATAAGTACTCATGAGATACCCAAGGAGCTGAATATGTATCCCAGAAAAGTTTCAAACAATTTGGATTGGGGTGGACATATAGTAAAAGCAATATATCTTTGAATATTTCATGAAAAGACTTAAAAAATTTATTGGATCGAGTTTTAGTATGTTATTCTTTGCCGTGACAGAATCAGCCCATTTCTCAAACAATTGGAATAAATGTGACAATGTAGTGCCAAAACAATCCTACTCATAACAAGGGGTTTCAAGCCATACCAATGTCGATGCTAATGCTTAGAGAGGTTTTGCTGAGTATCTGGTGGGACTGGAAAGGCATTGTTTATTATGAGCTACTGTCAGCTATAAACACTTACAGTTCTGATGTCTACTGTCAGGTACTAGCCCTAATAAAGCAAGTTATTGCTGAAAACGTGTAACCAATAAAAAGCATGTTTCATCACGACAATGCGAAACCACACACATCTTTGATGAATCACCTAAAATTTAAGGACTTCGGTTAAAAAGTTTTGAAACATCTATTATATAGTCCAGATTTTACACCGCCAGATTATCATTTATTTCATTCATTATAGAACTCACTAAAAAGAACAATATAAATTCCGTGGAGGATTGCTGAGCCCACTTGTTAAAGTTTTGTTACCTATAAACATAGAAATTTCTTCATCTACTGGGTGCCAGAAAAAGTGCAAAAAAAAAAACAGTCTGCATACAATTGAACAAATGAACTTTCAGTAATACAAGCCACGTAAACTTACTCTTAAATGCGTAAAGATTTTTTCCTCAACCCAATACTTAAGGTCATTTTTATTTCCAAACCATTTTTCAACCTTTAATTCAATTCCGTATATAAGATATGATAATTAGCCTCACGTCTTCGAGACGTTGTCTGCCTTAAAAGTGCAAAATACCAACAGTCCTCGATAAAGAGATAAATTATGAAGAAAAATGTTTACATACAAGCGATTTGTTGTTGAATTGAATGTGCACACTAAATGGTACGATCCATAGCAGTAATACTATAATGCAAACGACAGCACGCACAATTCTTCGTTTTAGGCTGTCTCCGCGTCGCGTAATACTTTAGAATTAATTACAAACATAAAACCATATAAAGCAAGTGCGTAATTATTTTCAGTAGAATATTTACGAAGAATAGATAGAGTCAGTGCAGTATTTGGTTGTCTAGTGACGAAGCTTTTGGTAATACAAATGAAGAAGAGATCCAGAGAAAATAACTCAACTCAGTGGGGATTTCGATTGCCAAGTGTCGTAGTCAGTCCGACTAAAAGAAAAATGTTGAAAGGAATCTTTCTATATTTCCATGGATTGAAGATTGCTCAACAGATAGTAAATCGCTGCCTTCGAATGTTCGCAACTAAGAAATTATATTCGAATTTAATTAACCTCAGAAACATGACATGACATCACGTGCTATTAGGTTTAAGTGAAAATGATATTCGCTATGCCTATTTCACTGTGAAAAGGTGAAAAGGTTCAAGGTGTTTTTTTATGGTTGCGTGGCTAAATGAAAGGACGTTGGAGTGATGATGGTAAAGCCGAAGGATGATGCGTACTGATGGCTATGTGGTACGGTTTTTCGATAATTTTATGTGTTTTGTTCCGTGATATTATTGAGAATGATTTAAAAAAATTACATTCAATTGTGATAAGAAAGTGATAAGAAAATACATTGAATTTTCTACGCCAATTATGTGCTGGTGATTTTTCTGATTAGATCAAGAGGATTTTACGAACGATAGTCCCTATAAGAAAATTATTTAAAAGTATGCTTGCTTTTCGGGTTCTTGTCTGGAATCGGACTCAGATATATTGCCTTACTTTTGGAGATATTTTGTTTTTGGTTGCTATTAATTATGTATTTAAAAATTCATGGTTTTTTTTAAAGTTAACTAGCTTTGAAGGTATCTTAATCAAGTACTTGAAATTCATCATTGCTTAGTAACAATAGTTTTTTTCGGCAAAATTGACATTTCTTTAGACATTCCGTCGAAAATGCGTGAACGAGATATGTACTCGACATTGTTGCATCGTAAACGCTTTCATATCTTGCGGGAATGTCACACATGCTCAGCACCAGCATCATAACATTTGAGTAGATATAAATGGTTTGCCACACGTCGAATTGACAATGATTACAACTTTTTGATTATTTTCACAAAAATGGTTAAGTCGAATATATAAACTTATGCGATTAGATAATCACATCTGAAGAATACAAAAATCTACATCCTGTGGTACAGGTACACTAATCGCCACCATCATCTTTACCGGTAAGTACTGAAGACAATCATGTTTGCAGTGATGTTGATAGTAGTGATGGTTGAATAAAACGAAACCCACCGACTGAAACATACTTAGATGACAACAACGACGGCGTTCACAACGACAGGATGATGATAACAACAACTCCTAGCTGTATTGTGTGCAAATGTTCGTACAGTGCTTTTCCTTATCGTTCGCATTTTTGTCCATTTAGTGTTAGATGGATTTGCTGCACAAGAATTTTAAATGACCTCTGGACAGATAGACTGGAGGAAGAATAGTATTTAGTTGCACATGTGGAGAATGTGGCAAGGAAGCTGGGTGCACGTTTTTATGCTTTTCATGGGAATTTATGCGCATTTTAGCAATCGTATGTGAAGAGGTGATAGATGGTGTTTTGTTTCGAAGATCGATGCTATGGATAGCGTGAAAAACGAGCATCTATTAGTGTATAAATGTATGCTGAACTCGATGTGGAGTTGTGTTGCAGATATCAGGAAATCAGATCAGAGTGAATAGTTAGGGTGAATGTAGTATTTCCGTTAGCGGTTTCGGAGTTATCGGTGTGATTGATGAGTAGTTTGGAGGAAATTAAGGGGACTCGGATTTCGAATCAATATTAATGGATGATTTTGTTGGAAAACAGGTTAAAAGTTTGTTGTGGGACTGCTTACAGAGAATAAGCTCAGGTTTTTGCAACCAAAAACTGGCTGTAATGCATATTACTTAAGAATTGAATACTTTGGGAATTAAATTTTCATAACTAAAGTATGGGAAAATTTATATATGTGGTTTTATGAGAAAGTTTTGAGCCATTTAATCAGGGAAATTTGTCATATCACTTTTTAATATAGAATCTCAAACCTCATTGAAATACGATTAATATTACTGCTTTTAATATTTGAAGGAAAATAACAAATTATTTCGAGTTGAGTTTCAAGTTACAAGGAAAAAATCATATTGTGATGATTTCCCCAAAAGGCAAAAGTGAAATGACGCTCGAAGAATCTGACAAAAAACCACATCATAAGATTAAAAATATTCAAAATGTTATTATTTGCGTTAATATATAAATAGTTTTATTACTAAAAGTTTTAATAAGTCAACGAAAAAAAAACAATTTAAATTACTAAACAAAAAACACCCCCGCATTCCAGATAAAAATCCTAATGACAATATATTCAGCAGTTTTTCCATCAAACATTCAGAAACTTTTAACACCTTAAATTATCACCATTGATCTAATCAGCACTAAATGGATAAGTCTGCACAATTCAATATACAAACATCAATTTAACATCTTCTTTTCACATACAGTTGATTAGCACTTTATTCAACAAAGCTCAGCACGTGCAATATACGAACATTTTGTTTATTGATTATCATATCTATTCACTGACAAAAGTTTATTTTCATCATTTCCATTATCTTTCATAACATTTTTTCTTTGAAATAAATTCAAATTCAAACATTACAAAATGCAATCAATTATCATAGCACGAAATGATTAATTTTTTGTTGTTGTTAGTATAATTTCAACACGTCTATTATACAGATTGGAAAAACAGTTCGGTGGCGGATTTATTGCATGTGGTGAGTGTAGCTGATGAATGGTTCTATTAAAACAATACATTGACTGAATTTATGATACAGATGCAGGTCTAATTGAAGTTATGGAAGATTATATGAGATGGTACGTTTCAATGCAATTAACCTTTTGACAGAAATTTGTCGTGATTTGATATGAACATGGAATATTTTGAAATTTCTGTTGTAATTGAGTTAGATGAGAGTGAATGGCTACGCGGGAATATGTAGTTAATATTTAGAATTATTATGGAATTTCGTGGGAAACTAGAGTGGTTTTATATAGTGAAAAAATATTGCATTGATGTCAGTTAAGTCAATTTGTTGATTAAGAGTTAAGAGTTACTCAATTTAACCGATAGAGTTGGTAGATGCTATATCTCACGTAAATGTGTACTGATTCGGAATGATGTATTGATGATTAAAAATAGTGTATTTTTGCAAGATACAGCTTCAAGTCAAAAAGTTGCAATTTCATGAATCGGACTCAATACTTTTTTTGTTTAAGCGTCACGTTCAGTTACAGAGAGAGAGAGAAAATATAAATGATTGTTTTAATGTGATCCAACTTTTTCTAGCTTTCAAAAAATATTTTGATATAAAGACACTTAGAAACAGGACAGATTTTTCTCGAAATATCGATATCTGGCAAGAAACTAAAATTTACATAACTTCTAAAGGAAAAATTGGTATTTAAATTTAAAAAAAAAATACTTTATAAAATGCATATACGAATACGTATTCCGATAGCTTCAGTTAAACTGGCCATAAGGTAAAAACACCTAAGGGTTGCAGAGAAGTCCTCGGGGGAAGAGCTTCCAAGTACTAGACAATTGTGGTAAACTTTTAACATTAGCCGTACTAGGGAGCTTTTTGATTTGGGTAGGGGTCCCATCGCACTCCACTGCTGCACAAAGGGACCCCCTACTCAAATTGTTGGGACTATTCATGGCTGTTTTAACTGGGTACTGTCCGTTTGGCAAGCGTAGAGTACGGTTGGGTGCCCCTTACAAATACTTTTGCCGGAGCTGTAGATGCGAAGAAGAAACAGTTCTTCATCTCCTGTGCGAATACCCGGCTCTTGCCGGAAAAAGGATGAAGTCTCTTGGCTCATACTTCTTTACTTGCTTAGCAAAAGTGGCTTCGGTGGACCTTAAGGGAATCACCCAGTTTATTAAAGACTCAGGGTGGCTCTCCTATTAAAAATGGTTGTGCAATACGCAATGCGGTATCACAATAGGTCCTTGTGTGAGTAAGTGTGCTTTCTTCGGAGTCTGTCTAAAGGAGGCAGCCGTGGAGCCTAACCTAACCCAACCTGGTCAGATTATTACCACCTCATGAAAATTTCTGGTCTTTTAGCAAGAATTATACCTTTTTTTAGAACTGTCATGTCATTATCTTAGTTTGTTTTGAATACGGATATGTGCAATAAATATAGTGGTTTTTATGGAAACAATCCTTTTTCTAAGTAAAAACTATTGCAAACCTTATTTCAGTTAAGCAAGAATTTTGAGGTTTTTAGTCTTTTAAATTAGTTTTAACCAAAGTCAAAAAAGGTTTTATTTAGAAAAAACCGTTTGATATCTTTGCTGTAAGATGGAAAACTTGGAGTGCGGTTTGTTAACAAATCGAAAATCCAGGAGGGTTCCATTTCTTTCAAAGAAAGTGATCAAATGCTTCTGAGCTAATTTTTCGAATAAATTCTCAATAGACGTGAACATAGCCTATATTCACATATTGTTGAGCTACTTTTACATAGTTTAGAAATATCTACGGAAATTCTTTCAGGCTAACGGGAAACATGGCAATGACACGAAAGCATTGAATGTGAAATATGTTTTTATTCGTTTACTCTTTTTTATTTTACAATATGGGTATTCATATTGAAATTCATAGTACTGTTAATAGGTTTAACCATATATATGATTCTTATAAAATTATTTTCAGTTTAAGTGACTGCGATAAATTACTGGAATCAAAGAAATATATAGTAACCATGAATAAGTAATTGCAAAAATGAAGGGGAGTGTGTGAGAGCCGTTCATGGTTGATCATTAAATATCACGTTATTTTCTGCTGAAGATGTAAATGAGTACCGTCTAATCTAAACGATAGAAAATATAAATCTTCTTTGAAAAAGCTTATGAACTTTAAATGCCTCTATACATCTTCTGAAAATTAAATTCGAGTTAAATGAACAAGAGATGATTGCAGCACAATCAATGTAAAGTACTCATAAAATAATTTTTGAAACCAATAAGTGATATGCTGTGACATTTCCAAAGACGTTACAAGCGACATTTTACTGATTTCAATTCAGTATTATTCAATACTGCATAGGAAAGCCATTAAAAACTTTCATCGAGCTTAGAAGATACTATAATATACATTCAGACATCATATATGCATGTATTTATTTCCAATCAAATTAGCCTTTTTCAAGGAATCAGCTATGAAAATGTGCAAAATATTTGCCTGTTCATTTGTAATGATAATAGACGATTATTTAAAATTGCCAACAAAGAGCTTCGTAAGTTAAATTCAGAAATATCTATCAAACCTATGATGATGAAAACAATACCTTCTTATTATCTCATAATCAAGTTTAATTACTTCATTATGAGTAAGACTCATGCATCTCAAATTATAAACAAATCTACCCGCCACATAAGTACCTTTGAAATCATATTGAATTACCCGAAAAAAGAAGAAATCACAAACTACCTTGCATAAACTTCGACCTGTAATTAGCGTATTGTATCATACATGTGTAAACTTATCGATGCAACAACGTTAATTTCTGTCTGATCGTGAACTCACCTTGGGTCACCAGCATTCGTTATAATAGTCATGAAAAGCATCAATACGTACAATATAGATAACTATTATTATCATCATTTCTACACATGCATGCATATATTTAACCTTGTCGTGAACTTTTCTGGCCATTTTCACCTGAATGCGTGGTCAAATGTAAACAATCTTCATCTTGATCGTCAAAAAAACATTTAATCATATTGTTGTTTGACCTAAAAAGTGTAGGTATGAGTTCATAGATGAATTTTTCCCTGTATAGGCTATCAATTGTATTTCATAGGATTCCGGAAACTAGGCAGTCAACCAGCCAACTATCCGATAGTTATATGTCCGATCATATACGAATTTAGTAAAGGAGCCTTCACTTTCGCAACAACAGCCTTATGATTGATTCCAAAAGAAATACAAATTCACGAACAAATGATTCAACAGATAGTCAAGGAAATCGAATATAAACATGGCTAATTGCTTAGTGCAAGCATTTTGAATAAATCTTTCCGTTCATATCATCACAATCACCAGCTCCCATTATGCATTTGGATGTGACTTGAGGCAGTTTCGTTTATTGAGTGCTTCGAGCGAGAATTTTATTAGTTGACTCGTTGAATAGCAAAGGAATAGACAGACCCCAATCATGATCATTGAGAAGATGTGAGAAAAAATCGAAGTGCAAATATTTGAGTTTTTATTGTACCGATGATAAAATGGACATATGTGGCGAAAGCTTGAAGGTCTTGAACTAACCACACATATTATGCTCTGGTTGGTTTAAATCACTACAATTGGAAAATGGAATTTTCAGTCACAATAGACGAGGCCATGAAACTTTGGCACTTTCAAGATTGATCACTATCATAAGTGTTTTGATTGATTGTTGTATTATTATCATATGGACTATGAAACTTTATTGTGAACGAATGATGTAAGGTACGCTAATTAGATAGTATTTTGTGCTGTAGGCTTTTTGATGATGTATTCAATGTGGCTGCTTGAAGTGCTAAGGAGATTTGTGCAGGAATCGAAAAGATATAATAATCGACTGACCATTATTTAGACAGAGCCTAGTTACTATTAAATCTCAAGTGTCAAAAGGTTTTGATTGCATAGTTTGCTACAAGAACGCATCCGGATTAGTAGATAAAGATATTTTCTTCATAATATGTATGGTTTTCTAGCATTTGCATATAAATTGAGTATATTCGTGAAATGCGTTCAGCTTTCTTTGAATAGAGTGTAAACTATTTTCTATAATCGAAATTGACGTCAATCGTCTTGAATATCTTCGTCTTAACTAGCACGACGTTTTAGCAACTATCTGCACACGACTTGCATTATCTACTATTTTTATCTGCACTACAGGTATGAACTTAATCTTTCGACATGAATATTTTAAAAATATTATCTACAGCACTCAACACTGCAATAGGAAACATCCTGTCCTAGAAAATTCAAACTGTATCAATTCCAAATGAAAATTTGTACTCATTCCAATCACTGGTGAAAATGGATCTCATGCCGCTAGCTCTATAATCCTAGCAAGTCGAATTTGTTATCACCAACGTACGAGACTTCTCTGACTGCCGCGCTACTTCAATTTCGATGTCACATCGAAACATTAAGTCTTCTGAAACCTACTTCACCTAGAAATTTTATCTATAGGTTTTTTCTTTTAAAATTTATTTCATATCGATATGTTTCGTATAATTTTTCCATTAATTAATCACCGTTTCTGCATAACTTACGCCCTGGCTCGCTGGTCGGCTCACCTGCCAGTGAAGTTTCCAAGTTTTCAAATTAAACCACAGCCGACCAGGAAGAGCGGCAGCTCGCTCATATATATATAGCTGGTAAAAGAACTTACATTCGGTCTAATTAAAATTCAACAAAATGCTCAGTAGGACTTGAAAATCATTCGAAATATAAAACATCATCGTTGAATCGAAGCGTTTCTACAAAACGACAGCGTTGGCCGTTTTGATTTGGCCACCGTCTTCTATGCACCTACATACACCACGATTCGAGCTCAACAGCATTTCTTCCGTAACATTATAGAGATGAAAATAATCTTTACATTGAAATATATTACAAATAAAGTTAATAAATTTTGAAACTAGCAAGTTATTAGAGCACATATGACTTGGGAACAGATATTAGTAGTTCTACGGCAACAATATATTATTGAATAATGTAATCCAAAGCGAACCGTCGCGTTGTCGTCCAGCAGATGGTGGTGGTCGTTGGGAGCGGTCTTTTAGATTCCAGACGCGCTCTGGTTTTAACTTGGTTCAACCGTGGGCGGATTTGTGAAGTAACTGCTGTTGCTGCTGTTGTTACTTCTTAGCAAGGTTGGCGGTAGCGGTAGCTGGTCAACGGAAAACTCTTAGCACTTGAAAGTTTCGAGGAAAAACGAATATGCAAAATTTTGGTTTAATGCTACTGTGTCGGTGTTTTTAGTTTTGTTTCGTTATTAGATGTACATATGTATGTATATTGTGGTGGGTTTTGCGTGGAAATTTACAACTTTTACTGTCTGTGATTTTCGTTTTGAACGTGATTATTGCATGTTTTTTCTGAACTGATTACGTTCAACATGCACGCCAGGAATGAATTGTACGATGTTTCTGTCGATGTTTTTTGGTCAGTCGGTTAAGTCAGTGATACAGATTAGGTTTGTAATAAGCCATTTAGCTGTTTTCCCTTCTATTTACAATATTGCATGATATTTTTCATGAAAATGTTGAATCGTTTATCTTTATTAGGATCACAAGTGTATTCAAATTGACCACTAATTGGTAAACTCCTTACAAGCAAAAGGAGGAGGAACTTAATCAGTTTCTATAAATTGGTTATTAAAGAGTATAACAGTTTGAGATGTAATGTTTTTTATGGATTTTAAATAGTTCAACTGGTTCACTTGAATAGATAAATAGCTGGAGATAATTGAATTTTAACTTGTATTTTAAACTCTTGATCATGGTCCAATGTTTTGTGATTGATCTAGAATTCAAAGTTCAATCATGAAAAAGTCGTGTCGATAGGTTAGAGTAAGTGTACTTAAATCCATTTCGGGTCACTTCTGAGAAAAACCAAATTAATGTTCAGTGAATCGCATCAATAGACTTTTATTTTCAAACAATAGTCTGATTTTATTTCGTTTTTACATTTTGCCATAATGCTAAGTGTTGAAGAATATCCAACGAAACCAGCAAAGAGTAATTAAATATAGCCATTCAGCACCAAGCAACAAAAAACGGAAAATTATTTTTAGTATGGTGTCATAGTATTTAGTATATTGTTGAAAAAAAGTGATTGTGACTATAGATATTTTGATAAATTCTAAAGCTCTGAAAAGATACTTCAAGTCGGATTTGGTAAAATGAACGTCAGAATTAACAAACACTTTCTTCTTCTGATCTTCAACGTTCACGTTGTTTCCTCATTTATTGATTTTACCATTAACCTTGAATCGGTTCAAACGGATAAAATTTGTAATTATAAAAATAATTCTAAAGCGTTTGATTATTCCTCGTAAATTTTCATTTGAACCGGATGATCGTTTTCTCACGCACAATGTTTTCTATGTCAACTATTTTTGACCATTCTTAATTAGAGCTTGCTGAAAACTAGAAAAAAACGACGACGTTTGTTTCGGGTGTATGACGAGCTTATTCTTTAAGCACAAATTTATGCATAATGGCAGCCAATCGATTCGAGCGGTCAAAACATTTTGGTCTACTAATGAAAAAAATCTTCAAAGTACGAGAAATACATTTCTGAATGCTTTTGAGGAAATAAATGAACGTTTTCTCGAGGATAAGTCTTGCAAAAGAGGACTTGATTGAAAATTTATACCAGAATATAAGTAAGCGTTTTTTTTTACATATAATAATGAAAGAGAGGCATCCAACCGAAGAAGTGTTGAAAACTTTCTTTATAGATGGTGCTGAAAAATTTATTTACAGAAGGCTAATATATAGTGAAAAGTCGGCCTCTAAGTATCAAGTCAACCAGGAGATCTGAATGACACCAATCGATTGCATGACACCAATCGATCGAAGCAGTAATACAATACATTTTAGCGAGCAGGATATTCTTTTAAAACGCCGGTGGTAATTCGCACAATATTAAGTAGCCTTATTTTTCAAGCGATGGATACAGGAGTATGTGCCAACATTGATCAATAAAAGTATATGGTAAAAACATAACACAAATTTATGACTTTGAGAATTTGACGCTCTTAATGAATACAATCTACCACGAGGAGAATGGCCTATTTAAACCGTCATTCGAACATTTTCAAGTCACAAAAACGTTGTGAAAGTAGTTGAGTTCAAAACCAGCTTCCGGACTTACATACAAAAAATAGTTCCTTAAGCGTAGCTGGAATGTTACTCTGCAATAATTCTTATTGACCCTTTCCTTGTTCTTTTGATCGACCAGTAAGCTCCTGGTAGTATTTAGGTTCTAAAGACAAATTTTTCAAATATCCTGTAAGTATTGTTATTTATGACCTCTCACAAAACATCATAAGAAAACTTCAGAAAATAATCAGAGCGTATTAGTGCCACAAAATCGAATAATTTAACTTGAAATTTATGCGAATACCGCTGAAATCACATCAAATGTGAATCGAATTGCAATTTTCCGATATAACTGCACTAACAAAGTTCCATGGCAAATTTTTTTTTTCTAGTTTGCGATTTAAATTGTTGCCGTTTAAAATGATTTATAATTTATTCTTTGTTTCGCTTCAAACAAAAAACAGAACATCTTTTTACGACCAACGAAAAATACCAATAATACTAAAGAAGAAGAGACAATATCCTCGAAATATAGGTTTTTGAAATTGAAATAATCTCTTATGCAGCTTTTAACGGAGAATTGGGTGAAATAAAAAAAGTGAAATAAAAAATAGACTTTTCATTGCTAATAACCCATTGAAAAATTTCTTGTAGAATTGCTTAAATTCAAATTATATGTATTTTGTAGAGTTGTTTGTATGTAGAGTTGTTTGAGCTGACCACAATGGATTATGTCCTTTTGCAATCATTTCACATAAATGTTTTTTGTCTATATTGCAAGTCAAAGTTGCCGATACCTTTATCGAAATGAGTCACTCTCTTTATCTAGTTTGAAATCATATTTTAAGCAAATCAAACTATAAATTCATGAAAAAGTAATTAACTTACCTTTGCCGAACTTTCCATCGGATTCCAATAAACTGCAATCGCATTATGTGCAACTTCTTCAATACAACCCACTAAGCCAATCGAATTTTTCGTATCTGTAACGGAAACATTTAAAATCATCAATCATTTTTAATTCTTTTCAAAAATTAATTGTTTAATAAAAACCAACATACATCTGATAACACAACATACACAAGCACTATATCATATTTGTCATGTTTTTTCATATTTATTTTATTCATTTGTTGACATCTATACTTCCGTAACTACACTCATATGCCCTTATTCAATTAATTGGAAAACTTGAAACCGACAATTTTTCACAAGACAATCAAGATTTCATTTCCTTCACCAATTATCATACGACTTGATGCAACCTATCTTCAAGCGATTCAGATTTCGATCAGTGACAATTTGTTAACTTGACTGGTGTAGCCTTGGCAGAGGGAGAACACAACATCACCAGAATTGAATCAAGAGGCTAACGAGAATATAACTATTATCTAGATATCCTTTCGTAGATAAGAAAATTGTCATCGTCGAAGTTGGATTTCATTTGTAATTAATACTTGCCTGAATAATCTGAATCTCGAAAAATTAATAAAGATATAATCTGAGTGCTTGAATGCAGCAGTTGAGAGTTTTTCGCGACTCAGCGAATACGAACTAAATACATATGTTAGTTTCGTCTGGCGAATTATCATAGAATCAGGACAGATGCCTGTTGAATGAAAAATCTAATGAGTGAATCGGGAAAATCTCACATTCTTTAATGATATTCGTGATCTCGTTTATGATTGGTGCATTCTGTCATAGTCATAGTTAGTGTGTAAGCTAATGGACGGTGGATTTATATGCCTTTGGCATTTCCGCTAAGAGTTTTGAATCGATGCAGCTTTTCCTGGTTTTCCTGAATACAATTAAATTTTTTACTCGCTCTATGTGTACAATTATTGTAAATTGTAAGTACGATAGAATATCAAGCAAGTATTTATCAAGTGTATCTGTGTACGAACATCTTATTCATTTTTGTCGGCCTGATCGTATTAACTTGTTCAAGCGGTTAATGAATGGTTTCAACATGATCGTTATGGGATGGAAAAAATTAACCAGGAAATTTTTAATCAGTAAATTAAAATGCTCAATGTGTTTCTTTTATACACTCATATGTAAGGCTGTCTTGGGTTCGAAATGAGTGCGGTGGTGTCTGCCAATGATGGATTATGACTTGATTGCATTTTTCTTATGGATTTTTCATAACCGTGATGGATATTGTATGCTACCGCTGACGCAGTCACTTGTACAGTGAGTATGTGCTTTGAGGAACGGTATGTGAGGGCTTAATTGTTTCGTATAACGTGCTAGCACTTTGATTTGTATCGGAAACTCCTATGTTAAGCTGTTATTAGACCTGATTAGTAACTTGCTGATGAATGATTTCAGATTTCGTTGGCATTCGGGTGATTTAATCGGACGTTTCCCGACAAAAGTATACAGAGCTTATCAAACTATGTAGAGTCTGACCTTATAATTTGTTGAGAAATTGGGTGGCCAATCGCTTGAGTGAAATGATGAAAAACGCTGACATTGATATTTACATTCGAAGATTTAATCATCAATTTCTGAACTTTAATGCGTTTAGAGTTGGTTTTGTTAAGTTGTAGTTTCACTGTTAGTTTTTCATTTATTGTTAGTTTTTATTTCAATGCTTTATTACGATTGATAGATCGTAGTCTCTTCTAAGATAATTTATTTAGAATTTGAGAATGGTAAGTGCGAAAAATCATATCAGGATTAGATCAAATACTACAGAACGTCAAAGGAGCTACCCCAGAGGATGAGACTATATAGAAATGTTACAGAGTTTAAGTTAGAATAACAGTTTTTCTTTTCTCTCCTTTCTTTTTCTTCTGGGGCTATGTTTTTATTCATTTTGGACAATTCAAACTTATGAATAAGAGTGTAAATAAAGATGTTCGACGAGCAAATACGTTGGAAGCTACATGAGCTTAAGGATGATAAAGATAATTCGCTTCGTCAATGCAGATAAAGAATTAAATAAATATGTGATTTGCCTTGTTGAGCATAACTCTCTCAAAAGTTTTCAAAATATTACCAATTCTATTGCTCTATGGATCCTTAAATACAAGAGGCAGTAATAGGAATTATAAGGATAAAAAAAAATCAAAATGCTTTTGATCATAGTGCTTTATTTAAGTATAGTTTTCACCGGTTTAATTATCCATCTCTGGTAAATCGCCCAGATTTACCTTCTTTGTTGTTATCAGAAAAGTGTTTCCTGTATTATTTCAACATCGGTCACATGGGATTTGGTACAGCAGCAAATCATTTTACAAAGAGTTCGCAAATGAAAGAGAAGAAATAAAATCTCAGCACTTAAGTAGTAATCATTTGTTATCTCTCATTATTCAACCCAAAACCAACTTTATGAACATTCATAGCACATAAAAAGAAAATCAATCATTTCAATTTACTTTATAACAGACGTGAAGACAATCTACACCATACAAGTACAGAGAACATCCACTTACTGGTCAATCAGTTTACATGATTTAATAGTGAAGTGAATACCTAATTATTCCGAATGAGCAGTAAACATCGATGATGTACTTTAACCGATTGTTGTTTTTTACAAGTTGACTCATTAGCGGCATCACGTTATTCATAAGATATAAACTATAGACAATAAACTGCAATCTGATGATGATGAAATATATGACTTTGCGAAGTTACTTTGTGGAAAAAGATTGTATGCGAGATATAAGTATTTTAGATAAAAAGCAATTGGGATGCTATGAGAGAAACTGGTGGACGTAATGGCGCGATAAGATACAACTAGAAGATGTTGTGAGATAGATGATTTAATGTCGAAATATTAGCCATGTTTTATAATTTTTATATTCGGTAAAATGTTTCAGAATGGGTGTAATTTATTCAAGTTTGACCAATTGGCTCGTTAGCCAGCTCGCAATTATTGTTCTGAGAATATAAAATTAATCGAATTAATTGTAACATTCTATCAAAACATTCTACAATTTCTAATGTTTATAAAGGTTTTGCTGAGATACAAATAGTCTCCATGTGCAGTTTTTGTTGTATTGATCACAAAAAATCCTTCAACTGCATCTTTGAAATAAAAAAATCCTTCAACTGATCTTTGAAATAGCCATAGTTTACAGAAAAATCATTAAGATAATTTCAAATAAAACTTCCTCCTCAATTCAGTTTGTTATTTTATACCTTATTGAGCCAGTAATCAACTAATTTATCGACTTCATAATCGATGACACAGCTTTTGATGGCTGTTGATTCAACATTTTCTCATAAAATCAGGCTTTTAAGAAAAGTCTGATGTGATGATTAATGAAGTTGACACATACAACATTGATTTTGTAATGACTATATATGTTTAAAAAGTTTTAACAATAGGATACTGTCTGCATTTTTCACAAGCTAACAAAAAAAAATTTTTCCCTCAGTAATTTCAATATTAAATTGATATTTAAAAGTTTTCTAGACTGATACGTATTGTTTTTTTAAACTCAACACTAATTATCTCAAGGTATCTTACACATGTTGAATATTAATTCAGATTAAAAATCACATTGAATATGAAATTGTAATTTATTATGGTTATCGCCATAATAACTTATAACTGATGGTCATTTTTATGTATTAAGTCAGGTTTCGGTGATTTAATCGTCGCTAATATGCATGAGAATATGTATAGCTAACTGGTTCGTGTAAATATCAGTGATCGAAAATCAACAAGTGATTCCGTCTGTATTCTCGGTAGAGTACGTACAATTATTTGTTGAGATCTTGTACGATAAATGTAGATTTGATCGTTTGACCTTATCATGCACAGCATGACCATTGCTTGATCGGAGTAGTTAAGTCGGTTGCTTAAGATGATGTTTTGATTGAAAGTATAATTGAGCGAAATGAGTAGTCTGAGCTCAGAGGTAGAAGAATATTACAAATGTTTATACGAATGCTTGAATAACACTTTTTTTGTGTTTTGAACGCGCATTTTTTGAAAACGTTTTGTCTATCGAAAAGTTGAAAAGAATAGTATTTATCGAGCTGGTCAACAGCACGCCATGAGTTGAATTTACGCTGGATGTCACTGAGAGTCTTTGATCTTTGGAATACAAAGATATACCATAAATGTACGTAAGTATAGGATCCATTGCTTTTTTGATGGGCAACTACGAGAAATTGGAGATGGAACGGGTGAAATCAGGACACTTTCTAATCAAAGGTTCAGTAGAAGTTAATTGAGGCCTTACCTTCAAGGTCGCGGCAAGTTGAAGTCTGGCTAAGATTCTTTTGGATCGGAACTAACTCGCCAAAGATGAGCCATGGAAGCAACTGGTTTGAAAATTTTCCAAGATACTATTACTTGGCCATTTTAAATTTTCAAAACAACCTCGATTAGTTGATTGGCAGGAGCCACGTTGGGCGCCAATTACATTCCTGAGCAAGCATTCCTACTCTTTAGTAGCACACTGATAACGCCTCTGGAAGAGAACAAAAATACTGGCAGGCCAAGTGCAGACTGGAGTAGGTGTCATATACCGCATAATATATTGAGTGACTTTTATTGGGAGATGTTGATCAAATTACAACGGCAACTCAAATCTAATAAAAGCAACAGATAGAATTTCAGTTTATTGCATATTCTCTTTAGGAAACCTATTTCATACGGCACAGAAGTCAGCAATACTAAGTGATTGCGTCAGGAAAGATGAACTGTTTTATGAGTTGGGAATTCGAGGTCAACCAACGTAGAAATATAGTAGACGTAGAGTCTATGCAGAAAACGCTTCGGTTGGCATTGAAAGAAGAAGCTTCCATAAATACGTGAATAATATCCGCATAAGGTTATCCCTGAAGAAAGACTTGATAGCTGGGAAGGAGAAGTTGAAAGAAATACAAACGCTGACTGCAGTTTTTTTTTATGAAACCCGTAATTATCATAATTCTTGGAGATAAAAACAAAGATTGAGTTTGAAATGTGGCGTTTGAAAAATGGCCGGCAAGAGACCTAAGAAATGGAAAGGGTGGAAAAGGAAGCAAACAAATAACAAATACGGTTAAATCTGACCATTGGAAAATATCGTTTGAAGGCAGAAGGTAAAGGTGAAGAGAATAGGCTGAGACTGGGCAAGACGATAATGATGATAGCGAGCAAGAAGAAATGCAAGATATGAGCTAAGAAGTTGAGCCAGAAATGGTTGGTACCGATGAACCAATCTGAGAGTTAGATGGCCACAGTGATCAAGATAGGAAGGAGTTGTCCAAATGGGAACTTTGCTATAGTGACGCTTCCGTCTCATTGAGCACGTTCTTAGTATAATTCGAGGACCTTCTATCAGAGTTGCGTGCTCCTTGGATTCAACACGGGTTGAAATGGATATCTTATCTTATTCGGAAGAAATAGAATAAAAATAGAATATAGTACAAATCTATAATATAGGTACAGCACCCTTGCCGTCAAAAATGATTAGGATGAGTCTTCACGTGGGGTAAAAGAAAGCTACTTAAATAAAGCTACTCCATAAATCTACGAGTCACCCAAACGCGTTCTACAGTCAAGAAGCTACAGACAGTACTGCTGGTGGAATCGAGCGTTGCTTTCGATAGGCGGCTCTGAGACCGTACAGAAGAGAGCTGAGGCGAGCACACAATTAAACTGTTTGTTGAGTAAGAATCGAGAAGATAAGAAACCACACCTGCAGGTGCATATTCGGGGGCGCAATTTTCTCGGGCCATTCAATTTCAACATCTTTAATACAGTAATGTGTGGAGAGGGTTGTCATACTTTGAAAGAGCTGGAAGTGGAGTTCTGAAAGTCGAATTAACAAGCCATCCATATGAGTTAAATCTAAAGATACTCAATCGCGGGGATGGAAGGTATTCCGGAGAAAACGAAGAGAAAACTGAAGTTGCTACAAGTGCTGGAGTTTCCCGAGCTTTCACGTTCACTAATACTTGAAGTGGATTTTCTTAGGCAGCCTGGTTTGCTCTTGACACTGTGTTTTAAGAGTTGGGATTTGACTCCGTGTATTCAATTGGTCTGCCCTTCTAATGCATTAACTAGAAGGGCCGACCAATTGAATCCACGGAGTCAAAAAGTTACGCACAGCCGTTTTGAGCAGGATAAGTTTCAAATCATGAGGGAAACCGTCAAGTATACAAAGCGGAAAGACGGATGAAGCATACCTTTTGAAACACTGCTCCTCCGATAAAACAGCATTATCACCCCGTCCATGTCAGACTCAATAGCATTTTATAGGTGATTTTACTGACATGTTGGCGCAAGGTGTAGTTTATCCATCTTGAATGACTGTTTTTGGGCCAAATATGTTTGCCGACCTAGCTTCGTATGTGAAAAATTGTAAGATGTGCAAGGCCAGCAAGCTGGAGAGAAGAACTACCGCTAGGTTTATGGTTTCACAGAGTGCAGAGCCTTAGCAACCATGGGACATGGTTTATGTAAACTTGGTAGGTCTCTACTGTTATCCAACCAAAGTCACATCTTCTACTCTTTACTGTCCTTGATTGCATGAGCGAATTCTGTTTACCTTTTCCACTGCAACGTCTGTCAGACTCTTGCCGTTTGTCAGACTCTTGAATAATAATAGGCCCTGCTATTTGGCTAAAAGGCTAATATGCGATGAAACTGCTTGTTTATGTCCTATGGCATCGCGATTGGCCAATGTGAGGAAAATATTGTAATCCTTAGCATCACTGCAATAGAAATTGGCACACACATACATTCATTGAATAAATGAAAGTAAAAGGAATGTAATGGTGCGACGAAAAAAAGAACTCCTATCAGAAGAGTTTTCATAATGGTGAAACACAATTCAACAAACGTATTTTTATATATTTAGGGACAATGTTGTTGATCAAAGGATTTGTTTTTGATATTTCGAATATCAAATACAATATAAGAGCTACGACTTTACTGAGCAACTTTGAATACATGCATTGATATTTATTATTGAAATAAGTATTTTTATTCGTAGTTTCTCCAATTTTCAAGCTGATCGACAAATTTGCGGATAGATTCAGGCGAGAATCTCGAGAATTCTTCTATGGTACTTTTACCGAAAGTATATTTTTTGACCAGCTTGCTCATTTAATGTTACTTCCGTCTTATGGTAAAATTTTTACCTTATGGAATTCACTGTACTTACCAGCGTCTAATATCCTTTGTTTAACAGAATGCTGCCTACTATGCCAGAACTGCCATGCTTTGATTTCATCTTCTGGACTCTTTTCTTCTCTAAACATTAACATTATGACACTCTGAAAAAATAAAGGAAAACTATTTTTAGTGCTATATTTAAATTTAATTGATGTTGCAGTAAAATTTTATTCTATATTATTTCGCAAGTTTTTTTTTGGTACAAACATCATATTGAGATGCATTGGTGTTCTGTTAAAAAACACATATAAATCCATGCGGAAATAAAGACTCCAACCTTCTCTATTTGGGCATGTGATGTGATGTGAAAGAAGCACATTGCCCTTTATCAGTTGACAGCAAACAAACATTCGCAATTCGCATAAACATTACGCATAAATTTTATAAACTCTACGGATATTGTGTTCCTATGACCTTACAATATTTTCCATGCCAATCTTTCTAAAGACAACCACCGATCAGCTTTTAAGGCTAAAAATTAAAGTTTACACTTCCGAATGCTGCATATAGTTCAGAAATACAAACAAATTTCATGACTCACACCAAATAAAATCCATAATATATATACATAATTCCATATGGAGACCATTATATTACTCAGATACGAAAACCGTAATCTTGTCTAAATTATATAGTGAAATCAAAAGGCTACCAATATTCATGACAACCGTTAAAATTAAATACTGTTTTCCGGGCGACGACACGGCTGTCAAGTTTGCCGACAATTTCACTCTTCGCTTTTGCACTTGAAGGACATAACTGTAATTTTTTAAGATATGCTTATAAATGTGTTTGTTTGTGCTTTACATTCTCAACAGTATTATTGTTGAAAATCAGCATTCAATCAAATGGAAACTGTATGCAGATGAAGTGTTTTTGGTTTGAATGCTATCTGGGGTTCAGGCAATTTTATGGTAAATATATACGCATCGATGTGTTTGCATGTTTATTAGCTAGTTATTTTTTGATTGCTTTATGCTTGCCGCCTTTTTGGCACTCAGACGGAAAGAGTTGAGTAGACCTTCGAAATGGATTTGTGTATGATTTAATTTTTATGTGGGAAAATCATGCTAGTCAATGGCCTCCAATGTCCTTGTCCTTCTGTGCTCTGAGCCAATGAAATGGAATGTGAGATTGACTTTGTCATTGGTCAGAAAATGAAATTGCACTAGACAAATGTCGAAAAATTTAAGAAAATGAATAGATATTTAGATAAATGGTTCATTAATAGTAATGATGTAATTATTCATTTCAGATTATATCGATACTAATTGTACCACAGAGCGTAGGTCTTGGACTTGTGTATGATTTACACAAAACGTATTGTTGAGAAAAGTATTTCAGAATAATCAGGATATTAATGCATGAGCCGTTAATGGCAAGCAATAAGATAATATATTTCATCACAGATCTTTCATGAGAATTTATCATGATAGCTCAAGTCTATCTAAATGTATGAAATTAAGCTCTAATTCATTTTATAGTTCAGTGTGAGTTGTAATCAAATTCAATTAACACTCCCAAAAAGCAATCATCAAGTTAAGATTAACTCCAAGTTCGGCTGACAGATGGATGCAATGAGCCGATTCCGCTATGTAACTGTACATATATTACAGAAAACAAACAAACTAATTCTTTCGATAGTTCATTTTTATTAAATTTGATTCCTCTAATTCAATGCATCCGCATAAAAATACGAACATATTAGCATAGTAGCAAACATACGTCCAGTTTACAGCCAGAATGTGATATTTAAATAGAAATACAACAAAATCTAGATTCATGATAGTATTTTTCATCAGCGTCATTCTATAGAGAAGAATTTTTAGAGAAAATATTCATACAATAAACATTTTCTTTAAAAACATTATCTCAACAACAACGTTTCGGACAAAAGTTATTGTTGATTCATCGACGTATTTACATTAAAATGATCAGCATACATTCAAAAATCAGTCAAATTGAAGCTTTGATGCTCATATCGCTGCTATGAAAAGAATATTTGAGGTTTTTTCTATAAAAAAAAAAGTTTCAAAAGTATGAAGTCATGTTAAAATTTTAAGCTTTTTCAAAATCCGCTTTTTCTTATTTGACGTAAACATTTTACATTGATCATTAATCAGTTTGAGTTTATTTTTCACAAAAAAATATTCGAAATATTCCAGTCACAGTTCAATAAAATGTAATTAGTTACAAGATGATGATGATTGACTTTCCATATGGAAATAAATGTTAAAATAAGCTATAAACGAGCAAAAAGTATCACACTCGTCTCATGTATACAAATATGCCTACGTGCCGTCTATGACATCTACATCTATGAAATCTTAAGAAAAAAAAAGTGATAAGATTTACTGAATTAATTTGATCATCAAGGTATTGTGCTTAGATAGACTGATTACAGTTCGGTGAGAGTGATTAAAATTGAAATAACGGTTTTTCCCCGGAAAATAATTTTTACGTATTTTAGATAGATATCGTCAGGAATTCGTGAGATATGAACGTATTGATGACGATGGTGGATGGCTCAAGAAATGGTTTAAAAAATACATACATATGTAAGGTACCTAAATGGTGTTTCTGACATTTGAATTTTTACGATTGGAATTAGCTTTTGATTTACATGAGTGTTTGAGAAAAATCATAATCAATGTAAAATTTACTTGGAATATTTTTACATATGATAATTTAGAAATGCTGGATTTATGAATACAAAGCCATAAATCAAAAATCATTCAAATTCTGTGTCCATGTTTTCACATTTATATGTACATATATAAAATATTCGAATATTAATCTGTTGAAGTTTATTATTCATAGGCTTTTTAGTGCGTTGAATGAATTATCAACGCATATTTTGTGCAGTTTAGAGGAATCCGATGTTAAATTGCTTCTTACTTTTTTTTACGTAAGCTCTAAAACTAGAAATGTGAAAACTCATAGTGAATTTGATGTTGAACGACAAAATAACTAAATGACTGACACGTGTTTGTTTTTTGAATCATAAAATTCGATGTTTACTTGCTATTGAACTAGCTCATAGATTGAAAGTTATTTATTTGAAATCGATTTGAATCTGAATGGGGCAAATTAAAAAGCCTTGATTTTGTAAGAAAAGTACTAACAAAAATTTATAGGACTGCAATGAAATGGTAGGAAAACAGTTTTTTATGGCTTACCTTTTCAATTCAAACAATTCAGTTTAAAAATTATTGCATTAGTTTTCTTTTTCAGAAAATATTTTTCGTATACTCCGGGGTTGAAGTCGGATACAAGTAAAACATCTTTTGAAATATGCTCATATTACATATGCGCTATTGCAATCAACTGCCATAGTATCAAGTTTTTTGTATTATTTCATATATTTCTCATTGCTGAATAGGTTGCATTTGTCGGATTTAACGGTTTAAAATTATAAAAATGTCTGCAGCCACACTCACAATGTTACATTCTTGCATAAACGATGATCATTTCTTAGCTACTTGCAATCCTTCTCCGAATTGAACTTTTTAACTGACACCAACTATAAACAACAATTTAAAAGATTCACCCAATCTGATTCAATGCGAAATCTCATTTTAAAATGTCTGCGAAATAGAAATCCTGCATTCACAAGCCTTCATTGCATATGTTGCATACAACAGTCAAGCGATTTCGTATTTGTACTTTCTGGCTAGACATACAAGGATTTATTTCATATACACAGCACATACCTACATACATATCCCATGCAGAAATGTGTATTTCATTACTCTGTACACAGAAGCGAATCAAACATGGCATTCGCATTTTCTGCGTGGATAAATTTTGCAATTTTAATACTTGTTCGTTTACGATATCTGAAAGTTTTGTTCATGAGTCCGTTGAAGTAGTCTTTCGATCATAAAATCGGCTGCCCATCAAAAACGATAAGATATGCAATGTGTGGCATAAATGTCAGAGATGTCCCGCGCACAGAGTATTCTCAGACATAGATGGAATTAGGGTTAATCTTCATCCTATTCAATTGAATTCAAGAAAATACATTTCAATAGAGCAATACAACCAAATAACGTTATGGTTCGATAGGAAGAATCACCAAATGACTTTTCAGATGATGTCTGATGAGACAATTATTTTTATTATAAATCATCATTCAGACGATTCTCTTAAACCTACATTAAAATTTAATTATGTGAGTGCTGTGAGTTTATTTCGCATATTGTACGGGATCAAATAGTTATTTTCACTTTTTTAATGAATTGTGTGAAAGGCAAAGTGTCAAAGAAACGGGACGGAAAAAGTGAAAATAAAATATAGATTTCATTTCATTGCATATTTTCTGTTTTACTTAATTATGGGAAAGTTTTGATTTTCTTTTATTATCATAGCTAATAATCAGATCAGACTCAACTGTACTTGTTGAAAAGTGTACAAACAGTTATTTCAAGCTAGAGTTGACTGACGGTTTCTCATTCCTTGGAAATTCAGGAAAGTTA
The DNA here is from genome assembly GCA_947369275.1 of Nemotelus nigrinus. Taxonomy (NCBI): domain Eukaryota; kingdom Metazoa; phylum Arthropoda; class Insecta; order Diptera; family Stratiomyidae; genus Nemotelus; species Nemotelus nigrinus. Next base: position 197,707,041 of record OX376372.1, read on the forward strand.
TTAGGTAAGTTCAATTTTTCCACATTATTTCATAAGAACAGAGTCTTTACCATTTTAATTTATGTAATGGCTATTTGTATAAGCTCGAGTCGTTTCACGAAAATTAAAAAAAAAATCATAACAGGAAAAATACAGAACACAAGATCAATTCAAAAGAATAAAATTAAGAAAAATAATAATATTAAAACAATAATAATGAAAATAAAAAAATTAAATTAATTAAAATTGCAGTAGTTACAATAAAAATAAGCTTAACATAATCTGTGCATGTTAGTTTTCGAAACATTTTTTTTAAGTTAAAATAAAAATGAGCGAAACATAATCTGTGCATTGGCGACGGAGAAAAAACATTAATTAAGAGCTAACATAATATTTATGAATCAGACTAGGTTTGAAATATGTATTTTGAATTTGACGCTTGAATTGTGTATCGTTTGTGGTAGCAAACCAAGCTGGGGCTCATCGTGTCTTCTAAGAAATCGCCATAAAGGTGAATGAAAAAAGTCAGTTCGCGCAAATGGTATGTTAAAAATTATCAATCATCTATCAAAACGGATACAGTTTTGAATCCGCAGCTTTGAGCCTAGGCCAAGACATAGAACAACAAAAAAATTTAAGCATCAAACACTTATCAAGGTACAGTAATATTAGATTTTATGTATAGAACTGATAGCTTAAACATTATAAAGCGGGTGAATCTACGTTGAGAGTGTTACAATTATTTATAGCAGGAATGCGAGACTTAACAACAATATTATAAATAAAACAGGTGTACATAAGTAGGCAAGCTAGCAAAACGGTGGCGAGACCTGAAACCAATCGAGAATTCTTGTACCCAGAAAAAAATGCACTGTAAAGGAGCGGCCGTCGCCTGTTTTGAAACTGTAAATGCTCTAGCTCCTAAACGACTTCTACGCCCATTATGAAACTTAGCAAGAATTATCTATTCACTATTAGCTATTTTTAGAAAAAAAAAAATTAAAAAAAATTAAATGGTCTAACTTAGTGAAATTCAACTTTGAAAAATTTAAATATACATATACATTTTCATTTAAATATACATATATATTTTGAATATTCAAAAATCCATTTCAAAAGCTCATTAAATGAAGTATAAATTTAAGTTTTTTATTTATTTTATTGTAACTTTTTAATACTGGATAAAATGATTCTAAATAGCGCATAACTGCCAAAAAGTTAAATCTTTAAGGACCTCTAGCTCGTTAACCAGACTTTATATTGTAAAAACATTTTGTATCTGGATCGAGAACAAATATAGGTATAACATAATCAAATATTACTAAAATCGGAAACATCAAAATTTTTTACCTCCGCTTCACGTGGAATGTCCCATATATTATTATCTGCTCACACAATTATCTTCCCTGTTAAATTTAACAGTAATTATGTTAACATCAACGGTTGCTACCGTTGTTTCAACAATAGATCCGTTCCAAAGTCAACAGTTGCAATTCCACCATTTTTTTCTGTTGTATGACTTTTAACAGTGAAGATCGTTAAAGCAACCCACCATTTGTTTGATTTGTCTCTCGCTGTGGATGTCATATACATATGTAAGATGTAGATTGAATTTGAGCTTCGAATCAAAAATTAAGCTTTTCGAACTCTTCAACAATAGTGAGAAAGGCTGTAAGAAAACATTATGGGAACTTTTTTACATTATGTTTAAAGGAAGTGAACTCCCTAAGCACTAATCACTTGGAGCGCAAAATATTGTTTTAAAGTTATAGGCAATCATTGAGAGACGCAATTTTTCTGAGCGATTTGAAATCATCAGAAAGCATAAGGCAAGATGAATGAATAACAGAGGAAATGTCAGGCGAGACGAATGAATAATAGAAGAAAAGAAAAGAAACAAGAGAGGACCGAAAATCCAACCCTGCGTAACATCTAAAAGCGAAGACAGAATGTGGTACACAAGAGAATAGCACATTAACGGTGCAAGTATGGTTTGAGACATAGGAGGAAAATCAAGATAGAACGGTATCAGAAATCGCAGAGTGAAAGCTTGTGAGCTTCAGAATCAAATGTTTTCGAAGAATCGGTGTAAACAACATCATCCAGTTTCTGTTGAATCACAATAGAAACAACCAAGTTGGAGAGGTTCCTAAGATTGAATATAAAAGACCTGGGCTTGATAAATTCATGCTGTTTAAGACGAAAAAAAGGTATGCAGGGCCGGAATGAGCTTATTATAAGCAACTATCAATCTTTCCTAAAGCAGGAAAGAAAGGAAATCGGCCGGCAGTTAGAAATGTAGAAATGAAATTGTGAGCTTAAGAGATGAAAAAGCTCATTAAATGAGGAGTTCTATTGAAATATATTGATTTCGTTAGCTATATTTTCGAAGTCAGCTTTATAATAAATGAAATGTAAATGTTTTATGTCAGATGTCAAATATCAGCGGACCTAATACGGTAAAATGTCAGTGCTCATTGATATTCTTCAAACAATATTACTATTATCCTATATGTAACATAATCAAGCATGAAAGATCTCACATCACTCAATTTAACTCATCGATATTAATCTATATCACTCTACCAGCATCGACCATAAAAACCACCTGAAAACCCCTAGACACATAAATCATCACATTTTTTATCAAATCTCTCACACATACTGAAAATTTGCATATAACGATTTCCCTCATGGCAAAAGGATCTTTGCACAACATGCAGATGGTCTAAAACAAACAAACAATTCACTCCTCAATCCCGTAAAAAAATCAACTCCTTCTGTACAACATTGCCGCAGCTACCTCAGGCGCTCACATCAACTAAGCTCGTTTCAATACGAATCTCTACATGATCTCACCTTTCACGACCGACATGAAAAATCTACCCTGACTATTTGAATAAGACTAGATCACCGTCATCATCATCATTCATCACATTTCAAGAAGTTCTGCAAACACAGCAGCGCAGATCTGCGTACAGTTTTTTCCATGTTGTCATTTTTGTCGATTTCGGGATAACGACAATAAAATGTGCAGAGGGAGATGAGGTCGAGGTATCCAACGAGGACCATATATCAAGCGACGAAAAATCGAATACAATAGCGCTCTCACTCTGGTCACCCTCAGGGCAGAGTTATAGATCCATTGTTGTCTTTTCTCATCCTACAAATTATGCTCGAGATGCTCGGCTTCCTCGACTTGGAGTGTTTTGGTGCAGCAACGTATGTGTAATGTGAAGCGCCCTCGAATATTCGTTGGCAGCCGTAATTTCTATGCTAAAAAATTCATTTGTTTGACTATCTTTTGAGAACGATCAGAATGTATCTTGCTTCCTTCCGAAATTCCTTCCTGTAAGACTGAAATCGTTCCGATTTTATACATACGGGCTTGAGATATGCAAATTTCTGTCGTTTCTGTGAATGATGATGATAATGATGCGTCAAAAAACATATCGAATGAATCATTTTTGATTTGACAAAGTGCTTTTGATAAAATTCAACCCTCCGTTCAATGTTACAAACGATCGTTTCGAAGGCATCGTTGTTATGTTGCATGATCGTCATTTGTATGATCATTGAGACGATTGTTGCCATAGTAAATTTGACAAGACAGATACTTCGATTAACAATAATTGCTCCAACGGTGAAAATGCTCACATATCAGTGCTATTAGTACATGAACTGGCTAGCAGACGGACAGTATGTCTAATGGAAAAAATGAACGCAGTAGCAGTAATTTTTCAAGATATAGATAAGAGTATGTGATCACACACCTAAAATGGACCAGCAGCAGCTCAAGGCTATGCCGTTGTCAACCTGAATGCCGCACACGGCAAGTCTATGAACGAATTCGGTTGCTGAGATGCCTTATCCATTGCCACGGTAGCCATATAGCTTTAGATACATAGACGAGGCTTGGCCGAATGCCATCACGCATTTTAATCCTATGAATCTCTATTTTTCACATTCGGTTTGTTTCTGTCGTGCAAAAGCATCTTTTTAAGGAAACTTCTTCACAGCAGACAGCCCAGACTCTCTAAGTATGTATGTCGAACAGAATAACCGAGCTGGGCTAGTCACAGTTTGAAACTTTTGACTTTTACAGGGAGTTGTTTTCTTGCGTTATTTTCCACTTCGACGGAAGAGAGAAAAGAATTTTCACTGTAACTGTAAATCGTCTTTGATGCATACGGTGTATTCGAAAATTGTAATTTTAATTAAGATTTATATCTAAACGACACCTTGTTAATATGTTAGTCTATACTAGTAGACAGCATTCACCCGCCAGATTGGAACAGTAACAGCTGCAATATACCGATAACTCTTGCAATGTAATAATCTAGCAAGGTTTAATATTCGAATGAGCGATATTTCGAAGTAATTCAGACTCACCCTGCATGCACGCACGAACATATCTTATGCATAAAACGTGTGTATTCATGTGTGGTTTTTGAATTGAGACCAAACCAAAACTAGACAAATGTGCTCTCGGTAGAGGAATGACACATGATGCTGGACGTGCATATATTTCAAGTTTGAAGTTTGGTTCATCCGAAGCATGGTTGATTGGACGATCCGGTTGTCTGTCTGTCTGTCCGACCGGCTGTAGAGACAGACACACGGCTTTTGAAAATGACCGGCTAGTTTTCTAATAGAAAATAGTTCATTAGAGGCGGTCGATATGTATTTATTCGCTTTTTACGTAGATTTTATAGATTGCAGTGATATTTCATCGCACCATCGAATTGCAGAAGGCATTCGTGGTAAAAATTTATTTTGATTTAGTGATGCTTTGGAATCAAAACTCTTTTGAAGCCATGGCTTATATTCGTTGACGGTATTTGGAACAAATAAATGAAAAGTATTCCAATTCATAGATTAAAACCGGAAAACATATATATAGTGAATGAATACGCAGTGGAGAAGAATTCCGAATGCAATATTTAAAAAAAAAGTGTATAATGGACAGACGTAAAACGTTCAGTTCAATTAAATTTGATAAGTGAAAAAGTTGTGTTTGGATGTATATTATTAGGCGTGTTATTTGCTCCCCCTATCCATAATAGAACAGAACAGACGCATTGAAAGCAACAACAACTCCTGTCCCAGTGAATTCACTGGTACAGGAGTTGTTCTTGTTTCCAATGCGTCTGTGCTGGATAGCATTGCTCTGCAAAAAACACGCCTACAATTCGCGCAGAATTTAAATATTTGGCGTATGCATTTAATTTGAATGACTACCACCTCGTGCCGTGCTATCCTAAATCACAGTACGTGATACTGCCGTAAAAGACTATCCGACCTTATTTATTTTTACTTCTATTGGAAAATTGTTGACTACAATGGCTATTGCTAAACAGTCTCAAAAATTTATGTGTATTATAAATTGTGTTTTTTGCAGGTGCCACGTAGTGAAGCTCGCCACTATTACATGAGCTGGTGATAGTTGTGTCATTTCTACTCAGTTAGGTTAGAAAAATGGCCATGGACAGATTTACACCGCGTCTAAAAATCGTGAAAATTTATTTCCAATCCGAAAACTCAAAGGTCGCTTTGTGAGTTTTATGGACCGCATAATCGTTCATCAGCACATACTATTCACCATGTGATTACAAATTTTCGCAACCACTTCATGTTGCTGGACGACAAGACTGAGAACGGTTCAATCCGAATAGAATATAGCAGCCGTGGAAGCCAGTATTCCTGACAACCCAGATTTGTTGATTCGCTGTTGGCAGCAAGAAGCTGGGATTCACCCATCCACTTTGGAGGATCTCGGTCTAAAGTCTTACAAGATGAAATAAGTGGAAGAATGAAAGCTGCATGATCATTGGATGCGTTGCAGTTTCAGAGAATGGGCCGAAACTCAACTGAAAGTTGACGCTCTGTTTTACGGGAAACTTTTGTTCAGCGACGAGGCTCATTTACGTACGTGAATTCGTTGAACTACGCTAAAAAACCAGTGACCATCGACGCTTTAGAAGCCAATATAACTCGCGTCATTGACGATATACGACCCCAGTTACAACAAAAAGTGGTCAAAAATTGGACCTCAAGAATTGGCTTCTTGAGCGGTAGTCAGTGTGGTTATTTGCACGAAATTATCTTCAAAATGTAAATGTAAAGAGCCAAATATTACACCAGTAAAATAAGGGGACTCCACTGATACTATTTGTTTTATTGTGACTAGACAGGACTACTTTGATGCATGGCACAGGTAGAAGTGAATGTAATACCTGCTTCCAAGCTAAACTGGGTTGAAGAATGCGATGAACTTTATCGCGTAATGCTGATCAGAGTTTTACTTCCTATATCTACAAATACACCAAACATCTAGCAGATCGAAACAACAATAAAACCAAGCACACACAAATCTAAGGATAAATCAAAGGTGAACATTTTCAAAAATGTTTCAATTGATATAAGATTGGTTGAGAATTAGGACAAAAAACAGAAACAGGCACTCTTTTTGAAAAAACAACTTAGTTTAATGGACACGGTTAACGAAATGCATTATGCTAGGCTTAACTTGACCAGCGCTATTCTGAATGGGGAAATTACAATGGAGGAAACTTGCAAAGCTGCGCAGAAGCTTAAGAACAACAAAATACCTTGATACGACTAAAACCAATAGAATTCTGTTAACATGATTCCAATGATTTAAAGAAAGAAAGATCTAGAAAGAATAAAATAGAATCCTTGAGATTCAGGGGAAGTGCCAGATAATTAGACAGATGTGGCAAATAATTAGGGAGGCATTTCTTTTTTATCAGCTTCTGTAAAACTATTTACTAGTATCCTGCAAGCAAAGCTGTCAAAATAGATAGACACAGCTAAGATGCTCAACGAAATTCAGGCTAGATTTGGGCACACATTTTTGCTGTACATAGTTGCGCCAAGAGTTATTTCGAAAACAAAAATAAGCTATTTGTTTTCCTCCTTGACTTCTGATCTTTTTTTGATTCGGAATCAAAGTGGGAAGACTTTACGAAGATATGAAGGCTGCAGTATGGAAAAGGAAAGGAATAATCTATGGTTTACCACCATTGCAGGTCTATTTCAAGGCTGTAACTAAAGCCATTCAATATTTATTCTCTTAGAGTTAAATTTTGTGATTAGCGTTATGTCCTTGAGCGTTATTCTACGCAGACGATATTGCTTTGTTTGCGGATTCTTCTGAGGCTTTAGAAGCATGATAAACCATATGGAGATATAGCACGACCTTCGGAAACTTTCCATATATATTAAAAGGTCAACCTGTAAACAATGGAAAATATTAATAGAACATATATTGTTAAGAACTGTTTGCACCTAGGAGCTACCATCACATACAATTTAAGTATGACCATGATTTGAAAGACCAAATAAAGCAAGAAACATGGGCAATTAAATCTTTTTTGAAATAAATGCTCATCAACCCTTAGATTAGGCACGCTGACAAATAAAGTGTCCGAAAAGCTGTCTCACAGCCAGTAATACTTTTTGTGTCAGGTATGGTTTGGGAAACAGTATGATACAGTACGGAAAACGTCAACAATTGTTAGGTTCTCTTTAAAAAGGATATTTAAACTTTCAATCAAAAGTCCGAACTATATGCTATTGATAGAGACTGGTCGAGGCATCTTTTTATCAAGCCTTTGAATCTGTACTTCCAGTACATTTTTAAAGTGGCTAAAATGCCCGAATGAAGACTACCATAAAAGCTGCTGCTATTTGGAGTTATAAAAAACGTTGTGGTATACGGAAGTTTGGTTGTTAGCATAGGAAGTAAAAATGGATAAAAAATGTATAGAACCGGCGGAAAATTCTTTAACATTTTTTTAGCTGGTCATCTTTCAGATCTATCCATTTAGCTGTTATTCAGTGCCTAAGATAAAAAGTCAGCATATGGATCATGTTCATAAGACAATACATTTAGACCCAAAATAAGTTCGCCTTTTAACTATTTTCGACTCAAAAAAATATAGAGGTAAGTTTCAGTCACCTTCTGGCTTCAAGCCATGACAGAAATTAACGATTTCTCAAACTTCGCTTCAAAGAAGAGTTCATGCATAAAACAGGTTCTTGTTTGAAATAAAGATCATCTTCCATGTTACTAAGCCCTGTTTTTATTACAACAAAATATAATTTGAACGCAAATGATAGTGTTATTTTATGCAGATATGCATTCATCGGTACCTGCAAATAGCTTATTGATAGGAAAGTTCCGTAATAAAACTATCTCAGTTTGTGAATAACATATAACTGACTGAAAACGATGTGTGGTATTTTGTGAAATGTTTTTTTTTATTCATTATTCACATTTTCTAAAGCTTTTCTATTATCGCCAACATATATACATAATTGCCATGCCTAATCCTCGTAAAGATACCTCATGAAAATGGGTTTCAATTCAACACAGCGATAGAGTCATGATTGCCATATACTTAAAATATACATTTACTAAACATCCTATACATTTTAAGCTATGACGAGGTCTGCCCCGACCAAACGGAATAAATTTCAACAATGCCGAGTTGATATCATATTCTGAAATTAGCATATTAATAAACAAATTTGCTTCTAATTAAAACCTACAATGTTCGCCTCATTATCATTCCTACATATAAAATGACAGGCATTTACAACGAACAATGTTGGTCGTTTCAAGTGTGATTTACATCTAACAATTGACAGTGTACAGTGAGCGTATCTGAAAATGTTATCTGTATACGTTTTTGTGTTAATTAACGAGCCTATGGTTTGTTCAAGTTTACACTGAATGTGCTTGGCTTGAGAAATTGTGACCATATTTTCAACCATTTCGCAGGCACTTTGTAACATAGCTTGATAACAGTTATAATTGTCGTGACTATGATATGTTCGTTTTATGTTTACATTTATTGTGATTTTGAGGAAGAGCATTTTTTTGTATTCAATGTTGTTCCCATGAATTTGATTGTGTGAAAGTTTCGTTTTTGGTCGATAGCAGTCCATATAAACTTTTGCTATCTATGAAAAAATAGCTGGTCTGGTCGATTTGAAAATACGATGCATAGAAATGTAATCAAAAATTGTCTTCAGTATTGAAAATGTAACAGCAGTATTGACAGTGGCTAGCTACTTCAAATACTGAAAAGGGAATGTATGGTGTGAAAACTATAGCTCATGATTTACTATTGCGTGGTTTTTAGACTAGCAAATCAAAAATAACGGGTATTTTAATCGTATGCAAACTCTTGGGAAAACAATAAAATTCTATTAAACCTCTCTGTTCCTTTCAAATGAATTTTCACATCCTCATAATATTTGATTTGATTTATATCTTCGGCACAGTATTAAATTTCACCCTCCCTTCACAGAGTTTATTACTTTCTTTACGATTAGGAAAAAATGTATAATATCCTCAGAAAGTTCTTTCCACTTCATCTCTTCCACTACAACACCTTTTCATTAAATTCGATCCAAAAGTCACATTGTATCACAAACTCAGATGATGCTAAGCCGAAGTGAACTCATCAGAAGTCTCCTTTCGAAACAAACCCTTGTTCTCATTCCCGTGCAATAATATTGCCTACATATTTCCATCTACCGATATAGTACTGTAGAAGTCATTACAAACTTCATTTCTACCGCTATTCCGGTATGTTTATAGAGAGAAAAAACTTTCAATTTTCTTCGGTACTCTTTCTTCATTTTTTGCATTTCAATCACCTTTTGGTGTTTGTATCTCGTCATCATCGTTTGAGCTCGATTTGAATTCACCCCTATGACGAAAATCGAAAGGATACTACCGTCGCTGCTGTTGTTGCCTTTTTACAGCCTTTCAGATACTTTACATTTTTTCTCAGTTCTGATCAATTATATTCGCCCGATTTGGGTGTTACGAGACTGAAGGGATGTACTCATATATCATGCATACGAAGAAGATATGTGAATGGATCATACCGAGGCTAATCCAAAGACGTTGATGTTTGTTCGAATGATACAAAAATGTTATGGGATGCAAAAAGATCTAACCGAAAAAGGATTCACAGTATCATCTTCGTAGTTATCGAAAGAGTGGAAAACAAACATAAATTAATTTTGACAGTTTTGTGTGCTACTGCCAGTTTCAAATGTAATTAATTGGAATTTTATGTTAACACGCCGGTGCTGTAGCAATTTTGTCAAAAAGGATTAATCACAAGGATTAAGAAAAAAACTGCATAGTAAAGATAAGCTGATTAAGAGAGAGACTCAGTTTTATTTTCATAAGGTCGGCATTTTTGATTTGAATATAGCTTGCAATAATAATTAAAAAAATTTAGCGGGAAATTAGTTTTGTTTTTGGTAAATACTTACTTTGACTGTTGTATTTTTAAAAGGCTTATCTGGATCGGGAATGTACTCCAATGTGATACCGTAGAATTGACCTTTGTTGATATATGTTATCCGGTCATCTTCTCGCCGTTGTGATGAGCTGATCGGACTTTCTAGGTTATATCTAAAGCCTACGTTTGTGAATCTGTAAAAAAAGATAATGTAATTAATCGTTTTTGATTTTCAGCGAAAAGGTAAGAACAGTTGAATATTTGATAGAATCAGCGCTTTATTTGGTTGATTATTGGTAAGAGAAGTAGTATTTTTTTAGATAACCATGCATTTTACTAGGCGAAATTGAACACTTGGATTCATGAGGAAAATTCTTTGAATTTAATTATGCGGCATAGTTCTTAAACAATCAAGTGTAATTTTACATATATGGGATTGAGAGTAAATGAAAAAAATAGAATTCCTTACTTTAAAATTCTGTTAGAAACAAAGCAAATGTCTCTTATATTAGGTGTGTTTTTTTGCTCCCCCAATCTTTAACAGAACAATGCTAGCCAGTGCAGACCCATTGGAAACAACAACAACTCCCCCCATCCATAACATGGGTTGTTGTTGTTTCAATGCGTCTGCAATGGTTAGCATTGTTCTGTTATGGATAAGGGGAGCAAAAAATCGCGCCTTTTATTTTTTATGGCCATAAATTTTGAGTTTATCAAAAAAAATATTTAATCTTTTAAAAATGGTAGAAAACTATATTTTGACCACAATTAAACCAATCCAAAAAATTGTAATATTTTAAATGTATTCAACTATTACAAAATTCTAAAAATGATGTTATTTCAACGTTATTCAAAATCAAACAATCAAGAAAGATTACGTGATTTTCAATGGCAAATAAATACAGGTTATTAATAGTGTATTCTACTAACGTTTCGAATGGAATTTTTATGATCGAGATAAGCAGACATATATTAATTGATGTTTTTTGGTAAATTATGAGATTTCTGTAACAATTTTTTTTCAGAAATGATTAAATTATTCACTTTTGGGCCGAAATAATGAGCTTTCATCTAATTAAAAATTGCTCAGCATAAACGTTATATCTACGATAGATAGAACGTTTATGCTGAGCAATGTGTTTTTTTTTTGTAGACGGGATAATTTTTCATTATTGATTTTCCATATTTTGCAGAATGATGTAATAGACTATGTAGTTCTCAAACCTGCTGTTAACTCAAAAACAACAAAAATGTAGATAAAACGTTTATGCTAAGCAGAGCAGTATATGTTTACTACATGAACGCGTAAAAAGTATTTTTTACATGAATATGCTTAGAGAATGATGGCGCCCAACGTGGGTCTGCAGGAGAATAGATCAGACGAATAGGGCAAGATGAAAAATAAAAGATGTAAGGTCAATTTCGGCTTTGGAAGGGAATCGAAAACATTTAGAGTCAAATGATTGGCTCATATTTATCTTTTCTATTTCAAATTAGTTGAAAACAGTGCACACTACATTTTTTATTTCATAGAAATTGTCATTAAATAAATCAACGCGGTTCTAAAGTAAATTACCAATACGTTGATTTTTCCAAAAGAGATTTATGACAATAATTTGTTTTACAGCTATGACTTAAAAAATATAGCACTCCACCAACTTGTTCTTACGCGTATTCTAAAAAAATATTTGCTGAACATTGTCATGAGCATTTCAAATGGCAATAATTAAAATTACAAAAGAAACAGGCATCCGTACAAGTTCTTTTAATTTCAAGGGGAGAGATGTTCAATAAATTACATAACTAAAAATAGATAATTTCATCGTTGTTAATGTGTTTGAAGTCAATGTCAGCCGGAAATGTGACCTGAACCCTTTCCAACTTTTAAGTAATTGGCATTTGGCAATCGGCATGTGAGGGGGTTAGCTGTGTGCTTGTGTGCGCACAGAACAAGTGTGCATTTTGATCAACTATTTGGTGTATAATTATCATCGTTTTATTGTGTCTCTTGTATTTTCAAAGTGATGCAAAATTATATTTTTGCTTAGAAATAGGAAGGAAAGGTCAGGAAACATCCTTTGAAATCAGAAAATTAGCTATTTCATTATTTCAAGAATCAAATCCTTACGCAATATCAGCGGAATGGGTAACAAGTTACATTGAACCGTGTAATCAATTATAATGTGCATAAGGTACAAAAATGAAAATATGTTTGAAAGTAGACCTAGTAATTTAAACAGAAAACGGAAGAGAAGAAAAATTTTTGGTAAACGATATTTAAAAAGATACCAAAAGAAGTTGCTCAAAATTAGCAAAGGAAGGTCGACAGTATTTTGGGAAACAAATAAGTGCATAAACTGTAAGAAAAACGTTAGAAAAAGACTCGATACGCTCTCAATCGCCAGCTATTACCTCCATTGAGAATCTGTGGTCATATCTGAATGGCCGTCTTAAGTACCACAACCATACCGGTTTGAAACGAGCACTTATACAGAAGTGGGAGAAAATACTCATTTCTTTCACCAAAAAATTAGTGGAAAGTATGGAATCAAATGTAAGGGATATTTTAAGACGTAAATGATTCCTAACCAAACATTAAACATTGTTTATATATTTTTTTAATATTTAAAAATATTCATCATGTGTACAAATTGATTACATTTTTGATATTTTTTATTTTTTTATAAAAAGAATTCTTATTCAGTTTTTTTTTACATGTATGATCGTGTTTTACAAGAATATTGCATCAAACATTTTTGGTTGACTTATCAAGTATTTTTCGACCATGAACAAGGTGTACGAATATGAAGTTTGCCTACTTTATATGACTTGTAAAGATTAGTTCTGCATCAATAGTGACTCCAAAGTCTTTCACCTCTGCAACACATTATAATGCTTTGCGATCAAAAGTGTAGATGCATAATTTTAATGAATATAAGATTGTAATTTTCTCTGACTCAATTAAAGATTGTAAATTGACATTTATGAGCATTTAGTTTGTAGCTGTTATCAAAGCAGTGCTTACCAAATTGGATTTTCATCAGGGAATGTTATTGCTTTAAAGAATTTGCTGCCATGTGCAAATAATAGAAATTTTTTATTTTGGAAGACTAGATATTAGAGATGGGAAAAACGACTCAGTTTAGTGTGTCGACACACTTCGACTCACTCATTTGGATGAGTCAATCAGTGTGAGTCAATCAATTGTGTCAATTCGTTTTTGATTGATGTAAAATGTAGTTACGAAAAATGATTATGCATATGATTAGTATTTTTTCTATTTACCGCTTATACATGGCCATGAAAAGGCGACAAAGAAAGTTAAACGCACAGAAAATATCGCAGTATTTATTTTAATAAGTGTCTTTTTTTTTGTTTTGAACATTTTAAAAAGATTTTTACTAGGATTTTCACATACTAGGTATAACTAGTATAAGTACAAAAAAATACATGTTCCAAAAATACTAGCAAGTATTTTTTGAAGTATATTATATATACTATACATACGATTTGCAGTGATGTAATGAAAAGGTATCATATGCCCTCCCCAACCCTCCAAACACAAGGTTCCCAAGCCAGAATGGTAATGGTGCAAGATAATTTTCAAAGGATACTGAGTCATTAGTCCGCGCAGCTTGTCCGTAACGTTCCAATGGTCGGCCATTTATTTGGCAAATCTTTGAAAATTCAATTAATTTAAACGATGAAATTTTAATTGAAACGATGAAATTCAATCCATTGAATTTGATTTTCATTTTATTATATGCACAAAATATCTCCTGTATTCGTTCAAATTACCAAAGTAAAAAAATTTACTAAGATAGAACAAACTAATCCTTTTGCCATCTATATGGCTTTTCATCGATCGATGTCTGATACCAAACTTTTCTTGGCTAATCTAAAACAGCCGGTTTTCCACTTCGCCTCACTGAAGCATGAAGTTAATCGAAAATTTTATTAACAAATGATAAAAACAAAATGTTTCGCATATTAAACATGCACCCACTAGGGGGCCAACCTCTTCGGTAAGGCTGGATATGAATCCAGGGGCATCTTAACTCCCGCGGTCTCGTAAATTTTACAACCCCAGTAGGGTTGGAGACACCCTCGTGGCGACCTGCAGTCACGAGGAGAGCCTCAGCACAGCCTGATAAGCCAACTGGCGAACCAAAAAGGATCTCAACCTTTTCCTCCTTAGCACTTTAAGTGCTACTTTCAGTTTTTCCAGACGGTTTTCCCGCGGATTTCATTTTGCCGTATCTTCGAAACTAGGCCGCTTTTTCACAGACTTGTATGAAAATTTGACCCGAAACAACTCAGAAAGGTCCCCGAATTCATGCTAGACCAAAAAATAATTTTGGTAAAAAATAACGTTTTCACCCAATTTCCCCTATCCAAATTTTTTCTCGCCCTTAAAATATCACTATTGTACTCTCCGACCATTTTCAATCATCGAAAGTGCCGTAAAGGCAGTTTTTGCCAAACTATGGCCAAAACACCCCTGATTCCTCTACAAAACTGAAATTTTTGTATCGCAGAAATAGATCTTGGCCCGTTATGTCCCAAACCACTCCCACCCAAAATTGGCCGATTTTGTTCGATTTCAGCTATCTTTGCCCTAGAAACTTTTTGAATATTTGAATAAAATACTTGCAAGTACGAAAATACTCGCAAATACGAAAACACTCGAACCTAGTATTTTTGAATTTCATACTAAGTGCTGATTGTCCTAAAAGAATACCTGTTCCAGTATATACGCTTAGTCTCTAATTATAACCTAACTATGACTAAATTCCAAATTTTGTGAACAATAAACATTGTTACTTGTTATATTTATATGATGCTAATCACATGAACATTTTATGGCCGCATTTCCTACAACATAAATGTGGAAAATAGTTGCTTTCTTTGAAGTACTCCCCACTCACATTATTCTAAAACGTTACCTCAGCGAAGAAAAAATCACTCATAGAAACTTTTTCCGGAACGGTATATAATTGAAAAGTTTATCATTTTAAATTTATCAATGGTAAATGAATTTATAGACTAATGATCAATTAGAAACAAATTTTCACAAGTATCTTATCTAAATACACTGAACTTCACTGCATCGAATTGTGTGAAATGTACACTGATTTCAATATACACTTCAAGAGCTAATGAAAATCAAAAACTTTTTAATTTGAATTATAAATCCACTTCAACTCCCAGATATAACAAATAATCACAGCGATAACCATCCAAAAAAAAAAGCGGGCATACCCAACCATTTTCATTTCGCACATTCTCGTATTTTGAGGTTTTTTTCTTCATCAAAATATAATTGTTTCTGAAAATTTGCTCGAATATCCCTATCCAATATCTATACCTCTTATACTTCATCAATATCCTTAAAAAGTTTCATTTCGATCGGACATCGCATTGCTGAAATAATCTGACTGCATCCAATCACAAAAAAATTGAGAAAGTCTACAGGAAGAAAGTTTCAATCAAAATCTTCATCATATGCACATATAAAGTGCACATATGTTCTTCCGCGACGGTCAGTTTCGATCATCACAACCAACCACGGCATGCTTGCACTGTACGGCATTACCTATAGCCTTTACGAAATTCATATCGCGGCACCGATTGACTTGCTTGAAGAGTGTCGAGCTCATAAACAAGCTCCTAATCACATCAACTGATTGACTCGTTCTTGTGCTGCTCATCTCTAGCTCTACTGTGTGTACACAAACGTGTCGGCCAACACACGTGTTGAGGCTAGTGATTGCTTCACCAAACGCTCAACTCCGTCGAGATCCGTGAAAGGCTCCGCGGCACGGAAATCTTCGCGCAAATGATTGCTTATGTGTAACGATTGACTCGCTCCTGTGCAAAACTGTCGAGCTCATAAACTAACTCATAATCACATCAACTGATTGCCTCGTTCATGTGCTGTTCATCTCTAGCTCTATTGTGTGTACACAAACGTGTCGCCGACACATTTTTTGAGCGCAAGTGATTGCTTCACCAAACGCTCAGCTCGCTCATACTGTAGTGATTGCTTCACCTGTGAAGCAGCTCGCTCAGTATAGAGTGTGTCGACACACGTGTTGGGGGCTAGTGATTGCTTCACCGCAATTGCTTCACTCACGTGTTACCCATCTCTACTAGATATATGTCATTAACAAAATTCAAAAGCAAGATGAGATCAAGATACGATCTTCGAAGTACACCCAAAGTTAGAAATATTAGTTGGAAGCTATGGTTTTGTAATTTTACTGTAATTCGCAGATGATTCAACAGTGCCAATCGGAAAGAGGACCAAGAAAATCTATGTTGCGCATCTTGTTAAATAGTAGTTGCTGAAACCTGTATATATTGAGTAAACCTGGTTCAGAGAGGCAAAATAATTCCATATATAGCTATGGTAAGCAACCAAATTAGTAGTAGTAGATTCGTAGACTTTACAAAGACTTTTGGGATTTTTAATAAAGTAAACATGGGGTGGATATTGCTTATTAGAGATCTATTTCCCGCTTTAAAAATAGGTATCACATAACTACTTTTCCAAAGGTTTGGAAATTCGCTAGCCGAGAAGGAATAATTGAGTATATATAAAAGAGGGTATGATGAAGATAGTGCACAATTTTTCACAAAACTCGTGGTATTCCATCAGGTTCTACACTTTTACTCTTGTTTAGGGATATAAAATTTTAATAAGACTGTTGAAGTTAATTGAAAAGTTAAATATACTAAGAGTAGGAAGCATGGAGGGAGGATCGTATTAATTGTTTTGATTACAGTAGATTTTAGAAAAATACGTTATAAACATATTACCTGTATTTTTTGTGTCAGAGCTGTATTCATAATCTAAATGCATTGAAAAAGAGAATTAAGTCTCCTGTTTTTAGTGGATTTACACAGTTCAAAAAGTATTTGGTGCGGTGAGGAATTTGCGATTCGATTTGACACATACAATTATTTTTACGATTAGCTTTAAACAAATTTTTGCACTTCGATTTCAATTTGGAAAAATCAGTTTCAATGATTGAATACAATCTTGAATAATGCTTATGGTCGAATAACTTTTATATAAAACAAGGTACTGCAGAAAAATGAGATTGCTCAAAATTAGAGAGCATGGGGAAAAATATTACCACTCCTTTCAATTACGTGAAGCTGTTTTTTTTGCTTAGTAAAAATTTAAAAATCATTCAATCATGTGATTTTATCTAATCATTTCGTCAGAAGATAATTAGTTTTCTAGGTAAATAAAATTTTGCACGGATGAAAAATATCAAACGAAATTGTATATGCGAAAAGCAACGACATAACACAGCCATGCAATAGCAACAGGGACTTTTTTCTGATTGTTAGTAAGCTGTAGGCCCGATGCAGCAAATTTTCACAGCTCACTTTTGATTACATAAACAGAGAGTAAATGAGCAAAGAACGCAAATTTTTTAAACGTTTTGTAAAGCTACGCTGAAAAATTATCTCTTGAAAAAACCAAAGCATAAAAGCTTGTCAAAAAATGTCAAAACATAAATTCATTTGCTCGAACACTTAATGAACATAAAAGGAAATGTCACAGCTTCCAAGCGAACTGATCGCAAACTAAACACTATGTAAGCGTATTCCATTTACGTCATTTAGCTCCAATGTGCATATATGCATGCATCCTTGAGACTTGTACACGAATCGCTCTGAAATCCATTCACATTCATCATAACTCAAATAATAATGATTTAGCTCTGATGCTATGCTTGTTACAGATGACAAGAACATCAAAATCCGAATAATTCGTTCGGACGATGATTTTTCCAGCGAAGAAAATATCAGCATTTAGTAAGTATACATCCATAAAAATACATTGCGTTATCTATAGTTGCATCGTATGTGCTGCTGTATGTGAAGATACAGCAGCATATTGTGATGTAATATTAATGGAAAAGAAGAATGACTTGAAATAAAAAATAAAATGAAATTGAAATAAAGTACATGCGCGTACTGATAGATTGTGTGTTTTTCATCTGTATGAATCTGAATGCGTCAATTCAGTTTTAATTTGACAGTTTTCCGTTCATGGACATGCTATGTCCATTCGATTACGCATAAGCCTCGTAATAATAATAACAGCAACAACAATGTATGCTGCATTAAATGTCGATTTAACTAGCTTGAAGAAGTAATATGTATGTCTTTCACTTCCTGTGACGTTGTAAGTAATGATGAGGAGGTTGAATTCATTTTATGCGATGTATTTATACATTATGTATATTTCTTCATTTATGATATTGTGTAATTCGTTAAAGTGAAGTTGGAAGCATAATGATTTGTTGACTCTTGATCGTAGCATGAATTTGAAATATTTTTGTTGATATTCGATGGGAAAGAGAAGTAAATGCAATTGTGGTGTTGATATCGTAAAAGAGGAAATACGTTTTTGCAGTCAAACTAAAAATGCAATACAAAACTAAGCTAAACTCAGCGAAAAATTCTTCAGGTAATATGAAAATATTAGGATTATGACTTTTTTTATATGATATTTCATAAAAGCCTTCATATCGAATTTATTTTCATAAATTAGAGTTTTAAATATAAAATTATTATTATTCCCTCATTCAAAAAGACACATTTTTTGTAGCTCATAATGAAATAGACATATAACATTGCAAAATATCCTTTTATAATTTTAAACGAAAAGAGCTTTAGACATCGAAAAAGGTTTCAGAACTTTTATTTATTTCTATAAGAAATTGTTTTTGTATGTTTGGTTCGGGGAATACAAATTATTAGCAATATCTTATAAAAGTGTTAAATTGTGGTCAACTTTTTCTCTTCCTGTCTACATACAATATCGTAGATAGCGTATACCTGCTCAAAAGCTTTCTAAGCGGAGAATCTTTTACTACGTTAATTTTGAAATGCAAATATCTTTTCCTATGGCATTTTAATAATTGTTAATTTTCTTGTATTTAGCATCTTTCGCATTCCAAAATACTTACCGCACAGTGCTTCCAAAATTAATCTTTAGTCTCTTGACAATCTCAAAAGAAACCAAATCAAAAACTCGCAGAGATCGGAATAGCCAACTGTAACACAGAAGTGATTTCATTCTTGGCATTTTCTTACAAATCGGAAACATGTAGCAGCGCAGCAATTTGGTGACTGTGTAAGTGCGCGTCACACAAACTGTGAGCAAGCGCTCTCCTTGACTAACATAGACATTGATTTATATATTTCGTTACAAATTTTCCAATTTCCCGTTGTCGACATGCGTATATACTCGTATTTACAAATGTATTTGGAAATGCATTGAGTGGTAGAAGAGGATCTTAGGGCATCTTTGTTTCGACGCATTGTAGATTCTATATAAAAGTTTTCCGATTGATGTCAATTAAAATACCGTCTTTCGTTAAAAAACAACTTGGTTACTGTAGCTCAAGACCCACAATACTGCGAATTTCATCCAAATCCAACGGCAGCTTTCTCCCTCATGCTGAGCGGTTTGAGCAATCTAATGCGAGTGCAACAAGTGAAATTGTTAGGACGTTAAATGTGTCTTGGATAATTGAACAATGTTTTCAATGCACTACTTCGAATCGAAGTCTTTACTTCGATCAGAGATTTCAGAGACTTTAAAAAAATTCTTGGAACAGATTCGAACTGTCTTCTTAGTGTTGTTAAAATGTATCAATTGAATTGTTATTCGGTTGCAGGAGAGCTGCAGGTGAACGCAGACAAATAAAGAGGCAAAATGGAGTGGAAGGATGCCAGTAATTGCCTTTTGTCGCTAGAAAAGTTTATTTATTATAGAATTCGTTTTGTGTTAACGATGGACAATGGTTTTGGTTTCGTAGTGATGTCTTCACTTACGAGCGTGTGCTCTTATTTGCTCAGTAGTCTGGCGACGGTTACGATAATGCTACCATTTTCATTGCAGCGTGCCAGATCAAGAATGTGAATAAATTAATCAGATTGTTAATGGAAATTGTTTTTTTTTTGGATTGTGTTGCCGTTCGAAATAAATATTGATGAAGATAATTTGGATACTTTGATAAAGTATTAGCAAATAGTAGTTTCGGTAATATGCTCATTTGTTCAGAGCAAAATAAGGAATTCAAGGAAACTGTGGACATACTTACAATCGCATCAGAGCTTAGATATTTTGTCTTAGAGCATGTGAATACAGTAACATTTAAGGCTGGCACCCGAGACATATTGTGGTATCTTGATTGCAACCTTATTTTTGGGCTTAAGACAGTAAATTATTTTAGATTATTTTTAACAAAAAAACCTTTTTGTTTGATAATCAATCTAAAACAAAATATATCAGCACTATTCCATAGTGCTCCATTTAAACTTATGCAACATGGCTTTCAGCTCTGAAGCCGTAATTCCCTACCTGCACTTGCTCTACATGTTAGCATTTCTACACTTTCGCAAAGTTCGTTTCAAGCGAATTCCATGTCTGTATGCACATATTAGGCAGTCGAATTCATTCAATAGAGCGATTTTCGGTCGAAGCTCATTATCCTCTCGTTGTGGTTTCGCCACACAAAGGAATCAGAGACATATTATGGTTGTGTCAGCAATATTGACAGAAACAGTCTCTTGTAACCACAATAGAACACGTGTCTTACGGTTTAACTACGCTTTACAAGATTGTTTTCGCGGCATTCCGTGCATCATTATCATGTCGAGAAGATATCTAATGCTTCCAAAGCTTAGTGCAGATCAGGCACCACACCAATGCAGTAGGTATGCATGTATCTTTCCTATTTTGCTGCAATCAGTGAAAGATACCTAGTCAACACAGAAAATTAATATTCATGCAAGTCATTCAAGCCATTTAGCATACTCAATCATTCTTCTTCGAGTATTTTCGCGGGAATGAATTTTCCGCCGAGAAGAGACCTCCTAATATGAAAACGTTATTTTAAATCTTCTTCGAAAAATCACTATGTCGTATCTGCAGGAAAATTCGCGAAGTGAATTTCGCACATGTACATAGCATTAATAGCACATGTGCATTTGATAAGAACGATGCAGTTGGAAGATATAAATCGTTAGTCGTAAATCAAGAGTTTAATTAATGACTTTCATTATGGTTGGTAAATATGTTATTAAATTGTCCAAAGACATATCCGATAGATACTGGATGTGAACATTGGACGGGACTGATGCAACGAGAAGGTGCAATAAGGGTATTCTCTCGTAATAATTTATTGTGATTTGTCTATGATATTATGTAATTGGAATCGGAGAAACTGCAGACACTCGATTGAATCGTTTGTTTACGTCGCTAGTAGTGACGATGCAAATGGTCAGAAACGATATGAAATTGGCTATGATTGTACAAAACGGGATATTATAGTTTCGACATGAATTAATTTTAGAGATATTGTGGTAGGGGAGAAGTATTGTGTCCATATATTAATGAAAACCGAAAAAATAATAAGCTATTAAGCGTTAGTATGAATTATTGATGCGATGCATTAAAGTTTTAATTAAAATTATATATCCGGGTAACTGGGTAATTTTGTTCATTATGCTTTTGCTCTTTAGGCTCTAATTAGTTTGATGATCGGCCTCCGAGTATCTCGTTTTTTGTAGATGCCTATGTCAGCCTGCCGTGTTATTTCCTATATCCGTGTATATTCACATCACATTCTCAAGTTTTTTTTAATCTACCACCTACATAAAATTGTCTACTATTTGAAAGAAATTTGTCGTTTGAGTCTTATTTAAAATTCTCAAGGCTGTTTCATCGAAGCACGATACGAGACATCGTTGCGAAAATATGTGTCTATAAAGTGAAGTGAACAAACGATATCATACGTGAAATGGTGCGTTGAAGTTTCAAGTGACTAGCAGTACTTGTGGAAAATGTCCATAAAAATTGATATGAGCTGAAGAAATAGGAAATTTGGGAATTCCAGATCTATTTTTCGATTCACTACATTTGAAAGCTATAGTAAAGATTTTCTAGTCTTGCTGATAAAAATAATATATTTTTGATATAATCTGGTTCAACTCTACTTACAATTATATAAAATCAGTTATGGAATGAATTTATACAATGAGCATTGTCGTACTCTGTATTTGTCCACTTAAGGAAAAATGTACTTTTCAGTAGCCTATTAATGTGTAGTTTAAATTTGTATGACTTCGGAAGATCAGCAATTTGATTTGTTGCAGTGTTGGAACTGGTTTTGTAGTCGAAGTAAAAAGGGTCATAAAGGTCTTTTAATATCTTCGCGCATATCATGTTGTTAAACATCTTCCCAGTGAATATAAAATCTGGGCAAATTTTTACTTCATTCTCTTCAGGGTGCCAAACGCGATAGCCTCTGGCGTTTTCTCCATAGCTTGTAAAAATTTCCTGCTCAGATTTGGCATCACTTTTTTTTTGTTGATACTTGGAGTTATGGGCATGAACTTTTTTCCAAACCATCGCAGACCTTGACATTTCCTTCTTTTCAACGCCACTGTAAGAGATGACATTCTTGCTTTGATACTTGATGCAGTGAGATACAAGATATATAGAAGATGCATTTGGTGTATCAGTCAACACAATTATTGGGGAGTCCGCTGGCGTGAATTGTTGAACAAGTGAGTTTGACGACCTGCCTCTCAGCGGCTCTATTTGGTTGTGAAGTATATGGCATAGTCTTCTGGTGTTTTATCTCAAGTTTTTTTTTTGCTGAAGAGCAATCCTTTGCATTGATATGACCTCCAAATCTGAAAGCTTATTCCTTGATCGCGATTTTTATCGGCCTCCTTCAAAAATTGTTCGAGACATTCCACGGTTTGCGCCTTTTGTGCCAAGTAGAAAACGATTCTTCAGTGCCAAAGGTAATCTTTTACCAGTAGAAAACAGAGTTATCCAACCAGCGAGTTCTCTTGCATTGGATCAGCCAGATTAACATGTATCAGATCTTCGATATTTTTTGTTTTAAACTTGCTAACAAGGAATAGAAGTCTGTGCATTTCGCCAGTCATACATGATTTACAGATGATTTTTTTCGTTCGAGTTTTGTTAGTTGAGTTTAAGTCAGCACAGATTCCTTTTCACCAGATGGACGTTTTGAAGAGCTTACCGTCTCAGCTTACCTCACAGTCCAAAAGTATCACTGTCGGTGCTCCCACAGCGATAATGTCTTCTCTTTTTTTGGTGCGGAACCTGATTCCTTTGCCAAGCGCTGTACCTAGAGAAGGAAAATTATATTTCAGCGGGGAGCAAAGATAATCTTCTTCGGGTGCTTTTTGGTCCTTTTTTCTCGGTTAAAAGCCATTATGTTGGCATCTCCTATCTTCAGTGCTGATATGGGTTTCCTATCGCCGATACATTTTCTATTATCATTCTATCTTTTGATATTTAGTGAGTAATTTTCGTTGTTTTGTTTTAAGCTTTTTCATCTATCTCACAAAAAAGTTCTCACAAGGGCTCTCCTTCTAAGCTCCTAATGATTATGGCGATTCCTGTTGCGCCGTTATTGAACCAAGTGTTTCAGTTTTTCACAAATTAAAACGAGAACATTAGTCTCCATTTTCTCTGAGGTTTTTATATTGCAGACAGAGAACTGCCTTTTACCTGTGAATTTTATATACCGAGTTGAGTTTTCTTGATGAAAAGTCTTAAAATATAGTTCGTCAGTGTTTTTTTTTATTTCTTGGCGGTAACAAAGTGGTTAAAAACAACTCAAATCTTTGTGATGCTAATCAAATGGGGGGTTTTCTCGTTCTCGTATTATACTGGAAGCAAACTCTTACTGAGACATGACAGGCATAGCAGAGCACGAAAATGTGCATGGTTTCAACGCTCGCCTGTTTTGGTACATCTATACTCGAGCATAGATGACCACGAGAGTGTAGATGGATTGTCCGCTGTCGGTTGATTGTTTTATGGGCTACCTTTTTGTTCGAGATCGCTTAATATTTTGACCGTCTTAGGCCACGGTCAATGGCGTTCGAGAAAAACATTCGCTGATAGTAGCTTTCAGGTGCCCTCCGAGAAAAAAGTTTCATTAATGTCTGATGCTGGCTCCAATGATGTTTACAAAACGACATGGTTTGAATACGAAATCATGGACAAGATGCACCACACCGTAAAAGATGCATGTGTACGGATGAAATACAGTTATACGTAATCATAAGATCTAAATCAACACAGAACGAAATCGACCATAGAACAAAAATCTCAAATCTACAATGTACACTTTTGGAATATTTCTTAAAAACCTCTAAGCCGAGAAAATATTACCTACCTTTGAAATATTCTAAGCGCGGACAGGACAAGTTTTATGGTGAACAGGGATAAAAAATGTATGGCTCAAATAAATGGTTTTTGAGTAAATACTTCGAATTTTCTTCGAATGTGTCGTATGTTAACAAAACGTTCAACAAGAGTATAGATCCAGCATTATACGCTAAGATTTCATCGTGAAGTTATTAGTCGGAAAATTGCAAATGCTGTACCATTGTTGTTGCAATAAGTACATACTGGACTCGGATCTTTGCTCTTTAACAATGACTAGTTTGCAACAAATTTTTGTTGGGCTCTCACAATTTATAATATCAAGTTATACTTGTTCCTCTACAACGGTAATCCGTTATACGATGAGGTTCTCTTGGTCTCGAGCATCAGCTGTTTCTATGTCTTTTGCTGCAGATTTGGGTTTACCTGATATTCAGTGTACCTGATATTCAGGATTCATTGAATAAACAAATCTATTTTCTGTAAACACGTTGCAGAATATTTCGATTTTTTTACGCTTGAACCTTAACAAAAGCTTTGGAAGTGCATACAAAGAGAGAAGTTTTATGCTGGCTTTAAATCATCCAAGGATCGTATGATTGTTTTGCTTTGTGTGACCGCCAATGGCGATATCAAATACAAATCACTGGTAATTTATTCTTCGGAAAATTCTACTTGACAGAAGCTTGAATTTCATCAGTGATATTTTCGTCAAGTTATATGAAGTATCTTGTGAAGTGAAGTAATCCGGTAGCGCTAAGATTGCTTTTAATATTTAACTCGTTCAAGACAACAGAACCAGATAAGATTGTATTCATCAGTTTCAAAGCAATTTGCTAGCCACTAAAAACCACAGCTTCGCTCCAACCAATGGATTAGAAAGTGATTTCAGCTTTAAAAGCCAATTGCTTACATAAACAGTTTTTTAAATTTAGTGAATCTATTGATTTGGAATATGTTGTAGATATGTACACTTTTTGGAAAAATTTATCTGCTTTAAATGTTTTAAACCGCATTTGGCAAGTTATCATGACACTACAATTATGGTACCAAAGGCTACAAACAAATGAGAGGAAGCTTCTGCTATGCAACCATTAGTCGATATAAAGTTGGGTACGTAGAAGAAGATATCGCAGACACTCTCAGCTGATAAGATAATTTTCGAAAATCCAATTGTGAATTTGATTACAAATGTGGAACTTTAAGGCCAAGAACTTTTCGCCCACTGGAGGATCGAGCTGAATTAAATCCAAAAATCAAAAATACTGCCATTAGTGATCGAGCTGGCTGATTAAACAAATAAAATGAACGATGACCAGCACGTTAAATTGCCATTAGATTACACAGCCAATTCGATGATTTTTTAGATGTATTATTGGAAGATGGTTTACTAATTCTTTACTTTGCTTTGGAAATAAATATTTTATTTAGATTGAAAATGAACTTATTAAAGTTTTAAGTGAGCTCTATTCTTTGCTTCGTACGAATCCAAACTGCGCGTTTTTTACGTGGGACACACTTTTCACGTAGTAAAAGCTAAAATTGTATTTTGTATTGAATTGGAAATATATACTAAGTGGCAAATCTTTTGTTATCAATGTTAGTATCTTATAAGCGTTCCTCAAGTTGTCGCTATTCAATTATTCAATTTAGTCCTTCTACTTTTTGCTTTTTGTCAATTTAAGCTTAGGCTGCTAAGGTTACCCCACCTTATCTTAATCGTCAAATGAACTTAAAGTTGTGCAGTCGTTCGGTCCCAAGGTCAGAGTTAAGATCGCTAAGTAGCACTAATCTATGTCGACACAAAAAATTGACGAATCTATATTATAAATGAAAGAGATTCAATTTGGTAGAGACTTTAGCTTAGAATAATCGAAGGAGCATGTAATTTATTCAAACGAGCACTAGGCTGTCGCGTCACACCGTTGAATATCTCTGAGAAGAGCAAATGTACTTATTGATTTAGCTGCTCAATGAGAACTTTTATCAATATTTCTGTGAAAAATCAAACAAAACATTTTTACTACAGAAAAAGTGGTAAAAAATTCAAATGTTAGTGAAGCACAATATTGAAAGCCGAGTTCAATAATCGGAGTCCTATTTGAAGACCAAAAGTGTATTAAATTGAAGGGGAAAGGTAATGGTTCATGTTTTAAAAAAAGGTAATGGTTTAAGTTTAAAAAAAAACTGTGAGAGGGATAGAACATGATGATAAAAACTATGGTTAGTATCACAGGCTAAGCTATTCAAATTTACAAACAAATAATTTAGAAAAAAAAACATTTCAGTTCTTGAGTAATCCAAGAAAATTTATAATTATGAAATAATAAATTAAATTTCAATCAAAAGTAGAGTCGTACCAAAACAGCAGTGTTTAGAAGATTTCAAAGTCAAATATGCACAATAAACTACGTCTTCAGAGCAAAATAAGAAAATTGCAGTAAAAGGAGATAGCACACTACTACGAATAGCTTCTTTCAAACATATTATAATGCTGCTTAAACAAGGACTCTGAAATTGACAAAATAGATTCATTGAAGAATTCGGAATCTCATTTGAATTCATGTTTGGATGAAACTATTAGCAAATATTAAATGGGGTAAAAATTCTTTTATGTTAATTAACGTTTCAACAGACTCCAAGTCATATTGATTACTTTCGAGTTTCATTCATTTATTCCGAAATATTACAACTACCAATTACTTCCCTCCGATAATGAAATTGAAAGTTCAGACAACATTGGATACAATTCTCATAGACTCAACAATTCCCAGACTCTTAATTGACGAATATTGACGTGCATAGGAAACGAAATCCATAGGGAATCAATTTTACTAACAAGATACGAAAATCGACTTCGCTCACTGCTGCTCTGTTCACATTTTAATGATTACCAAAAATGGCCTTCCCGAAAACTGAGCGTAGGGAAAGTTATTTTTAAGATCTTAGTCCATATATCATATCTCTGCACGTTGACAGTAAATTTAATAGACAAGCTTCTAAGATATTCACAATTTAATTTTCTTGGCAAATAAACTGTTATTATTTTCTTATTTAATTAGTTGTGATTTATAATGGACCTATGTGATATAGGAAATTGTGTCGACACAGATATTATGGTATGTGTAAAATGTGACGCAAACAAGAAGTAGTAAGTAAATTTTAATCTGTGTACAATCGAATGTCAACAAATCATAGAACTTATTCGAAAAAAATTATTTACAACTACGGACAGCGCGAAAATCCTCTTCAGTATTTAATTGGCCTAATAAAATGCCATTTACGGGTGTTTTGATTGCTTATACGAAACAAATACGGAAATCATAAAGTCTAAGAAAACACAACAGCAACGAGTCATTCAGTTCAGTAGTTAAATGAGATGTTGACTAGATATGACTAGGTTGTAAGAGTACGATGTTAATGTTTTGTGGTAACGCGACGACAGCAGCAGTAACAGCAGCAAAAGCCAGTCTTGCATATGGTTTAGAGATACAAGTTTTTTATGTGATGTTTTGAGTGTACTTACAATTTAAGTATTTGAATTTTATCGGCATCATTTTGTCGTCCGAAATCATGCCATGGCCTTGATCTTGATGCCGGATGACTGCCATTGCCCAATGACGTGGTCGGACTATTTTGTCCAGGATGAACGTTGACAGTCCGCTGAATATTATTGACTGAAACTGGAATTGCGCCATTTCCATCGAGTAGTGTGCCGGGCTGACAGAGTTCAGTGTAGTCGAAGGACTGGAATCGATAATTATTGAAATCGTCATTTAATCTGAAAATATTCTTCTTACTTATGAATAAATATATATAATATTTAAAAATTTTCTTACATTATATAAAATATTACTAAAAAAATAATCAGTTTGAAAAAAATGTTCTGTTTTCACTTGAATCTTCTTGAATCTTTAATTGAAAATATTCATTTTCTAATGCTTGCCATCGGTTTATCTTCGGAGATTTCCTTCACATTAAAGATGCCATACTTGTTGACAATTTGCCGCATATAAAATTGAAAACTATGACCATATTTTCATTTCACGCCTTAAAGAGAAATCCAAGTTAATTGAGCATTTGCCACTGCATTTTTAAGCTCGTGAGGACTGTCTCTATATATGAAAAGATCTATGCGTATGAAAATTGTAAAGTATTCGTCAAACTATATGAGTACAAGTAGATCAAAGATGCGAAAGAAAAATCAGAAATGAGAAATTATAATGAAAACTATCTTCAGAAGAAGCTATGTGCATGGTGACTAAATGAAATTTTTTCCTCGAAGTTTTCAGATTTTTTTTCTCTCCCCATTTATGTGTCCGAAGTTACTTTAGTTGCATTTTTCTTCGTTTTTATACTGAAGCGATTGTATTGAGCAACAGCATCAGCAGTGTTTTTGTGACGGTAAATTTTCGTTTCGCGCGCTTTAAGTGATCCTCTTATTAGCGCAATTACATCAATTATACATGCGTTTAAGATAATTACAGAGTGTTGATGTCGTTGTCTACGTTGTTGTCGTTTGTGTTGTTCCCGACACTTCCGACGTGCAATGCAACCAAGCATTAGTTCCAAGATTGTTTTTGTTGTTGCTTGGGTTGTTTCAGTTCCAACAATAACATGAAAGCATGATGCACAGTAGCTGCTGCAAGTGTTATTTGTAATTTTTCACGAAAAATACTTGAACGTTTGTGCGGATCATGATACGCTCTGAGAGGAGTGATCGCATTGAGGAAATTAATCGTTTGATGGGCAAAATACTGCTTTGTCCAAAAATTGATATTATATATCTGCTGCATATTAATAAGAACAACTAAGACGAGAGGCTCGGAAGCACGTTTTGATGCGACGAACCTAATATTGAAAAATTCCGAAGCAGCCAATATATGATACAAGCATCTTTGAGTTTTAACTGACGTGATTGAGCGGCAGGACATTTTGTTTAAAGGCATAATTTGAGGATCTATATTTTGTAAGAGCTTCATGAACGTCAAAATATATCTACTATCAGAATATACATGTTAGAAAATTAATTTTCATAAGTTCTTTTCGTAGTTTAAATCTGCGCCCAGTGTGGGAAAGCTTACATGGTATGTATGGTTGTGAAGAGTAAGGTAATATTTAAATACGGAAATATATTTAACTGCGGAAGTGATGAGTGTTTGCATTAATCTTTATTACAGATAGCTTTACTATGAATTTAATTTTTTTATCTTCAGGGAATTCAAATTGCCCACCAGATAAACACTAGTCAAGTTCTTGAAAGTTGTTAGGTGAATTAATTCTTTTCTACACTTGACTTTAAGAACAGGTTTTAAATAAATCTTTTTCTACATTCGACAGATTTAGTACAATAATGTTCCAAAAATTACAATGACAGTTTAAATCCAAGCCAATTTCAGCCGACTCATAGCAAAACGGCGCCAGAAACCTCAAAAGCATTTTATTATATAATCCACCTCTGCCCTCTTCCTCACTAAGCCATGTACGTTCTACTGCCTTTGCTGACTCCCAAACTTAATGGTCTCTTGATAAATTGGAAATAGATAAAAGCCAAAAAATGTATTTTCAATGACAATCTCTAATAAGTAATTGTAACAACTACCATATTCATACAGACTGGTATTCATACAGACTGAAATTGAATAGCAACTCAGTAAACGACCGAAAAAAATCAATTTATTTCTTAGAATCCATTTTATGCTTTTACCGCCATCACATTCGCCCGAGGCTACTATGTAGATTAATGATTGTTCGACTGATGATCTAAGTTTGTCTCTTTTGCTCAAGCCCAATTGTTGTGATTTTATTCAAGTGATGTATTTTGGTAAGTCTCGTTATAAAATATTTTGTATAAAATTTCAATGTCATTGGCTAGTGAAGTGTAAGGCTGCGTGTGACATATGGAAAAGTTTGGAGCTATATGCTATGTGCTTTCTGTCATATTGAGCCCACAGGGCTTAGAATGTTGTTCAAGTGCTTTGCAAGATTGTTTTTGTTTATCACGTTACAAACACAAGATCGCAACAAAAATAGATCACCGCTTCATTGATAAGTACAAGTACAGTACTAGCAGGTATGCATAAATAGACAAGACACACCGACACAATTTTCAACGATCATAATTTTCAATCTTTTCAAACATTAGAATAAAGACAAATACTGCCTTTTTGTTGTCTACCACTGTTCAATCAGAGATCACTTGAACTATTTATACAGATCCAGAAGATAAAATTCGCCATAGAATTATTCAATAATAAAATAAGTAGGTATTAAATGGATAATGCATAATGGAGTATTTCCATAGATGGTATAATCACGAAATTGGATATGGAAGTCAATTTTATGCGAACGAACGGAACGAACGAAATCCAATCAAGGGTGATTTGAATCAATGCGGCGTTGTTGTTGGTGCCAGAGATTTGTATTTGAGTGGCCTTGAATCGATAGGACGGACGGTTACGGTGATGATGGTAATGTTGAAGACAAGGAATGAGGTGAGAGGAAATATCTGTGTATAACGACAATATGACACATGGCCACCAGCAAAAAGATACTGGGAACGGAAAAAAGATACATTCGATATTTATGTTGACGCGTGGATAATGGATTTTATTGTACGCGTATGATTTTCAATTGGGTGTGATTTGAAACGGGGTATGAGAAGTAGTAACTGATATCTAGGAACATTCTTCTACCTACGCAAAAGTTTTTTGCCGATCGGTTATTTGTGTAAGAGTTGGTTGAATGGTTTCAATGTGATTTGGATTGGAAATTTACGTATGTATGTATAGTTTTTTTTATACGTTGCTATGCTGAAGAAGTTTTAATGGAATCATATGTGGGCAAGTTCACGAAAATTTTAAAAGATTTAGTTAAAAATATTGGGCTGATCAAACAAGAGGTTTAGTTTGGGGAAGCAACAAAGCATTTGTTTAAGACTTTTTGCTGGCTCCAGTTTTTTCTTTGGTATTTTCAGTCATATTTCTGCACACTCATATCCTGAGCAGACTTGATTTATTGGCGAATCAAGGTGTTGGAGAAAATATTGAATCGAATCAGAGGATGGCACACTTTACATAGACTTGTATTTTTGTAATCACTTCATGAACTCTGCTTTGACACTTCTATGAGATGGATATTTTTACTTTATTAACAATTTATTTTATTAACATATGGGGCATTTCATGTGGATTTCGTTCATATTGTGCATAATGGTACTTCCAGAGGATATGATCGTGGATACGCAATTTTTTATGAGGTTTAGTTGCCGAATTACGGGCTTCTGAAGTATTGACGAAATTGATGAAAGGATTTTTCGAAGCCGATTTTGAGATAAAGAAAAAATTAAAAACATTAAACATACTGATTGGTATAGAAAATTAATGGTTCTTTTTAATTTTAAAATAAGATAAGAAAACAAAATCCAGTGCGAAACCCAAGGTAATCATTTGAATGACTTAAATGATTTGGATCAAGTTATCATTATTTTTATAAAAAAAAAACAAAGCTAAAGCTATACATATTTTACCAAAGTAGCTTTAGAATGGGATGGCCAGCAGTCTGGAAGGTAGGTGTATTTCAATACATATAAGTCGTATGAAGCGTGGTATCATATGGAAGTTCTATCCCATATAGAATCTCCGATTACATGTTCACGATTTTGTTGCTTAATATTAGTTCAAAAGATGACATGAGGTGGAGGACCAAACTCCAGAGCAAACTCCAATGGAAGACTTTGCAAATGGCACAGCAAACGCTTTCGAACACCGAGTGTCTCGCGAAAAATTATGGAGTTTTATGTCCTCATAAGAAGGGTAGTTTGAAATGTTGGTAGAGTAAAGTAAAGTTCAAGTAAATATACTTTGAACTGATTTGGTTGATCTGTGATCACATTTATAATGTGGAGATTAGACAAGAGATGCGTATTCTAACAGTGATCTTACAAGATATGCAAATAGAAGCAGAGAAAGTTTAAAGGTGGCAAAAGACTTAAATGATCTACGAACAAAGCCCGACATTTTAGACGTACGATTGACAATATCAAAAATTGTGTAGATTAAAAACTCCAATATCACTGACATGTGGAGGGGATTGCAATCTGTGGTCATTAGTTCTATAGCTATAAAACAGTGATATGTTTTAAAATTAAAAATTTAAACGCGTGATATGTTTTAAAATTAAAAATTTAAGAACATCAGAGCATTAAATTATTATTATTATAAGAAAGAAATTGCGGTAGATCATTTACATAAAGAAGAGGACTCAATATAGATACTTGAGAATGATAGATACTTCAGCTTTGGGTTTAATGGGAGTTGACACGCACGAATTGTACTGAAAACGACAGGAGCTGTCATAATGATAGGATTAAAGCCATAGTATTATCGACGAGGAAAATCCAAGTTGCTGTAATTTGTACAGTAAAGTGTTTTGGTCATTATTTTCAAATACCTTGGACAAGTCAGTATATATAGCGTGTAAATCAAACTGGTCATCAAGAGATTTGGCAATCAAACTCGTGAAGTAATTGTACTAAATTCGTGGATGTAGAGAGATCTTTGTGGAATCCATGCTGGTCACAAAAAAGTTGGTGGCCATATTCAGTGGTAATGATGTCAGAAATATAGTGCTCCAGAACTTTTTATTAAGCTATGAAAAGGGATATCAGACGGCAATTATCAATACAAGATAGATCCTCAGACTTAGAAGTGGGGTTTTTAAGAGCTGCTTTCCAGGAAGCAGGATTAAGATCAAGAAGTGAACCAAATCGATAGCTTGTAATCAATGCAACATGACTGATTACTGCATTTATTATTTGAGGTTAGCACGTGTTGGAAAATTAAGCCGCTCATATCTTTATATGTACATATCTATAGAAAAGCGTTGAGGTCTTTAGATGGCTTGATATCACAAGGGTTTTGTCATGCAATTTTTAGTGGCAGTAACAACAGGCGATTGTGGATTAATTTACAGATATTCAATACAACATTCAAATTTAATAAATGATCAACAGTGCAAAATGACATTGCATGACAAAACCCTTGTGAATTGTAGTTACCCTATCTCGTTTATATTTCAGTAGGATAATTATTTGTTTTTCAGCAAATTGTGACATTTTATTTGATAAAACGGTAAACTTTAAAAAATAACAGTGGCACATTATAATTAAGTAGCTAGCGTGGATATGATCAGTTGATATGTTTGGATTCAATATTGAGTGAGTACTTTTAACAATAAAATTGGAGAAGATTGTGTTTTTTTTTTGTTTTATTGCTTTTTGGCAACAACAACATAATTTTTTCCCCCAGTAGGATATTTTAATTTGTGTGGCTTGCGTTGAACTGAGGGCGCTTTATGATAACATGCCCTTTGTCGGTATTAATAGTCAATTATCTTGCTGAAATATAGAAATGAGAGACTTGTCTCGTAACTCGTACAATCTACTCAAATGTTTTCTAGACTGCTGTAAGAGTACAAAAACACTACAAAAACTTTACCTTGAAGGGTTGAGGTTATCGGAGTACGTTTGCACGTTTTTCCGAAGAACGACCGAAAGATTTCAAAAAACTTGCCAAAGGGATCAAATCACAGTTACTTTTTCCTGAATGCTGGACTTTGAATATAATTTTGATTTCAACATATTTAAGAAGAGTAAAGATTACCATAACGCAATACCGTAAAGTATACTTAAATAACCGCAGAATCAATAGTTATTGGAACAGTTTCAGATAAAAGTCGATACCTGCAGCATCTTACATCATCCACTTTTTGAGGAGTTTTTGGAATATTAAATGTTGTAAGACCATTTCATGCATAGCATTACGAGGAAATAGCAATTAAATCTAGCTTACATTAGCTTATATCTAATCACTTTTAATTCAATTTCAATTTTGCCACCCAGTCCTGGAGAGTCAGCTCGCTATACTTACTAAATACACAAAAAAAAACAAACAACTACGATGCTAAATAAACATTAAGAACTAGATTCAAAACCCAAAAAAAAAAAAACAAAACGAAACAAATTCTCAACTCACCTGTTGAATATTATTCTGGTCACGTGGCGTTATAGCATCCGCTCCAATTCCCGAATCCGGACTTGGCAGGTCAACAGTTAGTCCGGCTGCTGTAACTGTTTTCGCATAAACCGGTGTACCATTTTTCGTATGTGTTGCGGTCGTAGCAAATCGTCCTTCATATGTTGTACCTGTTTGTGGTCCATCATTATCACCATATATAGTTCGTGTGGTCGGTGCATATCCTTGCCCGTCGGCCGCAAAATATTCACGATAGTACGGTTCTGATATGAATGTGGATCCCGAACCGGTGGTCAAACGTGTATACATGCCATATTGATCGGTCGTTACATAGGGGCCAGGGCTTGGACTCTGGGCATTCACATTTGAAGCAGACGTTACGGCTGCTGAACTTGTTTGATGTGGACCCTGTTTGACGTGTGTAGGTTTGGTTTTTATAAAAAATATTTGGATAGTTTGTTTAGAGTTTATTGATCTGACGGTTTTAGTTTCTCTCAAGAATAAAGTGTTTGACCTAGTTTTGAAGTTGAATATTTACAAGAAATAAAACGATCTAAGGGTGATCTTGAGGATTAAACTAAATGGAAAATAAAAACCAGGATGTGTATTACAATTTTTTTTCGAGATTTTATCTTATTGGTTCTTCATAAAAACCTGTACTAGAAAAGATATTCACTCTTCGTTAGGAAAACTATTTTTTAGAAAGGTTCAATTCATCCGCATTTAATTTTCTAGAGCCTAATCATTTTATTCTAAAATGAAAACGAAACGCACCTACACCAGCAAAAAATCTCAACATGATCATGATTTCAAGATTAAAAGTGAAATGATTTGTTAGCAAAATTCGTTCGCACAAAAAACTAATATGCTATGCGCGGGACTGGTTTTTTCGAGTGTCTCATCTTAGTCTTTGCACGAGCAAGTTCTTCGCGAATTGAGCAACCGTTTATCCATTCCTTTTCATTAATTCTTCTTACTTTACATTTGGATGCGAAACTAAGTGATTTAAATATTTCTCGCGACTACAAAAATTAGCCTACGACAAATGAATATCACATTCTGCTTTTCGTTTGTTTTTGTGACGTTTCGAAACGAGTGTTTTTTTCTTTCTTTCTACAGGATTCTTCAGATCTTCTATGTTTTTATTTGTTCGACAATGTTTTTTTATGGTTGTAATCCTTAGCCTTACCTGAAGGTAAATTTGCGTGCCGCCGGTGGCAGCGTACATTGTTTCTGCTGATGGACTTCCAGGACTGGGTGGTGGCTCTTTAATCTCTATCGATGGTGATGGCGATTGTACGACCAATACCTGAAGAGAATGGGATATGATATGGTACAATGGTATAAAATCAAAAACGAAAAATGAAAATAAAATTGCAAGGAAATGAAAAAAAAATGAAATGTTCACATGGCGAAGGAGAGTGTAGTGATTGGTATACAGACTGGCAATAGGCTTTATGGTAGCATAAAATGCTATCGAATTTAATTAGAAATATTTGCTTAGATTTGTAGTGAATTTACGATAATATACACGTTTATGAGAGAAAAAGTAACTTTGAATGAACTTTGAAGCCCTGATCGCATTCTTACAGAATCTTTCACTTTTCCATTATAAAATAGCAAAAAGTATTAAAATAAGTTTGATTCACCTACGGTAAAATATTGGAATGTTTTCTATATTTAACACGGTAACTTCAAACTTCGGCACACTGAAGTTAAACTAAAACGTTCGACTACTTGCACGTATAGCTACTTCTTGTCTGATTTACTCACTAAATGAACGCACAGTTTCCTTTCCTACCGATGTGTTCTTGCGTTAAAACAACGAACGATTTCACGACTAGTCATTTTGACCATTCCATGCATAAATCGCATTACTGATAATGCAAATCAGGATTTTACTTTTTGCTGTCGATTAATAAAGTTGAATGGTAGCTTCTGGCATGCCTCAAGTATCGTAATGCAGTTAACGTCGGCCGGCGTTAGCGTATTCGTTAATATCAGTTATACTAACAGATATTCACTTGCGTTTTGATAGTTGATAGTTTCATCATCTTTGCACATACCAAATAATTAGAAAATTTAATGGAAACTCAAAGTGCAAAAAGGTCAATTGACTTATAGTAGGCAAATAACTTTATGTAGGAATCTAAGCTTATTAATAACGCGATTACTGAGATATGGCTTTCTAATTTAATTAAGCGTACAGAAAGAGAATGAAGTTTGTAAATTAAATCACTTGAAATTATATTCACAAATAGATCGCGCAATCAGCTTTTGTATTGTTTTTTTTATATTAAGCTAATACAGAAGCTCTCAAAGAAGTAAACTTAAATATTATGACACTGGGGCGTGACTTGAATGCTTTTTGGTTAAGGTTAAGTGAAACTCAAATCGATCATCTAAATGGGTTTTGATCATAATTTTATGATCAAATGTAATAGTCGTTTTAAATATGTTTGAAATTTCAATAGACAGTGAATCCCACAATGGGCGCATTTTAATCTTTCCTTGAATTCATTCCGTCGTTGTTTCTTTCTTTCCCCTGTATTATTTTATCATTGCTCACTAAGAGTAAATGTATTTTTTTCATAATACAGTGTATTTTATTTGATTTTAGTTGGTCTATTTAATTATTTCGTAAATTGTTTTGTAAATCTGTTTTAGCTTTTCTGTTTGTAGCTTATGGTTGACATTATTATACAGTGTTACAATTTTCATGACACTCGGGACGAGGTTGCGTTAAACTTCTAAGCCATTGCTAGTATCCTTACTTTCAAATAGGAAATTTTCTAAACAGCGTTTTGAACCATCAAACACAAGCCAAATGTGCATTAAATCCTCATGTGTGCATTATTCGTAGCTATTCACGCATTTTCACAACAAATAATTCAAACATCAGTCGTTTTGAATCTGTTGCATATAATTTTTGATGAACATACAAATATTCTCAACTTTAACGTGATTTAAGACATGGGTAGCTTCCAGATGTTGTTTTGGCAAAAACATGCTTTTTGTAGATTTATTTATTTTCTTTATTTTCCTATGGTTATAATTATAATTGGCCTCATTTTGCTTAATCTAGTAATTATATTCAGTCAGCAGAATTTGATTCCTTGAATCGATATCTTAAAAAATATGTACGTTTTGACGTGTTATCACAATTTCGAAAAATTTTACAAATTTTCGTGTCTTTTTCCAAACAATTCATATTTCTATAGGTACATACATACATATATACACACATCAACAATTTTTCTGAAAAGGAGATCTGCGTTAAATATCTTTATCCTTCTGATTGTGGCGGGAATTTATACCATTCAGCCGTGAGCCGCCAAGGAGAGCACACGCAGAAGTTCAACAAACAGCAATTTTAATTGCTACCAAGCCGATCGTAGAACAAGCTTGCAATTAGCCGAGAACCAGCCGTTATCTACATCACAGGTAGATTTTCATCGACATCACATCAGGTAGATTTTCAGACATCACCGACGGAAAAAAAAAACATCGTTCATCATACATCGTGCAAAGCAGTCAGGAGGATTACAGAAACAGCAATTTTTATTGCTACCGCACAGCCGACGGATTAGGGATCAAGCGCCGAACATCAGGAGAGCGAAGAGAGTCGACGAGTGACTTATTGAGGAAAAACCCGTAAGAGGGCTACGAAACACCGAAGGATACACGTGGAAGAGGACTTTTTATCCGCAAATTATTAAGGAGCCGTTGCAGCCGACGACGAAACCCTTATAATCATAATTACTTGTTTTATTTTTCTTTGACCTGTTATACTTAATTTCTGACTTCGATTTAGTTTTTTTTTTTATTACTTAGTCCAAACAGACTAGAGAGAGAATTCATTATCAAAATGAAAGAAAGCGACCACTCGGAGCACGCCTCTGACAACGAGACCTGTGAATCGGACGTAGACTCGGAGAGTGAGTCAAGTGAGGATGAAGAGGAGGAATCACAAAGAGGTAAAGACAGGACCATATCTGAGCTTACGGCTCAGATAAGTCAGATCAATAAACGGATGGAGGAGATCCTGCAACAGCTCAAAGAGAGCCAAAAAGAATTGGCAGAACAGAGGAAACAGAACGCCGAACTCTTCCAACAAAACAAGGAGCTAATGCACCAACTGATGGGGGTAAATAGCTCACCGCCAACGACTGTACCTTCAAAACGAAAACGGAAAGAAGAACCGATCAACACCGCAATAAAACCTTTCGAGAACAAAAGTACACCGATGGAGGCAGAGACATCTGCGGGAGAACAATTTGAGAGAGAGTTCCCCGTCCTGCCAACGCCAAAAAAGCCGACACCTTTGGTCTTGAAAAAACCAACCCCACCGCAAAGCAGCAAACAAGAGAACAAACCGGATGCTCAAGCCCAAGCAAAAAAGGACACAGCCACAATAAAATCAACAGTGCCAATAATCATTCGGCAACCAGAAAAATGGACGCAGGTAAACAGAGCAATAAGAGAGCTGAAAATCGAATATGAGACAGCAAAAACAGTTTACCTTGGAATCCAGGTTATCCCAAAAACCCCGCAGGACCACAGAAAACTAACCAGATTACTGACGGCAGAGAAAATAGAGTTTCACACCTATCTCCTGCCCGAAGAAAAAAATCTTAACATAATCATTAGGGGTCTGCACGGGCTTACCCCAGCCGAAATAAAAGAAGAGCATGGCTTCCACCCAATTGAGGTGTTTTTCCTCAAACTAAGAAACGGTCCTTCCAGACTTGTTAAAGTCCTTCTTTCTAGGCAAGAAACGGACATATACAATATTAAGGCAGTATGTCATCTGATATGCAAAGTAGAAGCCCAAAAACCACGTGGCGGACACTCGCAATGTCACAATTGCCAACAATTTGGCCATGCAGCAAACAACTGCCACGCACAAGCCAGATGCGTCAAGTACGATGGACTCCATCACCACTCAGAATGCACTAAGCAAAAAGAAGAAAAGGCCAAGTGCGTTAACTGCAGCGGAGAACACCCCGCTAGCTATGGAGGATGTCCAAAACATCCAAAAAATCTCAAAAAATCATTTGCACAGGTTGCAAAAGAGCGAAAACCTGCCACCATCCCTGAGGCTAAACCAACCAAATCCCCTATAAACCAAAAATCAACCCCGCCTCTTCAGCATAATACTCAGCTTCCAAACGCAGAATACATGAATCATATTTTCTCCAACATGCAGGAGCGATTCCAGTTCATGATGAAAAACATGATGGCGAAAATGGTACAAGGAATGTTTTCTGCATTTCCAGCTTCCACAAATCCCTCTAAAAAACTTTCACAATGAGTGCCCTCAACCATGTTTCAATCCTCACATGGAATGCAAATTCCATAAAAAGCAAAGCAGGGGAACTGCTACAACTCCTCTTTGACTGTAAAGTCGACATAGTCCTCATACAAGAAACATTCCTTAAACCCGGAGATCATCTCCGCTTTCCGAACTATCACTTCTATAGAAATGATAGACTCACTGGCAGAGGAGGTGGTACCGCCATCCTCGTAAAACGAAATATCAGCCACCATCATATCACCATCCCCAACCTCGGTCAACTAGAGGCAACAGCAATCAAAGTTCACACTCAGCCTTTTGAGTTCATAGTGATTTCTGTCTACAAGCCCCCAAGCTCACTCAATTTTACCCCAGATCTCTCTAAACTGCTCGATCAAGGAGGATCCGTCTTTATAGCTGGAGATCTTAATGCCTACCACCGACTCTGGGGAGATAGGAGCAGTAACAGAGCGGGAACACTGCTAAAAAAGTTCGTCATGGACAAACAAGTTAGCCCACATATTCCAAACGAACCTACCCACTTCGGGATAACCAACAACCACGCTCTGGACATAGGTCTCTCCTTGAACTTCCAGCACAATGTGCGGACCAGAGTACTAGATGAGCTCTCATCCGACCATAAACCCGTACTCTTTTTAATAGAAGACGTCTACATTGATCCCCTAAAATCCCCTAAAATACAGATCCAAAAAACAAAAAAGATCCCCTAAAATACAGATCCAAAACGAACTGGCAGGCTTTTCAGGACACAATGGCGACCGATATCCCGCAGCCAGCTCTCGAAACAGCAAGAGACATAGATAGAGCCATTGAAAACCTATCAACCAAAATAGTCCAAGTGAAAGATGAGTTCACTACAAAAACCCCGATAGAAGGCTATAACCCATACGAGCTCCCAAGGGACATTAAAGAGCTTATCAAAAAAAGAAATCGAGTAAGGAGAAGAGCTAGACGCACTGGAGATCCCAGCTCAAGACGGGAAGTGAACCGTCTCACAAACCATATTAGCCAGCAGATCTCACTATTCAAGAACGAACAGTGGGAAAGTTTTCTTCTAAGTATGGAACCAGGAGACAACAATTTCTGGAGAATGACAAAATATTTTAGACAAAAAAACAAAGTTGCAATACCAGCAATCCATGGCCCTAATGGCCTTAAATACGACAACGAGGGAAAGGCAGAGGCCTTTGCAGATACACTAGAACTGTAATTCAAAGAGAACACAACAAACCCACAGGAATATGATCAGGAAGAAGAGATTGAAGAAAGAGCCGCCAACATTTTAGGGACCGCAACCCAAAGAGAAGAAGATATCCGTCCCACGGACATAGAAGAGATTAAGCAGCTGATAGCTCGGCTAAATAAACGTAAGTCACCAGGACCAGACACGGTGACAAATATCTGCCTCAGACACCTACCAGATAACAAAATTCGAGAGATAACAGACATTGCCAATGCGATCTTCCAAACAAATTATTTTCCGAGCCTCTGGAAAAAAGCAACAATAACGGTTGTCCCAAAACCACACAAAAATCTCACTTTTCCGCAAAACTGGAGATCAATCAGCCTCTTATCCTCGATCGGGAAGTTAGTGGAACGGCTAATACTTTCACGACTTGAGAAAGTAAAAGTTCGGATTCAGAGCCCACCACTCTACCGAGCTACAACTAGCTAGAGTGACCCAGCAGATTATAACTGGGTTCAATCAAAAGAAATCAACAGGTCTTGTTATGTTTGACGTTGCCAAGGCATTCGATAAGGTCTGGCACGCGGGGCTAATCGTTAAAATGTACGATTTTAATATCCCAAAGCCCCTTATACAGTTGATTGGATCATTCCTTGAGGGCAGAATCTTTTCCGTTCGAATAAACGACCACTACTCTAGCACACGGCCAATAGAAGCCGGAGTTCCACAAGGTTCCCCACTCTCACCACTGTTGTATACCATATACACCGCAGACATCCCAAGGATGCCCACAACGAAAATCTCCCTTTTTGCAGACGACACCTGCATCTACTACACATCTCGACAGGCTGAATTTATAACCAGCAATCTCCAACTTTACATAGACACGCTGATGGATTACTTCCAAAAATGGAAGATTCGTATCAACGCGGAAAAAACCCAAGCAATCTTCGTGACAAGACGACGAAGACAAAACCCAAGCCAACTTACAGTAGACAATGAACCCATAGAATGGAAAACGACAGCCAAATACCTAGGACTCACTTTTGACAAAAGACTTTCGTGGAATACGCACATACAAAACAAACGACTAACGGCTAACAGAATACTGAACCAACTGTACCCATTACTTATATCAAATAAGCTTAATATTAAGAACAGAGTCCTTATATATAAACAAATCATTAGACCAACCATAACTTATGGCAACAGTTACAAACTTGCCAAAACCTGGCCCTGAGGAAGCTAACAAGAGCACCCTGGTACATCAGAAACACTGACATACACAAAGACTTACGAATAGAAACAATAGACAAGTTCATACGAGACAAGGCACTAAAACTATTCGACACAATCGACAGACATTCCAACAGCACCCTTGCTATCTTAAGATTCGAAGAACAAAGAGAAAAGGATATCTACTTAAACTTAAACCTAAGAGCATTAGGATACTAAAGTAGCAGACCTACGAGGGACCGACAAAAAGACTAAAAAAAAGAGAGGAAAAGGAGAGCGTATGAACGCTCACTGAGAGGAAGGGAGTCAAAGTGCAACCGGCACTAGCTCCAAAAATATAACAGCTCTCAGACCGCGGGAATTTATGTGAATTCTTAGGGTGTTTCTATGGTAAAAGTAAATTCGAGGCATACTAAAGAAAAATTGATAATGCTCTAAGCCAGGCTATGGAAACATTTCAGGAATTTTTAAAACTATGTGGGCACTTGTTGCCTCAAAGTAGACGAAGATCGTTATAACTTCTGATAGAAATATTAGTTTATTACGAAATTTGCAGAATATATACAACAGAAATAAACGTGTACAACATTTGCTCAGCCAAAAATCTTGAAGTTGCACTGAGAAAAAGCATAGCACCAGATATCCATAGTAGATTTCGGGATTGCGATTAAACATAGCACCAGATACCATAATGCACGGCGGAAAATTTATAAGATTATGCACTTTGT
This sequence comes from Nemotelus nigrinus, assembly GCA_947369275.1. Classification (NCBI taxonomy): domain Eukaryota; kingdom Metazoa; phylum Arthropoda; class Insecta; order Diptera; family Stratiomyidae; genus Nemotelus; species Nemotelus nigrinus. The sequence continues at coordinate 197,750,061 of OX376372.1, forward strand.
ATTATAGCTTGCACAGCCGGGTATTATAGCCTCCAACGCAGTTCATTATAGCATTAACTGAAAGCAATGCAAAAGCAAAACTGTCTCCTTTTTTTGGATTCAAATCCGTGACCCTATTCTTTGAGAGTCTACAATCTACCTACTGGGCTACACGTGCTTATTATTAGCATGCAAACTACTTTAATGAAATGTGCAGATATTTTGGAAATTTTCTGGCGATAACTCTCAAAATTTTTTGATATTTGATCGAGTTAAAGAATCAAAGCATAATTCACAGAGTAATTTGCTTTCAACGTGAAGCAGTTTAGGTATTATTTTGGGGCAATTTATTATAATTCAACTAATCATTCAATTTTTAAGAAACGCTACCATTTAATTTATATTAAAAAATATGATTTACATCTTATAATGGGAACAATCAGCAACTGCTTGAATTTTTCGAGTATTGAAATTTTTGCGAAAAGCAGCTCTCTAGATTTTTTTGTCTTTTTAGCTTCCAATACAGTCAACGCCACCAAAAAATTTGGGCACTTCTGCACTGAGAAATGCTTTTACAAAATTTGAATATGCTTCGTATCTAACGTAACGATTCAGTTGTGAGTTCACGAAATTGATTGGGTAAACATCCAAATCTTTGGAAATCAGTCTTCCTAGCGGCACCTTTGTACTAGAGTTTTTAATTAAATGAAATTTTGATTGTTCCACTGAAAATAATCTAAGATTTGATAATCGTCTGATTATCAAATCTTAGATTATTTTCAAATTAAGAGCATACCGCGCATTTGAAAAATTAAGTAGGTTGAAATAATCTTCTCAACAGTCTGTTTTTCTTCGACAAAAATGGCGGCTTAAACCATATATGGGCTGAGTATGCAATTTCTCTGTAGTGTTAACACGCGTTAAAAATAATTAAAGGTCGAATTCGAATTCAAACTTACTACCTCTTTCTTCAAGAGGCAGCTCTCTACTTACCAGGCAACGCAAACTTGTTAGGAAGCTATTGTCTTCTTAGATTTCTTTAATAATATGTGCCGAAATTATGTTCATAGTAGTTGGGGCTATGTTACAGAGGAGTCGAGATTATGTATCTACCAAAGAAGCTTAAAATGTATGGGAATTTGATCTTTTTAGCAATATTTTATAGCTCAAGGTACTATGGTATCACTTGCGATCATAAATGCTGAGAACTTCTTGCAAATTTGAATATTCATAGTGTCCGGATAGCTTTATACTTCAAGTGGTTACTACAAGCTATAATTGTGCAAGGCAGAGAAAATTGAAACAAAATTTGCGTGGGGCTAAGAGATGAAATTCAATTGCTCGTGTAGCCTAGTAGGAAGGAAACTGTCTCCTGGGTATGTGTCTGTGGTTCTAATTCAGGGGTGGACGGAGATCCTACGCCGTGTCAAATTGAGGCGTGAAATTAATCATTTCTCGCTCGTAAAAAAACTCTACGATGAAAATAGAGTTTCGAACCCTCCACTCTCCCAAGGTAAATGGTTTGCAAGGGAAAACTATGCATTCAATTCCCGTCGTAGTAGTTTTTGGTAAAGTTATTTGAATGAGGTAAAACTTAGAACAAACGCTACCTTTCAAGGATGCTTTAGGTGCGTTCGTTTTTCAATTGTTTTTATAATTTTTTTCAGGCTGCTGATGCCTCTGCAAGGATATTATGATTAAAAGATATTATATCATGGTTAGTATACTCATTGTTATTGTTCGCAAAAAGCGTATTCTTTTATTCAGATGTGCTCAAGTCTCCGGAAATGGACGTATAGTCAATTTAATAGGTATGTAGCTTGTTGAAAAAGGCAGTAGATTTAACTCTCCATGGAGCTGATATATAAAATTTTAAAACAGAAAATAACTTCTTTTTAATTATTCTTAATTTTTGATCCAGCTATGAAGTATCCAAAAATATGGCCAGGTAATTATACGAAAAATAATAAGCAATAAGTTACACGAAAAATATTGAATCTAGCTAAGGAATAAATCTTGTGAGAACATTATTCGAAGAAACGCATGAAAAAAATTAATATGAATCCATAGATTTTGAAAAGTTTCTTTCTTTTTGGCCTGGTAAATCATATTGAAATTTACAATAAAAATCAGTTTTCGCTGCAAACATTGGCTGAATGTCGAGTCAATTTTCGTATAAAATATGACGTGAATACGTAAACTTTAAGTATCCTTGAAAACGGTCATATTTTATTCTATTATTTCCTCCTAACCAATAATAATTCATTGCATTCACAACAATGCCATCGAAAAATAATGGAAAGTTTAAAAATGTATTTGAATATTATATTTGACCTTGATATTTTCTCATGTTTTCGGAAACATTCAAAACATCAAGATTAATCGCCTTTAGCGAGGACTAACATTTATTTTATGCACACATATCCCCAACAGCTTAAGATATACGATACTTACATAAGCTCAGAAAAAATCACACTTTTTGGAAAACGGATGATTGTACATCGTTTCAAATTAAAAAAAATCATGCTTTAAATATGCGCATAAATTTTCTCTGAATCTTATAAGAATTCTATGAAATGTTTTTTTTAATCCAAGATACAATTTATGGCCATTATATGGGTGGACATGTTCGATTGTCGAAAAAAAACCAATGAAAAAATGTTGTTTCGTAAATCAAGGTGAAACAAGCAGCTGAGTGAGTCGGTTAAGTCAAGTTGAATTCAACATGATCTGACCCTAAAAGAACTAATGAAACCTCTCTGAAATCACGGAAAGATTGCACATCCATTACTACACCCTTGACGAACAAATCAAGCCAATTAGGGCTAATTGCCGCGTGGATAATTAAAAGAGAAGATAGCACTGTCGATTCAGAGATGAATACAAAAGTAATGTACAATACGAAAAAGCAAAAAGTAACAATTTAGCTTTTTCTGCTGTTTTTTTCAGTCATAAAATAAAATTTGTCTCTACACGGATTTAATAAAAATATATTCGTTTGCTGAGCAAACAAAAAGCAACGTTATAATTGCTATGGGGGATTTTTTTTACGATGAATAACATAAAAGAATTGATAACCATACGAATTAGCATCGAAAACGTTCATGATGAAAATGGTTTTAAATAAGAAGAAAGCCGAAAGATCGTGTGGTGTTTAGTGCCGGACTTGAGATTTTCGATCGAATCACACATTTGTTCAATTATTTTCAATTTTGTTTTTGATTTTGATTGAAGAATGCCGCAAGAGCCCTGAAAGTGTGTTGTCATAATCGTTTAAGCTACGTTTTTATCATTATTATGAAATACCATTTTGTTTATAAGAATTTTTTTTTGAGTGGTTTAAGAAGCGTATTAATAGTTTTGATAAGCTTATTTTATCATGTTTTGAAATCAAGGCATACCAATTTTTTAGAAAAAATCATATTTTTTCATTGTGTTTTAAAGAAAAAAATTTCGAAAATCTGTAGATACATTGATTTGTTTGTTTCTTCTCAAAATCAAAAGCGGCAACCCATTGTATCGGCAGCAAATAAATGTATTAAAACCAATTTGAAGGTGATGTGAAAAAATTAACTCCAAGCTCAGACTCATACGGAAGTGAACTAAGGAAATTAAAAATGGTGCATTAATATCAAGTCCTTGATATGACCGTTTGTCTCATTATGTGTGAAAGTAATTACACCACTGGACTTTATATTGGAATCAGGCTAATGATATCACGATCTAAATATTTTGAATGCACGCTTTTAATCAAAAATTGAATTGAGTATTTTTTTATTTTGAAGTATGTAGCTCTCAAAGCTATGGAGCTGTTTTTTCACATGCTACTAATTACGAATTGAGAGTGCGTTCATACCATGAGAAAACTACTTTATGTAATCAACGTGCGTATTGACCTTGAACGTAATAGTACAAAGTACAAATTTGGGAGATCGGTTACATTAGTCGATTTGCGAAAATGTTTTGCGACATCAAGTAGACTTTTCTACACTTCAAAACTGTTTCGTTTATCAACCATCCACTTTGCAAGTACAAAAGAATGTCTTATTCGCCAGAATTTCATTCGATATACTTTCCTATTTTCGTCCTATCATTAGTAATATCATTTCTAAGCCTACTCTCTAAATTCTAAGCTCATATGAAAAAAATGTGCACGTTAAATACGTACCGAAATGACTTTCAATTAGCTGGTAGTTTAAGTTGACATATTTCAGGTTGAAAAGTAAATTACTTTAAGGTTGGAAATTAATGCAGTCATATATTTTCCATGATGTGGCGACCAACGACAACGACGCCACCGTTCATTGGTGTGTGCTGGCTGCGACATGTCCGTTGGCGTTCAGACAAAAATGAAGAAGTTGCCAGAAGAAGAAATAGAGTCGTCTGTCCCTGAATGAATGCCCGTTCAGACCTTCAGGGTGAATTTAAGGTAAAATACACGATTAATTTCGATGTGCTACTGTTACGACAATCTTGATGGACTTATTTGTGCCTGTATACGTTCAGAAAAGTATGTGCGAGTCGGTACTCTGATTAATGAAGCACTGTACGCACTTGTCGTCCGACTTATGATTTTTTCGAAAGTTTCAGTCATAAGCCTAGTATCAACCAAAAATTGTCGACTGGTGCACAGAAAATGTGATTAACGACTGCAAGTTGCTTAATTATCGACCGAAATGGACTGGTAATATGAGTGAGTTCGGGAGTGAACTAATTTAGTTTGACGGGCGGAATGGCATTAAGGCGGAGGCAAGGTGACCGGTGACCGTCAACTAAGATGACATTCTGATATCGCTTCAATGATATGTAGAAACTTGCATGGAAGCAAATCATACGATTGCAAGTGTTGAAAGTGAACGGGTAGTTAGGTGGATTCACTTGTAATCGAAGGAAAAAAAGAGTCATGTTGTAATGCGGATCTGAGTTTTTTTTCTGATAATTTTTGAATTGTAGATTGAGTATATCTGTGATTGCGACAGTGAATGATAAATGGATGGATATATGATGGCTAGTGAAGTGTTGGGATTGAGTATAAAAAGCTGGATAAGACAATTGATCGAGTTCAAGGATGTTATTTTGAATGGTTTCAATTTAATTATGATTAACTTAAAAACTCGATCAAAGGAAGATATATGTGTTAGCTAATGAAATCATTTCAAATGCAATGGAGTGCCTTTTTTTATGAATTGTTATCTGTGGTAGATATCCCCTAAAATATTCTTGTTTAAGAAAAACTTGTCTTGATATTTAGTTAATTAGTTAAGGAAGAATGTTTGTTTCGTCGAAAAAAAACAGACAGCAAGACTGCTTTAAGACAAACTAGCTACTACTTTGAATGTTTGAAAATCAAACTACGTAATCATGTATCAGATCAATGTTAGACGGGAAATCAGAATCAGAGACAAAATAAGAATACAGCAAAAGTAGATTTGTTTTCAATAATTTTTCATATCATATCTTATCAAAAAATAAGTGGGCAACAATAATCTTGTACAATCTAAGCAATCTATGCACTGCAGCTAGCTCACAATTTATATAAGGAACATAAATCAGCTTACTAAAAAAAGGATTTTTCTAGAAATTTGTAGATAATTTCCTATTGATTTCAAGGCAAAACGAAAAATTATAATTATATGATAACAGCGATCATGCTATCGCTTCAAAATCTGATAAAAAAACAAAACAAAAGAATAGCATTTGTCATCTATACATCATGAAGTTGTGTTTATCAAATTATAGGATGCCCCGAAAAGCCAATCATCACCTATTGAAATTAACTTTTAGTGGCATTTGATTTGAGCTTTTTGGTATTATTTTTTATTCGCATACTGTTTTTGAGTTTCTTCAAATGGCAGCTGTAGTGATTTTGACAATGATAGAAAATTGATAAAGTGTTATTTTTAGTTTTTAGAATTCACAAAGAATGTTCAATGCTTGTTTCTGTAGTAGATTTTTAATTGGATTTAAAGCTGATGTCATCGTTGTATGTTATCTATAAGGAAGCAATGGCACAGTAAAATCTATGATATAATGAATCTTCACTTTTCAATCTAAATTTTCTGCTGTTTTAAAGGAGTATTGTTCAGGAACAAGAATTAACTTAATATTAATAAACTAAAAGTAGCGGAATTTTGATTAAAAAGATTCTGTGAATGTACTGTAAATGCTATGAAGCTTATATGTCTTTTGAATAACTGTTTTATATAACCGGTTTGCTTTGTTGCGCCTCAATTATATAACCAAGTGAACATTGAATAGTTTATTTGCAAAGAATATGCAGCGATTTAAAACAAATCATTGAATGCATTATTTCTGCCACTTTTACAAAAAAAAATCTTGGTTTGGCCAATTAAGTTGAGAGCTTTACGTAGAAATCAATTTTTTAGAGAACTACAAATATAACTTGCTGAGTAAACAAAATCGAAACAGCCCATGATTGTTGTTTTGTTGAGAAAGAGCTGATTAGACAAGAGAAAATGTTCATAATACAAGCAATAAACTTAGAGGGTCAAGTTTCTTTTAAAAACTCATTCTGATCTAGAATCAGGTATCAACACAAAGATAATTACACATCAAAAGAACAGGTTGAAATATTTGCCCCTACTGCTTTTTTTCGTGATGAGCCTTCTGTCCAAAAGTATACCAAATATGCGATACAATTAGCAGAAATGGTAAGCGAAAATAAAGCTCAGTTGGGCTGAAATTATATCAGATCCAATTATTTTAGAGGTGCTTGTGAAGTATATTGAATAATTTCTTATCTGTACGGTATACATGGCCATAATAGCCTAAATGTGATTTCAAAGTAAAGGTAAGTAATTTTAGATCAAATTTTTGATAAAATTTTCAATACTTTATATTTTTGGCTATAGCAATGCTGAATATGACGCTGAGCTGAGTGATGAATGAAGGATAAACCAGTGTAGGGACATAAAAATTGGCGCAAATTCACTACTTATTTCCTTGAGTAAATCTTGTGGTCATGTTGTTTCCTTGCACTAATCTTATGGTTAAGAATACTTTTATTTCCCATGAGTATTGTACTATTTCAACTTTGATTTTGTTGGTATTCTTTCTAATTTAAACTATGACTCCATATAAGGGCAGCCTAAAAAGTAAGGCATCCGGCAGAAAAAATACATTCTTTCAAAGATTTTGTTTTTAACTTTTTTTCTACTCCATTGATACTTGAGTTTTTTTATGTGCATTCGTTTAATTGACCTCAAAATGTGGGTTTGTTTCATCAGTTGCGTCCTGACTTGATTTAAATTTCTTTCTGCCGACCCTCCTTTCCATGACTAGAAAAATTTCGAGAGGATCAAATCTATTGAACATGTTAAGTGGAGAAGCATTTCCAAGTGCTTTTTTCCATTTTCCTAATCAATAAGCCCTAAAATCAAGTACGGTATGAGCCAGTTATAGGTTTTTCCTTTTTGAAAAAACCGCTGCAAGATGATACGCAAGTAATAACCTTAACCATACGGCTTTAGCTTTCTTTGATACTATTGAAGCAGTTTCAACACGCATCAACAGTCACGAAAAGACGAAGAGATTTACTTGGATTGAACATGAACTTGGCTAAACATTCCTCAGAAATAGTGCGTTGATTTTGTTTTTGGTTAACTGTCAACAGACGCGGCACTCACCATGCATACCACTTTTACATTTGTAAATAATCATCTAAAATATGTCCAACTTGAGATTATCATTTAAAATAATTTGATGAATTTTATTGATGATTTTTTTTTCAGTGACAGCATCTTGTAGACGACCTGATCTCGGTCAATCCTTTGTATTGGTACGACCTTTTTTAAACTCATTCTCTTAATGGTCTTAAATGATCGTGTAGATGTGCCATAAGCTTTATCGAACTTTATTTTGAGTTTTTGCCGCGTTCTTTTGTTTGAAATGGAAATATTTAGTTGCTGCACAAAATCATTCTGTTTTCATTTCAATATTGCAAAAGTTGTTTACTTCAGGCAATCATTTGGTTCAAATTTGGCAGCTGCCTTAGAAAAGAATAAGCTTTTGGTAACTGATTTAATATTTATATTTGTAGCGCCATCTAAATTTAGTTACTTTACTTTTGCCTGCCTTCTTATTTTGCCTGCCTTCTTATTTTGGCTATGACTTTAGAATCAATCATTATTCAACATTTTAAATATTAATAAAACAAATTCGTATTTATAACTTTCCATCTAATCTTTTTAGTGAGGAAATGTGCATTTTTGAATTTTGTTTACAATCATATAGTTCGGTTTTTCTTCTTTTTCAATATTCCCTTGGGTTGCCTAACCTTTTTTAGTTCATACATATTGACTTTGCTGTGAACTGTGTTCTCCAGGGTAAGAAGCTACAATATTAACCTCATCCTTATCTTTTTTTTACTGGTTCGGTTATAAAGAGAAGCAAGTATACTTAAAGCGTGTTCCAATTGCATTTAGGGTGCTGATGAAGATGATATATGTAGTCGATTTTCATAATCGAATCTTTGCGATTTTCATAATCGAATCACGCCTAACTTTGCCCCTGAATCGGGCTCTCTTCTCTATATCTGGATTCTATAGTAATTGGAAACGCAACACGCCAGGATCCAGTGCTCTACCCGCCAAGTCAAAGCAATATGACTGTAATCTAAATTGATTCTCGGTCAGTATTTTGCAGTTTCCTTAAATGACACGACAACTGCATCAAGAATTTTCGAATGCATTTTCTTTAGTTTGGTGCGCATCGCATGCTCGTGAAAAGTAAATTCTCAGATATTTTTTGAACATCATTTTCTGTGTTTGATAGAAAAAAATGGCAAAAAATGAGAATATAAACCGGCTCTCCGTGTGGGACATGAATTTTGAAATAAGTAGCAGCATTCCGAAAAATTAACGAGAGCTCAATGTCAAAAATGGCATACCTGACATGTAAAAGTGTCAACATAAAATTAAACCAGTTGCTGAATAATTTTCTTCATCCGTCTTCAAGGCTCTAAAGTCAGATCAGCTACGTCATACTATTCTACCAAAAGCTAGAATCGAAGAACAGTTTTATTTGCGTTTAGAGCGATAACAGCGAGTTTTTTTTAACAAACTTACTTTTTGTCTCGTGAAATTTCAAATAAAACTTTTTTGTTTGAAAACAATAAAGCCTGAGTTACAATTAATGCAACCAACATTTGTTGCACAACAAAATGAGTTTGAGCCCATGAGAACGTATGAGAGCAGTTACAATGATGCAACACAACTTTGTTGCGCAGCAGAGTTTGCTCATATCTCAAACTTGGCATGGCAACGAAATTTTTGAAAATATCCAATTCCACCTGTTCCTATGAGAGTCCGGGAAATGGGAAATGTCATATGCAAATGACAATCAAAATTTGTTTTTCTTTTGCTCATTTTTGCTCTGCAATATACGCTGCAGCTTTTAAAGGATCAAATACTCACTGATATCACTTTCCGAGACCGTACTGGATCCATATTATCAAACAACAATTTCGTTAATATAGCCAGTGACAGATGACGGAAAATGTTGTGTTGCATTGATTGTAACTCGTTCCACCAACAAAACTTGGCAGCGAATGTTGGTTGCATTGATTGTAACTCAAGCATAAGAGCTCATTTAAACAGTACAACATTTTTATTTGAATAAAATAAAAATGGCTGAAAAAGCAAAAACACAAAAAAAAACTGATGCAAAATAAAAAATTTAGTTTGAAAAATTATGAGTTTTCGCTACTTTTTTAGTCGTGGAAGTGGGTAGTTTTACCGTTTTTCATAAACAATTTTATCTATAGCTCTAGTTTAAGAATTAAGTGAAATTATTTAAACTTTGACTTTAAATTTGTTTTAAAATCAACTTCAATTTTTTTTTTTAAATCAAAAATGATGTGCATCCGACATTAAATCAATTTAGTACAGTGTATAAAATTTGAGCTTAGATAGTTCATTCAAGTTAACTTTTGGTGATAGCTCTAGAAATCACACAGTGTAAAATGTCATTAGCTATTTGTGTTTTGTTTGAGCAGCGAGAAGACTTCTTTTTTCAGTTGTACGGAAACATCGTTGAAAACTGGCGAAGGGAGCAAGTTCCGTAAGAGTCAAATGTAAAAGTTTAAAATAGTTTGGGAGACGTACAATATTACTATATTAAATGGAATCGGCAAAGATTCAGAAAATAGTTGATAAAAAACTGAAAAATGTGCCATTGAAAATACGAGATAAGGTGCATGTGGGTGTAGCTTGCGGGTGGTTTATGACAACATAAATTTTCTAAGGTAGACAGGCGAGGAATTTCGAAATGTTGGTTGTTTCGTCCTATTAAAGAAATGAAAGAAAGAAGTTGCACGCCATTTCATTCTGTTCTGTAGGCTTAAAGCGTGCACTTAAGCGTTGGGCAACATCGGTCAAGTTAATTTTTGTTACTAAATTTCAATAATTTCAGAATGTTTGGTTAGTTTTCATCTTTCCCATGATGTGACTAAATTATCATATTTTTCAGTCCACGCGGTCAATATTTTCAAATTGAAAGCGTATTTTATTTTATTTTAAGACTATTCATCAAAATATCAACATTAAAAATTATTTTGCGTGGTTTTCTGGACTTTGGGTAGTGGAACCATTTTTAGTTAAGTGCTTCAAGTCTTTTAATAATGCTTATAAAATTTTCTGCATATAATCAGCAAATAAAACTATTTTTTGCTGAAAACTCGGAGCCTGCGAACGGTCTTGCTGCATTGAAAGTGGCAAAAAGCAAGACCTATAGTTAGTTTTTTGTGTCAAGTATCTAGTATATTAATATTTATGGTTACTGTTTTTTGAAGTATTTAAGTTTTGAGGTTTCAAACAGTTGCCCATGAGATTTTGAGTTGCAAAAATATCGTACTGGTCGCACAGAGATCGTGTGCATAACATACTCTTTCAGGTGACCTGATAAGAGATCCACTCAGTTGAAAGTTTTGGATTTATTCCTAAATGGGACTTGATTGAAGATACATTTATGAGATTGGATGAAAACTTTGAATAGAGACAAAAAAGTATTCTAATGATAGCAGAACTAGTTTTAAAATTGAAATAGGTGAAAATAATATTTCGCCGATGATATCAAGGCAAATCATACGCAAAACATTTCAGAGGTATGCTTAAATTGAACTACTTGAGCTCTATGAAGGAAACATCAGAAATGAGATCTGATGAATGATGTGAAACTTTTAAGTATTATTTGGGCTGAGTATTTGCAAGGGAATCAATACAACTTCTTAAACACTTAAACGAATGGGGAAATTGTACAGCTATATTTCATGTATAAATTGGAGAAAAATTGTTTAAAATGGCATTTATGGATGTCTAAGACTGTTATGAAATCATTCAAATAGACCAAGGAAAAATATTAAGAAAAAATTCATTGATGTATTAAATTCGCTGATACGTTTTATGGGAAAAAAATGTTTGACATGACAAATTACACAGATTTTGCAAGCAAAGTTATGAATTCAAAAGGAATTTATCAATTCGAAATTCACCCACAAAGTAAAACAATATTTTGCGTACCGTTTTTGTTTGTCAAAAAACTCACAAATTACAGTTTCAATGCACTGTAAAACTTTATAATAAATTCCATGGTCATTTTTCAAAATTTGTAAGGAAAATATGTAAAATTGCTGAGAGTTAGACCTTGGTTTAAACTTGAACCTTTGTTAACGTTGACATTTTCCATTTATTTGCCGCTTTTGCGGCATTTTAATTTTTTTTTTAAGCAGAACAGGTTTGGAGAATTCAAACGATGAATTTATTGATTTTGACGATTTGCAACTGCTGTCATTGTACAAATCATAAAATTGAGAAACATCTCTGATTAAGCTTCACAGTTAATTTCAGTTCTTACTCTGTTTGTACTATGCTGCAGAAACTTGAAAGAAAATCAGATTATATTCGTACGCTGCATTTATCGATGCTTGGATGATACAAAAAAATTAGTACAAGAATTATGTTTGATATAAGTTCTTCATAAAGATGGAGATATTTTCTCGTCTAGAACAAATGAATAGATAGGCGAAAAAAAAACTTGAAACTAGTTTAGTTGCTTGAAAAGGCTAACGATAGGAAAATCTCCCGAAGATAATGTTGTAACGGAATACTAATTATATCATTTATAGAAACTCTCTAAATTTTGTCCTTAATGTCAATTTTATCTTTTCGCAACATATCACTGTAATCATTTGTTTTCACTGAGGCTAGTAAACTAGTAAAATGTGGTTCTAATCCTTTCGTATCACTTCAAACGCCTAGTATTATATGAATAAATTAAAACTTTTATTGGTTACTGACTATTCTGAATTTTAATGAACGATGATAGCTCGATTAGATTTCTCTGTTTCAAAAAGATCATAAGATTAGTGTCAGATTTATGGAAAATTGTGGCTATTTTTGAAGGAGCTTGTAATAAAAATGAGCGTTCGTGATAAAACTGTGGTTGAATATTTGTGCTTAGCTTATCTTTTTTCTATCTGATAAATTAGCAGGATTTTATGTGCTTTTAAAAATTAAAAACTCAAAAACGAAATCCTAACTTGATGTGAAGAATATGAAAACCTGGTGAAAAAATAAACCTGAATTTTGGTTGCTTGATTTTTTCTTGGTAATATTTTCACGACCCATCAAATATAGTTGAATTGTTATCTATTAAACGTTTGTCTGGTGATGTGGTGACATGCCCATAATTACAATTTTGAAACATTTGATTGTCAATTCTGAATACTGTCATGTGCAACAAATGCAGATTTTCTCACTATAATAAAATAAAGAGATCATATTTCAGCACTTTGATTATAAGGAGACATAATGTATGCGCATATTATATTAAAGTAAGATACTAGAATGTATTATTTTTAGAAAAACTCTTCTTCGAATATCATTATTTTTAATCTTCTTAGAGTACTTATCAGTAAGATTGTTGATTAAATATTTATGACTCGATAATTTCCCATAAAAATCGAAGATACAATTTTTCAGAGTCGAAATATTGATGGAAAAAGCAATGTAACTGACTTAAGTGAAAAAACTTTCTCATATGTAGCATAGAGAAAATTTTGACCCAAGTCAAGCATACTGCTTCGGTAAGATTAATTTTTGAACTTTTAGTTTATATAATGGTTCAACTGATATCTATTTTTTCTCGTAATTTGCTATTATAGAGTTTTGCATTGCTACATTGAGTGCAACATTCAATTCGTAAATATATTGATTTTGCCAAATAAAACACTATTTTGTACTTTTCCGCATTGAAAAAAATCTGTTTTGCAAAAGGTTTTACTTCAAATCAAAAACTCAAAGCAGTTTTGAACTGCAATAAAGTATTGAAGCTCAAAAGGTAGCTCTAGATTCAAAAATCATTTTTTCAAATTCTTTGCTATTTTCCATAATTGAAACAGTCTCTTGGGCCGTGTCTTAATACACCTGTCAATGAATTTGATAATGAACGCTGAATTTTGCTTCTTTAAGATAAAATGAGAGCATCGTAGCAGGAATTAATGGATGAAACTTATGGTAAAATAGGTTGTTGGATTTTCTTTCACTTGGCCAGACGATTTTCTCCAGCCGGAAGTTTTCACTGATTCAAACACAATTAAAAGACTTAAGCGAGTAACCTATTTTAAATTTAGCCGAATGTCGTACAATAAGCTTCAGCTTCTCCAAGCTAGAATGTTCTATATTTTCCAGGAATAATAAGTGTCTGACACACGATTGAAGTCTGACCAGTTTCTTCGTTTTTTTTACTACATGCTTTTACATTTGCCCTCATCTTTTTGTTTTTATTGATTTTTTCACCATTTTTCATTGTTTTCAAAATGCTAGTTTTGCTCGTATCAGGCTCAGCTCTTAAGGATTAAAAAGAATTTTAAAGTTTATGGCTTCCATGAAAAATGGATCTCTATTTACATTGATACTGTTTGGTGAAAAGTGTGAATTTCGTCACTGATAAAGCCCAATGTGAGTCTTACAAAAACAGAGAAATAAACTAAGATCAAAAGACAAAATCCATTTAGTGGCAACCGATTGACTGAATCAAAATATCGAATTTTATTAGCAAAAGATTTTCTCAAATACTCAAGACCACACAATAGGCATCCTACGCGTGACATCCCCAACAGCTAAAAACCCATAAAAACTGCCCAGCACATATATACAATAAATTTATGTATACCAATCACTTGAACCAATCTCTTCAGCACTAAGAAAACAGTCTTCAAAAACACTAACCTCACCAATTAACAAACATTACTTGTTTATTTTGTATCCAAAAAAAAATCTCTATGCACGAGTATATCCAAATCGAAGAACTTTCAAAATACTCTTCACAATTATTTCGTTCTTTTGCTGCGAATATATTCCTTTTGCAAAAAAATTTCTCTCGCTTAATTATACACACTGTGATTCTTCAATATTTGTGATGCGTTCAAAATCCACTTAACACTCTCGGTTGAATTTCCACAAAACGCTTGATTTCAAATTCAAGTTGTTTGTTTTAAATCTATCCAGAATTAGCACAGAACTTTGGTAAGCTTATTTATTTGCGTTATTGTAGGGCGCAGTATTTTTGTTAGATCGATGTATTTTGTACTTTAATATAGCACTATTGTTTCTTCACACTTCTTTAAGGTAGAACTTAGGGAAATTTTTTGGGAAATCTCGATCACAAATTAGAACCAATGCGTTTCCCGCCCAAATTGCACTTTATCACAAACAACGATACGATCGCACTAAACAAACAAACTGCTGATAGTTTGCTGGAGAGATAATACACGGCGATATTTTGTTTGGCAGTTTTCTTTGCGTACTGTAACAATTCAATTTATTTTCAAAATGATCGCGGCGCTATCAAAACCACGAAACCAAAAAAAAAACCGATCAAGAGAATTAGTACGTAGATATGACAACGGCGCGCATACTATGCAGAGCGACAACGATAAAATAACGTCGATGACGACCTTGTTCCATCAACCGTATGTGACAGACTAAAAGCAGGTATAGTGTTAAAAAGTGTTTATAGTCATGCTAAGCGCAAAGAGTCGTTTTTCGATATCTTAAGATGTTGCTTGAGTTGGGTGTTTTTGCTGTAAGTATGAGCTGTTGCTGCCGTTGAGTCGTTGGGGTATGAGCTCCAAGTAAGAGATCTTGTTGAAATGTTAATATTGTTTCGATGCGTAAGCACATGTACTCGATTGTTGTTATTAAGCTATTGTCTGCTGATTGAACTAGGTACATACTCAGCACCAGGCTATTTGCTTAGCGTTTGTTCGACTCGGCGTGCGCTCTTGGTAAGTTTTCGATAGTTAGTTTATAGGAAGTTCGAATTGAATATTAATTGATGTGTCATATGCAAGTGATACATTGAGAAAATCATATCTGGACAGCAGGGTTTTCTTTCTTGTCCCCAGAAGTTTAAAGAACTGAGAAATGTTAAGTGGCACTAAAATCATCAAATAAAATCCAAACTAATACAAATTTCAGGGTAGTGCCATATTTTTGAGCAATTTTCTCAAAAATTTAAGGCCTTCAATAACAAGTCATGTGCTTTTTAGTTGTGTCACTTCTTTTTGTGAGATATATGTATATGACTACTCTCAATAGAATTTTTAATACCAAGATATCCAAAATTATGTCATTCGTCAACAGTTTAATTCAACATTGCAGCCTTGACAATTTGGTTTTACGCTTAGTTTTACTAACTATTCAACACTTTTTAACACCATTTGCAGCTCATAAAAGTTCTTTTATAGCAATAATTCCATAAGACAGTTTCAATTCAAGCCAATTTAACTGATTCCCGAAAAATGTTTCACTCAAAATGTCAATTTTCAACAAACCACAATAAAACAAGCGATTCAATCAAACATAAAATTAGCGAAGCAACATGTTGCTAATACACAAATTCAATACTTTCTTAGCACAGATAAAAGATTCTTTCGCGTTTTACGCATCTTTTTGACTTCAACTACTCCAGATACGATTTTCCCGATACGATTAACAAGAAGAAACTGACCAGAGAGTTGCGTGTCTTCCTATGAAAAGCCGAAAGAAAACAAAACGCGTGCGTGTGTGGTGAGGCGATAAAGCGGGTAATGTGTGTGGCTGAATAACTGGTTGGCTCGTTTGCGCTGTGGCGGGTAACACGGCACACACAGCAGTGCAGCAAGGTAAGCGCAACATGAAGACAAACAAGCAACAAGCCTCGACGACTACGACTGATTCGACTCATATATGAAAAGAATCACTCTATCCACAGTCGTGTTGTTATTCGTCGTAGTCGTCATCGTCTCTACCGTGATGGTTTTCTATCAAACCCTTTCCTCGTCACATAATCATCGGGCCAAAGGGTTTGAGGAGTTCTTATGCTCCGGCCCCGAAATGAGCACTGGTCCCGAAGACCGCTTCCTCGGCCAGTTACTTTCGAGAAGTTTTGTATGACCAGGTGGACACCTTTTTAGATGTACACACAACTCACAGTTCATCTGTTGCTACGAACGGTAATATGATGTACAAGTACATAGTGCAACGAGCGGTACTGTTTGCTACTGCTACGCTGCCCAACAGCATGTCGCATGTACACGGCACAGACGGCAAGCTACTTACCGTGCAGACGAAGACAATCTTATGCGACCGTCTTATCCAATAGAATAAAAGAAGTTGTCTCGGCAGTGATTCTACGCAGTCGTAAAAGAATTGTTCGTCTGGCGAGCCGCGAGCGCATGAGTAGATGCAAAGATGTGAGATCACTTCTTCGTCGTTATCTATTGTTGTTGTGTTGCGCATTTTCAATTGAAATCTATCGTATTGTACTTGTTCGTATGCAAGTACAGCGCCAGCTTCGGGTGGATCGAAGTTTTCTTGAGCAGGAGAATTCGATGATGATACGAACCTCCACAGATTTATATAGAGGACATATCTGGGGTCGTATAAGGTCGGTTTGCTACTATGATATGCATTTGAGAAAATTTGTTGTACTGAAAATGTTGTGAATTTTTTTAGTACAATTTCATTCACAAATTCACGTATGTATCATTTGATGGGTATGCTGATAATATTACAACGTCATTTTTGAAGGTGTCTTAATCCGCTTGAGAAGACAACTAGACCCTTAGATTTTTTTTCTTCATAGATTATTTTGAAAACACACGGACGATAGCAAGTGGATTAAAAATTAAACAAAATCTTGAAGGATAAGTACCTATATACGTACTAGGAATGTAATTCCTACTTTGTTTCACAGCTGACATTCACAGTCTGAGAATATAATTAAGGTCATATAAGTCAATAGAATCTATTTTTAAAAAGAAAGACCAGGAAAGGTTGTAGTTATAGCTAAAAGAGTTCTAGAAGAATTCTTCTGATTATGCCAGTGCAACAGAAATCAGGTGGTTAAAAATCACTTCCAATATCTTAAGCTGCTACATTTAAAAATCAATAATATTTAATTGGTGTATATTTTTAGCATTTTCTCCTCCAGTATATGTCACTTTTAAGCCTATCAGATTGTTAACTCACTTACAAATCATCTCATAAGCATGTTTGTTTTTATATTTCTCTGTTTTCCTCTGTAACTAAACATAGTTCGTTTTAATGTTTATTTAAATCAATTCACCTTTACGAAATCTCCATATTCTTGGCTATCTTATATTTTGTTTTCCGTTGCCATCAAGGTTTTAGTACACATAGTTCCCGAGCTTAATATCCACACATGCAATTGTTTCTGCGCAACATAATTTTGAACATTTCAATATTCCCAAACATTTTCATGTTCGCGATAACGATTAATATGCTCAGTCCTGTGAACACATTATCGATTAAATTTTGCTAGCCCTTGTATCGAGTGGTTGTCTCTTGGCAGCACCATGTTTTTAATATGACCATATTAGGTCATGTTAAAAAATAACATACTCCCATACTCATAGCTTGAGTAGCCTATAGTGGGTAGAACACTGGCTTGTTGTGTGTGAAGTCCTTGATCCAAATCCAGGTCCGGACGAGGGTCCGCGCACCAAGCTTTGACATTACCCAGCTCTGAATAAAGTACCTGAATTAACTAGGGGTAAAAAGAGTCATGGAACTAATCACTTAGCACTCGTATTCACATTGATTATAAATTTGTGATGCAGCTCCCTACCAGTTTCAACACCTAAACCCGTACAAGGGCTGTCGTGAAATGACTTAACTTTTATATTAGCTCATCTTATTTGTGCTTGGCTTTGAGTAATCAGTCTGATGCTGCGCGACAAATATCGAGTTGAAAACTAGTCAGAGATATTTTTGAATGAGTCCGTTGGAAGCCATTGGCCGACGAGGTTAAAGACAAGAAGAGACAGCCAAATCTTAGCAGCGAGTACATCAAAGATGATGGGAAAAATGTCCCCGCCAAAGGAGGCTAGAGAAAAAACCTACGCAGGATTTTTAAAGATTTCGAACCAACCATGGAAAACTTTACTTTCTGGCATTAGGGCCTAAGTATGTTGTGAAAACAGAGCCGAATTGAAAAACCAAAATTCGATTTGTAAATTTCTTATTAAGAATAAAAGTTGAAATTTCTTGAATTTTCATTTTTGTGAGACTCGTCAAACCGAAATTAAATGAAAATATCTTCTTGTCTTAGGCCCCCTAAGAGCTGTTGTTGTGTGGTGTCTAGAATCCGATCATCTATCATTTCGATCTCTGTTACTGACCCATCCCAGCCAGTTCTGCCATAGTCAATGTTTTACAACATTTAACTTCAGCTTAAATTTACCCTTGTAAATAGTGTTGCCTAGAGAAAAAAATCTAGAACAATTTTTTAGGGTGTAATTTTACACCCATTTACTGTGTAAGATAGATCGCCAGTTTATTTCTTGCAATGAAAGTTTTCGACTAATAAGTTTAGCCCAACCCACCATCATTTTTAATACCACAATAGGATATATTTTCAATGCACTGTTTTCGGATTTAACATTTTATTCCTTCAACGGTGTTCAGCTTAGTAAACAGATTTATATACAATGTTAAAAATATAAGATAAAATAGCAGGAAAATACTAGGGTTTTTTCAATCATAAGAAAAGACTAGCATCGTGAAAATTAAGAATCAACAGACAAAAAATAAAATGACTGATCACATTGCTGAGAATAACTTTTGTCAACAAATTGACATGGATATCGCAATTAAAAGCCAATTAAATCTAATTTTACTTTTCTTTTGCAAAAGCCACAAACTAAACAAAGCAAATCACGTGATAAGACCAGGAAACATCAAATACGTTTTCGCCAAAATATGAATATTCCCAACGATGACACTCTGACTTTAAATGTTTCGGACCGCATGGTTTTCTTTAAATCTGGACACAGACTGAGAGCAAAGGATATAAATAGCAGACAAATATATAATAGACAAAGCACCAATACTCTTTATTTTTATTAGATATTAAGAATCATTAGATATTGAAAATTTGATTTGGAAATAACTGGAACAAATAATCTGTTTCATTTCAAATTGTTAACTCAGAAAAGTGGATTAAAATTATTGCGCTTCAAGCACAAACAAAAATCTTAAATGCCAGCTGTCCCGTAACTTTTTCTCTGCTTGTGCTCTTTTCTTCCGGTTCCCCTTAAAGTTGTTTGACTTTATGATCCTTAACCAGGTCAACGCGCTCTATGCTTAGCACCTCAAGGCCACACTTTTTAACATCCCCTTTAGTTAAAACACCTGCCTCAAATTATGAAACATCAAATCTTATTCTAAGGCTCATTTTCCATGGCTAAAAAGCTTGCTAATTACTTTCGAACGGTCTATAATATGCCGATTTGACACCAAATCCAGACACAGAACAAGCAGTATTCAACATTGTTCTCAATATAAATCAAGTTCTTTTGAATTCCACTCCTAATGAATACCTCTTTAGTCTTTTTATTTCAACAACTCTACATCTATGCAACGAACGCAGAAGTCTTCCGATCACTACTTCAATACGATTTCTTCCACCATTGCGTAGTAATAAAAAGTTCACTGATCCCGATATAATCCCAAACGTTGGGTTGTGTTGCAAACACTCTATTTCTCCTTTTTTATCCATACTCTTTAATCACTCCATTATCAATGGACATTTTCCCAGTAGTTTGAAAACTGCCAACGTTATTCCAATTCCTAAGAAAAATAAGAACCCAACTATATCCGAAAGATATAAGCCCATTTTCCTCGTGTTCGCTACCAGTAAAGTATAAGAATGTGTCATAAAAAAACAGGCATTGTTCCATTGTGAAACATCCGAAGTCCTTCCACAATTCCAATTTGCCAACCTTCCCTCTGAATTAGTCCTCATCATTCCCTCTTAACTTTAAAAGCTGACCTTGCAGTCCACTTAAGCATACGAAACCCATCACAGTTTGTCTCCTCAACATCTGAAAAGCCTTTGACACCATTTGGCAAGAAGGGCTAATACACAAAATGTTCTGCCTCTTCCATATTCATCTGCACTTATGTAAAATGATTTACAGCTCAAATCAAATCCCTATGGTATGCTCAGTAGGCCACTTGAGCAAAATCTTCACTAAAGTCCTGCATATATACCACAGTACACCGTAAGAACTCCGTCAAGCTCGCTTGCTATAAGCAACTATGATAATTTGTTCTATCATTTTCCGTGGTTTTCCTGTTTGGTTTGATCTTTCTTCACACTAAATGGAGTGGCTGAAAGTAACAGAACGGAAGATACTGCGACATTGTCTCAACCTTCACCGCAAACCCAACTATTACAAATTCCATACCAATTTCACCCTTTATACCACAGCCAAAATCTCAAGAACAGTTTTGTATCTCACGAATCTGAGTTTGAACCGCCTTGGCAAATGTTCTGACCATTTCAACAGTCTAGTAAAAAATGTAGAAAGCTTCCCACAATACCACAATGCTCTCACTTACAAGCAAGTTAGCCTTACTCATATCTTTTCCTTGAATGACTTATACACTCTTCTTCCACCACAAGATAAGATGCTACTATATAATAGGCCATACTAGAGACGCAGAATCAGTACGGTATATTCACGGCCCAATATATTCCAACCGTCTCACGAATTTGGACGGAATCTTTCCTCCTCAAACGTACAAAAGTAACTGCAGCCTTACTTTTCATCCCTGTCTTCACCCCCTTATCCCAAATTCCCATCAGTTCTGTTCACTAATTCGCTTTTAGTATTGCTCCAATAATGTTTTTGAGGTGTTTTACTCGGCTTTCCCTTCTAGATTATAAGTTAGGTTAAGAATTAAGATTATTAAGATAACTCTAAACAAAGGAAAGGGCTCATTTAAATTCTTCGTAAAAGGCCATATTATGCTACACAGATAAATAAAGGAGCTTTGAAATACCAACAAAACCATCAAAAACATTTCAAATTCATGTAAACTTTGGAAATCTCTCAAAAGTACTTCTAATCAAAGTACTTTTATTGGTATTGAGCATTGATAACTTGAATCTAATTTTCCTTTCATAATTTTGTTTATTTGATTTCATGCACTTCGTTTCTATTTGTATAAATGCAAAGCTTCAGAAAGTTGCCTTATGATCAGTGTAAGCATTTAGGTTATTGCATTTTATCTTCATTTTTTTTAATTTATAGTTCTATTGAATTCTATTTTCTATAATTTATAGTCTACTGTTGTTCACTTGAGTCAGTGTTTTTCTTAAGGAATAAATAATTGCTCACAAAGATTATTGGAAGCGAAGTGGCTCTAACGTACTGATTCAGAAAACTTCCATACTATCATGGATGCCGATATTGGACAACATAGCTTTACTTTGTTTTAACTAATCATAGCTTTCAAATTCCAGGGAATGTGTCTATCAGTATTGTCCTCAGATTTAGGCGTTATAGTGCTCAAGGATGGCTAAAGTCAAAACTAAATCGAAATTAGTTTTGTCTTCCCCAACAAACCTTGTTCTTTTCCAGTGTGAGGTTTGAAAAGGTTACATAGCTCTAATATGATGCACACGATGATTAGTTAAAAAAATTGATAGCCACTTTATTCAAAGAGATTCATGTAGAAAATACCTAGCCATTGAGAAGATTGAAAAAATTTGAGAAAATTAATCTAAAAAATAACATTCGAATAACATTTGCGTGGTGATTCGGCGGTGTTTTAAATTAATTTTATTCTATAGTTTTCTGAAAATACCAGAGCTTTCATACTTGTTATTGCTATTAGACAGGGTAGGTTCAGAATGACATTACCAAAGATATTGGGAAAAAATCTCAAACATTATTTATAAAGTTCATCTCACAAATCTACTTTCAGTGTCATTTATTTTCGCAGTAAATCTAAGTAAATAAATTGCTTACATACTTTGAAAGCTCGAAAAAATAAAATAAGTCTGAAACAGTAAAACTTGTCATATAGTAAAAAAATGTACAATCGATATAAATGTAATCTTCATGATCTAAAAATTATTGGTTCATGTGTCATCTTTTTGAATTTTAAAATTACTTTTTCGATTCAGATAAATATCAAAGTCTCAAAATTTGTTTTGCCTATTATTATTATTTCTAAATATTTAATTTTTTTCTCTCTTTAAAATGCAGCAATCAAATTTTCAAATTAAATTATTCAAGTGTCTCTTAAGCCTTAGTGTTTGTTCTAACTAAGTCTTCGATAGTTTCCAATGGTCTCATAAGCAGTACAATATTGTACCAAAAATGCCTGCTACACCCATTCACCTACCGATACTACTAGCAAAAAGTGCAACAAAAACCTTATTCAACTGCTACCGTTTCAGATCATTATCTTCTTTAGAATATGCAATACCTTCCCCAAAAACATACATTTTCAACAGAAACCTGCAGTAAAAAATAAGAACTGAAACTTACCTTTCGTCCTTCACATTTCGGATCCATTCGCAAATCCTCGGGTTCACGTTTCACATTGATATTCTGCTGTTCCGTCACGACAACATTTGATGCCGATGGTGATTGTGTCGCGGCATTTGCAGCGGCCGCGGCTGCTGCCGAAGCGGCTGATGGGTGTGAACCGAGCAATAGACCTTGTATTTCATTTTGCGATAGGCCAGATACGTCGAGAGGTGTGGTCTGTCCATTCAACTTGGCCTGAGTGGGGCCAGCACTGCGGGAAAAATACAAGAAAAGAGAATTTTCATTTAGTCGAGGAGTTTTTCATTCATTCATTTCGTCATTCTTAATGTAGTAAAGTATATGGAGAGTTATGTGGCTTTTCGCCATAAGAGTACAAGCATGCAATTTTATACAGAACAGACGATGATACCGTGCCGTATTGTGTACGAATGTGCCCGTTTAAATACATGTCATACATATTTATCAGGGAAACGTGTACATAATGCATGTACCAAGCAAGTACAATAGAGATTCGTACAAAGAATTGATTAGTTGCGCATCAATCAAACAAAATGTTGACATGATATTGGCAAACGATTTCTAGGGCTTCTGGCTTAAGTCTTTCGTTTTCACGTCGTTGACACTGTCCATTCGTTGTATAGCTGTCGATACAAGTCAAGCAGTCTTTTATTTTGTCATTCGTTCGTTCGTTCGTCATATCTTGGTGTTCTCGTCGTTTGGTTCATTTCCACTCCTCGGAGCTCAGTATGTGATTTCTAGTGATGTGTTCTGTTGCAGTTCGACGGTCGTAATGATGATGATGGACGAGGGTTTCATCGAACTGTGCAACAGGTTGCTTGATTTAACTAGTTGTTTGTTTATTTGAATGTTTTTGCGATGTTACATTAGAGGTGCATGATAATCGATGGGTTGTATGGTGCCTTTAGTGTACTAAAGAGCAGCTCGTCGGTGGTAAGCTACAGGGAACATGACTCTGCTGATATGCCTGCTGTTAAGTGAATAGCTCAAGTATTTGCAAGCTGCGACAATAAGTGGCGAGTGAATAAAAACCGGCGTGTGCTTGTGGTTTGCAAGTGATCATTGAATTTTTTGCAGGTATTTATGTAAAAGGGAAAACGAAAAATTCTTAAGATTTCAGCCAGGGCAAGTTATTTCAGAGAATATGTTGCTGATGATGTTATTTAGATTATTTCAGCATTACTTCAGAAAGAGACAAATGACTATCTGATGCATAAATGCAGCAAGTCTTACGAGTGATTGAGTGAAATTAAGCAGTGAATCAGCTAAAAGTACATTATTTGATTTAAATACGATGTACATAATACTCAAGAATATTTATTTGCTGCGATGAATGCAATTAATAAATTACCGTCAACTAACCTACATTTTGCTGAAACAACAAAAATAGTAGTTTTCTAGTTTTCTTTTCAACCAATGCTTACACAAGAGCTGACACCATATCCACAAGAAAAGTTTCTGAAATTTTCACAACCATACTACCTTAAATCCATTTGATAAAAATAACAACTGATATTTTCTTTCAATACCAAATAATCCTTACGAGTCCTAATTATGTATTCAAATCCTCAGATCGTTTACCTTTAATGCGAACTGACAGTTTTCTAATTTATTTTTTCAAATTGTAGATTTTAAATTCATTTTACGATTGTATAAGTCAGTATTATTTTTTCTGTGCCTTGTATAAGCAAAGATAACCAACCCCTAACTATTTTACTTCAGAAAAACAAGGAACATACCTTTGGGGCAATAAAAGGGCCTTCCCAGTCTTTGCGAAGCATTCACAGTTGAACCAGGACGATTTTTATTACAAAACTTATTGTCAATGTTTTATTGCATGGTTTTATGGATTACAACGGCTCTTGTTCGAATAAATACCGAAACCTTGGATTTATTTCAAATGAAATCAGACTCATGGAAAAAAATCGAGGAAATCACATATGGTCTGTCGATGTCGTGTCTTGTGTACGCGAATTAACTTTCATGCGGATATATGTAAATGAATCTGAGCTCAGTTTCTTTTTGTATTTAATTTCTTTCCTTCTATTTGCGTTCTACATGAATGAAAACATTCTGATCTTTATCGCGAATCTGATCGTAGAGAGTGAGTGAGATGAGGAGGAAAAAATTTGGTTAGGTCCAAGGCGGTGTGATCTACATGGCAGACTAAAAAAGATTAGCTGTGATAAGAATTTGATGTTTAGCTTCTAGGGAAGAATGTTTTCGGTTGATAGGAGATTTATTTTTAATGATGTATTGCGTGAGATAAGATTTTTAGACTATGGATGAGAAAATAAGTTTTGTAATTCAAAAATATGATATACATGAATTTGAAATTAAATCAAAAGCTAATGCGCTTTTTGAAGTGGAATCATTTGGAATAATTAGTTTTTATGCCTATATCTAGAGCAGATTAGAGCAACTGGATAAAAAACAAAAATTTCTGCCCCTGGGTTATAGCCAAGATCACTACTCTGCTCTGGATAAATGTTGATGTTTTTGTGTCTGTATTTTTTGCTTCTGAAATTCAAACTTATATTTGAAGCCACTTACATCACAACATTGAATAAGCTCTTTACGGCATTTTCATGATTATAAAAAAATAAACTTGTAAAAAATCACTTTCAAAACTGTTATTGACGATTCGAATTCCGAACTGCTAAATTAATTTACTCTAGATCATTTCTTCGTGATATTCTGCTCTGGGTAAAGAATTGAACCAGATGCCATAGGTACAAAAAAGTATTTTAATTATATTACAGGGGATTACTTTCCTTTTCTTGAGAAATGTGTGGAATAATCAAGTAGAATTATTACAGGAGATATGGCCCTTTACACTTTCAAATGTAAATTATAAAATAAAAGAACAAGGTAGGTTGATTTGACAAAGCATGTAGCGTGCTATATCACATCACTTAATTTTTAAATTTCTTTTACCGCAATCTCGGGCGGTATTGATGAACAATGCACAAGTATCCTGCAATAATCTTTCGCACATAGCTCACTCTATTCAATCATCTTTTTTCTTAGTGAAATTAAAGTTTTCTACACATCTTACAGAGAGATATTTATAAGAATCTTTTGCACCATCAGACTCTTCCACATTATCAGACGAAGAAGATGAAAGGGTGTTATATAACCAGTTTTACTTTTTAAGGTTTATTTTCTTCGATTTTCTCGCATAAAATTCTAGCCTTTCGCACTCTAGCAAGACTTTAATTTTTCGTAATTTTTTAAGTAGATAGTTTCGGGGATATTACTTTTAGCATCTAATGAATATTTTGATTTGTTTCAATATTTGGCCGTTAAGATTAGGTATTTGAGAGCGGCTAACAAAATACTCGACTGTATTAGTTTAGAGTTAAATAGACAGTAGTGGAGTTTGAAAAGGAGACATTGGCCAAAGGAAATTCAACGTGATTCAATGGAAAGAATTCGCAATATCGATAATCAATGATTATTATCATATTAAGGGATGTTGAAATTGAAATACAAAGAGCAGGTAAACCTAAGTAAGGCGAATTCTAAGGAATGCGCAAGGTATTGGTGCATAGGATATAGTTCTCCACGCCATGTGCTATAGTCCTCCACGCCATGTAATATAGTCCGCCACGCCATGTACATGGTGTGAAGGACTATAGTATATGGCGTGTAGGCCTATGTACTTTTCGCCATGTATTATGGCGTGTGGCGTGTGTGTATTTTATCACAATCCTTAAATCGACTATGTACATGGCGCCAGAAGTCTATAAATTATGGCGTCTGGCGCCATGTGTTTTCTCAGTGTAGACACTCAGAAAAAATTCACCACTTAAAATTTAATAGAATCAAATTTAAATAAAAAGTTAAAACACTTTTAATTTGAATTAAATAAGCCCCCAAATTCAATAAAAATGATCCCACTTTATAATAAAAATGTTATTTTCATACCATAATTTTCATCATTGAATGAAAAACAAAGCATTTTGTGCTAAACAAGGCACACTTTGATACAGCGTCATTGAAATGAAGTCAGATTATTTGAATTAAAAAGAAACGTATATGACGCCAAATCATATTTGAAAATATGTGATTCATATCTGTTTTTTTATTCATACAACGATTTTTCTCTGAGTGAAGAGTTTGGAGGATCTAATGATGAAACAAGACAATTTAGAGGCGCTGGCATTAATGTATATTATATGTTTATCGAATTTGAGTTTCGAATCAAATATCACGAAAAGGTCCTAAAAATTGCAAGCAAAATTAAGAGAGGAATTTAAGGCAATGGCCCACCAAACCATGACTGAGGCCAAATGATGGCCTCTCTCGCTCGACCCGGGGAATGACTTGCGACGTTTCCAGTGATTGAATTTCTCCTGCACAGTGAAGATTTTCTCAATCGCAAGTCCGTCTGCTTACTTCACCAACAGTTGCTTGCATTTTTTCACTCAGTTTTCTTTCAGAGCGACGGTGAGCCATTGCTCAGTTTCCTTTTTTTTGTAGAAACAAGAGTTCATCAGCGATTTATTACTTATTTAATTTGATCACCAATTTAACACTGCGGGTTTTGAAAAACAGATGATCAATAGAGAGTTTATATGGGCTTGAATACAAACACCGATTCGCATAAACGTTTTATCTATATTTTTGTCATTTCAGCCTGGCAAATAAGAAAATGCAAAGAATAATAAGTTGCATTTAATTATAGTGCAAATAAAAGTTTCATTGCGACAAAGGTGCAGGCTCTTTAGCATAAACGTTCTATCTACATTTTAGTACTTTCGAGATATTCTATGATTTGTGTTTTGATTTGTACTGGATTTTGCAATCTTTATTTTAACATACTTTCACATAAGATAGGTTTTTCAAAACTCGCAGAACGATGTTATAGAGTATGCAATTTATGAATTCTTTGTTAACTCAAACATGACAAAATATAGATAGAAGGTTTATGCTAAGCATAGCAGAAAAGGTGCAACTGAGTACATTCTTTTGAACAAAAGGCCTTCATGTCTCATACAGGATGATGACCTTCACAAAGATGAGCCCACCCGAGATGTGTCGATGCCTCGGGGGGCAGGAAAAACCCGCACTTTGCAGTGGAAAGTGCTCCTCTCATTGGGAAAGGCCCTCTCAGTGGGAGCAACGCGGTGGCTGTCCTTTTTTGGAGTTCGACTATAGTTGAACTGGTAACTAACAATGATCATTTACGAGTAGACTTTCACCAACTGCATTATATTCCGTTTAACAATATACCAAAAGACATACAAAGTATCATCAGATAATTTGTTCTCATTGACATTTTCCTATAATTGTTTTTTCAAAAGTAATGGGAGTAATTCACACCAGAGCCTATCACTTTTTAATCATTCTAGACAGTGGAGTACCAACAGTTTATACCAGTAACCGTAAAATACCTCCCCTAAGTCGCTCACTTTCGTTCACGATCAACAATAACACCCATGGTACCAAAACCATTACCAATCTCTTCAGAAACGAACCGTACAGAATATTCTCCATCACTTCTGCCTCCATTGTTGTTACCTATAAATTCTGAAATTATGACACACGTTTCGAATCGGCATGTTTTTGTTATTATTTTCCGAGTACGATGCGCTCCACGTCGTGGCCTAGTATCACTGCGGCAGTGATAGAAAATTCAATTGAAATGGGATAGCAGCCAACTGTGGAGCGATAAGATACAAAGTAAGTTTCAGATACACTTCACGGATGAAATATGTTTCAATGCGTTTCTCGGACTTAGGAGGTATAAATAATTTGATATCGAAGTTGTTTGAATTGTAAAAAGTGTAATAAATATGGCATATGATGCCCATAGAGATGATAGTTTACTATTGAATCGAAATATCTGAACCGATTGCTTTAGGTCCAATTGATTATTTATAGATATCCTTACATGTGAATGAGATGAACTAAGAATAGTTTAAGAAAAGATGAAAAGAGAATTGATTTTAAAAACCATTTAAGAACAAAAGTGAAAATTTGAAAAAAGTGGAAATTGGATGGATTGGATAAGACTTCCGATTGTCTGTTTACAATTCATTCAGTATTTGGTAATAAGAATTCTTTTGAATATGTATTTTCGAGAGGTTTTAGTTAATTTCAAAAACTAGACGCAGATTTTATTATCAATAACCAACAAGTCTAACCTTATGCACAGTTGGTTTCATTGTATCACTCGAAAGGATTCTCCGAATCAAAACTATGACTGGAATAGATTGTAGACTCTAGTACTTTTTGGTTGCGCTTATTTTTTTAATGTGAATTTGAGAGAATTTTTCATTGCCCTTCATATCATTAAACTTTCATGTGTGAATTAATTCAATGCTGGTATTTTGACTTATTTGCATATAATCACTAAAATTTTTATAAAATGAACAAAAAATGTCGCTTAACTCGAAATCTAACTAAATGAAAGACCTCACCAGTAAATGAGCTATTGATTCATAAAACTCATTATTCCACTACTATTTAACACACTATTCCTGAGCTCATACTATATTCCTTACTACATAATTCAAGAAATACCGTTCTTAAACAGCAACAGGTACTCTGCATGCGTCAGCCTACCATGTCCATACACACCTATATCCAAATATGTTGAAATACTGACGCAGCAAATCACCACTACACTCCATTCTAATCATTAATTATGCAAATCAACCACAAATCACTCGTTATGTGTTTTTCGCTCGACCATTTTTGTTATTTTGCATTTGCATTTTGTGGTCAGCTATAAAATTTAAATATTATTGGGTGAATTAAAATCAAACACAAATGAAGGAAAAAAAGATATCAGCAAATAAATTCATAATCGATGAATACAAGTATGTGTATCTCATTAGCAAGGTCATTTTGATATAGATTTAGAAAGCAGATAAATCAGGCAGCTTGAGGTGTTCGTTTGGATTGGGTTGGGATATTCATTGATGTGTGCAATGCTTGTGTCATAGTTTTTCTATCTAATTCCGCATTGTTGCAGTTGCTGGGGCAAATAGCAAGTGAGTTAATTGTATCATTGGTTAATGTTGAATGATGAAAAAAATATTCAAATCAGGGAATTGAATTGAACGAAAATCAATGTCATATGCAAAAGTTGTTTAATTAGGCCGTATACGGAGTGTGACGAATTTTAATAGATGTGGAGTTCAGTTAGTTGCAAGCATTCATAATATTTAAATTAAATTGGAACTGTATCTCATAGAGATAGTTTATATGTTTTGCAGCTGCTCTTATATTTACATTATTGCTTTTCACAAAATCATATTTTTCTGCTCTAATGACATTAATTGAGTGTGGCATATTGAAAGAAATTAGAAGGTGAAATTTTTTGTCTCGTGCAGTCGACAATCAGCCGTTGAATTTATTTAATCATTTTGTTCATGGATCGACTCAAAACTTTTTATAGTAAGGGATGAAGTGCACAAAAATTGATGACCAGGTAATAAATAGCACTCAAATTTTTAAAACTGTCAACGTATTTTTTTGCTATCTGCCACGTTTATAGGGTTGAGAGAAATAGACCGAAAAAGTTCGATAAACAAATGATCGTTTTATTTCGTAAAATGTG
Source organism: Nemotelus nigrinus (assembly GCA_947369275.1). Taxonomy (NCBI): domain Eukaryota; kingdom Metazoa; phylum Arthropoda; class Insecta; order Diptera; family Stratiomyidae; genus Nemotelus; species Nemotelus nigrinus. Next base: position 197,780,501 of record OX376372.1, read on the forward strand.
CATAATAAGCTTATGAATATGGCAGGTTTTCGTTTTATTTTTAGAAACAAAAATTTTTTTCTTCACGTGATAATTTATCAGACTCAAATTTCTTCATAGATTGATTAAATTTGAAAAAACATTAAAATACATATTTATTCATTAGCAAAAGTAGTATTAATTAAAAAATAGCCTTTTAAGCACAAATGGCAGGAAAAATATTTAACGAAGCAAATGGCAAAATATATGTTTTTAGCAGTAAATAGTTCTATGAATACATAGCAAACGTTAATCAAACTTAAGTTTTTTGGGATGTTGTCTAGACCTTAGTAATTTTCAAAAGGATGTGAAATTAAATAAAAATTGCAATCCTTTTCGCAAAAGGACACTTAATGCACATTCACTATTCAATCGAATTAATATGGAACATAAATGTTTTTGTCATTCGCAGCTAGAGCTCTCATTGAAAAAGAATCGGTTTGAGAAAGCATGCTTTAATTTAGAAGAACTATTAACTATCTGTTACATGAATTTTGCTTCAATGAACAAATAGATCTTATTGGCAATGAAAAAAAAAATGTAAAAAAATGTAAAAAAAATATAATTAAATCCTTGCGAACTGCAAATGAGTTAAAAATATTTGTTTTGCCTAATACCGTGTAATTCTAAATTCTTCAGTAAAAGAACTTTGCAAAAGTTTTAAAGTATCAAATAGAAGAGATGTCGAAATTCTGCTCATGAATCTTAACAAAACTTTTGAAGGAGTAAATTTTTTTGAATAGTACGGCTATTCAGCTGATGAGTCCATTATATTTTCTCTTTGTCTACTATTCATTAGTCCACATGGTTTTCATCGAAAATTCTGATTTTATCTCATATATTCAGTATTGTGATCTCAAGGATCTGAAGAATCTCAAGGATATTTATGTTGCAAGGACAACCGCTTTTTTTAATTTCTACACCAAGCAGATTGGATGTATAAACATTGCATGGTGTCTCAGTTTTTCATTCGAGAAAAGATGTTAAAAAACTCACTCTTATTTTACATAAGGCAACTTTGATAATACCTAACCAAACTTACATACATTCGCTTACATGTGCAGGTTTTATTTTTTAACACGATATTTTAAGTAGTATGCTGTATTACCCAAACATTTTCCCACAATTATTTTTGAGTCTATTGTTTCCCTTTGAATGCCAGATGATAAAATTACAAAAATCGCTTGATAAATTGTTTATGTATTAATAATGTATGAAAATTCAGAGCCAAATCTATTTGATCATATCAGAAAATTTTCAAGTTGAACCGGTGCACCGAGAAATAAACAAATAGTCACGCATAATTTTCACGCTGCTTCATATCGCTACAAAAATTACGTTCTCTCTATCACCGCGTGTCCCAACGATTCCGTTAACTTTGTCAAATGCTAACGGCAATTTTTTAAACTTTCGAAGAAAATCAATATTAGCTTTTACACAATTAAATGCACTAAAATATCTCTAACTCTTCGGTAACAGTAGACGCCTAAGTGTATTTTTATACGTTTGGAAAAAAAAGTGATTGAGAACTGCCAGTGTTTTTTCCTTAATCATGATAAGGTTTTGGAAAATTTGAACGGATGCGGGCGATATGTGCCTAAAATTAGGCAAAGAAAATGTATGAAAATTTGATAGCATTCCACAGAATATTCACAGAACACATATTTGCGAAAAAAGCAAGCCTGTGTTTATAAGAAGTAGCCTGTGTTAGTGAGAAATAAGCCTGTGCCGACTACGTAAAAATAAATCTTTCAAACCATCGGTTCTTCTTCTTTTTACTTCCTTTTACTTTTAAATTTAATGCTTAGCTTGTCCTGTCGAAATAAAATTTTTCAAATTTTTCATCTCATGAAAACGGTAACCCTTTCACCAAACAGCCTTTTTATAGCATCCGAAGTGTGTTTTTGCGAAAACGGACTATTTAATAATCAAAATGAATTTTGGCAACTTTGATACTGTAGCGTCGTTTTGAAAGAACTCTCTACTTTTTATGCCATTTAGCTCTTTAATCCCTTAACATCGGATGCAGTCATCTGATTGAAACAAAGCTCACCCAGTAGGTAAGAAATTTACAGAATAGCTTCATCTTAAAGTGAAGCAGATTTGATATACTTTTGGTTGCGATGCTAGTGAAAAGCAGCCAGCATTGATTATTTTATTTCATTTGCATACTGATACATATACTTCCGTCAAGTTTTCATATGGTAAACACCTTATAATGAAAACAAGCACTTTGCATTTACATTTGATAATTTTAGAAACCTTTGCTGGTGGCAGCCCTGAAAATCTTTGCACTCTCATAACTTTCGATGTAATCACCAGATAAAAAATTTACACGGATGATTGGTTGAGCTTAACGTAAAACAGGCGTGATATACTTTTGGTTACAATGCTACTATGGACTTGCCAAGGAGTTTTTATTTTAGTACTGAGAGATGCCACCGTCAAAAATATGTGAAAATATGGAAGATATGACAAATTTTCCCAAATTTTTGATACTTTTGCACTGCAAGTGGCCTAGCACTTCGAAGGAGCGTATCTTTGGTTTGGTCGAGGTGGAGTTTCAATCGCATCTATTATTAGATTTGTATAATTCATGTTTAGCCCCGGGAGTCTTCCCGCCTTGGTGGAAAGTAGCTCGAGGCAAGAGAAAAGGTAACTTGGGCAATCCATCAGCATACCGTTCGCTGTGAATGTTGGACACTGCGGGAAAGTTTCTTGAAGGGCGACGTTCTTTGTGCTTTTCAGCAGAGGTTTCATACCTCTGCCTACTAACATTGGTGCAGGACTACTTCAGGGACCGATGGTTGCTCTACGACACCGACGAGAGAGTCAAAGCTCTTTAATCAGTTTGGCCTCAGATCTTCCGCTTGTTTTATTAAAATATTTACTTTCTTTCAGCTATTTTCGCAAGCCTCGACGTTTCGTCTGTCTATATATCGTCTGTATACATCACTATGCATAAACCATATTGGATGATATGGAGTTCATTAAAATTTTGTTAGTTCTCGGGATATGATCCGAGAGGTATTGGTATCATGAGAACTCTCAATATGAAATTTTGATGCCGGACGAATTTACTGCAGCGAAAATTCACTTTAAACCAATATTGATGAAAAACTGATTTTTTTGACCATTGACTAGAACTTATTTCACGCATACGATTTCGTAATAAATCTTTCACTTTGTGTTTCTAATCTCACAATAAATATGAGTCCGCTGAACAAACTTCATTCGGATTTTTTGGCAAAAAAAGACTAAAATGAATAAACTGGATTTTCAACGGAGATGTACTTACTCCATTTACACGAAAACACAGGAAATAGGTGCATATTTCTCAAGCTTTCCCACTGTCCTATGTACTTGAACTCGGTTCCAAACTGGTGTTTCGTTACAATTATCGTTGAGACAGGTCTTCATTAGTTTTGGAGTGAGGGTTGGACTCGTGGCGTCAAATAGTTTACAGGAGTGCTGGAGTTTTTTCTTTGACTGAAGTTAACTGTCACTTGCCTTTATTGCACATTCCAAAGAAACACAATGAGGTTCAACTTAGTTTTCTGGCTCAAACGATCTGCAATTCAAATCTCAAATCAAAGCACTTACTGCCTTAGCTAAACCATTTCTATACGCTAAGTACATGGCGTGAAGGACTATAGCAAATGGCGTGGAGGACTATAGTACATGGCGTGGAGGACTATAGTACATGGCGTGGAGGACTATAGTACATGGCGTAGAGGACTATAGTATATGGAGTGGAGGGCTATAAGCATAGCGTCTGCTCCTATATACTATGGCGTGTATCACAAATCGACCGAAATCGACCATGTACATGGCGCCAGAAATCCATAAATTATGGCGTCTGGCGCTATGTGTTTTTTCAGTAGTACTTTAATATTGAAGTAAAATGATAGTAAACCCACGACAATCCTTATAGGGTAGATGATTTGAAGTCGGTAGAAAGCTTTATTCAATAATTTATGATCAATGCATACGAGTGAAAAATTACGAATTCCATGACTACTCCTAATAACATTCAGAACTAGATTAACTCACAGTTCGGTCCGCAATACTTCATCTAAACCTGAATTCGAACTACGGACTCCAAGCATTACAAGCCTTGCTTAGACACAAAACAATTTAAAAACTATACGCCAGAAGTCTTTAAACTATGGCATCTAGCGCTACGTGTTTTTTCAGCGCACTTCTATCGACGATACTCAAGCGTCACTTGCTGACATTTATAAATCCTCTCACATAGTATGGCTGCGAGCTATAATTGTAGTGCAATAAACCATACCAGCAAACCAAATGTATCGTAATTAATTGATAAAAGAGTCATATTTTACGAATGTTTTTGTCGTTAACGAGCTCGCAAATGAATCGAAAACGATTCATTGGTCCTACTAAAATGGCCATCCGAGAAGAATCATTTTTAACGATTCGTAAATGAGTTAGAAAAAATGTGGTTTTAGCAAGTATATATCGACCAGCAAACTAGGGGAAGAATCTATGTAAAATCTGCTACTGAGCCGCATAGGCCATAAGGCACACACACATGGCTTGCATTATTTATTGCGTCGGTCATCCTTACCATTACTGCGTACCGTTTTACGAACAGGCTCGGTTTCGTATGAGGGATATGTCTGTTAACTGTCGAGAAACTATCGTTTTTAGTGAACGCTCACTAAATTATTTGCTGGGATATTACATGGCTCATGGCAATACGTAATATAGTATGTGGGGCCATAATTTCTGCACCATGTAATTATGGCGCTGGGAGCCATACTGCATAGCTCAGGGTACTATATACATAGCGTGTGGGACCATAAATGCTGCGCTATGTAGATTCTGACATTATGGCGCTGAAAGCCATATTGCATAGCTCAGAGTGCTATGTACATAGCAAATGGGCGCAGTTATTGTGTGACAATCGTTTGAGAGTGTCGATCCCACTGTTTTTGTGAACATGGAAAAAATTGCGCATCGAGCTGTCATTAAATATTTTTTTTTGAAAGTCAATACGCACATCAAAGATGAGTTGAACGCTATGTACGGAGACTCTTATTGCCACCGTAAAATTTCGGGAAGCTGAATTCAAACGTGGCCGTACCCGCTTGTGAGAGGATGAAAGTTCGGGACGTCCAAAAAATTGCAGCCACTGACGATAACATCGGTAAAATTCAACCAAATGGCGATTGTTTTTTTGGAAAATCACGGATTTATGCTAATCGATGATCCCCAAACAGTGAAACCGTTGCAGGATCCTACCACGCATCATTACTTGACAAGCTGAAGGTCGAACTGCTTGACCACCCTTTTTACTAACCAGATCGAGGCCCAAGTGACTTCCTTTAGTTCTCTAATCTAAAAATTGCGCTCGGAGGAAAATATTTTCGTCAAATGCAGAGGCCATAGTCTTCGTAAACAATTATTTTACAGCGAAAGACGCCGAGTACTATTTGGATGGGTTAAAGAGATGAGAGCATCGCTGGAAGAAGTATGTACACAAACAAGGAGACTATGTAGGAAAATAAAAATAAACTTAAAGAAAAAATGTCGTGTCATTGTTAGGTTGGAAACTTTTCAGACCACCCTCGCATATTAAATATTATTTTTTATTGTTTGTTACGTTAATATTTGTTGACTAATCAGTTGACATTGCTTTCAATTATATTTTATTGTTTGTTAAATTTATTGCTATATTATATGAAAAATCATGCACCACTTCGTACAATATACACTTTTTCAAAGTATATCTCGTTGCTGTGAAGTAAAAGTGAAGCATAATGTTTGCAATTTATTGACTCTAAACGGCCCATATTGCCACCTGGTACCGATCAATAAAATCGCAAACGATAACTTGCGTAGATGCAATGCCCTAAGATATCCCGTTCGCATAAAATCAACAACATTCAACGTCCAAGTCAACTATATATTCCATTCATAACGGATAAAACGACGCTGTATACTTTGGTGCTCTTATATAGCTTTCAATTTGAGATTTTGAAATATAGCTTCACAATAAAGTTTTTCCACTATACTGCCTTCAGATGCAATCATATAGTTTATTCAAATTCCATTTGATTCAATTAAGTTTAACAAAGACCTGCTGACGGGTTGAAATGAATGCAGCAAGGAAGCTGAAGAGAACGGCTTTTCGAAATGCAAGAAAGTCGTATGTCGTCAACTCACATAGTTTGAATGTCCTGCAATTTAGCATACGTACACATTAAAGCATCGCTCGCCATTTGTAGATAGTAGGGCTTATTATTCAAAATGCTAGTATCTAGAAAGGCGACTCATATGGCGTAGCAATATTTCAATTTTCTAGTAATTGCAAGCGAATTGATTTACATACAAAAGTGTGCCGGCGTTGACATTGCAATAGAATCAATTATTTTACATTCGAATATGGTGGCTTTTATGACGAATTCAAACATGTGAAGGGTATAACAGCCGGTGTATGTAGACTAGGCTGGAAAATAAATCTTGTTTACTATAGTTATACAGAAAACGTTATAATAGTAATAATTAGAATAGATCAACTGCTTATAAGAATCACATTGGCATTTCGTGATTATGGGAATAGTTTTCCCAAAAACCACAAAATTTATTTGACTCATTTCCTTATTGCTGCGTGCAGCGTAAATTCAACTCATTTGGAAAAAACGCTCGAATCAGCTGCACACAAATATGCTGAGCTCATACTGCAGATTAGGGATGCTCGATATATATCGATATTTAAGAAATATCGATATTTGACCACCGATATATCGAATCAACCCGATATAATCGAATCCTCAAATATCGATTATTATAATATCGATATATTATCCGATACAAGAATATCGTATTGTGCTTGCAAACGAGTTGGTCAACAATTTTTCGTTTTACGTGTTGCGACGCGAGCAAGAGAAGATAAAAAAAAGAAGCAAACCGTTCAAACTAGTCTGTTTGCTTTTGTATTGTTTTCTAATTAATTGGTTTAATTAATTGGATCGTGTCCACCGCGCTGCCCATCTCCTTGACAAAACTTAGGTTACAGATTGTGAAGGCTTTTCGATGATTGGGCGGTTTCGGTTTACTCAGGTAATTGAAAGTACTTTAAATAATTAATTTAAATTAATTAACTTTACAATAGAGATAGTGAGCCGTGTGTACGCGAATTTTAGAAGTTACAACCAAAAGCTTGTAGAACCTAGGTAGCGGAGAAACCAAAGGGAATATCTGAATTAGTAGTTCTCTCGATTTGTTCTATTTATAGATTTTATCTTTGCATCCGCGATTCAAGGAACATCATTTTGCCATACTTAAAATGCCATACTTAAAATCAAAGAACTAAAGAAGAAAGATCAGCAAGATGAATTATGTGTAGCTGCGGGATCAGTCTCGGATGGTTCAGACAAAACTCAGTCCGATTTTAGTCTCTGGAGCGATCATCATCATTTAGTTCAACGAAATTGGAAAACAAATAAAACTGATGAAATTGACTCAGACGAATTATCTCTTTACTTGAGAGCTCCAGTTAGCAGATTAAATGAAAGCCTTTTGACAGTTTGGGTTGATTAAAAAGTACAATTTCCGAAGTTATACAATATTGCAAACAAGTACTTGACTATGGTCGCTAGTTCTGTGCCTTCTGAAAGATTATTTTCGAAGGCTACACAGGTCTTAGCTCAACAGAGAAATCGGTTAAACAAATTTTTGTTTGTGCAAGGTTTAATCAAAAAATATTGGGAAATTTGGAAAAATGGTTATATCATGGTTGATTTGTATTCTATTTCTTTCTTTTTACATATAATAAATATAATTGGTTATATGGTTATTGGTTAACTATTTACTGTTAATGAAGTCTTACCTTTCCTTATGAATGTCGCTATTTTAGGCTTAGGTTTGTTGCATTAGTTTACTACAGACAACGGTTTCGAAGCCGATATGGTCAACTCTTCATTGTGGGTGGGGGTTAGGAAACGTTAAGCTCAGAAATTAATATATTCATTATGAGTTTAAGAATAAATATAATTTTTCACATGTTAAGATATTGCAAAACTGTAAATATGACCTTATCCTTGACCCAAAAATTTGAAATTTTCCTTTATAATATTTTGTTATATCATAAAAACTATTTACTTTCTTTATTCCCCTTTAACTTATAATTTGAGATGAGCCAGTCCATCATAAAATAAATATATTTTCATGAGCAAAATTTAACAGCTGCGAAGAGAAGTCAAAGCAATGATACATGACGTGGACAAATATTTCCCTTTGTTTTCACTGTTTCAAACCAGAGTTCAAAGCAAATTTCAAATTTAACTAATACTATTTTTCATTTATTCTCTTTGAATGAATATTGCTCAGTTAATGTGGTAGTAGTAAACTTCATATTTTGCCAACATCTGTACTTTTCGAACATTTTCCAGAAATTTAATAACTTATGTGCTCATTCTTTGGAATAATGACATAATTTATCTGAACGAGCATTTAAATTTTATTGTGGCAGATATTAACGAGAAAAATATACATAGAAACAATATCAACCCCTTATATTTAGTGAGTAATACCACCTAACCAAACCAACCAAGGCCCAACGCATTAAAGAAAATAAAATATCTAATATATATATTGCTTTTGATTCGATTTCGATATATCGAAAAATCGATATTTACATTTCGATATATCGCAAACTATCGATATAGAGTTTCGATATATCATATCGGAAAAAATATCGATATATATTTTAAATGAGCATCTCTACTGCAGATGTAAACTTACGCACCGAAAACCCCCATATTGAATAATTAGCGCCATTAGCCAGATACGTGTTTTACTACATGGAATCGCGCATCTACTTTAAATAATATGTCACTCGAGTCTAAATATAAAACAAACATGTCATATCAGAAAAACGGGGAATTTTCCAAAGCACACTTCGCGATACCGTGTACTGTCAAGAATCGTAAAATCTCCATTTTCGATTTCGTTTCGACAGCTAGAGAAAAAAACGTTTAATAAATGACTCACATAAAATTTGCGATTTTACAGTCTTCTATATTGAACGATGCAAAAGTTATATGTATTTATATAGTTAATAAAAGTATGGGATATATTGTGCATAACTGCGTTTTATAGTGTCTGTGTTTCTGTGATAATGTCATATATTAAAGATGACTATATGTTATCGATTCGACTTATAAACACTTGTTCTTTTGCTCGGATGATGTGTCCTTCAATACGTTATTGGATGTTGAAGATGTTGCTGGATGTTGCTTTAAGGGAACTCTATAGAACATATCTAAAATTCTTTCAAAAAGTGAGCTTTGTCCTGCACTCTCTACTATAACTGCAATTGTGACAAAAGAATGACTTTTAACATTTCAATTGCCACTACTCATATCTATCCAATCTATTTCTCCTTGCATAGCCTAAGTGATTAACATACCTCATACATACTTTTTCCCCGTCTACACAACGGTGCGTGTATTTAACAAAACTTTTCTCATCTAATACTGACTTGACGCAGTTCTCGAATGTTTTTTCTAACTCTTCTTTAAATCTGATACGAAAAAAATATCATTTTATCAAAAACTATAATAAATCCACATTTATCTTGGCATATACACATCCATACAGATCTACTACGATTTTGCACACGGGATTTTTCTGCGGGAGAGATGTGATGATGATTCGATTGTTGAATTGTTGCTAATTAATTCGATATTGACCTTGAGAAATGTTAAAGTTTTTTATTACCTCTACCTGGTTTTGTATTTTCTTTAGGTTTCTGTGTTTCTGTGAATGCTCGTTATTTTGTTTTTTTTTTGCGCTCGCGCGTTTTTGCTACAGGTTGCTAAAGAAACTGTTTGATGGAAATCGATTTATAACTAATTCAGTATTTTCATATAAAATGTTTGAATAGCTGTGTCAGTATGATGATAGCTTCTTTAGAATTATACATATCCGATACGGACTAATCGAATCAAATTGATTTGTGAATGTAAATATATTAGAGGATTAATGTGAACCGTATGTGTATCTTTTGTAACCGGGGTAGAAACATTGAGATTTTTTTTAACAATTGATTAGTAAAGTTGACAACATGTTTAAAACAGAACAATGTTTTGAATGATTGAGGATAATAGGTAGCCAGAAATAGGAGTTTTTTTTAGTATGACGCATAATTTGACATTTGTTTTTTTTATCGGAGAAGACAAGGGAAGAAAAAAGTATCCTCAGTGAACTGTCAGAGGTTTTAAAAGAGATGGTTTGGAAATTATGTTCATTGATGAATGCTGTTGATAATTTTGATATTAATGTAAGCCTCGGTAATATTATCTTCATATATTATTCTATTTTTCTTTAGGTGTATATTACTATTACTTTATAATGGAATGATTTTTTTGAATAGCACGCCTCAAAAAAAGTTCTATTTTTAACCCTTTTTTCGACAGTTTTGAAAGTTTTTTGATAAGTTTTGAAATTTTTTTTGGTTTATTGAGACTCAACTAGAAGCTTATACTATACAAAAAATGTGTGCCAAGTTTCATAAGAATCGGTTGAGAACTTTTTGAGTTATCTTGCCCGCCAATATAAAACAAAGTCGTTTCGAGAAAAACCCGTAGTTTTGATACACAGAAACTCTATGATTACAGCAACTAATCAGCAATTCAAGGCCCATACAGAAATCCTTCAGTACGTTCAGTTTTTAGATGTTGATTTAACTATTTATGCAAAAATAAAAAATAAACTCAAATTTTTTAAAATTTTACATGTATCGCCGGCCTTAATGTACTTTCGCCGAGATGTAACGGTTGTGAGAATAAGGATTTGTCCTTCATGCTTTGCAATGACATAGCTCATTATTTAAAACCAGCTTTAGTTATCAAGAACAGTTATGGATTTATACAATTTAGTGAATGATATTGATGTTATCATTCTAATTCATTCTGTTTAGCTCAGTAGTATGACCACGCACCGAGCTTAACTTCCTTAAAGTGAGTGGTAGAACTAATAACTTTGCTCCCTCGTGGAATTATTGTAACTTTGTTTTTTTTTTTTTAAGTAACTTTAGCTCTCATCTTCGAACAAGAAGCTTCAGTTAGTTGGAGGATCTAACATAATATAAGAAATGATGTCCACCCCTCACAGTTGTGGACGTGTACATTTTGGACGCAAGTTACGTAAACGATACAAAATGAGAGAGAGAGAGAGCAATTTTGAGATCAGTCTTCCAGAATAATAGAAGTAAAATCCTTTTTGTGAAATGATTTTTTTCAAACAGTATATATTTGCAAAAATGTTATTTCTGAAAGCTAATTTAATCGTAGAAGAAAATGAATTTGTGAAGATACGTTTTTTGTTAGCTTGTTTGTTTTGTACAAAAAACTTTTTTTTATGTTTATCAATCTTTGTTTATTTTATCTCTATTAAATCATCATTTTCTTTATGTTAAGAGTAATCTGAGAACATATATAAAACTGTTTTGGATTTTGCGGAATTTAGTAGTATTCTCTTTGAGATTCTGAAATCTATAAAGTTCGGAATTTTGATGATGTCCCATCGCCAATATGTTGACTGGCCGGTTGAAAGATGCCTCAAGCCGTACGTTTTTTGTGCATCGAAAAATAATTTTTTTATGAGTTGAGACTCTCGAAATATATAAGTGTTTCGCGTTAAAGCTGCCACAAATGATAAATTTGGTTTCAAATATTCGTTTGTAATCTTGTGTTTCGGTGGGCAGTAGCTGTACGAAATTTCAATGTTCCTCGACTGTTCTCGTAAGCAAATTGAAGTTACTTGGTTAAGATCTTCACTGAGCACTTCCAAGGAGTGTTGGAGCAGATTTTTATAAATGATGAATTACTTTATTTTTATACTTAACTAAAACAAAACGCTCTGATTCGGTCCGGACTATTTCCAGACATTTTGGAGAGTTCAATAACTTTCCATCTCAATTTTCCTCATAATTTTTGAAATGTTGCCAAAGCATTTTGAAAATAAAAACCAAGAGGCGTTGTGCCCACCCGTAATAAAAATAGGTCTAACATTGAGACAATTAAACATAAGTTCAAAAGATAAACCTTAAAGTCTTTCTGAATCTGATCAAATCAAAATAAATTCATAAGTGTGAGATTTGATGCTACGCTGCCCTTTGGGGTCCTTTTTTTAGACTGTTACTGCTTCCGATTGGAATAACTATCCACCAGCGTAGTCATGACAGTCTGTTGGACGCTTGATATATGTACAATTATGTATAAATAGATTAGAATAAAGTAAAAAAAAACAAGGAAATTCAAAAACTGATATTGAGTAACAAAGCGCATTTATAAAGGTTTGTGAAAAATTGAAATTGTCATTTTCGGATTTATATGAATACAAAAAAAAAAACTCGTGAAACTCAACTACATCCAAAACAATTTTTTTTTGTCTGTGGTAGCTTTTTTTGCTGGTAACATTAAATTCGAAGCTCGCGTAAGAATTATTGATAATTATTTGCAGCATGACATTAATCCAAATTTTTGAATAATGAAAACTGTGACGATTCTTGTCATAATGAAGAAAATCTCACCTTGCTGTCAAAAACGCATTGTATTTTACGCACCATTAATATTGAAAACTAAGGGAAGATCATTTAAAGCTCGAAATCAGCTCAAATCATATAAGCGAATAAGTGATTTAGCTGAATGAGTGCTTGAGGGTTTGTAATTGAGGTTTTGAGTTTTTACCTTAAGGGCAATCAAATATGTAAAATAATCATTCTTCAAAGCTTCTCAATTCAATCAATTTGATATCAATCTCCAAAAAATTTATTAATATTAATATTTTCCTTAAAAAAACATGTACACATACCCAAAATATGTACTGAAGTAGCAAAATAACATAAAATAGCATTTTCTTCCAATAGTATCTAGCATTTCAAAAGGTATTCAAACACTATTAAGACCATTAACATTCAAATACCATTAAATTCAAGGTAATACTTGCACTTAAACATCTAAATCTAGTCATGAAACTAATAATTGTAAATCGTTGTGACTTAATAAACATTTACACGCCCTCTGTTCGACTCGTATAAATTTAATAGAACCGTATATATTCCTATGACCTACGTCTTTTTTTCGAGAAACATTCCATCGCATCGCAGTTAATGCAGACACATTTATGTCTGACATTATATTAGTACCGTATATGATGTTTTGGGGTGTAACGAAGCCTATCCTCCTCTTTTTGGCATTTTAATTGAAATTCATATCTAAGAGAAAGTGACAATATAGGTGCAAACGATCGAAGAATTTGGAATGGTTTTTCATTGCAACTATCAAAGTACTATTAGAGAAGGTCTTTGAAAATGGTTTATCTCTGGCTGTGGAGGCTTAAACTGTCAAAGAGGTGAATTTTGTTTGAAATATTATTTCACTTGTTGCAGATGGGTTAGTCGTGATCAATGCTTGAATATTTTATTGATTGATGGGATCTCAAATCGATTTGTGGATGATTTCGCTTCAACTTAGAATTGATAACACAGGAAGTTGCTGGCAGCCTGTAAGTAATTTTAAGATTCCCAAAATATACTCACCCCCATTGCAGCCCGTCTCTATCATTAACTTTGTAGTATTCATAAACAAATGAAGTAGCCCCATTAGGGCTATGAATTTCATGGATCTGATGATGCGGTAGTGCACCTAATGCAGCCCCAATATTAATATTTGCAGTTCCGATCCCTGAGCAATTGGCAGCATGACTACCATTTGCATGCGCATTGACGACAACACCATGTTCATCGTGGTCGTTATGTGCATGTCCGTTAGTCGAAGACGATATATTTAACATGGCCGACGTGACGGCAGTCAATGGATGCTCGAAGTAACGAGCAGTGGGCAAATATCCCCCAGATGGTGTGACGCTTGTTTGACCGCTCGTCACATGATTTATGACTTCTGTGCCCGTAGTGTGATGATGGTGCTGAGCTACAGAAACAGCAGCACCAGATTGCTGTTGCTGCTGCACCTGCTGATCCACACTGGCTGCAGCCAGGGACATTGGTAAATCCGGATTAGAGGTTGTCCGACGTCTGAAAAGAAAACAAAAAGAAGAAACGCGACGCAAAGACGACGGTCAGTTAGAGAAATTAATAATAAAACAACCTAAGATGATGATGACGGCGATGTCGATGGTGGTTATCGCGAAGAAATAATTTGAGAAAGAGTTACAGAAACTTGCACAGGTATGACGATGGGTGTACGAACGTAGTTAGAAAAAAACTTAATCAGACCATACAAACACACCCTAGCAGGAATGAGAGCTAGAGTTTGTTTAAGACATTTGGAGCAACCTGGTATAGAGTAGAAATGATGGTAGAGTCTGTCGAGTTTGAAATATTAATGAGAGAAATGCAATGCTCAAGGCTAATTAAGACGGAATTTGCCATTAAAATAAATCTTTTGAGAATCTGTTAATTTGAGTAATCGAAATATATTGCAAGAAATGTGGTACGATGACTAGTAAAGAGAACTGAATAAAACTAGTGTAATAATTTCAATTCAATGAACTTTTTAGACAATTCATACCATTCACTTCACAGCTTAAAAACTAAAATTTTCGACAGCTCATGCTAAAAACTTTTCATAAAACGGATGCCTCAGAACTATTTGCCAAATAACCCTAATCGATGTTAAGACAGAGCTTGTTTTTGATGCTCCTATTATTCACATAGATAAACTAAGATCGAAAAAATTACAATACATTGTGAATTGAATGTAAAAATAGGTTATAAGATACACTGGAAGAAATGAAGATTTTTCATATAAACAGCTTTTTACTAGCTATTGCTTCGTTATTTTATGCAAGTCAAGTTGGCCACGATTAAGTGTTAGCCATCGTTTTTGAATAATTAAATATGGCTTACAGTTTGATTAGTATTCGTTTAAGCTATATGCTACTGGAAAATCGCTTCGAAAGCAATTCTCTCGCACAAGCAGGCACTAACGGATGGTGTATAATGGATAAACAGATTTTCCATGCCACTAGGTCTTCACAACGAGAAAGCAGAACTAAGTCAGAACAAGTCACTTCAGTCATTAAGCTGAATAAGAAATACAATGAATATTTTCAAAAGTGACTATTAATTGTATCGAACCTCAGACACAAATCGAATAATTGGGTAAAATTGTGTTAAACATTTCAACGACATAATATAGGACCAAATCTTCTGGGACGTTAAAAATGGCATCAAATTATCCTCAAAACATCTCTCATCTCATCTCATGTTAAAAAAATGAAAAATATTGAATTTTCAAAGAAAAATGTATAACAATGTCTTTGGTGGTAAAGTTTGCAATATAAATTATGAGCTGGAATCAAAAGTATTTCTAAAACTGAGCAGGAATCAAAAGTATTTCTAAAAGCAAAAGCATTTCGAAAACACCGGCGAAAGAACCATGCAAAAAATAGCCAAATTTTATTTATTTTACTTATTTTTTTTTTATTAATTTCACAGCCTATGAGCCATTTCTATTTCAAAGTACATTTCCTTTTTCAGACAATATTTCCAATAGTATTTTCATTTTATCATACAGTTCTGGATAGATTCATTTGAAATGCCCTTTAAGGTCGGTAACAAGCTTATTTTGAGGTCATCAGTTGCTTGGGATGGGAACTATACCGTTTCGGCACTGATTTGGGAATGACAAAATGCATGGAGCCTGGTATGGGATGTAAAGAGCCTGAAAAATGATAATCATCTGATTTTTGGCAGGAAACTGTTTAATTAACAAAGCTGTGTGTGGGTGCTTTGCCGTATAGAAGTGTCTTGCGTCAATGTTTGTTTCTGCTAACTTTTTTCATGCAATTGTCGTAAAAAGCTCACACGGTTGACTATTTTAATTTGGGACAAGACATCAAAATGAACGGTAGCTAGCGCGATTTGTTGGGACGCATGAATGGATAAACATTTAATTCATTTTATTTCTACAATTCATTTTATTTCATAACAGGATCCAGTGAAGGTGCTTAACTTTTTAACAAGTTGTATGGTGTGACCCAGGTCGTTGATTTTGTGAAATTCTGAGTCATTAATTGAATTCCGAGGATAATCTTATATGATATGAGGATCACTTTTATATCATAAACACCATTTGTAGTTTACATAGTAGGATTAGGAAAGTATCTGCCTTCACTGTGGGAGATACTAAATCACCGTCTTGACATACTTTTGCTTTGGAACCAGGAATGTGGTATGAATGTCAATTCCAGTAAACCGGAGCTAGTACTATTTACAAGAAAGTATAAAGTTCCTCGATGCGACTTACAAAAATTGAACGAAGTTTCTGTTATTTAAGGCCAGATGTTCAAATATTTTTGCTTAATCTTCGGCTCAAAGTTACTATCAAGCAGAAATGTAGCAGAAAGAACGCGGGAGGCATGGTTTTATAATGTTGTAAGCCAATATTACTATATGGGATAAAGTTTTAGCAGCAGGCTGCTCCTTGCAATTGATGCTTAAGAAAGTACAAAGGTTGGCAAAATTTTCGGTAACAGAAGCTTTCCGCGCCATCTCTTCTAAAGCGGTTTTTGTACTGCTTCATTCGTTACGTGTTAGGTCAATGACACACAATGCGGTTCAATCAAAGCGTTTAACGCGTTGGTTTTTCTCGAGGGTGGCATACACAGCGGTTTTCAGATGCGAGCGGATTTCGCAGCTATAAGAAACTCGAAAAACGTTCGAAGAATCGTGTCGGTGGGTCATTTTTCTTGTCTACCGACTCGGTTCCTTCACCAAGCGATATCAAGGCTCGTATCGACCGGAGCTAGCGCATAGCTCGCGCTCAGACTTGACATCATTGATGCTTGTTCACGAGCTGAACGCAAACAATGTATGCGCTCTCCATCCAAAACGTCCACATCAAGTACGCAAACAGAAAAGTAGCTTGCGTGCTAGCAGTTTTAGTGTAGACATTTACTTCCGTGCGCGCGTTCTGTACGCGCACTGCTTCTTTGCTTTCCGATCAGAATTCTCGTATCAGTAAATCTAAAGAAACTTTCGTGAATGTGTAAAATGGATTTTGATGAAGACGAAATTCTTATTCGTGCAGCATTCTACATAATAGTGTCTAGACTTGCAAAAAAAAAAAAAACGAAAATATCCACGATGTAAGCCACGCTTCCACGTCCTCACAATTTTCGTCCAATCACTTCGCATAATTTTTCCGATTTTCCCAAAAATATTTTCTTTTTTCGTTCGGAATTTATGATGTTTATTAATGTGATCTAAAAAAATATGATATTCCTCCTTTATATTGATTAATTTAATGGCTAATTCATTAGTCCATTGCATGCTGAATGGAATTTTGCACATCCACACCAAGTGTGAACAGAGCGTTGCATCCGAACCCGCGAGCATTTACGGTGGAGACGTATCTCAAATGCAGACCGCGAGCAGCTCGCGCACATATTTTTTATTTTTCGCACTCAGTGCGCAAGTTGCTTTTGGTGTAGATGTTAGCTAGCTGGCTGAGCGCGAGCAGCGCGCACGCAGCGCGTTTGGTGGATACTAGCCATCACAATGCTAAAGTAATGCACAACTATACCGACTCGGTTTTCCTGTCGGGAAACACTTCGGTAGAACCACCGTGTATGCCATTGACCTTAAACTACATATCCTACAGCAAGCCAACCATACTGATAGGAGATTTCATTGCATTTCGGCATGATCTAAAAATAGTTTGATCATCCTAAAATTTGATCTGAGGGAGCTACCACTCCAGCAGATGTCGACTATATAGATCTGGACATCATGCCGGACATGCTGCTGCTTAGAGTTTGTAGATCGCATTCTTGATAGGGATGATTGGAATATTTGTGTTACCTCGAGAGTAGACTCAAGCATGTCTATAGCGATGGCTCATAACTGAACAATTAAGTTGAAATTATATAGAACCCAAAAAGTGGTATATATTTCTATGAGCTGAATCTAAAGCTGTACTCCTGTATACTTGTAATGTCTTTAAGGCATCGATTGTAATCTGTGTAATTATCTTCTGTGTAATCAGATATTTGGAGCTAATATTGGTAGACAAGTGCCAAGAAATTTTCCTGCTGTTCGGTGCACAGTGTTGAGAATTGCTGTTGAATAGTTATAATAGTTGAATAGTTAAAAGAGCGAATCGACAATCATGACTACACTAATACAATCCACTGACTACCGATACTCTTAGCAACCTGATTACTAGCCGTAGTTTCCGATTCGCTCTTTTGAACCAACTCCGATTTCGGACCATGACTATTGCTGAATGCTGTTGACCTTTTAAGGAGATGTTCAGATCTATACGTCACTGTAATTTCTTTGAGTATCTGGGCAAAGGGATATTCAGGCAATTGTGTGGCCTGAGAACCGGAATGGCTTGGTACCTGTTCTAATGTCCTGTCTCTTTCGGAACGCCAATGATATTGGTTAGCACATATAACCATTAATCCTTGGTTGAAGAATCATCCTGTGCAATGTTTCAACAGTCCTGGGCCTTCATGAATGTGCGTCGCACCAAACCACTTTTAGAGCTATCTCGCAGTGCTTTTTATTGCGTTGTGGCCGCTTTCACTGGTCATTGTCTCATAAGATGGCAATCGCAGGATCTGGATGATGGGTTCAACTATTTCTGTCGGAGCTGTGGTTCAGAGAATAAAGAGGAATGGATCCTCAGTGCCAAATTTGGCGAAGAGGGAAACGACCTCACTCGGGCTCCCGTTTTTTTAATTTAAAGAAACCAGATTGGTTTCTTATTACCGTTGCTGAAGGAGAGCTATATCTGTGGTATCCCTAGGTATCC
Organism: Nemotelus nigrinus; assembly: GCA_947369275.1. Lineage (NCBI taxonomy): Eukaryota > Metazoa > Arthropoda > Insecta > Diptera > Stratiomyidae > Nemotelus > Nemotelus nigrinus. Next base: position 197,799,337 of record OX376372.1, read on the forward strand.
ATGATACGATAAAAACCTTTATTTTACCTATATGTTTCATTTGGCCACATTCTCCTTTACAACTTAGAGCATCATTTTCGTACAATTGTTTCAAAAGTTGAAAGATTATCGGAAGAATTGTTTTCAGTTTCACTCAAAACTTTAGGTAGCAGCGTCACTCCAAGAAATCGAACACCACAAAAATCGCCACTAACATTTAAAGACATTGCACTAAAATAACAATATCACAAAAATGAAACGAAGCATTAAAGCCCAAAGAACATGTGACTACAGATGATGTTATGCGTAACATAACGCAGCCAATTATATACCACTAAATACAAAATTAGCAGCAATTTAACAGTTTTATGTTTTTTAGGTTAATTTGAAAGCTCAAGTGGTTGATTAAAGAAGCGATTTTATTTGTATAATCGAGAAGTTGAATTAATTTTGTAAATTAAAGATAAATTAAAAGTAAAATAAATAGCGCTGCTTTGTTTTGAATTGCCGTCGGCGCTTATCACCGAGTATTTCATATAGAAAGCCGGTCGCAACAGCAAATAACGTATGAGATAGTGGACTTAAGGAACTGTTTTTCGACCAGTCGAAGTACTTTTCTCGACCAACACGTACCTTAATACCTGTCTGTTCGCAAGTTGCAAAAAGCCTTCTATATGACGGCCAGGTCTCAGTTTAACTCTGTGAATCCTAATTTTCCCGCGGCAAGCTTTTTTGGGTCGATAACGCTGAAGCTACGACAAATTTGCACGCAATGGTTCTAAGGAAGAAGTCCAATTTTTGAGAGGTTATTCCAAAACGCATTAGACGTTTGAAACATAGATCGAAGGCTAGTAGATAAAGTTGTTATCGAAAACAGTTGCAGTAATGGCGTCGAGATCACGAGAATAGAACGCAGAAGTAACGGGGTCACACCGTCCAATGACAAAATGTGTTCGGGCTTTTGTGTAAACGCAAATGTGGCAGTACGGCACATATGGCAGTAAAGCAATGCATCGGGTCATGCCATACATCGGGCTATACAGATGTCGGCCATCATTGTGTTTACTTCTTCTAACGCGGTACACGGAGTATAACAGACGTCAAAGCGACGACACTTCTCGGAAATGAATTCGTTTTGTGATATATTTTTAGTTTCTTTCTTGCCACAGTTTACGTCTAAATAAATGTTATTCACTTAATATCAAATGAGTTTCATTAAATTCGGTAACAAACAGTTGGTCCGTCGAGCCGGATTGGGCTGATGATTGTGGCTGGAGAAACGCGGACGGTGAATTGATAGACATTGTGTATGTGCGGACATAGATTGTTGGTTATGTGCGGACTTTGCATACAGGTGATGTGCGGCTAGAAAATACATTTTTTCGGTACGGAATAAACTTGGTGGTTCGGTAGTAGACAATTTCGGTTCGGCAGCAGACGATTTCGGTGCGGTAGCAGACAAGTTCAATTCGGTAGACAATTTCGGTTCGGCAGCAGACGATTTCGGTGCGGTAGCAGACAAGTTCAATTCGGTAGACAATTTCGGTTCGGCAGCAGACGATTTCGTTGCGGTAGCAGACAATTTCGGTTCGGCAAATACATTTTCGGGGGGGACACACTATCTAAGTGCACGTAAGAAGCGGTGTGAATTTCAAAATGGCGGACCTAATAAACTTAAAGCGGACACGGACAACGGCAAAGCGGAGCGTGTTACGACAGGTCGGTGCATGCGTTGATGATGCAACCGAGGCGGAGCTAAGTTGTCGGATCGAGGAGCTAGACAAAGACTACGGTAACTTTCAACAAATTCAATCGCAAGTTGAAGCGGCCATCGTCGAAGACAGTGGAGCGGAAGATGCTCTCTTTGAAGAAGACAATCTGCGAGAATCGGTGCATGAGGCCTATATTAAAGGCAAAGCAGCATTGATAACAAAATTGAAGGAGCTCAAATCGGCAGCGGCACCCAAGAAGGAGGAGGGAACTACGGCGGTTAACGAACTAATACAAACAGTAGCAAGCGGTTTTGAGCGGCTATCCATGTCGGACTCACGCGGCGGTTCTGCGGTCAAATTACCGACCATAAATATACCTAAATTCAGTGGGCAGTATGAGGAATGGATCTCATTCCACGATTTATTCCAAAACTTGGTAGACGGGAACCCAAACCTATCCCCGGTCCAGCAAATGCATTACTTGAAGGATGCACTGGTCGGTGAAGCGGCTTCGGCGATAAAGCACATGGCGATATCAGAGTCAAATTATAAAGCGGCGTGGGCTCAGCTTAAGGCACGATACCATAAGCCGAATTATATCACGGATGCCCATTTAAAAAGAATGATTGAGTACCCGCCCATCGTGAAGCCAACCGCCCACGATATAAGGCAATTAGTTAACACCTTCGAAGAAGCCACGCGGGCGCTACAGGCATTGGGCTATGATACGGGAAATTGGGACTGCTGGCTGGTCTATCTGGCAAGCTCAAAGCTAGACAATATGTCACGGCAGTTGTGGGCGCGACATTCGGGGGTCGAGGAAAGACCAAGTTTTCGGGATTTGATTTCGTGCTTGGAGGAGCGACAGCATGAGCTCTTATCCTACGCAAATGCTACGGAGCGGCAACCACCACAACCACAGCGGCCTCCCACAACTCGGCGAGTGGCATTCAACCCGGCACCTACGGACGAGCAGAACAAATGCCCACATTGCGGAGATGACCATGCACTATTCCGGTGCGGCGAATTTCTTGGCCTCAATGCGGAACAGCGGAGAATGGTAGTGCTACAGGCAAATGTATGCTACAATTGCCTGATACCGGGACACCTGGCGTCAAGATGCCGAAGCATCAAATGCAGGTTATGCAAGGGAGCACACCACACGGTATTGCACGAGGCACGCGGATCGATAAACAGGGGCTCGAAATTCGGTTACAACCCAAAACCTACGGCGGGGTCAGACGGCGGGCGGCAATATAAGAATGAATGACGGGTAACATCGGCTACACAAATATACATTTTACCTACGGCCATTGCGGATTATCAACTCGGGAACGGACTTACAGTACATTGTAGAGTACTATTAGACACGGCATCGGAAGTCTCTCTCATAACACTTGCGGCAACCAGGAGCTTGCAACTTTCATGGACTCCTTTCACGGTTCCAATCTCGGGAATAACAAGTCAACGGAACACGGCGACGATCGGTGCTACAAACTTGACACTTCGGTCTAAACACGACGACAAGTCAATTTCAATAACGGCGCTCATTGTCAACAAGATTATCGGACCAGTACCATCACGGAAATTGACATTGAGCAAAGACAATAAAGTTTGTAACTTAAAGCGGCTGGCGGATCCACAATTTTTCATACCGGCGCCAGTTGACATACTCATCGGAGCGGACCCTACATTACGGATAATCATCGGCGAAGCGGTTATACTTGACGGAAGCTTAATAGCGCGGAACACTATTTTCGGTTTTATAATAACGGGAATCACGGATACGGATACGGTTACAACAGCAATCAACACGGCGGCAGATAATTATTACACGGACACTCCTAGTCTGGAGAACCTTCTAAGGCGGTTTTGGGAGATTGAAGCGGTACCGGAAACAAATATACTCGGTCGGGACGAAATACGGTGCGAAAGTCATTACACGGCTACAACGGATCGCAGACACGGCATTTATTTTGTACGTCTTCCATTTAAAGACGACTCTCATCCACTCGGCGACTCTAGAACACAAGCATTGCGGCGGTTTCATCATTTGGAAACACGGCTCGGCAACAATACTAGACTGCGGACGGACTATAATAGTTTCATGGCGGAGTATTTGAAACTCGGACACATGACACCGCTAACAAAGCGAGATCGGCAACTAGATCCATCACGGCATTTCTACGTTCCTCATCATGCGGTCATGAAACCGACCAGTACAAAGACGAAGTTACGAGTGGTCTTTGATGCGTCAGCGAAATCATCAACAGGCGTCTCACTTAACGACAAGTTATTAGTCGGGCCTACATTACAAGCTGATCTTTTCACCATACTTGTTAGATTTCGCACTTTTACCATCGCAATGACTGCTGACATAGCCAAAATGTATCGCCAGGTCTATGTCGATAGCCAAGACGCTAACTTCCAAAGGATAATTTGGAGATTTTCGGTTGAAAATGAGGAAGTGGATTACAAACTCAACACGGTCACCTACGGTACGGCTTCTGCAGCTTATCAGGCTATTCGTACGCTGCATCAAATAGCGGACGATGAACGACATGTCTCATCAAAGGCGGCGGACTCTATTCAAACAAACTTTTACGTGGATGATTACCTGGGCGGTGCGGCAAATATCGAAGCGGCTACGGCATTAAAACGGAACATATGTACAATACTCGGAAACGGCGGCATGAACCTTCGCGGATGGATGTCAAATGTGCCACAGCTCTGTGACGCGGAGCAACGAGTGCAGCATCTCGATAATGAGCACACATCGGTGCTCGGCTTGCTGTGGAACCCACGGTTAGACAGCTTCGGTTTCAACATCGAAATTCAGATACCATCTCGGCTTACTAAAAGAGCATTTCTGGCAAATTCGGCAAGAGTATTCGATCCACTCGGCTTTCTATCACCAATAACAGTGGTAGCGAAAATTCAGTTCCAACAGCTGTGGACTCTCGGAATCGGCTGGGATGATCCCATACCAGACAAAACTGAACGGCTTTGGAATACTCACGCGGGCCAGTTCCAGTGCTTGTCAACGGTACAAATCAGAAGACCCATTTCTGTCGACGGGGCTGAAGTGGACCTCATAGGGTTTGCAGATGCCTCTGAAAAGGCGTACGCGGCGGTAATATATGCCAGGGAGCGACAACCGGTTGACGGCAAAGAATTCAATTCAACTTTGGTGGCGGCACGTACGAAGGTGGCTCCCATAAAGCCAACGACATTGCCAAGGCTCGAGCTTTGCGCTGCGGATCTCTTAAGCAAGCTCTTGAAGAAGACGGCTGACGCTTTATCCATTGGCATTGGAAATTGCTATGCGTTTACGGATTCCCAAGTTGTTTTGGCTTGGCTTTCGGACGAACCGCGACGCTGGAAGACATTCGTCGCAAATCGGGCCGCAAACATCTTGGAAATTATACCTTCAGAGCGGTGGAACTACATTAAGTCCAAATCCAATCCGGCAGATTGCGCATCGCGCGGTATGGAGCCACGGCAATTTATACGGCATAGTCTTTGGTGGAACGGACCACCATTACTTAACTTTGTCGGCGGTTTAAGACGTGACACATCGTTGACGGCTGCATCATTGGAAGCGCGGAAAATTAACGTAGTGGTAGCTACCCCGGAGCATATTGACATCAACAGGTATGCTAACTTAACCAAACTTTTACGGATCACAGCTCTTTGCTTTCGGTTTATGAATAATTCACGGACTACGAACAAGCAACAACGGCAAGGCGGTAATTTGACGGCGGCGGAAGTGCAAAATGCATTCAACATTTGGACACGGAAGGCACAAGCAGAAATGTTTGTAGTGGAGTATGCCTGTCTACGGAAGAAACAAGTTCTACCTCACGCTAGTCAGCTTAAATCTCTTGATCCTTTTATGGATTCGCACGGAATCTTACGAGTCAGCGGACGAATTGAAAATTCTTATTTGCCATTCGAGGAGCAACATCCTATAATTCTCCATCGGAAGCATCAATTTGCAAGGCTGTTAGTTACTCGTTCTCACATCGAACATTTGCATGCGAGTCATCGATTGCTACTCACAGTGTTGTTCCGGAAGTATTGGATAGTCGGAGCGCGTCTGCTTGTCAAACAAGTGGTACACCAATGTGTGATTTGTGCTCGAAATCGCGGAAAATCTATGCAACAGAAGATGGCGCCTTTACCAACGGTTCGAGTAACACCTGCAAGACCTTTTGCTAACAGCGGAGTGGATTATGCGGGACCAATTATGGTCAAATCATGGCGCGGACGATCGGGAAAGCCTTATAAGGCTTACATTGCCTTGTTTATTTGCCTCGCAACTAAGGCAATACACTTAGAAGCAGTCACCGAATTAACCACGGACTGTTTTCTGGCGGCTTTACGGCGGTTCACTTCTCGGCGCGGATGTCCAACAAACATTTATAGCGACAACGGTACGAATTTTGTGGGTGCCAACCGAGAGTTGGCACGAATACATCAATTCCTTAAAGCGGACAAAACTCAACATACGGTATCCCAGTTTACGGCCTCACAACAGATAAACTGGCACTTTATACCACCGGCGGCACCACACTTCGGCGGAATCTGGGAGTCAGGCGTAAAGGCTGTAAAGTTCCATCTACACAGAATACTGGATCGGGCCTCGGTGACGTTTGAGGAGCTGTATACATTGCTCTGCCAAGTGGAACATTGCCTTAATTCTAGGCCTTTATGTTCAACATCCGGAAACATCGACATCGACGTGCTGACTCCCAACCATTTCTTGATCGGTTATTCAGGTGGCTTGCCACCTACAATAAATAACACGGCGGACGGAAGGAACTTAATACGGAGGTGGAAATACATCCAAGCGGTGCATCATGATCTCTGGAAGCGATGGCGCGACGAGTACATGAGGCAACTTCAACAGAGGACGAAATGGACGGTATCGACGGGAAATCCGGAAATCGGTCAGGTGGTGCTCATCAAAAATGAAAATACTCCACCTGCGGTTTGGCCGTTGGCCAAAATAATCAAGGTACATCCTGGAAGTGACGGTCACGTTCGTGTAGTGACGTTGAAGACTCGAGACGGCGTAGTCAAACGGCCCATCACAAAAATAGTCGGACTACCAATACAAGGAAGCGGATGAAGACAACAGCAGTTTCATTTATTGAAAGATGTTCTTTCAAGGCGGGCGGCATGTTCGGGCTTTTGTGTAAACGCAAATGTGGCAGTACGGCACATATGGCAGTAAAGCAATGCATCGGGTCATGCCATACATCGGGCTATACAGATGTCGGCCATCATTGTGTTTACTTCTTCTAACGCGGTACACGGAGTATAACAGACGTCAAAGCGACGACACTTCTCGGAAATGAATTCGTTTTGTGATATATTTTTAGTTTCTTTCTTGCCACAGTTTACGTCTAAATAAATGTTATTCACTTAATATCAAATGAGTTTCATTAAATTCGGTAACAAACAAAATGGATAAAAAGATATTCTGTAAACAAGTTAATCATTCAAAGATAGCTTTAATGTTTTGCATATCAATGCAATCTCGTTTTGATTTAGTGACTTTAGTTGTCATCGGTAGATCTTAGCCGCCATAATCTTTCAAGCCACTAAACATAAAATTAATAGCAGATACACTCCTACCTTATCCATACTCGAAACTTTCAAGTGGGCCATTACCAAAATAATTTTTTTAGTCTAATTAATGGCACCCTATAGTTTTCCTTCCATTCAAATTAAATGCGTCACGATTTGATTTTATCTTTTCCCATTTCTTATGCATATTTATTCTTATTTTCCTCACCATATAAATTCGGATTCACTTTGAGACTGTTTGTAGAAAAAAATGAATAAATTGCTTTTGGAATAAATTTCGAAAACCGAAGAAGAAATTAAGATTCGAAATTATCTTCATATGAAAATCAATGTCACTAATTCGTTATTTCTTTCTCTTTTTGATTAGATAAATCTATTTATATGCTTTTTGAACATCATCAATGGAAAACGATTTCAGCTACGTAATCATATAATCCGAATAATAAATGTGCTCTTATGCGTTGTATAGTCAATTGGTCACATGGCCTAATAAGTATTACACCAAATCAAATTGTTGCATCGAAATAGGTACAGGTCGGAATTATAAATTCAAATTCCTTTAGTTTCTAATGTGAATCCAATGAATAACGGTTTGGGTTAGATGAGAGTTTTTTATAGGCCGTAAGGGCTTGAGGTTTTTTTTTGCGAATAGGTAACTTAATATCCAGAGATTCGTTCGTTACTTTTAATTTGGAAGTGTTATTTAATGATATAGGAGGACATTGATCACTGGTCTCATTAAAAGTGACTACCGGGATAATGACGTTTTTATACCAGTAGGTTAGGTTAGGTTGAAGTGGCTGCCGATTTACAGAGACCTGGCGATTTTATGCCAGTAAGTTCTGAAGAAATATTGTGCACACTTAATGCTATAATATTAATTTTTAAGGGGAGTTAAATTTATTAAAAATAAAAACTGACTATAGAACCATAAGGCCACTATATTTTTCTCTTGCTATTCTCCAGTTAAGTAGCCAAAGAATCATTACACCTGTCCAATGGAAAGTGCCTTGTTGCTCCGGTTATATCATTGACATCTAATCACAAATTATTTTCGATTTCAGCTACGAGACACATTCAAACACAACAGTCTGCCGACATCTTTGTTCACTTTAATCCGAAATTGTCTTTTAGTCTCTCGCCAAGGTGTAGATATTTCATCTTCTGAATTTTAACTACTTGTAAACTTTCAAGCTTTACTCCTCTGATATTATTTTTCGTTTCTTCTTCGCCATCGATGCTTGCTTCTCGTCGTAACAACAGACTTAAGAAAAACAGCAGCAATAACAAAAAAAAACAGAAAAAAATATATAAAGTTTCGCCTTTACTGTGTTAATAAGCGTTTTTCTATCGAAGCCTTATACGAAATGGAAATTAATCCATAAATAAAATCAAGAACTGATTTAATTATGAATGGTGCGGTGAGATTTATTGGATATTTATGAAAATTACTATGGGGAATTAACTATGGTATTTTAAATGTATGCATTTAAAGTTGATTGTTGTGTGTTTGTGTGCTCTTGCTGTTGTTGTTTTCCATATCGGACATTTTTTCATAATTTATTTTAATATCGTATACAGAGACCGGCAATGAAGTGAACGCCAATGTGTGGAAATGTGTTGCTGCTCACATACATAAGTGCAAATAACAGTTGCTTTTGTAGTGGTTGAATAGTTTTTTTTGTTATTGTTGCTATGCAATTACCTTCACATGATTTAACAGCATCCAAAATATTTTTGAAGCATGTGGCTTCTCCCTTTTTGTGTGTGATATTGTTTGGATGGTGTGCGGCTATCGGATTGTGTTTAGGAAGCTAGATATTTTTTCAAGAGTGGTGTCTTATCATGAGATCATGTTTCTTGCTGGGAAAGTCTGAGTTCTATAATGTGAACTTCCCTTTCCGTAATATTGTGCAGGTTTGGTGGGAATTAAGTACTTCGAGTAATTTTCAAATGAAAGAAAAATGAATGGTAGTAGTGCAATCAGATGTTTCAGCGATGACTTTAGATATGTTCGAAATAAGATGAAGTGAGATTTTCGTTTGTTTTGGAAACTTACCAGGAGATAAATTTCACTGAAATCATCACGGTTCAGAACGTTTGACCCGATTCGATTGGAGTACCTAAATTTAATATCCTCAATCAGACTCAGCTGAGTTAGCTCATCGCGTGGACCTAATATTTACACACACATATGTATGCAAAACAAACTAACAGCTACCCTGAGTTACGTGACACGCATTCAATATCGATACATATAGAATTAAAACAACTAGAAGAAAATATAAATGAAACAAAGAATGTGTGCAGGTTTATAAGCTGAATGTCAAGTAAAGTCGACTTTAGACTAAGACGAATGGTACTAATTAACAAAATAAAGGCATTAAAGGAAGATAAAATTTCCTCTTACTTAATGCAAATATTAAACAAAACACAGAACCAAATGATTGGAGAGCTTTCACTAAAGAATTTTTTGAAACAATGACGTAACGGATGAGGATCTGTTATTATTAGCTGTGGACGACTGGTGACAGCTGAAATTTTCAACTAGTAATCCAAACTATTTTATAGCATTTTTAAGATAATGCGAGCTGCTGGTGAGAATGTTTTTTGGCTGAAAACTTATAAAGTTAACTTATTTCGGGATAAACTTTCTTGAAATTTTAAAGTTTAACTTTCTCACTTAAAGTTTTTAAGTTAGAAAGTTGAGCCAGTTCGTTCGCAAAAACGGCGGATGATTTACCTGGTATAGACTAAAGAAGATCCAATGCTGCAGCCGAGGAAGTTGGAATATTCGAACATTTGTTGAAGCGCAAAGGAATCTCCATTAGCTTGATGACAATAAATAGACGACTAAGTGCATCATGCTACAAGTGGCGAAATACTAAACTTAAACCTCGATAACGAGTACAGAATAGCGACTACGATTTTCCAAATATCATTTCTACGGACGAATCTTCTTTTTAGGAATGGAGTGTTTACAAGCGAGCATGGTTGATTCGAGGAATACCACATTCCAGTCCGTCGTTAAACATCATGTCAAGGTCAATGTTTGAGGATGCTTCAGTAAACAAGGATTTTGTACCCTTTCTCTGCTTACTGCAATCTTGAACTCAAAAACGAAAAGTGTTTGATGAAGTTTGCTTGTAAATAGTTTGGCTCATGATCTGAGTGCATGGATTTTTTAAGAGAATAACGGTCAAAAGCATCGCAGCTGACTCTGCACCGAATGGAAACAGGAAAATGGCATTACGACAATGAACTGGTCTGCATAGTCACTAGACATTCAAGCGACCGAAAATGTCTGGGCTGCAATGAAGTTAAAGCTTTACCAAAAGCGTGTATTTAATTCAAAGCATGTTATCATCTACACGTTACCTAGAAAAATTTACCAGCAACACTGGCTAAAAATCTGGTCGAAAATATGCCCAAACGGTGTCAAGCTTTACTGTAAAATGGTGACAATGGGAAATAATTTTAGTATATTGCGCACTAGCCTTTTTAATGTAGAAGCTAACAAGTTAAAAGCCGATTGGATATATTCATTTATTTTTTCGTATAGGTTCGTATGATACTAACTTTATGAAGATTATTGAGTGTTGGAGAACATCGGCAATGTTGATTTTCACATTAACCGCTATAGTATTTGGAGCAAAATTTGACTGAAAAATCAGGCTCGGATGTACAACTCCTCTGAATATGCAACTGAAGGTGTTCTCGTAAACGGCTGTTGAAACAGTGTCAGCAGATTAATGGTTGAATTGCATCCAAGTTAATGGATGATTTCAGGCTGCGCCGTGTGAGACTTAGAATGGTTTTTCCATTTCAAAATTTTCCGTGGATTTTACGATGATTTACTGCCAATGTAGATAGAATAAGGCTGTGTTGCGTAGTACAATTCTGATCATTTGTATTAGATGATTTATTGCAGTCAGCAGTCCTTAGTGTCTTGGTAGGTATGATGTGTTCATCTGGGAGAAGTATAAAGACAACCTTTACGTGTCGCCGAGGTGACGGAACATACTAAAGAATTGGCATGCCCAACAGATTTCCTCTAGGTCTATCTGTGGGTGATCACTTTTCTTCCTTAACATAGTCGGATGGATTTCATCCAGTCCGAGCAATTTGAAATTTACAAAGAACAGCTGGGGATCACAGATATCGTTGTTTACCGGCATTGGCTACTGACGAGAGTAGCAGAAGATTTGATCACAAGTGCCCAAAATTTATTCTCCAGTAAAGTTTGCTGTTTTGCGGACTTGGTAGACTCACTGTTTGGGCTTTTTAGAGAGTCCAGTTTAGCTGATTAGACTCAGCCTAGAGGTTTGGCTTGTGCATTTCAGTCCCCCACAGAGTGATTTAAATGATTTCCTTTTGAAGGCCCTCATCAATTTTTTATAAGTTCTTTAACAGATTCTGTAGTTGAGCCAGTCATTATCTGTGTAGCACTTAAAGACCCGGTTGAGAAGTTTTCTGGTATTTTTTGAGCTCTATTTTCTTCTTTCCGATTCCACGCAGGAATAGTTTTGGACATCTACTTTTTCATTATTGCCCAATATGGCTCAATTTATAGTGCTCAACCGATATTGTATTGACTTCGGCGACTAGATACTACCAGTCTACAAGAAACGATTCAACTCACCAGAAGATCAAGTTTCCCCAATTCAGTGTACTGAACCAGGTTATTTAGCTTCTGTGTTGGCGGTGGTAACTGAAGTAACTGAAGCGATAATCGCACATTTTACGGTAGTGCACTACTTACCTAAAGTGGCTTTAAGTTTGAATATTCAATTACTTTATTTATTAGTTTACCTTTTCTTCTGACAAAAAAAAAGTTATCGAATAAGTAGTAGAAATTTTTGTTCGATCATAAAACACTTAATTAGTAAAAATTTTAAACAAAAAACTGTTTCGCATAGTCGTTGTCATAGCTTTGAGCCATGACACATTCAAATCTCTGGAAAATACATTCTAGTCTTTTTGCTATTCTCATCATCATATTCATCGACATTTTCATAATATTTCAATGTTAAGAAATTGTTAAATTGTGAAATTTAATAACATCAATTATTTTCAATGTTACACATGATTTAATGTCATAAACCAAAGAACAGAATAATTTTAAAGCGTCACAGCTGACAGGTTTGTAATTAATTATACCACATGCATTACAGTTTCGTAGGGCTCCACGGATTCTGATATTTTCGTTTACAACATCATTATATTAGTTCCTGAATACATATATCTTTTGCTTTTTTCATTGCATTTAATTCTGCTTATAATTCAATGAGAAAGCTTGCCTCAGAACAGAACAACATTATCGATTAATGGTGATTCAAAAGCAAACCCTAGTTGATTCACCTGACAAATTGGAAGAACAAATTTCCTTTGCCCCTTCATAAGTTTCTTGCAATGAAAAAAAATACGAATTTGTTCTGCAATATTTTTATAGCTTGACAGTGATTCGCTGTGAATGAACAGGAAAAGTAAAGTGCAACAAAAATTCAACTCAATAAAATTCAATAAAAATTGCATCACTTCAAATAACAATTTTATTCATCCACCCGGCTAATATATTCAGATAATTATTGTTTGCTGCTCAGCAACTCACGGAAGATATAATTAAAAACTTTATAAAACCCCCTGGTGATACACGAGTATTCGCTTGTTTATTTTTACTACTACTTTGGATAAAATTTCCTTTTCAATATTATTGTTTTGCATAATTTGATGAAACATTGTATGCATAGTTAATGTTACTCAAAGGCAATTCGCATAGCTAAGTAGTGTTAGGCTTAGTGACCTTGAAAGATAAAATTAATATTTTCGAATAATATATAGCAGTTGAGCTTTGTGTGAATTACGGGAGTAGTATACTTCGTTTGCCAGACTTGGAAAAAAAAATGAAATTCGTCCTGTATTCGAACAAAATGATTGGCGTCAATATTCTTAAATACAGAATGATATTTGATCATTCATTTTATTAGCTTGGTAGCAAATATATTTTCAAAAGTAATGGAGGTTGATCTAAGGATTATTTCAATCATCTTCTGTTTGCTTTCTTATTTTAGCAAACTGCATCATTTAAATGAGCAAAGCTTTATCACAACATGATTTTTCAAAAATTTAATTGGCAAAATATTTGGTTTTGCGTATTGATAACATTGGATGAAGCCGAGATTATCAGTTGAATTTTGTTTTTGTTTTTTCAATCAAATAAATATTAATGGCAAGTTTGATTCGAGCTGAAATTCAAGCTTTATGCAAATATAACATTCATATTCTTTCAACAGTTTTTCATTTGCTCAGTTGACAAAATCACCTTAACCGAAAGGAGCATACAGAAAATTTATTCATTGTGAGCTATTTTTGGAGATAATTGCTTCTAAGTATTTGATAGAACTTCAAATCAATTCAATCTTAAAACTTGAAACAGGAATTTGTAAAGAATAATACTAAGCAGTGGCGGCTCGTCAAGGTGGGCCCGGCCCGCCTGGCCCACCCTGACGAACCGCCACTGAGTTAAAGTAAAGTAGATATTTCTTGTTGGTATCCACGTATACCTTATAATAGAGTTTTTGTGTCGAGCCGCCACTGATACTAAGAACGAATTGCTTGCAAAAAGCATGCTCAATACTTTTCCTTTTCGTATTTACAATACTGAAGTTTGTGTTTTCGTGATGATATTATCACGCAAATAATATCAAAAGAATAAGATGGATTTTCCATCAATCTAGATATAGTTTTATGACCCAGTTTTATTAAGATTTCCAATTGGAATATTTTCTGAGCTCCACTCTCTATGAAAAAAATTACGGTATATTTTTGATCCCTTAACCGCATCACATAATCTTCTACCGGCTTATCTTCCCTTCTACGTACTGTATCTTGTTTTGCACGACCATAACCACAAGAAAAGTATCAACGACAGAAAATCCACAAATTTAACCCTTTTCAAGGTAAAGTGAATCGAATATCTCTGAGTGGCCAATATATACATACATACCCAGATATATCTACGATGTCAACAGACTTCCCAACGGGAATCGCGGTAATGTATGCTGGCGTAATGCATGAATCAAATAATGCTGGTAATGCACATTTCCGACTTCCAAAGCTATTTTCCAGCAATTATAAGATATACTCGTAAACATGACTTGGAGCATGGAAAATGCTGCAAGGGAGAAAGCTCATATGTTATAAGTCCAAGACTGGCCAATGAAATTCACTCGCAGAAACAAGGGGAAAAGAACTTGCGAGCATACATCGGTTATGAGTAGTCTGCTATATAAAGCGGAAAGATGAAAATTTCGAAGCACTTCAAATCATCACGCACGGGTAAGTAAAATGTATGAAGACAATTCCTCCTAGTAGCAAAGAGCATGTGCTATTGGAATTTCCAATAAGCGTCAGCATGCAAAAACCACACATGCAGAGATACGATCGGCCGCCGACCAAAGCTTTAATTCTTATTGAGGCGTATAAATGCGAGAATACGATGTCGTACTTTCCAAAATGCTCTTATACATAAAGCTATAGAGCTAAAAGCATGAGTTTCCCCTTGTATAAATCTTCCCAGCCTAGGACATGCAATGTTAAAAAGAAACAACGCGTAATGGTCCGGTAATGCTTACACGCATTACGCGTAATGCTTACCGAATATATCCGTAAGCATTATTTTTCCCGTTGGGTTGTTACTCTCGATTTCAATTGTGGCGCTCAACAACAGAAACTGAAGCGATACCGTACGCTAGCAACCCCCTTCATGTTATGTAGCAGCAAGTGAATATGCATTATTTGTGCATGTTCGCTTTTTTTTCTTACCGCATTGCAATTCGTTCTTATGATCTGTTCAAGTTAGTACATAAAGTCACACTGTATTGAGCCGGGCGTGTTTGTGGTATTCAGAGCGTGCATGATACGTGCACGAGATTTTACGTAACCGCAATATTATTGTAGTTTGCGGGTGTAATCAGAGATTGAATAAGTCCAATCAACAAATGGTTCATGCTGATTTGGCGCTAAGATAGATAGAATATAATTGGAATTGCTGAATTTAGTTACTTTTGTTTATTTTTAGTTTGTAGAGTTATAATGGTGGCCCATTTTTAAGTCAATCTTTTTTATACATGGCTAGTAAGAAAATGAAAACAAATTCGCAGATCTGTGAAAAATTAAAAAAAATACATACAAATTACAATTCTAATTTGCTTACACAGGTATATACAGGAGGCAGCATAACACTAAAAAAATGTTTGTTTATGTTTCATGCAGATTATCTACAAGCGGTTAAAACGTTTTATCGAATCTAACTAATATTTTTCGGTCTTGAGGCAAGAGTTATTGTTGAAGATTCTATTCAAAAATTAACCTTAAGAAAGCTTTCCGTCACTTCGTGAAACCGATTCTTGATTGTAAGACGATTTTTAAGGTTTAACAGTATATGCTGAATATAAAAGATTTTTTGTTTTGATTTGATGAGCTCGACCATGCTAAGAAACTATTTGCCGAAAAAAGCTATTATTATTTTTTGCATTATAAGCTAAACTATTTTTTATTGCTTTAGAAAATTCCACAAAATAGGGTTTGTTTTTGTTTGCTTCAAGATTCGTCGTGTTGCATAAATTCGCCCGACTAATTTTCCCAAACCGCATTGTTTTCATTTGTGTATGAATTATTCAAGCAGCCAACAATTTGAAAAAGCTTAAAAAGAATAATGCTGATATACATATTTCTTTTTTGAACACCTTTATTTGAATTATAAGGGCTTAAGTTTAACTGTATTTTAGGTTGTGAATTTTTAATAATTATAAGTGTGAATATAACAATAGGCTCCACATTCAAGAATTATTGCGGTGTAATTAATGTAACCAGCCTAAAAGGATTAATTTCTCTAAAGACTACGCCAGGATTTTCCAAGAATTGCAGGTTTTTCAATTATTTTACTCTGCCGACAATTTCTTTTTGGCCGATTATATAATGACGAAATGACTAGCCAAATACATTCATAAGGACTGGCAATGTAAAAAGCTATGCAATGTATACAATGCACAATATAAAATAAAGGGTGGCTGATGAAAAACGCTACCCAAAAAATATAATAACTTTTTTTCTGTACAATTATTCGGTTCAATTTGTTTTTATTTTACTGATTAGTCTTGAAGTTTAACAAAAATGGGCGACTGGGATAATGGCCGCTATCACGCATTAAAGAGAAGAAGTACACCAAGAGAATCTAGGTGTACATTTGGCGTCACTCTTCTTAGCAGATGGACAGTAATGAGGCTCGTAAACAATTTTCCCGAGCGTGGGACAATCACAAGAAGGCATGATTCAATCAATTCTGTAGCTGTTACCATACAAGCTATTCCCAAAGCTTCAATAAGGAGTTTTTCTGCTCAAATAGATATCACCAGATAGTCGCTAAAGACAGTTTGGCACAAAGATTTACACTTATGTCCTTATAAAGTTGTAAATCCTAAAATAATAAGAAATTGAAGTATCTTTCAGAGCGAAGAGTAAAAACTGATTCTGAAAATGGTGCATGACTTAAATGTTAATGAACTTAGTAATCTGGAGGTCCTGCAACTCTTTAGCACCGAAGTTTGTCAACCCTATTGGGGTAATATGCACTATTTAGGAGAGCAACTTTGCGAGAAATGCTAATTGCGTAGCTTTTAGTGGCATTAATTGGGAGGCTGTTTGCGGAGCACCAATGGTTTGACTGAAATTAAGAAGCATCGGATGTTGACTTGATGGTAAGAAAAACTTTGAGCTGGTGTGCATATATTAAATGGGAAATATCATATACAACACACGATGGGTTTGACAAAAAATTGTTAAAAAATGTAAGCCAAGATGACTACCTAAATGTACACCACAGTTGACATGGACTTTCTTAGAAATAAGATCTTGATATTTCACATATTGTAAGCGATCGTGAAGGTAGGTGCTAAACCACTTTAGTGATGATTCTGCAATCCCAAATTAATGCAGCTTGTGGATCGAAAACAAGAGAGGTTAACTTTTAAATTTAACTTCACTATAATTTTTCGAAAGTGTGTATAGACATCGTCAATTTGTTGACCTTTGTGCATTTTCAAAAACATGCTATTGCTCGTATAGTCAAGTATCAACAAGAAGAGATAGTTTGCCATAAATTATTCTGTTGACTAGTTTGAAAATTGGGGAAAAAATGGGAACAGATTAGGGATAGAATCGAATTTATATTGCCACATTTATTAATTGGCGTAATTTAAGAAGATTTTCAATACGTTCGCAATGGCCTGGAGTTGAGAGAATAGTGATAAATATATTTTTTTTCTATATTGTTACATCTTCAGCAAAATTTAATTGAGACGCAGCTGATATTTGATAGAATGTTCGAATACTGGCTGGAGAAAAAATTTGAAAATGTTTAGTAAAAAAGTCGCAGATCTCCTGAATTATTTGTTTCGTTGGGTTTAGAAAGAACATATATGGTATATTTTGCTCTTACTATCGCATTGCATCATAGTTGATTTCGGAACTGTAATAGAACCTAGATTGACGTAACGGAAAATGCATGGAAGCAGGCGCTATGTACTGTAGCATGCAAAGCCATATATTATAGTCAAGTAAAAGTGAAACTACATTTCAAATGATTTCTGGATTTGAACAATTAAGGTCATGGAAATTCTTAATTTTATTGCTGAAATTTTACTTCTTAAAATTTTAAATTATTGAAAAGAAATTCAACTTGAATTTGGCTTGAAAACCGTGATCCTATTTTTTTGAGAAACACCGCTCTACTCACTTAGCTGCAGGAGTATATTGGAAAGCTGTTGTTATTAAGGCTAGTTCAATGCCCTGTTCCAAGATTATGTTCATAGTAGTAGGGGCTATGTTACATAGGAGTTGAGACTATGTACAAAGCCGCAAAGTCCATAATACAAAAGAACTTGATCCTCGTAACTCAGGTAACATGTATATGTAGCTTAGGCAAATTATATATTTTGCTTTGTTACATATTTGTATGCGCTATGTAAATGTTTGGTTATGGCGCATAAAGCCATATTTTATAGCTCAGAGACCTATGCACCATGAATGGTGACCATGAATGCTCCGCTACGTTACATAAGAAAATGTGCAAAGTATATCGAGATATTATAGAGCTTGGAGCTGTATTTCACAGCTCGTAGTACTAACTGCATTGCTTGTGCGATCATAAATGCTGCGCTATGCTGCATACGACTACGCGCTATGAGGTAGTGTTTTGTATCCTACGCACGGGAATCATTAAATAAAAATCAATATTATCGTTAACGGGATGAGGCGATTTAAAAAAACACTTTTAGGTATGATATACATTCGCCAATTCAAGCTTGCGAGATTAAAAAATCCGAAAATTCAAATAAGATTTACTCACTGTCTGTTAATTTTGAAAAGGTAACATTTTAGCTCGGAAAGGCACAAAAAGGGATTGAATAACGAATTAGAAAAGTGTGTAATCTTTGAAACTTAAGTTGGCAGCAGGTATCAAATCAGGGACATGAAAGTGGACCTTTTCTACAAGACAGCATAGTTGGCTGTTCTGATTTACTAGTAAATTATACAACAAAGTATTTTTTCGACTAATATCTTTCAAGGGAATATGTCAATATATTTAACGGCATTTATGTAGCGCTGAGCTAAATCTTTTTACATACAAAATCAAACTAAAGCTAAAAAATAATCAATTAAAATCATCGCATAGTTGAAATAATTTATCGAGAAACTATTCTGTGAGCTCCAAATATAACAAATATTTTAAAATTTTTCTGATTATTTTCCGAGTTTAGAGAATAATTTTTGTTACGGTGAGTGATGACAGAGTTAAATTCGAAAAGAGAAGTAGGATAACGTAGCGGTTGGTGAGAAACATATTTGACGATGCATGTTTCAATACGAACAAAATTCACGCTATTTAAATTTATATTCTTAAAAAAAGTGTACACTCAAAGAATTGATGAAATAACAAAAAAGATCGTTTATTATATTTGATTGAATTTGATGATTATTTCTTCTGAAAAACAATTTTTTAAAAATTCATAAAGCAATTGACTTTACAGGCTAATTAGCTTTTAATACCAGGAATAAAAACAAAAGAAAAATGAGAATGTTTCGTGCAAATAGGATTGCGTCTTTTACTTTTTGTCAAAACCTTATGTTAGATTCAACAACGCAGTTTGTATTTCGATTATCCACCACCATATGGCTTTTTCAATCCGAAAAAAAACATTCAAGCTCATGTCTAGACAAATTAATATCATGAACTACTGACAACTTTCAGACTTCAAATTACCTTTCCAAGCTAATCGCTACATTTCTGAACATTTGTGCATTGACTAAATTAAATTCATCAAATTGATAAAACAATCTCCAAATACAAATTACTCGGTTCGCCATGAACTTAATTATTCACCAAAAATTCGAAGGGTATACAACGTACCATTATCCACTCTAATCCAACGACACTGAATCTATCGAACTCCAGTCATAAAAACATAGATTCATGTTAAGTTTTTTTTAAAAAAATATCCATGGAAAAAAAACTTCACCAAATCATCTGTGGTACATTTTTCTTCCATTCAATCATTTTAATGTAACTTGTCAATTGAACATTCTTAATCCCCCAAAAGTCTTATTAATGGCACTACCCGGTCTTTTGGCTACAGCAGTAGAATTTACTTTATGATTGTCGTGATCGTAGTGCGAGCTGACACTAGGCTATAACGGCTGAAATGTTGTGAAAAGAATAAATAAGACCACACGTACGAGAGAAAATGTATCTTAACTTCTAAAAATGGCTTGTTCCTATAGAAATCGCAAAAAAAATTGTCGTCATCACTGAAAACAGAATATGGAACGCGGAAGGCAATGAAATTACTCAAAAGATATTATTTTTTTACATTCGCCGCTGGTAGAAATGGCCCATGATTTACGTGAAATCTGATTGCAGCCGAAACAATTTTATAGAACACTTAATGCATTTTTCGTTGTTTATTTTTGATCCAGGTTCGATTGTTATTGTTTTGATTTTTCATTGTGTGGCTTATAGTGAATAGCTGGCCACGCATTTCAGCATCAGATGCTTAAATGATTAGGCAATGTAAAAATGCATTAAAGTTTGGGTTTATGAGGTCAATCGTGTACATTCAAATTCCGAACAAGTGGAACAATGCGAAGAGATATTCGCAAAAGATTTCAAGTTCAGTACTAACAGCGCGATGGGTCATCTTTACATCAATCTGGATGTGTGCTACGTACTGATGATATATCTTCCGGAAATAATAAAACAATCAAATTGGTCGTTTTGTGAAATGAAACATTGTGGGTTTGAGTTTGCGGTAACGCCTACTGCATTCCCCGAGTCGGACTCAAATGGCGATAGCTAGCTAGAATTTAGCTTGAGTTTTGTCCAAATACCATTTACAAACAGGCAATCTTTTCATTGCGATTAATTGAGAAAATTCGAAATGATTCGTCGAAAATAGTATTTCGACAAAAATGAACAATTGGGAATAATTTAAAGTTAGTCTATGTCAGACCAAAATTCAAAAGCTGTCTAAAACTCGACATGAAATCAATATCGTATAAAGACAATGGTCACTTGAAGTTTCTTCCTGTTTGCACACGTAAATAATTCAATATCTTTAACTTTATTCTACGATATCAAATACTCAAATGCTGTTAATGTGTAATATGATACTATTCACTCGACTAAATTTTCTGTTCACAACTAAGTGATCTGCCTGTACAGGTGATAAATCTACCTGTGCCCATTCAATAGAGATCCATAGCTGAATACAACACGAGACCGAAAAATGAGTCTCGAAGTTCCATTATTTGTTTGGATCTATGAAAGAATGAGCAGCGAAAACACGGTAGAGACAAATACAAAAAAATCGATGCGTATCTTTATTGTTGCATGCATGAACGAATGTAGAGTCGGATTTCAATTTGGGTTTGTAGAATAAGTTGGATTGTTCTTTTATTTGAGTTACATAGAGTAATAAATCCTTTTCTGTTGGTGTGTTGTGAAATTTTATTTTTTTTTTCAAAAAATGTCGCTGTAAAATTAATAGGTCAAATTAATAACTTGGTCAGAAAAGATGTAGACTTTTTTGTTTCCTTCCGTTTTTTTTTTGTGAGCAATGTAGTGAGGAAAATATAAATGAAAAATTATTTCAATAACATAATTTTTCATGTAGCAAATTCCAATCACCAAAAATTGTGAATTTTGATAGTGAAATTAACTTAGACAAATGCTACTGATATTCTTTGCAGAATAACTTTTCCCTATATATGCAAATATTGTTTTTCATAATTCATATATCTTTATACATAGATTGAGCTTAATTTTCAGGATACAATGATGTCAATTATCTTTAATCCTTTGACACCAGCAAGCATTTCGGTTATATCTTAGGTACCCTTAGAATCTCATGTAGAAATTACATTCTAAGGACAAGACTACATACTTAGATATCGAGATGTTTTCAACTTTGCGCTCTTTAAGTGCCTAACAGTAGGCAAAGAAATTTTGTGAAATTTCGGATTGCGATCAATTCTCATAGAGTCATCAAATTACCACGAAAATTGCAGAAGATGCTGATGTTTGTAGAACTAGATTTGTAAAATTTTTGATGAATATACTAGGAGCTCAGAAATCCTCCAAATCCTTGATCTTCCTGTTTTTTTTTTCACTTTTTAGGAAAAAATGTCACTGATTGGTAAATTTGATGCTCTGCCTTTATATTCGAAATGACATTTTTAAAATTCCTCATCGCCCAGGAATGGAAACCCTTCAATAAATTGTCCATTTTTCAGTACCCGAAATTTTTGTTCACGAGAAATAACGACCCAATAATCAAATCCAAATGAAATTCGCAGAATGTATTTGCTTCAAGTAGGAACACGTCTAATAGAAGTTAGTTGTTTTCACATAGTAGATGCATCTTCTTCTTCATGTGCAAGTTCACATAGTAGATGCATCTTCTTGCAAGCCAAATTTGGTATTTAAAAATTAGAATATAGCTGATAGCTTTCACAATATTAAGATACTTGTAACGATACTGAAAAATCACCGCTTTAAAGTCACTGATGGGTGAACAAGATTAGGTAGATGGAAAAATCAAGCCAGCGGAATTCACTGTTCTTTCAGAAAAGAGTCGTGGAAATGGTGATACCACAGCAAAGCTCTGAGCTGATACCGATTGGAGTCATGATTATTACTGGAAAAATGCCTATGGCGCTTACGTAACGACTACTGCGTTCCTGAAAGCCATAGCCGACACTGAGGCAAAATTTGCCGAAAATTTAGCTGCCCTCACCGCTATCCTTGTTTACGCTGTCCAGAAGAGCCATCCTAAGGATATCGGAATTGCAGTTGGCTATGCCCAAGTTCAATGGCAAAGTCGGCGAGAAACGTCTCTGAGGTATTTGATAAAATTTTGCATTCGGCTGATGTAACAAAAAATTAGCCAACTTCAGAAGATTGTTGTACCGTTCAGCAAGAACCTTCTTTAGAACCTTCAGAATAAAAAAAACACGAAGGAATGAAGAAAAAACTCCATAAAAAATTTGTTATATAGCATCAACCTTCGAAGAAGTTTACTAAGATCTGAAAGCTAGGACATGGAATTATGATGACGAACTATTGCAGCAATTCGTGTCAAACATACAAACAGCTTTGGTTGTGGAAGGATGAGCAGAACGAAGATGGTCGATATCGTAACTGAAGTAATTCAAAAAGTAGCTTTGATTTTTCTGCCTGATTGCGGAGTGTAAGTATGTAGCCCCTAAGTACTCCACAGCCTAACTATTTTGCAGCCTGAAACCGCATTGTAAATACCGTTGTGATCCGATCTACCATAGTGATTTTACCTGCCAGCCCATCAACAAACTCTGCTGTTTGACTGCCTGCCGTATACTATTGTATGGATAAGCGAGGATTAGCTGCTGTTTAGAGGCTAAACCTGCGGACCATTGGAGGCAATATCGAAGTAAACTGTTCACAAGAAGAATGGGGCTCTCGAAAAAGTGTCTTTAAGCTGCTTCATGTGCTATAAGATGGAGCACGTGCATATAAGATGTTCCAGCTCTGAGAAAGAATTGCTGCCAGTCAGCATAAAGACCGTACTGAGTCAACCACAGACGTCCACTTCAAATATGTCAATGGCCGCATCCTATGAAGATGAATATGATGATTGTCACATCTCCCTCAAAACTTCTGATGTATTGAGTGTTTCGCTTCAAGGGTATAAAAAGGAACCTCATAAAAGCTAGCGGATCAATTTTATTTATTTTATGTTATATGAATCAACGAAACAAAATATAATTTTTTTTAATTTTAATTATTTTTTTTTTAAAACAGCTTGAATCCAATCATTAAATAGATGAACGAAGAAATTGAAAATACTGCTGAACATAAATTCAACTTGGTTGATGGGCTAGACTTTAGAGCAAGCAATGGTTCAACTCTTTCTCTCTGTTCACTTTCGGATGATAAAAAAAAACTTTATTGGAATATAACATGAATAGGCTGGTCACCATGGAAAATAGACTGCATGGAAGAAAGACTTCGGCATTGGCAACCTGAAAGCTGTAAAAATTATGGAGTTCGTCCTTCATTGCATCCACTACATTATGTGTTCTACTCCTGTAGGAGCTACCGAGAAAAATTACACAGCACACCTAAAAAACGGTGCCAGTCAATGCCATAAACATTGACGATTTTGGGTCACTACCATCAAATGAGAAGCTTTGTTTTATTTATTGTGGACCTATTTACAAAGTATGTTAAATTATATCCAGCCAACCGCACCAGCACCAAAGAAACAGCTGCAGCAATAGAGAACTATTTTAAATAGCACAGTCATCCCATATGATTAATTTTATGGTATATTTTCATGTTTTAGAGATACTGAGTTGGCGTCAATTGAGGAATCAGATTGTAAAAGAAAACGATCAATTTGAGCAAAACATTATCAATGTCAATTTCCATTTCATTCAAAGGCCATACCAGTGAAAATCAGCTTTACGCGACATAAAAAGTACTGAATTTCGTTTTTAAAAGAACATTATAAGAACAGAACAACATATTTTTAGGACAAGTGGAAAACGGCTTTGAACAAGATGTACATACGGAAGTAATGCACCATTCAAGAAAAGGGAATATTCCGGAAGTTAAGACAAAGCAATGCTCTATTTATGGCACAAGGAATATTATTGAACTACGACAAGGAACAAAGTAGGAGAATGGATAACCCTTTTGGAAAGCACCATGTAATCGTCATTGTAGACTTTTGAGACATTTGAAAGTATGCAAAGTGGAGGAACTGAAAACTGACAAACATGTGTTATTTGTCAGTTCTTAGGTCATAAGTGAAAGATTTTTTTTTGAATTGATAGTTAATAAATTTTAGAATAATATTTTTGGGATAAGCCTAGCACCAAATGTGAGAATTTTATGTGCACTAGAAGCAAAAGTAATGACACATTTGAAAATAATTTTGAATCCTGAGTGAATGTTTGTTATTTGAAACTTTTGATAAAACCGTAGACTCTTGGCAAATTTTCTTTCACCTGTTAGCTTGGACTACCCAGCCCTTTTGTAGATCAAGTCTTCTCTTGGAATATTGCAACGATTCTGTTACGTTTTTGTTATTTCTATGTTGCGATGCGTAATTTTTTTGAAATGAAGTTCGTCCGCAGTGTTTGGAAAAGCCTCCCCTTAAAGTTTTGATAACGATTTTCTTTTTCAAAAAACTTTAATTACTAAGACAGGATATACAAAAAACGGGCACATCGAATTTAAGAGTGTGCGTTCACTCAAATTTAATATGGGGTATATAAGTGACTAATTGTGATAAGCTGCTAAAAACGAAATTGAATTAAATTTTTTTGGCATATAAGGTGCATTCGGTAGTTTTTCTTCCGAATTTCAACACAAATTCATCCAAAAAGTTTGAAACATTGTTGTTGTTTACAATTTGCTCAAGAATATCTTTTGTTCACGTTTCGAAATATCAGAATTTATGAACTTTATTATTGAAAACAATTATAACAAACAGTTAAGCTCTGAATAAATCCTGATTTTTAAATATTTTTCATAATGGATACATTGTAGTATTCGATTTATATTTTCTGCAATTATCATTAACGTATTTTTACTATTTTTTGAAGGAAATTAGTATTAATATCGTTTTGCCCAAGTTTTCTTCTTTTTTTCATTTATATGATTAAAGAAGATAACCTCAGGTGTGCGTGATCCGATTGAGCTGAAATTTTCAGAAGACATAGATGTATATAAAGACTAGAACAATGATTAATCAAAATTAAGATGTCTTTAACCCTTCGACGGAGGCGATCATTTTGGTGAATTTCCAGGTACTCCCATATTTCTATGTAGAGTAAATTTTTACCAAAAACAAGTATTGAAAATAAAATCTAATAATACTATATGCTTGTCCATGACAAAGGATTGGAAATTATAAGCCCTATGTAAGTGCTGTGCGAATTTCGATTTGTCATAACTTCTGACAGAATCATTCAATCATCGTCAAATTTGCAGAGCGTATTGATGTTGACTAAAGCTATACATACCATGCAATTAACATTGTAGCTAAGAAAGGCATGTGAAAGAAAAATATTTTGCTTTTTCAAATAAAACTCAAATTATTGACAAGTTTTAACTTTTAACTAACCACCATGCCAAATTGAAATATTCAAAATTTTAAAAAAAATTTCGCCCACAGTTTCCGATTCAGCCAAAAAAATTAAACAAAATTCACATGGTAGCTGGACCTTACTGTAAGCCAAATTTGATAGAAATTTGGTTGAAAAATTAGGATAGATAGATATACGAGTAGATAAAGAAATCTTGTAAATTTGCTCAGCAAAATAAAGCTTTTTCCCCTAAAACTTTTGATGCAGAGATGAAATTAAACCGAAATTCATATATTAAATGGACCTTATTGGAAGCTCCATTCCATAGGAATTTCATTGAAAAGTCACGAAAAGTCTGACAGCTATGGTAATTTTTGTAATTTTTTGATATGTCTTTACTAAGTGATGTTGGCATTAAAGTTTCAAATGGGAATGATCCTGCAATGAAAATTAGCAACAAATATTCAGATTTCGAAAATTGGAAAAGTGTTGCGGGTGGTAGCTCCAAAATTCTTTTTGACATTATAACTTCCAGCGCAGTGCAAATTAGCAATTTTTTTGCTTGATTTGCAAACTCATGGTTGCCAGCACCAAATATTTTCGTTAATATTGCAAGCACAAATCTTTCCATTATATTTTCACATTAAAAGCATTCACAATAAAAATAAGCAACCAATATTTAAATTTTCTTAGTTTTGTATATATATTGGATGGCAACTCCAGACATGAATCTTTCGATGATATTCTCAGATGAAAACAAAATTTTATTTTATGGTAGATTTATGGCTGCTACGTTGGAAAAGTGCTGCCAGCACTGAACATTTGCATCATTTCTGGTATAAGAGATGCTCTCATAAATGTGCTATATGATAAGCATCCTATGAGGAAAATACGTTACCAGGGTTTCACTTTCCCAAAATTTCCAAATTCATACAAATGGTTGCCATGGAAACGTTTCTATTCTTCGGATCAAAGTCATACATTACGTTCAATAGTCACTTTTTAGTCATTCAAAGAAAATTTCTTCGAAAATCAATTTTTTTCAAAATTATTGTTTGTTTAAAGGATTTTTTTTTTCAAATTGCAAATTGCAAAAATACGAACATGATTTAACCTTAAGTTTTTTGCTCCATTATTTTGAATAATTTCAAATCAATTTTGAAATAAATGTACCCTGTCTTAAATTAGGAAATTAATTCAAGCTTATCTAGTTTGTTTGAGAATTTGAATTTTATTTGAGTTTTTAAGTCTGTCTAAATCGCGTTGGAAATTACTATTGAAATTTAGTTTTAAGATCTGGGGCTAGCCAGCATTATAATAAAACAGAGTGTTGCAGTCAAACTCCTTTTGGTTTGAGTTTAGTTTTGAAAAATGGTGCAAATAAATTATATTGTTCTGATATTTAAATATGCTTAAAAAATAATAACTTTTGAAGATCGATTCCTATTTTAGTGGCAATAGTATTCTGTATCATAAATGATATTTTCCCGTAAATCTGAAACAACCGTTGACTACTTTAAACGTGGTCAAAATATTTTTAACAGTACTAGATTACTTAAAAATAAATTCATTCGATATCAAGGAGTAAACTTTTTACTGATTCGTGTATTTGAACACACATTGCTTAATGATATCAGTTATTATTTTCTACGCTTAAAACTTGTATTTAAATATTCACACTCTTTTCACCACGGAAAATATATTAAATTATATCTTTTAAAGTAAAAGCATAAAATGTCAGTATTTAAATTCATTTCATGATGATATCATTCGAAAATGGAAATGTGCCTTACACGTGAGATATATCAAATCATAAATATTTCAGATTATATAAAATCTACATTAACGTCAAACGTATTTTAAGGACCTTCATAAAAAGTTATATCGAATAAATATATTCAGCACATTAGCAATTTGACAAACACTATATATGCTAACTTTACTCGCCAGCATTCTACCTACACAAAGCTCTCCTAAATGACAATCTACAGCGTTCAATATGAATAAATCCGCAGACACATTCATGCTATACACCATCATATTAATGACTTCAACTAATAGGTAATTTTTCAATATGTTCATTAGCATATTGTTTGCAGATAGGCATTTGAATCGAACTGAAATCAAATTGACCGAACATAAAAAAAAATACATAACAAAACTCAAAGAAAATATAGTCTACAGCACTACGGTAGAACTCTGTTGTGTACGCTGAGGAGATAAAACGACTATCGAGAGAGTGAAAAAAGTGTCTGAGTAATCTGAAACTCAATAAAATATAAAGCCATGGACCATTTATAAAATTGTATCTTTACTATCGTCACACCACTACATATCCAATGAGCCCGAGTTTCATGAAGATTGTTTATGAAAGAATGGGTAAGGGGATCTGTTGCCAGCAGCTCCAACATCATTTGTCCTTGAAGGTTAATCTCTTGAAACGGAAGTATAATATTGTTACGAACGAACGAATGAACGAAAGAACGCCAGCGTTACTTTCAGCTGACGAAATATTATGAAGTGTTTTACAGATGAAAGAGTATTGCCAGACCTAAGAAATATTGAAAATATCAATTAAGAAAATGAGTTTTTTTTTATATTTTTGTGGTTATTTGTTACGCAGAATTTTTTTTTTTTAGTTTTTCTTGCTCACCGTAGTTATTATTAGTTTTCATTGCTTATTTATTAGTTGATTTTTTGAAGGACTTTTGAATGATATTTAATAATGCACGAAATAAGGGGAAATTGTCTTTACGGTAAGTTCTATTGTTTTACGACTATTCTATGGTTGTTATTATCATAGCGATTTCAAACATTTCTGCTAGTTAAGCCAGCAGTGCTTGTTTCTTATATTAAACTGCCCTTGACAACATACCATTGGTCACCTATCAGCCGTCAGCTATTAACGGTCAGCCACTATCTGTCAACCATTAACTGTTCCTCTGACGTTTTAATAACAATATTAGCAAATCTAAAATATTCATCCTACTCATGCAATTTCAATTCCGAATTGCTTTAAAATTCATTGGCGATTCGATAATTGTCTTGTGGTTGTTTTTCACTTATTCTTCGTCTAGGTTTTTTGCATGCTTGACTTCGAGTTGATCTAAGACAAGTAATGTCTAATTAAGTGGGTGAAAAATGCTTACAGCTTTTCAAGTTCATTTAAAATCAAAATAAAATGTCGATGAAAAAACTCGGACAGATATCGATCGCTGCCAAGAGATACAATAATAATTGGCACCTTTCGAAATAGTCGTGAGGCGCTGAGAGACTGAAAAAAACCGATCGATAAAGTAGCTGTCGAATGGACGTGCAATAGGTTTGTGGTTAGTCTGCGATTGAAGTCGTTGATTTTTTTCTTTGCGATAATGATAGTGTTGGAGTCGTATATGGTGTGAAGTAAACGGCAAACTAGTGAATATTTCCACCCACGTGCCGATGTTTTCATGAAAATTATTTTTTAAGTGTCAGGTACGGCGTAGAAATCGTACTTGAGTTATTGGTAGAATTTGTATATTAAATACTAAATGGCGTTAATTTGACGTTAATCTATTGTGCATTGAAAAAAAACTGCAGCCCACTGGCTTATATGTACATTCAGTGAAAATTACCACAAAATGTCAGAAACAGCAACCACGTATTTAATTCTTGGAAAAAAAGCAATATTTCATGCTTAATGACTTCAAGTACTGCAAAATTTACCACTAACTGAAAAATTACTCAATTTAGGCTCGGTTTTTACATGGAAAATCAGCTGCTTTTGGCTCGATTAGTTTAAAATGGATGCGTTTGACTAAAAAACTTGCGGTTGACCGCATTTCAGTTGATCGGTTTTTATGAATCATCAAATTTTCTACGTATATAAATCGTATTTTATTAAAATATCGTTTATCATTCCCTGTGAGGCCAGCTGCTGTATATTTTTCATTTAAGTGAATATCAACTGAAAGTATTCTTTCAACGTCATTTACACTAAGTTTACTAAATAAATTTTATACGTCTTTCAAATATGGATATGATAATACATATTTTGTAATTTTTAACCCTATGTGTGCGCTGGGTGCCTAAAAACAGGTAGAGCAAATTTAAAATATTTTGAATCACGATAACTTTTACAGTTTACAGATCGTTGTGAAATTTAGAAGACGATGTGTCAGTGGTGCTACCTTGAAAACCAACCAACAAAAAAATTTGATTTGACACTATAAATTCCGATTCAGTCACCAGATTTTGACGAAATTCACACAGTAACTGGACCATACTTTAAGCCAAGTTTGATAGAAATTTGACTGAAAAATTAGGTTGGAACTGCCAACTATGGTAATTTTTGTGAAAATTAATTTAATTTGTTAATCTTTGCAAATTTGCTCAACAAAATAAAATTTGTTGCGCTATAGCTTCCGGTGCAGTCAAAAAATCAAGTTGATATAGTAAATGGACTTTAATATTGGCAAAATGTGGTAGAAATTTAATGATAAGGCTGCCAGGTAGAGTGGTTTTTCTAATTTTATGACATTCCTTAACTAAACGATGTTATCATGAAATTTCAGCACAATGAAATTTTGATAAGTCGATGTCTTCTGCGGGTAGTAACCCTAAATTTCTTTTTAACTCTTTAATTTCCAATGCAGTCGTCTGATCGAAACAAAACTAACAGTGTACAATGTGCAATGACAATATGCTACCAATGTTTTTCCAAGTGTTAGAAATTATTAGGACAGCAATCCTTAACACTATTCTATCACTATAATTTTCGACGAAGTCATCAGATGAAAACGAAATTCAGAGAATACATTGTTTTTTACGTAAAACAGCTGTGGTAGACGTTTAGTTACAGTGCTGGTAAAGTATTCCAATCACTGATAGATCTCTTACTTTAAGCTATAGAAGATACTGCTCTCAAAGTTTAAAATCAATAAGTGTAACAAGAGTTTTGGAATTCATGCAAGCGATAACCCTGAAAACCTTTCCATCCTATGAGTTTCAATGCATCCTTGAGATTAAAGAAGAAGAAGAAAGTTGACTGTAATAAGGAGCACATGTGGTCGAATGCGCACTCAAAATCTGCATGATATCTTTACTTTTCTTCGAACATTAGTTTTTCTAGCGGTTCTGATGCGCTATAGCTTTTTTAATTTATTGGCAATTTTCTTCCTGGCAATATTCAGTTGTGGAGGTGGTCTCTCAACATTTGGATACCATGATTACGAGTGTCTTTAGAACTTTACCCTTTGACAACCAAAATTTAAGACCCAAAATGGATTATGGAGCTCTCTTTTCTTCCCTTATATTATTCTTCGTTCTGTACTACATTCAGTCTGCTCATACACTTGGATATGCCGTCTGACAATGGGACTTTACATATGCTACAGATGCAGGGAAAAGTAGGGCCCAGAAGCTCTTATATTCATGCAGTGTGTGAGAAAGTGCTCTAAATTCTTTTCTGCAGAATTGATGGTCTTGTCTATGGAAGTGATTTTTGTAAAGAAAATAGCCTACTTAAGCTCCATTTAGGGACTTCGCGAATTTTGTAGAGCGCCATTACTTCTTGTAATCTTTTTGTATCGAAGCTAAGGAAATATTTTAATCGTTTTAAACCGTACATATTAAGCCAATAACTTTTCATCTTTTTCATAGTTCATGTTGTTTTACATTTACTTTATATATTACGGAGTGGGATGAGTGTAGGCTAATCAAGACCTTATTTTAGCCTAATTATTATCCCTCTCGTTTCTTTGGTGCCTTTTATGTCCTCCCATATTAACTTGACGCTTTTTTATGCCCCTAATGAATTAAGGGCTTTTGTCGCCTCTAAGAGTATAGCTGACTTTTTTATGTCATTGATAGCCTAGAAAACCGTTTGAACTTCTAACAGTTTTTCGACTTTGACCCTTTTACTGTTCCTTATCTTCATTGTATGCATGGTCTCTTACTTGATTTTTGAGGTGTTACTGTTTAAAGTTTAAGAAAGTATCCACACCTACCTTTGGCTTTGAGGTTATCCCTGTGAGACTAACTGGTAGGGTGTAGGTTAGCTGGGACAGTAAGATGTACTGAGTGAGAAAGCTAAATATGTGGATACCAAACCGAGCTAGAATAGATAAAATATCGACGATGATGATGATATGTTCAAAATGTTGTTATCCTTATTGAGATAGCTTTGGGCAATAGAAGGAAGCATTGACGTTGTTTGGAAATGGTGAAATTATTGTTATTGAGAATGAATGGGTTGAGCTATTATGATTTAATAAGGAAGTGTTTGATTCCGAGTATTTGGACTAAGACTTTTGAAATTGGGCTTTGAGAATAAGTGTGATGTCCCAAACAGTTCAAGTTAGTTGACTTAAAGAAATGGGCAAAGACTTTATTTTTTACTCAATTTGTATGAGTGTAAAGTAATTAAAGTGAATGCACCTACTATGAATGCACCTACTCATGCACTTACTAGCCGTTACGTTTATTTGTGGACTGGAATGAATAAATGGCGTAATCAGCATATATATCATATTTTGAAGTTTATTGAGACCATTATCAGGAGTTTTTTGTGTGATTTATTCCACCACGCTGCTCATTCACATAGGATGATAGACCACACTATTTGTTTGCATAGTCAGAGTATTTGCCTTGTCATCCAAAATGTTTCAGTAGCATTTAGTGTGGTTTTGCTTATACGACTGTTACAGGTGAGTTTCCTGTAGACCTAATCCTTTGCCCTTAATTTTTAGGGTCCGTCTCTGAATTTTCCGTTTCTTGATGAATGACTCTAAACTGAACTTGCATAAAGAAAAATATGGAGCTAAAATCCGAAGAGTTTACATTTTAAGCGAAAATATCAGCCAATTTACTTTGTTAGATAATTTTGATAGTGTCGAGTTGAAATAGCGTTGATAACCTTTTCGGACAATTCATCAAATCACTTAATAATACAAGCAAGATTCCTCGAAAAAAACGTTTAAAGACTATGAATTCTATTTCTGGCTTTCCGAAACATATTTTTCATAATTTTGCCCCTGCTTGGACTTCGTTTTATCATTGCACAGTAAACCGTGTTGTGGTGGTATATTGAAATAAAATGTTCGTATTATATAAGTTCAATATTCGGGTTAGCATTTTCAGCCATTGTTCTATGTCTCTTTCTTTTTGAATTATTAAACTTCCTGAACTGCATTCTTTCTCAAACACTTTGTTTCCTCAAAAGCAGCATTGGTTTATAAAGAGAAATGCTACGTTCGCTATCTTTTTTACTTCGCTAGGATGTTGATTTTTACTTCTGTACCTTGTAATTATTGAGGGGTCATATAATTGTTAGAGCTTCGTCACCATTTATATGATAACTAAAAAACTGTGTTTCATTTGTTTCATAATATTTTATTGAATCGTTTCTTTAATTAGAACTTTGCCTAATGTTTTAAAGATCTCATCTTTTTGCAACATTCGAATTTTTTTTGAGAATTTTAGTTTATTAAACTTTTTTGAGGAATGAGTAAATATTTTAATACATTCAATATGTATAATTACATAATTTACTTCCTCACAAAGTTTCCTTGATTTTAATTCACAATTTAAGTCATTATTATATTAAATTTATCTAGGTAAATAAGCCCAAGACAAAACGTACACAATTATTCGCATTTGACAAAATGACGGATAGTTGATAAATTGATACTTTTATTCAAAAACAATACGTAAAAACGTTTGAGTGGTATCACTCGCAACATTTTCCCAACATCCCATTTACGGATTGGTACCAAAAAAATTTTACCGAAAAACTTCCAATAATTTTTTTTTTTTGTGTGTGCAAAGCTGATATTGTTGGCACTATTTTCTGAATAAAAAAACGTTTGAGTAATTTATTTCCGTTAATTTACTCCTTAAATGTAAAGTGAAATAAATACTTCAAAATCAAAAGATTTAAATCAAGTTACTCGCTTAAGTCTTTCGTTTGCCGTGCATTTTCATCATGCAGAAGTGAGAGCAAGTTTTTTTCGATGCACCATATACTTTTCTGAAAAATACTTTAGATGGAATAATCTAAAGCTGCATTGTATTAAATCAATTTCTAATCGCAATTATTTGTTACACCACCAAATTAGAGGCTAACTTCGAATCTTAACTGAAGGCTAAAATCATACGGTCATTACATTGCAGCTTTGGCAGCAATCCGCATGCCGTTTGGTGCTCGATATCAATCTTTCTACGGTCAAAATGATGGATTTCGACTAAGAGCTTACTCACTACTACACCAACTTCCTCAAACTCTAACCACCGCGATTATAAACAATGAGACAACAGTATTTACAACGCTTAGTTATATCGATTTCCTTCAGTTTATATTAACCGCAGCGATCAACCCACGGATAGTTTGGATGGATAATTGAAATAAGTGTTAGGAAATCGTAGATCTGTGCAATGGCCTATGTGTCACATTTGGCGTGTGATAGATATGTATCTCGAAAAAAGTTTTGATAGCTCGCTGACGTTGATAAGAGAGGTCAGACTAGATTGAATGGTGTGCAAAGACATATTTAATGAAACTTGAATCATTTAGAAAGAATTTCCTTTATATTTCGGCACGTGGAAAAAATGTTGTTTTGGTGCACAAGGTCGACTGAATTATTTTCGAGCTATTCAAAAAGGGCAGTCATAATTTGAAATCAATGCATGTAATCGATTTCGAATTGGTTCAATTGGTAGAGTTTGATGGATGAGTGTGGTTACATGCTTTGATTTGGCTGTTGATTGATGTTGATAAATTTTTTGCATTGCAGAGACATTGATAACATATTTTCGAAGCGCAATTGGACACAGGTGAATTTTCATGGAAACATGGTTTGAATGATGAATGCACAAGAAAAGATTTGTTAGTTTTTGTGGCTATGAATGTTCTTGAAAACTGAAAATGATTTTTCAGCAACAAATGCGATTTGTATTCCAGCGATGATTGCACATTGTTTACATTTACCATTCAAGAAGTGTATTTGATCAGTTTGTTTTTTTTTTGTTTCAAAAAAGACTCACGACTCATAGAAGAATGATCTTTCTCAAATTTAACCAAAACATAATTTTTGGACAATATAATTATTTTCATGTTAGAGATGTGATTGTAGAGCATGCTTACTAGCTGACTGATATTTTATGGAAAATTATATTAATTCGATTTAAACAAAAATATAGAACGGAAAAACTGGAAGCAGAAATCCATGGGCTGATAAGTTATTTAACGCTTAAAAATAGGTAAAAGCGTCGATAACTATTCAAATGGATCATTATTTGGTAAAATATATTTATGCATTTGTATTTAATGATGCTAGAAATATGGTGTTATGTTGTAATATTTTATAATACTTTGAGTGGATAAATTCCTGGTAACGGGTATACCTTTGAGTATCTACGAGCTGTTGAAATAATTTGAATAGATATCAATATAACACTGGCAATATTCTACAGCCTAGTAGCAAAATTAAACAAATGGAAGATTTGGGACTAACTTCAGAGTCTTATTTTGTTTAATTTGTAATTGGGATACCTGACACTTAGCACAGCTGCCAAAACAGAATATTTGTACAAGATTAGCAGTGTTTTTTTTTAGATTGGAATAGGTATCCCGAATGTACAAAAAAAAACGATCTGGAGTAACAGACAAGTTTATTTTATTCCTATTCAGCTGGCAGCAGTGTGTTTATTAGACATTTGGCAGTTTAAAATTCAAATTTCAAGTTTCAAAATAATAAATGTCTAGGTGGAAAATTGGCATCAGGTTAATTTCTTATTAAAACCTGATTGAAGAATATTTCGACTCTTACAATGGGAAATCCATTGACAACATTGATTATTTAATCATACTTTTCCGATACAATGTTTCCTGGTTGCCAGGCTGACTGGAAAATTTTGAGAAATTTATCACAGCAGCTAAGTGTTTCAGTTAATACGACTTATGTAAATACGTTCTACAAAGAGTAGGAGCATGAAATCTACTGTTGCTTAGTGTGCATTGCCGCAATTCTGCTCTTCTCTGGACTCAAAAAAAACCCAGCTATTATAGGCTAGAATATGGTTTAATATACCAACAGTTTTCTGCAAGGAGAAAGAACTGAATTCTTACTAATCAGAAGATAAAGTGAGTTTCTCCAGATATGAGTTTTTATTTGAATTTTTATCCTTCCTCCATTTTCACATACTAGAATATATTTCCTTTAAAATTTTAGCATATGATTCATATTTGGGAGACACGTAGCTATTAATCGGCAAAGACTTATCAGCAGACTAACATAGACACAAAAGGGACTCGTTTTGATGCCACAGTCATTATCTCTCAGTTGGTCACTAAAGTGAGAAAATTATCTGCATCTTTTAATAAACCGCACTCTCTTGTTTAGCTCAAAGAAACATATATCAGTTGGATTTGAAAGGAAGGGTTACCAGACCAAGTGCCATCCTCGCGTGTGCCGTCCTATGAGGCAACGGACCGTAAAAATGCCCACAGTACACATATCACTACGGGATGCACTAGTAACTACCTGATGTACCTATTGCACAGGATGAAAATTGGGCCCAGGACGACCTGCATAAATAACCAGTTGAAGAACTGGTACTTCTATTATAAAGCAATACGTAATAACGTCGAAACGGTATCACTCGTAACATTTCCCCAACATCCCATTTACGGATTGTTATCAAAACAATTTTTTAACGGGTAACATCCAATAATTATTTTTTTATAAGTGAAAAAGCTGTTATTTCGGTGTACTTTCTATATAAAAAATACTTCTGCGAGCTATTTATTTCCGTTCATTTACTCCTCAAGTATAAAGTGAAATACTTCAAACTCAAAAATTTAAATCAAGCTACTCGCTTAAGTCTTTTGTTTGAAGTATATTTTTATTATGCAGAAATGAGAGGCAGTTTCGATGCACGATCAAATATTTATTCCCAAAAATACTTTAGATGGAATAATGTGAAATTCTACTATACTATCAACATACTAATTACCGTGAAATTCCACAGCTGAAGAGAGAGAACTTCATCTTGAGCTGCCCCTGTACTGACCCCTCGTCGCAAGTAAGCATTCCCCAAGGAAGAAGCTACCACTCTATTTTTGAGAAGCTGTACGATGAAAGCTATCAGCCGCATATCAATATCCAGTATCGAGAGTGTGCCAACAATAGCATAATACTTTACGTTGTTAAAGCACCCCTCAATGTTTAAGAAAGTGCCAAGCGTATATTTATTAAGATCAAGAAATTCCTCAATTTGCTCAATAAGGACTTGAAGTGCAATTTCAGCAAACTTCCCTTTGGTATAAGAATGCTGTGACTGTGAGATTAAATAAGATCGACTGAATTTTTAATATAATAGTCAATGGTCCTTTCTATAAGCTTCAGCAGAACAGAGCTAAGATATATTGGACGATAGTCCTTTGGTTTAACACACGAAACTGCTTGAGGGATAAAATTAACTCTAGTTTCCCGTCAGCAAATTTGAACAAACAAGAAGTACATGTACCGGTTATATATATCTATCAGCTATGGGGAAGTTACTTCTAAGGACTGCTGATATGATATGAGAACATCTCGATTCTGATATGAGAACAACTCGAAGTAACAAAATATTTTCGATAAGTAAAAGTAAAACAAATTAAAATCATAATCTGCCAATAGAATGGTTTGAACGAGTTGGAGTAATGCTGTTGGTTATCGTAAATTTATTTAATATTGAATCACCATTTTTAGAATGAATTGCCTATGACTACCTTCAAAATATTGAATTCAGCTTGTATTCAATTACTTAATTTTATTTGAAGCTTTAAGTTCTAGTTTTAATTCTACTCTTTTTTTTGATTTTGGTCACAAGTCCTTTAAGATTTAAATTGCAGTCATTATTATAATTTAACATTCATTATTATAATTTAAGTTTACAACAATATCATGGATTGTAAAAAGACAATATCCGTAAAATGAATGAATATATAAATAAATAAATAAATATCAGCCGGAAAAACACCATTAGGACCCGGAGATTTAAATGGCTCGAATGAGATAATAGTCCAGTTCTATTGAAATTTTGAGGTGCAAAGATATGGTATTAAGCTGATGCCCTGCTCTGTTTGGTTCACCACTTCCCGAAGAGGACAATAATTGCCCGAAAAGTTAGTCTATGAAAACTTTTACACGAAATAGTCCAAATGCCATTAGGGCTAATGATGCATACCATAGTCTTCAGTGCCGAGCTTAAAATCTCACAAAGTTGGTTTGGCTCACTGAAACTCCCCAGAACTGCACTGAAAGATCTCCATGAGAACTTTTCTGCATTGCATACGACATATTTAAAAGCTTTTAGCTTCGTTTTATACAGCGAACATTTATTAGACTTTTTCAGTTGTTGATCTAGTTTCTGTAGTCTCTTCGCAAGGTGGTGATTTCCATATTTTATCATGAGGGCTTGAGATTTTCTTTGGCTGTGGTTGAGTTACACACTACCCTAAATAGAGAGTTGAGAGCACTAGTAAGAGTTTCAATCACCTGATTGTAGCATGGTAGTAGTCGATGTTCCTCAGAGCGATTTCCAGTGAGGGTTGAGCTAGAGATTGGAATAACTTCCAGTCTGTCCTCTTTCTATTAATTAAGGTTTCCTGCTCAGTTCAGCTGCAGACAGCCACGTTGAAAGATATGTATCTATGATCGGATAATACAATTTTCTGTGAAATCATCCAGCCACGGAGGAGATGCGAGTGTCGTCACTGACTAAGGTTACGTCGAGAGCCTCCGTACGATTTGAGATGAAGAAGGTCAGTTTGCTGCAAGCATTGGTGATGATCCCAGACCAGGATGAATGTAAAAAGTTTCTTGCTTCAGCTATTTATGCAGGAGCATTAAAGTTAGCTCCCGGAATAATAGGCACAACAATTCATGCGGCTTCAGCAACAATATCCTTGATAACGTCGCAGTGAGGGCTACTGCAATGATTGTGCCCAATGCGACAATAAAAAACAATAGGATTTTTTATCAATTCCCGCTGTAACAGCCACGTTATCTTCGTCAAAGAAATTGTAAAGAACGAAGACGTTAATAGCAATTTCAATAAAACTACAGGCTTTTGGTTTCCACAGGATAGCAGGTGTTATTACCCTGCATCTATTGGTGCAAAAACCGAAAAATCGATTGCTAGCATCCCATGGTTCTTGGATTAAGATTAGATCTTTCCCTATCTTATACAAGCGGAGGACGAGCTGATGCTATTTTAAAATCTGTGAAGGTTTACTTGAAGCACCTTTGACATTATTAATAATGATTAGGTCAAGTTATCCTCTTCGAATATTTTAGCTGCCTCAGCTTCTTTCTTTATATTTAGAGTTAACAAGGTAGACACCAAACTCGAAAATATTCGTTAACTTTGATAACTTTCAAATCTTTCACCAAATTTAACATTGCATTAAATCTATCTATGTTTAATAAAATATTTATTTATAATTGGTTTTTGCAACACTGGAAACTGATGTCGTTTAAAAATTTTTGTATTTTCGTTAGCCGAATTCAGATAATTATTTACACCAGTGTACATATGAAGCAAAGCGCTTAAAAATAATCTGTTCGAACTGCAACTCAGAATTTTACTCCTTTTCTTCTAAATAAAATCCACCCGTAATTCATCATTAATTTTAGACAAATGAATTTTACCTGCAAATAATGAACAACGATAAATATTGACAGGTTTGATAATTAAAGCTGCATGGCTGTGTTTTCATAGCTTAATGTAAATTTCAAAAACAAATAAAATCTCATTCTTTCATAGCACCTAAACTGTTCCAAAAAATCTCCATTTATTTTTACCCCCGAACTTCATGCTTAAATTTCCAATCATCATATGATTTATTTGGTCATTTTATCGCTGTCATTCATTGTTCTTGCGTAGTTGCACTGATTCAGGCTTCACTCATTCCACAGCGCATCATTCATCAAATCTCAATCTTCATTACAACTGATCGACTCATATCTGCTTCTCTCCATTGTAACGTTTTGCTCGTCCATCCGATATATGAATTTCATCAGAATATGACTAATGATCCTTGCAAAAACTTCTTCGAAAAACCTAAAGTCTTATACAAGCTCATTCTCTGATTAAATCAGTTAATTTCGATGCAAACAATAACGAAACAATCCAAGGGCTCAGGCTGAAATTTCACAAAGTCATCGTCCTGCTTTTTGCGTTGACCAAGCATCATAAAGTATTCGTTCAATGATGATTGTTGATGGAAATTCATTTTTTTTGCATAACTCATTTACGTAAAAAAGAAGAGGATTATTCCCCCAGCAATTGCCAATTTTCACATCGTATTGTGGATATTTGACCCTGGAGTACAATAATATCCAATAAATTCTCACAAGACCGCTTTTCGGTCCCTCCTTCGTATTGTCAGTACATCGGTCGATATTGTATCAAAGTATTGTTACCGATTTTCCATTCTTACCGTTCCGATTACTCGCCCTAATAATATGTATATGATTGGTGTTAATAAAAGGTTCGAATACGCGCAATCACCTCAGGTCACCAACTCCCAGTCAAAGTCATAACAATGCATCAGTATGTCAAATGGTTAATATTGCGAGGCATTGTGTGTCGTCGAAGAATCGGTGGAATCGAAGAAAGACTTTGGAAAATTAGTTCAATGCACTTTTCACTTCCGGCTAGTCGATTCTATGGTGATCCTACTGTGCACACCGCACACTGCGCCGGTTGATTTTTTTATTTCCTCTACAAGTAGCAAGTTCGAAGCAAAAATGTGAAAATAACACATGACCGTAGGCGCATTGTTGCTTGGGATGTTTTTTTCGCTCCTTGTAGGAAGCGAACGGCATTCTATGCAACATTCTGTATGCTAACAATGGATTGACTTTTTCTTTGCTGATGATGTTTTTGCGATGTGTATATTAAAATTGCCATTTCGAATCAGACATATTGAATGCTGTGAAGCCTGGAGAGTGGTAAAGGGTTTTGTCTGGGTTCCTGACTGGATCCTGGTGTTAATGTGATCACAAACAGGGGCTCGCATTTTAACATATTTATCAAGCAGAATTTGTTTCGACTGTTCAGAGTATATACACATTTGATTTCCTTTAATCTGATAAACTCGCAACTCGTGGCGGAACTATTAAAAAAATCAGAGAACTCATGGATTTTTCGAAAAGATGAGCATTATGAGCAAAAATTTAAATTATTTTTTCTATCAATTAAATTCAAAGGAATATTTTTCTTTTAATTTACACACTCGCTCGACAAATCTTTATCAGCTTTTGCATAATCAAAGCAATATATTGCCAGAAATGCTGAACGGAACTCATTTGAGGAAGTAAAGCTATAACTGCTCATTAGACATCAAGAACCTGTAATCATCTCTTGTGATTCTGCCTGTTGATGATCCCGAAAAAAATTATAGTCTAGCAAAGCCACAGCAACTGTGATTGTAAATGAGCGAAGACTTCCATTTGCGCACAGTGCAGCCAACTAGCAGCACTCTCATTATGTGGTCGAGGTCGATAAATATTGACCAAGTCTCGGCACCATTGAGCGCGTACACCTTTGAAACAGGGAGCGAATGATCAAAAACCCTTTTCTCCATGGGAATGTTGTACCTGAGCCATGGACGAACCTATGTGTGTTCTGTGTCCAGATTGCTGGCATTGCACAGGAAAAAAAACATACCAAGTTCAACGTGAACTAATAGAGACCTTTTTACTGTGGATCTTT
Source organism: Nemotelus nigrinus (assembly GCA_947369275.1). Taxonomy (NCBI): domain Eukaryota; kingdom Metazoa; phylum Arthropoda; class Insecta; order Diptera; family Stratiomyidae; genus Nemotelus; species Nemotelus nigrinus. Next base: position 197,841,057 of record OX376372.1, read on the forward strand.
TATCCCTTGATTTCGAAAGAGATTCGTTTTTTTGTTCGATCGTATTGTTCTATTGTACATCTTAGTTGGACATCTCGCCTCTATTCCTTGTCCGATTTAATACGGTCATAACAGTGAGTGAACAATCATGTAATTGGGGGAACATTTGATAGTGTCCCTGCGTTGTCTGCAATCAGAGTGGTTAACCCTTAGTTTATATAGGCGACCGATGATGTTTGAAGACGTTAGAAATGGATTTTGTGCGCGGACGGATTTGCAATTTTCGGTGAAGGATGTCGAGTTAGGGATGATGGAAAATTCTCATACTATATTTTGATTTAGTTTTATTTTTACTTGGACTTTAATTTTTCCAAATTTGTAACATAAATCTGATGTGTAAAAAATGTTGGTTCGAAACTTTATCCTTAAAAGTTAAAAAAATGATTCCAAGTATTAAATCTGTGGATCCTATTTGATTTTTTTTTTCTCTGAAATGCATTTAAAGATCTGCGTGCTAGCCAAAGGGTTAAACATTTTTTCATGCAGCACCTATTAAAGTTTCTTTGAGACAAGACATGAAAACCCTTTCAGCTCTTTCGGGGCTTTAATAAATTTAAATTAAAATCCAAGGAAAAACGTATGGACCCTTGGACGTTACTCGGTCAGCAAAGCGAACAGTACGTTTGATATACACATGCAGCCTGAGATGAGTTTGAAGAATAAAACGTCTGTCTCTCTATGCTTTTTAATGTTTTGTTTTCTCAGGGTCCTTATTGAAGGGGCTAGGTAATCTTCATTGCTTCAGCTTGTCTGACCGATCAAAAGACCGACCGTCTATGAAAAGATTGTGAGAGAGTGTTTTTGTCGTTTTTGATTGTCTCTAACGTTGTGGCTCAGTTTTTCAAATTTGAGTGCGTCTATGTATGTGTTATTAGTTCTGAACGCACATGTACCAGCTTGAAAGGAAAAAGGATATTTATTGAATGTTATGAACTTAAATATACTTTAGAGAATAATTTTATCACCTGATCGAATGCTTTCGCATTCAATATAATTCCATAGGATATCTGATGGAACTTGTGTGCATGTTCGATTTTTTTGCCCTATTACATAAAAGATAATAGATTCTTTAGCATATACATATCCTATCTAGACTCAACGTATCTAGACTCAACTGCTGAAATTGAAAAAAAAGCGAGTAGACACCTGTGGCGCTGAATGAAATTTCAATAATTTTAACGCCAGTAAATTCGAATGTAAACCAGTTTCTGCGACCAAGATTTAATTTTTTATAAATTGCTAGGTTTTCATGTTTTTTTTTTTTATTGCTTTTTGTAAAAGATAGAAATATTAGAATTTTTTGTTCAGTATCTTTAGGATGATCAGTCATTAGATCTGAAAGCAAAATCAGATAAAATCACTTGTTTTGGAGATTGAACGGTTGAAAGCAGAGATATTTTTTTTGGACAAATTGGAGAGTCCAGTGTGATATGAGTTTAAATTAATCTTCACATGTTAATTAAGACTTGAACATCCTAAGTATAAATACAGAGTAAATAGACATAAGTTTACATATTTACATCCTAGGTATAAGTACAGAGTAGAAAGACGTAAGTTTACATATTTTAAGACATGCCATATCTGTTGTGGTAATATTTGAAATAGTTTTTGATGGAAGGTGCAATTTGAAAATAATAGGACAAATAATTTTTAGAAAAAAATTAGATTGAGCCGATCGAATGATCAACTTTTTTACGAAAAGATCTAATTAGCTTACTCTTTTTCATTTATGTCTGATAGCAAACTTGAATAAGTATGAAAATATTGCACAGACTCTCAACAAAATAACATTTTTGCTTCATTATGCAATAAATCTGGCACTCGTGTCCATCTAGCGTAATGCTCACAATTCATTCCATTTTTAGCAGATATACTTTGAACTTAATTTTATAGTAACAATACTAAAGTAGAAATACTTCAAGCAACAATTTTCATAAAAAATTTAAATTACCTAAGGTACAATTTTACTAACCTGAAATAATATGCATCAATGTGTAATCTGAATAATTAGAAGCAGTTAAAAATTCAGTCAAATACTTTCACCGTAGAATTTAATGCAGGTAGTTTGGAGAGATTTTGAGGTATATATTAGGATATTATTAAACAACAGACTGTTGTAAGAAGCTTTCTGAAATTCCTGAGCAATGTTCGAAAGAAATATTGAATGTGGAAACTTTAGTAGTGATCAAAGCCATTCGACCATTCGAAAAAAACTATCAAACTGAATTTAGCCTGATTGGAAACTACAAAATTCTCACAAACACGCTGAAAAGAAACGATATCGAAGCGTAGAAAACGTCGTCATAGATCCCAACACAAAAAATTTCCCAAAGAAATTGTATTGTCGGTTTAGGATGTTTGTTTGTGTTTCAAAATATTTTTAAAAAATATTTCAGGTGGCCTTGCATTTTTGATTGCTTGCATTCCAGCACTATAGCGCAGCATTTGTAATATAAATATACCATTTCATGCGAAAATCCATGTTACATGAACTAGTAGTAAAAATTTATGTTACGCTTTGTAGTGAAAACTCGCATACATGGGATTTTCTGGTACACACATAGTCTAGGCTTCTATTTACATAGTCTCTTTACATAGTCTCAGCTCCCGTATAGAGTTTTGTCTCATATGCACATAGTTTCGACGCATATTAGTGATTGTGTAGCCTAGCGAGCAGAGCGTTGTCTCTTTGAGTCTGGAGTCCGTGGTTTGAATCCAGGTTTAGGCGACTCTTATTTATAATACAATAAAGTTTCAGAATGCAAATGATACTACAAACGAAGATGAAATCTGAAGATGAAAAATTTCGTGCCTGAAAAGTCCACTTGGCTATAGTAAAACAACTTTGCTTTTGCTTTGCTTATCATCAGGGCTATAATTTTTGGTATTAAAGGCTAAAATGCATTGCTTTTCAATCTATTACATATTTCACTTATTCCAACAAAATTTTTGCTATGCATGATCTCTATACATTCAGGTGCTTTAACTTATTGGAGTTCCGGAAACAATTATGCACAGAGCGCCAAAAATATATAAACAGTGAACGTAGGTGAAAAGGTTGAATTTGTACAGGACGATAAATAATTAATTTTTCGTTGAGCAGATAATTCGTACAAAAATACAACTATAAGTAAAGAGAACATTTTCATTAGAGTTAGGCTATGAAACTGTAAGCTCTTCTCATTCAAAGATGCAATTCCGGGATTCATGAATACTGACTTGCATAAATGCCAAAATGGTTAATGATTAGCTCAGACAAAGTTCGCTACAAGGCGTATTTCGAGATTCACGATGTCTCCAAAAACCTGAATTCGCAGTGAACAGCACGATCATAGATTCCATTGAATATCACAATAATGTAAACAAAAACGAAACCACTAGCTTAATATAATTTAATTAACTAAATTTTTGTAGCTTGGAAGACAACCACTTTTTTTTATTTCCCTACAGAAGTAATATATATGTTGATTGGCTAACAGGTATTTATATGGTATTTCAAGAGCAATCTACCATCTCTTTTGCAGTCTGTTAGTCTCATTCGATAGACCGATACCGATAAACACTATGGCAGAGGATAGATTACACTTTACATATCGGTATCTGCTAAGAAATAGAAAAATTTGTAGTTAAAGTATTTGAAGCCTGACAACAATTACGAGGGAGGATTCCTTACTGTCATCTTAGCAGAAGAAACTGACGCACAGTGGGGCAAAATGGCCTTAAAGTTGGCAAAAAATAATATTATAAATTGCAACAGTAAATATGATAAAGAACCAAAATTAAGAGAAATTAAAGTCGTCCATGTCACATGATCGTCATCATATGGAATCGAATTAGTTGACTTGCTGCTGCTATATATATATATATATATATATATATATATATATATATATATATATATATATATATATATATATATATATATATATATATATATATATATATATCTATATATATATATATATATATAAAGCTTTTGCCAATGAAATCAGTGAGCTCAGGTTTGTTTTCATTAATGTTTGATTTTGCATATAAATATTTTTTTGCTAATTAAATCTGTAGTTGGAAATACGAAGAGTATTAATTCAATGTGTTTTTCTTTGCGTTTTAGTAAAATCTTTAAGCGTTCAGTTATGTTGGCCGTAAGATCTCGCCAAGGTTTATACTTCATTGTGTTGTGTGATTTAGCTAGTTTAAAGATCTATAAAATTTGTTTGCCTCATTTCGCCCCCTCGTGTGGTAGGCGTTATTATTGTGCCGTCACTTTCGAAAAAAATTGACAATTTTCGTAACTTTTGTATTTCAATCGATTCTTAGGCCAAAAACTTCTAAGACCTTACTTATAACAAGACAAGAACTTAAAAATGTATTAAAAGCTTCACGTTATCAGGGACTAAACAGTAAAATAAAGCTTTTAAGAGAAGAAATTACAAAACAGAATTAACGCAGTGGTGCATTTGAACAAGATGTCAAAACCAAAATTAGCAAACTTAAATTAAAATTTAAATCCCGCTGGGAAAGAGCTAGTCCAATGGAAGCCAGATTTTTAACATCCAATAGCACATGGCTTAAACCACCTGTCTTCTTTCCATATTTTGCTCAAAATAAACGGGTTCGTCCAAACATTTCATTTGAAGAATAGCAGTTAGAACGAAAACGGAGAATTAAGGAATTTCGCGTAGATACATATGCGACTGAAATGAGATTGAGAGCTTCTGAGCAGTCAGAGGTAGCTAAGTTGATGCGAGAAGTAGCGAGTGTTTCAAGTCACGCTGGCGCTGAAGATTGTAGGCAAGCTATCAGGGAGTTTCTTAAAACTATTTCAATGAATGGAGAAGAAGCATTAAATATGAGTGTTGAAGCAGGCTCGTCGCAATCAGTATGAAATTATTCGGTTGAAAGCCCCAAAATATTCCTTGCATATAAAAACGTTAGAAAGTGTAAAAAAAAACTGTGTCTGAAACTTTATTCAATACTGATTTTCAAAGTTTTCTCAATCCAATTGTTGAACGTCTGATCGAAATGGGTTTGATCGTGGACAAACCTAAACCAGAGTTTGGAAATTTGAATGATGGAAATACTGTCACACGATTTTTTAAAATGCTGGAACTGAAAATGAAACTTTTGCCAACATAACAAAGATTGATGTGGAATTATGTCCATATCAATCTTCGATTTTAAGTTTATGCTTAGAAGTTTGAAGAAGTTAATTAGAAACACTTCGTCAGTAAGTATCTTTGGTATTATATGCCACCTACTGTTCACAAGTGCTTGACCCATGGAATTGACATTATATTAGCTGCTTTGTTACTTATTGGACAGCTTAGTGAAAAAGCCCAGGAAGTCCATAATAAAGACTTCAAAAAGTGTAGACATCTGTCCCGAAGAAACGATCGAGAAAACCCGAATTCAGATGTGTTGAACTTTTCGCTCCCAGAATTTTCAACCCCTAGCTTTATTAGTTGATTTTATGCCAACTTCAAGGCCATTCTGCTCCACTGTATGACGTGAAAAATCTTCAAAGCATGAAAATTGTAGACCTTATGACATACTTTTGAAATAAAATATTTTCACAAGCTAACATATTAATAAATATATTAATTTTTGTAGTAGGGCAGCTTTCAGAAGCCTAAATCTGTAGCATACAGTATAACGTAACATAAGTTCTAGGCCTAGCCGGGGAAATACATAGATAATATTTGACAAGTATTCATAAATATCAACATTGAAAGTAGGTGAAACTATAAAGTTATTTTGATTACAGGGATTAAAATTTCACACAAGCGAGCGTACAGAGCAAGGGACTTTAAAGTCATTGTTATTGCATTTTATAAGTGTTGTTCTAGAAAAATGTAAATCCCTTTTTGTGCTGGACAATCATTCTATTTTCGCGGAATATACGGAAAATTTATTTACCTTACACAAATTTGTTATTGCAGTAGAACCACAAAAGTGTTACTATGGTATTGGAACAATCTTTTTTTCTATTTTTTTCTAAAGCGTTAAAATATATTTATATCACGGAGTGAGTTCGAGAAATTAAAAGCATGCCAGCATTTCAATAGACAGCCAACTGAAGCTCACACATAGAGCATGAAGATTTGCACCCCTGTACGATTATTGGAAAGAGGGAAAAAACATGTGGTCGAAACATGCATTTACAATTTTTCTTAACCTACAACCCCGATTATTTATAAGTACTTTTACATAAACACTTTTACATAAACTTCTTAATTTTGTAGATCAAGTGTCCACAAAATACTATTATTAGTATGCGTTCTTTTGCACACTTGGACAGGGTAAGTTAAAGTAAGTATAAAAAATTTCATTGAATACAACAAAAATCACTGCCACTATAACTTCACCGCGGCAGCAATTGTTGTTTTATTCAATGAAATTACCTATACTTACCTTAACTTACCCTGCCCAAGAGTGCAAAAAAATGCTCATAATATTGTTTTTGAGCTGATTCATAGTCCCTAGGATTACTGTTACATTTACCTTGCGTGGTTGTCAATTTAAGGAAAAAATATTTTTTGAATGCACAGCATACCTGTTGGGTTTTGATATAAAAATTCAAGTATGTACAATAGATAGAAACAGATCGCAGTCATAAGCAATCCATAAAGAAAATAATTATTTGAGAGTATTTCTTATGAATACCTCTGGTCAGAAGCCATTCTGTAACTGATGGCAACAACGCATATACTCATGCTCTACTCTATTCTTGTCTTTTCAATATCATCACTAGACAAGACATTTTGAAAGGGTCACTCATATCTAATTTCCATATCGTCCCTTCGGCAAGACTCACCTCACATTTCAGACAATCCAAGTACTTTGAGACTAAGAACCGACATGGACAGACCAGACTTTGATTGCACCTTATGAGAATATCCTTTGACATATTTCAATGCCTTGAAGAAAAAAGGTGCTGATCCTTATGAAAACACAACTACATACGTGTACACGGCCGAAAAAACGTTCGGTCGAAGACAAGGACAAATGGACTGAGCAATAAACATAAAATACAAAACTAATAAAGGTAACTAACCCATTCAAATTCTGCCCAGCATTGTATTTGCTCTCGGCCATGTCCGTTTCTTATGTAAATTACTGATTCATACGGCTACCCTAAACAAAAACCGTAGATACTATAAAAATCAAATAATATCGCGGACAGCTGCTCTTGCTGAATACCTTTACCATTGCTCAGCATACTACAGCTCACCTTTATGATTCGAACTTGGTCAAACAGTTATCATACTACCGATGATTTTAGGAGATCTATTAATAAAATATTTCAACACTAGGCTGCGTTTTGCAAGCCACGAAACTTTCATCGAATCAACAGTTGATATAGAAGCACCATCGACGGCATTTATCGAAATGCTGTTAACAGTCGAATGTGTGAATTTTCCAAGCGACTAGAAAAAAAATTGGCACTGTGTCACATTTACGACCTGCTAATTGATGTGTAAATTATCGCCTGTACATGATAATGAGTTCATCACTTGAAACAAACACAAGTGCCAATTAATAGATATGTATATTCAATTTCGAAAATTCCATATCCACACGCATGTGATTTCATCCGAACTGGCAAATATTTTATAATGGAGATTTCCACTGATTTATGAAAAACAATAGAAAAATATCAACCGAAACTATTACGACGTTTCATTATCGACGGCACTCGAACGATTTGGTAAGCGTTATTATCAATAACGAAAGACAGTGGTCGGTGAGTGGTAAGTGTTGTGGCGATAGCAAATTGATGACATGCATGTTTCTCACGGATTTCACTTGAAATTTTTTTCGATGCACTAAGTAATAATTTTGATTGCATGCAGGCATGTCAACATTTATTACGAAAACATTCTTATAGTTGCTGCACCTGAATGCACTAATTGCGTTCAGATACGCAGCGCGAAATGGACGCTCGTTGCAATGGTATCGCGGTAATTGGAGCACCGCAGGGCAGTGATTAAGGGCCTATTATGCTGAAAACTGATGGCCTTGAAATACAAGCATTTTTCCCAAGTAAGTGGTAATGCTTTCGATTGTGAGGTTTTGGTTGTTTTTCCATACGAAAATGAATCAATACAATTCCAAACTTTGGTCGTTGGTCGTAATTAGCATTGCACTTTGTCCGACATCGGTATTTAGATGAATCATATAAATGCAGTAGAAAATGAAATATTTTTGTTGAAAATTTTACATAAGGGAGTACCATCGAATAGAAGGACTTTCGGGAAATATTGATAGATAACCGTCATTCATCATCTTGTTTATTCGACAAATATTTTTCAGTCCTTACCGCTGATCATCGTTCAGCCAATCCGAGTAGGCTAGCGTAAATGTATTTCCGGTATCCAGTTTGAAAATCACAAAGAATATCCTTGATCTTCAATCCCTAAATAATAACGATCTTTGCTATTCCAATGCTGCTGCACACTCCAATGTTGCATTCAGAAACGCATATACCTTCTTACTATCTGATTGTCCATTCAGTTACACTATGACACAATTGCACATATTCTCACAGAACAGTAGCTATAACAGTACTTGCAATTCATCATTGGAATATTCCTAGATACAGTAATGATATACACTCGCGTTCAAAACAAAATGTGCAAGCAATGAAATGAAGCAAAATGAATACATAAAAAAAAACACAAATACCAAGCGGAAAGCACCTGTTTCGATTAGAACTTGATTGCTAAGGATCAGTTACCCAGTACAGTATCATAGTAGCGTATAGTGCACATATTTGTATTATTCTACTTGTTGTGTGTCATAAAACTTGACACGATCTTGTAAAACTTGAATTTGAAACTAGTTTCGTAATTCAACAATTTTTTCTTATTCATCTGGTTCTTCTTTGTTGTGATTTCGTTATGCCACCTTGAACCGAGAGTACATTATGTTACGGAACAGTAGTACCCCTTTTCATTCAAAAGCGTGCAACTGATCTGAATGGACGCGCAAACGGGACTTGATACCTGCATACAGTTTAGTCAGTTGTCAGTGGTTCTGGGACCGTCCTTTGTGGGAAAGCCAGGCAAGTGGAATAGTTGATCAACTCAAACAAGGAATCTACATAATTGGAGCAGTTTGGCAGAAATCACTAGTGTGAGAAGAGGCAGAGTCTAGGAACTTGTGAGAAATGTGATAAGTTCGGGAAATTTGTGGCGTGAAAGATAACGAGTCACTAGGAGTGTTTCGATAAAGTAAACGATCAACTATTTCTGTGGAAAGCAGTGAAAAAATCACTGGGTGTCCAACCAATAGCAACCCAAATCCTTCCGTACAGGTGCTTCCTTCCGAAATTCAAGTCACTAAAAATTTGGCGCGCATATTTCAAAAGGCAGAGAATTCACTCAATACCTTTAATCGGCATCATCTTTTGATCACTTGTCAACAATAACAGTAAAAACTACAGTCCAACACACTACCGACTTTTGGATATACCACCCAAATCAGCGATGATATGACGAAAGCACTTCTATGTTGACGATGGGTGGGAGACACACCTGTATCGCATGATCGTATAATCTTTAACAATATATACAATCATGTGGTACCTTACGTTCTATACTTTTTGAAAAGCCGATATCAACTGAAAACCACTTTGAAACTTTCATAAAATCGAAGTGACCAAATGAGACTTCTCGCGTCGCACAGTTTCTGCTGATCGGTTGGTCTTTGGTCGTTAGGTCTTTCGGGCGATCCGTGGGTAACATCTTAACAGATATATTGTCGTCCGTTCACGCGCCGCCGGACCGTATGACGAACCGAACTGAATAAAAACAATTTTTCCTACCTGTCCCCGTTCCGTATTAAATATATATCAACATTTTTAGAGCTTTATAGTCGTGTTTGTATGTATTTCAGAGGTGTACCTGTGAAACACGGACATACAAAAGGCTACAGTGTATACAAAAAGAAAATTGTTTTCGCAGTTTACTGTTAAATTTCTGAAATTGGGGTTCAGTGAAATTTTTAGGAATTTGTTTGCATTGCTTTATTTTGTTAGGAAACAGTTGAAAAAACTTTAAAAATTGAATAATTGGACTTGCACGGTGGAATAGTTAGGATACACATACCTTTTTTTTGACAAAATCACCAATAAAATTGAGTTTAAGTATAATTCATTCAAGAGCTCAAAAGAGTCCAGAGAAGGTAGACATCAATTTTCATCCCACTAACTATTCTAAAAATTTTGATACTAAAGTAAATGGCTGCTGGGCATTGTTCAGTAATTAGTACTAAAAGGAACTTTTTCTCAATTCACTGTTCATCTTCCCCAGCTTCTTTTAGCACCACAGTACATCTTCACATTTTAGAAAACTTCTGAAGGCGCTCCTAAACAGGAGCGGGATATGGGCAAATCCACTATGAGGCCTGAATAGTAACGTTTTCAGTAGTCAGGTCGGCTGAATAACGGGTCTTCTTTCTGAAGTCGTCTTTCAAAAAAGGCCAAGTCTGTGACGCAGATAGTACTTTTTTGAATCAAGTCAAGTCAAAAGTAGTCCTCTTAAGCTGTTTACATATAGAGGCAACAAAATGGTCGACGAACGATCAATGAGAATTCAGCCGTTAACTGTTAGCGATGGCCTAAACTAAACTGGACCAAAGGATGCATTAACCCCGTTCGTTTGTTCTACGTGTGTAGTTTTAGATAAATGATTTTGAAATGAGTCCCAAATTCAAAGATAGGCCCAAAGTTCTTTAAATTTTTAAGAACCAACTAGGCGTTCTTAATTCATGAGGACAATTCATTGACGATCTCAGTGCGTCTATAGAGCGCTCTCCAAAGTGTTCTAAGGACTGTCCCAGGAAAAAATCTAAGAACATATAAGGTGCAGAAAGTTTCAAATTGATCTGATGAAAAAGAAAAAGTAGCAAAAACGAGAGCTGGAAAACTATATGTGGCAATATTTGCCGAAATTCGATTGTGTCTTAAGTCTCTTATGTCAAAGCGGACTTCAAGTAGATTCCTGGCCATGAATGTTACACTGCTACAGCATATGGTGTGCCAAGCAAATTGTCGATGTGGTCTGAGGTGCGATATTTTCATAGCGGAAGACAAAACAATGGCCAAGTTTAAATTCACGAATGTCTGCATAAGCAATTGCTTCCTTTTATTAATAGGCATGAAGGGTCCGTGGAGTTGTGTGCAGACCTAGCATCAAGTCAATATGCTAAGAAAACGCTGCAGTGATATGAAAGCAACTATGTCTCTTATATCTCCAAGGAGGCCAACACACCGAATTGTTCTGAGCTTAGACGAATAGAACGATGATGGCCTCAAATAGAAAATGAGTATTGAAAAAAGCAATGGGAAAGCAAAAAATTTATCTGACTTTCTAAAAAGTAGGGAAAACATATGAAATCGTTAATAAGGTTAAGATAAGATAATAAGGTCAAATAGAAAATGAGTATTGAAAAAAGCAATGGGAAAGCAAAAAATTTATCTGACTTTCTAAAAAGTAGGGAAAACATATGAAATCGTTAAAGGTTAAAAATGTAATATTGGGCTTGAATCAAAAATTTAAAATCCTTGCGCTGTGGCTCCTAGTCATGATGTGTGGAGTAGTTACAAAGTGCATTCCCATCTTTCAGACACAGTAAAAATTCGGAACTACGGTCCTACACACGACAAACTTCCTCGGCAATAATTAGTTAGCTTGAGCTGCAAAGGCTTAGTTAGCTTGGTGTTTTCTTTGTATGAGAAACTCTGTTTCATTTTACATTATGATAAAAAAAATTCCTGGCCGAAAAAACAGCTAGGTTTCATTGAAAGACGTGTTAAGGAATTTTATACCCGGTGGGTTACAAGATCCTTATACACTTCACTTGTGCGCACTATTCTTAAATACGCGTTTGAAACCCATAGTAAAAAAGAAAATCTTATTCCATATAAGTTCAGACAAAAGAAATTCTTATTTTTCGCCTTGAGAGAACTATAAAACCTTTACGATTCTAAACGGCTTCCTTCTTATAAGTTTCGACTAAGTCATCTAAACTTATTGACACTTGCATACAGAAGAATGTTGATTTTGGCCTGCTTAACATTAGACGTCATTAGAGGCATTATTAGAATTGAATTCCGGAATAGTAAAAAGCTGACAAATATCTTTGTAAGGCACATCAGGTCCACACTTCCCCTACTCTCACAGCTAATGAGCCGATTAATAGATGCTGCAGGATATTCAACAACATAAGCAATCTGTATTCCCCAACAATTTCCAAATTGTCCAGCAAATTATCCTTTCACAATCCTTTCCCATAATCTTAAGCTTTATGTCAACGTTTTATTTATTTGTTATTTATTTGTTAATATATTTTTTTTACATTCATTAGTTTTCAATTTTGTTTGGTATAGCATACGTAATTTGTAGCTTGTTCGTTGAATAAATAAACAAATGAATTTTCGATAGCAGCAGTTATTTCAATTTTGTTCGGAACTTACCTCGACTGAAGAGTTTCACCGCAAAATCGTGCGATAAAGAGGAATTTTTTCGATACGAATATTACAGCATTGTCTTTATTGTTATTTATTTTATTTAGTCATTTATTTCCTTGGCTGTTTCCTTGACTTTTCTACTGGTTCCTTGATTTTATATGCGTTCAAGCTACAGTACTTTTTCTCTTCTTTTTCAACATATCGATGAAAAAATATATTACCACAAAATAGCACAGATGCTATAATCAGTAATAGTCACTTCTACGATAAATAATGCGGTGAAATCAACTCTCTTATGACACACACTTTAACCATTTACCGTATTCAACACCCTGTAAGCTTTCCGTGTTATCGCCTGAACTGATATTATTCCTCGATCATAGTATAGGTAAAAGAATTGTATGCTTATCCAATCAAGAGATGATTCAAGTGAAGCAAAAGAAATGAGAAAAATCGAATCTGATTATGCATGTACATATTTATAATGTATTCCTATATACAGCCTCCGTGATATTCATACCGATACATAAGGTGGACCGTGCGCTGGACAAGTCTCCATGTGGTCACCATGCCGAGCTGATCAAAGACACAAGGTATTCTCTTCCATTAATATAGACACGCGGATAGGTACGGTTTCTTCGCCATCGTCATCGTCGTCGATGTACCTTTATCGCATTTCGAAAGCCTCGGGATTTTCATTTTCTTGCACAATCCGTTTGTACGTTCAATTTACCTGAATCGCCGGTGCAACAGTGGAAACAGCAGCAGCATTTCTCCATGGACAGCTATGCCTGCGTATATTGTGCGTACATTATAACCTTTTGTTTTTGATGAATTTTTAAAATGAACGGTTTTTGTTTCCTGATCGTTGAGTTTTCCTCGTCTTCGTCATTTCTTGTCCTTCCTTATTAGCATTTTTCCATCATAATAAACACACGCATCTTGCAGCCTGTCCATCTGATTTTCGTCATTTCGAGACTGTTGTTAAATTATTCCTTGACGTTTGGTGTCCGATGAAGGTAGGAAGAGATTGATTTCGAATGGAGGTATGCGGATTTTTTTCGTGATGATTGGTTAAAGTAAAGTTACAACGGTTGAAAGATTGAGTCATAAGATGGATTTTAAATTTGGCGTCAGAAAAATCAGCGATGAACTTTCAAGTAGGAAAAATGAAATGAAAAATGTATTCTGATCAAAGTTTTTTTTGTTATAATTTGATGGTAGGTTTCGATTTCAAGTTTTCCGCGTCCACTTGACAATTTTTAGCCTGAAGGCTCAACCCCGATAGTACAAATCGGTTTAAAATACTGATGAGCATATAACAAGCTACAGTTTATCCAGGTGATGATTCGAACTTTTCAGTCACTGAAAAAAGTGTCAAACGTTCGAAGGCTACACATTAAAACAGCTTCAAAGCTATTGTTAATTTGTTTTTTGAAAAAACATCCCGGGGCTATCCTGGGGGCATAGCTGTAATATTACATGTTAGCAAAAAACACCGCGACCTCTAAAGCTCAGATCAATGCCAAAGCGTATTTGCTAGCCATTAACTAAGTGGTCACTTCATTTGCACTTTTCAGTTCGAATAGATAAATAAGCAGATTTGCCAGCATCGAATAGCGGAATTATAGAGTATATGCAACAAGCGTAACCGATAGGATTGCAACTGGGGCTCATTTTTAACAGAATTAAAGAGCGGACATTAGATTGGTAGTTGGTTATATCGTTGTCCATTTGTTGAGGCTGATAAGCTTATTAGTTACGTGTTGACTTATTGTTGATTTATATTTTAAATTAGTGTCTTTTTTATCGGGTTTAAGAGTTTATGTTTTGCAATACAATACGTTGCAAATCGCGCTCAGTTTTGAGGAATTCTAAATAACTGAGAGCACCAAAGTGTTGCTTTCAAGGGAAATAGCTTATGCTGTTTCATTTATTTAAGATCTTATAAAACCATGCAGACAGATTTTTGTAAATTTTCTTTAACTATTTTCGTTTAGGTCGGTTGCTTTTCTTTCTGTTGTTTTTCGTTAGTTGTTCTTCAGTATGTTAATTGTTGTCATTTTCTAGCATAGGTATGCACCAGAAAAATATTTTCATGTCTATAAAATTTAATAAAATTTAACCTACCAATCAGCATTTTTTTGGCTGAGGAAAGTAAAGATTTAATGGAACGTACCTGGAATAAAAAGAAAAAGAATTCATGTTAAACAGTATTTTTTATATTTATCGTAAATTCGAATTTAAGTAAAAACAAGGTGTATGAAGAGATACAAGTTTTTATAGATTGTATTGATATACTGAGGCAACACGCTTATACCGATTCAAACTATTTAATAGACCATTGACTTTGTCTCAAAATTAGCTACACATCGTTCACTAATTGTTTGCTGTAAATGAGTAAACAAACCTTAGGTAGAATTATCCTAAGCATCTTATAGAATTCTCTGCGATGAAAAGCTAGCCATCAGATTACGATGAAGTTCGAGTATCTGATCTCTATTCCTTGTAACAACCTTTATTTTATAGAAGTCCCTATAAATTAAGCACCAAAAGGGACATTTGAACCAATTTACAGTGGCTTAAAATCATATTGAGACAGGTTAAAGGAAAAATTTCAAGAAAATCTTAAACATCCATTTCAAAAAGTAAATAGTGCACAATAAAAAAAAACAACATTTTTAAATTGTACTACATTTAACAACATTTTTAAATAGTTGTAAAGCTTTATGCTTGGGATCGTTACACTGATATAAGTAAACATTATTTTCAGTGCCCAATTTTCGAGCAATTTCTTTTAAATTCGTCTTTAAAATATTCAGATACATCGCATGATCCATTAACCTCTCAATTACATCAAGATCCCAAGATCGACCAGCTAACTTAGCACCTTACAATAGCAACCTCCACCGTGTTGAACTCTTTCTGGGGCAAAATATGAAAACATCAATAATTCAGAAAATGTGTTTATTAGTGTATAAATGATTTCAAATTAACTTATGAAATTAAACTAAAATGTTTTTTCATCAAAAGATTTTTCATAAGGACATGGTCTATTTTTGATACCACTGCTCGTATTGCTGAGAATGGTACATTTAAAAACATGTTTATTTGCTAGTCATACAGAAGGGTACATTGCCCGAGGAAAACTCCACTTTGTTCGTCATTATTGTTTTGAATCAGTGCAATAAGCGCAACGGCATGACGATGTCCTTCCCAGCAAATGCTGTCCAGTTGTTCTAAATGTTAGATCGAGGAATGGCTTATTTTTACGTTTCTGAATAGGTGTTGTTGTGGTTTTTGGTGCTCTTTTTCGTGTTAGCAAAGAAATGTAAGTCAAGTAAGATATTGTTTCTAGTTTGAAGTTTTTAAGGTTTACCAAAGTCACATCAATGATGTGATTGAAAATTCAAGGCCATCACTTTCGACTTTTACGGTCCAATTCATAATACTTTTTTTTTGCTGATTATATGATTATATGCGTATTATATGAGGACATTGAATGGCTTAGAGGTGTCGATCGAATCATCGTCTTTACACTGTAGTTACCCTTTGAGGATATCCATCCATTTCAAATACAGAAGTAAAGAATATTTTTCATTCAAATCCGCTTTCTTATCTACCCATTTTAAATACAGAAGTAAATATTTTGCAATCAAAATAACCTTTGCGTAAATGCTTATCGGATATCAAATCATTAGGTTACTGCTTCTTTTTAGCTTGTACGGCTCCACATGCATAAATACTCCTTTTTATTCGTTCAACAAGAAGATTATGCGACTTGAAAACTGTTCGTTGTTTTATTGTCTATTTTTCCGGTGCATATTTCAAAATGATAAATATAACCACAAACTTTATAGCCTCGTTTTATTGGCTTTTTTGGTACATAATGAGACAAGGTAATTTTTTCTTTGAATTTTACTATAGATTCGTCTAGGACAACAAATTCACTAAGCTCAAAACATTTCTGGTATCTTTCCAACAACCTGTCCAAAAAAGGTTGCACTTCGTATGGCTTATTATATATAATTAGGCGCTTCTCATCCGAGTCATAACGCAAAAAAGCATCGTGTAATTATGGACAAGTTGACCAATAATCCCAATAACTTGCCTGACATTTCACGTCCATGAAAAAGCAAATACCAGCGAGCAATCAAATTTCTCAGGAATTTGTTGGATTGGTTTTCCAGATCGTTGAGCATACAAATTCGTTTGAAAAATTATATCGTCTACAATTTGATCGGTCAGCAGTTCGCTGAAAATACTTTTTGCATCTTTGGTCTCCAAGTTGAAAGCGGATGGTCTATGTTGGGTGCCAGTGAAGTTATTTGGGGAATCGACAGTAGAATGTTTGGTCCAGGTTGGAGTGACCTGAACTGGCACGGAGCCCCACTCCACTCGCATATTGGACAAAAGAATATCATCGGTTTAGGCAAATCATATTAAGAAGCCTGTTCACAAGCAGATGTGAAAAAATGTCATGTATTTTTATTCTTTATTACTGAAAATACGCGGGTTGTTTGATAAGTCAATAGCTTATTGAATGAAATATTTTTTCGGCAAATAAGTGTTTTATTTCTGACCACAGTCTCCTTTTAACTCTATACATTTAGTTCAGCGTTTTCGCAATTTTTTTTATTACTTCGAAATAATAGATTTCCTCGAGGCCCTCAAGATAGGCGTTTGCTTCAGTGATGACCTCTTCATTCACCCCAAATCTCTTGAACCCATGCATTTCTGCAGGATTGAAAATAGAAGATAAATGGAAGAAGCTGAATCTGGAGAATATGCTGGAATGGGTAATAGTTCAAGGTAATTAATGTGAATCGAATCCAAAAACTAGTGGCTACCGCCTTGATAGCCAACCGATTCACCTTGGCCTCCTTTTGGTGCACGTTCACCAGAAGATACCCACTGTTTTGGTTTTTCATTAGTCTCTGGTGTGGTGTGATGGATCCATGTTTTGTCTCCAGTAACCAAGCCGCTCAAAAATTTGTTCTGATTGTGGCTCAACATTCCGCTTATAGTCGAGTGTGAGTAACCACGGCACTCATCACACGGATAGCTTCTTCATATCCAAATATTCATGTGAAATGTAATGTATTTGCTCAGTTGAGATGCCTACAAAATTAGCGACCTAAGACACTTTCATTCTCCGATCATCCAATATCATTCCCTGGATTTTATCGACAATTTCTGGCATAATGACCTTTTTTGGGTGACCTGAACGCTCGGTATCACTTCTGCTGATACGACCACAACGGAACTCAGTAAAACACTTTTTCACCATTCAAATTGATACCATAGCATTTATGAAAAATTTTCTTAGTTTCAGCGATGGCTTTTTTACGATTTATGCTTAATCAGCAGACGAAATTCACCTTTTTTCACTTTGTTTTGAGTTCACAATTTGTCTGCTTTCAATGGTTGTTAAACACAAATTAAATAGCTCTCGTAATTCGCATACAACGGCGTTCCAATTTGATTGGGGTATCATTTTCCCGTCACTTTTATGATTGTGGAGGTCTAGAGATTCTTCATCAGAGGGTTTATTAACATATTCCTCCTCATCTTGGAGCAAAAAATATGGAATTTCTAAATATGCATTACATTACATTATATACAATACCAACTTTGTATTGCAGTTTTCACTCGAAATAACGGCGCTAACTAACTCTTAGAAATTTTGCGAAAGGTGTATTCACTAGAATAAACGAGCCAAATGAACTCCACCAACTAATAATCGAGTCTCCGGTATTCCACAAAACTCGAAAGTTGAATTCTGAGTAAACATTTTGTAGAGAAAACAGTGGCATTAAAAGTATACAACTGCTCAAATTATCCACAGAAAAATTTCAAATACTATTGTGGAAGCTCGATCAACTGTTTGAGCGCCTTTTCTTAATTCAACTGAAGTTTATGCTTGAGTTACAATCAATGCAACCAACATTTGCTGCCAAGTTTTGTTGGTGGAACGAGTTACAATCAATGCAACACAACATTTACTTTCATCTGTCACTGGCTATATTAGAGAAGTTGCTGTTCGATAATTTGGATCCTTTAAAGCCTCGGAAAGATATATCAGTGAATATTCTATCCTCTAAAAGCTGCGGAGTATAATGCAAAGCAAAAATGAGACAAAAAAATACAATTTCTGATTGTCATTTACATATGACAGTTCCGATTTCCCGGACTCTCATAGGAACAGGTGGAATTGGATATTTTCAAAAATGTTGTTGCCATGCCAAGTTTGAGATATGAGCAAACTCTGCTGCCAAGCAAAGTTGTGTTGCATCATTGTAACTGCTCTCATACGTTCTCATGTGTTCAAACTCATTTTGAAGTGCAACAAATGTTGGTTGCATTGATTGTAACTCTAGCTTTAAGGTCCTCTTGGAGCCAAACTGGTATTATTTTCTTTAAACATAGATTATACGCAACAAGTGATGACATCATTTAATTTTACATATTTCAATTAAATACTTATGAAACCTTAAAAATATATTAAAAATTTGTTAAATTTAATTCTTGTTATTTTATAATTTGATGTCTAGAAAGTATACTTGTTGCATTTTGACTTTGATACACTGTAACTTGAGATTAAATTCGCTTTGAGAAGACTGTATTTTCAAAAGATCAATACCATCGGTAAAATTATACTACATTTATTTTTCAAGCGGCTCCCCAAATTCTATTTAATTTGGTGCAAATAAGAACAAAAGGGTATATATTACTGGAATGGTGAAATTTCCGGCTGCAAGTTTTCGTATTAATTTTAATATAACAAAAGTAATATGTGACCCGATCTGTTAAAACGTACCTAAGGACCAAAACATCGATTTTGAGATTTTCACATATTATAATAGAATAAAGTATGGTCTATCGATTGCGACCAATCACGTTTTTATCCGATGAAAATTGAGCTCAGGATAAGCGTTTTTAATAACGTTTATTTCGACGAGGCAACTAGACTTTCTATCGTCTCTCTCTGTTTACTAATGCATTATTTTCGTCCTTTGTGGGTGCGCGCTGGTCCGGTGATCCCTTCGGGCTGCGGCCCAAAATGCTTGGACACGGGTCATTAATTTGATTTAATCTGATTGTTCGTGCCATTCGGGAGTGATAAGTATTACTCAAATTTATCCCACTCACCTGGCTAGATTCCAGGGTGAACTGAGTTCCCGTATCCTGGAAAAGTGATTGTGTCGCGGACCAGTAGTTTACTACTTGTTGAAATTCGAACATAAGCCAAAGCACTTGTGTACAGTGATTAACACATAGAAGCAGTTGGCGGTTGCGAATTATTCATTATTCCCGAACGTTTGTTTTGCACATGTGGAGCTAGCTGACCGTGGAAGAAGCTGAGACGAGTGTGTCGGATGAAATAGTGTAGGGGGTAGAGTTAGTGCGGGAGTGCATTGCGACAGTGGAGGAGAAGTGCGACGTCGTGAGTGCATTATAACATTTAATTGCCTCCCAAGAAGCTCGGTGTGAAAAAGTCAATTCGATGAGCGTTCGCGGAGTCGACTCGTGCCCAGCAGCTTCAAATCGATGTTTGTGAATCGTAGCGCGATAAGACGGTTTGTTGACAGCTTCAATACATGTAAAGACCAACTCAAAATTCAATTTTTCACAGTGACCAATATTTTCGCGGTATTAGTGTTTTGCGTATAAAATAAAAATTCTTTGATTAATGATGGCTCTGAAAAAAAAAGTAGAAGTTGTTTACAGAAAAGAATTGTAGAATAACTTGTTTTTCGTCGGTAATGTTGTTTGGGCTAGAAAATGGTTACAAATTTCAGTCAGTTTTCCAAAGTCTTCAACGTACGCGGAACACATTTATTTCGGGAACGCAATTCGGTTTTTTATATCGTATTTTGATGAGTCGAAACAGAAATCATGGACTTAAACGCTGAATTAGATGCCGTTGAAAATGCCTACTTTGAACCTTTTGACGAATGTGATGGTGAAGTTAACAAAAGTGATGATAATAGTTGTGAAAGTAAAAGTGATTATGATGCCGAACCCTTGATCAAGATACCCCACCCTTTTTCTGATAAACAAAATACACCAGCAGACGATTTTCACAAATCTCATGAAGATGAAATTAACGATGGTGAAATCGAGCGCATGTATGGAAAAACTGCAGAGCCCTGTTGCCCTTTAAATTGCAACAACAAAATTCCAGCAACGGCAGTGAATCAATTTCGCGATACGTTTATGGAAATGTCCAAGGATCAGCAAGACCTGGTAATACTGAGTCATTTGGAAGCGTGTAAGGAGGATATTAATCTCGACTCATCCTACTCAGAAATGTACTCGAAGAAAAGCCGCAAAAAAGCCTCATTGGAGAAACGACGCGAAAACGTGAATTATCTGTTTCGGGGTATAAGGATTTGCCGAAAAATGTACTTTTTTATTCACAATGTTGGTGTACGAAGATACAAACATTTGCAGAAACATTTCGAAAAAAATGGAATTTCTCCCCGAATCCATGGCTCGACAGGCAAACCATCGAAAAAGAGCAATACGATTACAGTGGAAGTAATACAATGCGTCGTGGACTTTATCTCAGCTTACGCAGAAAAACATGCGATTGCATTACCTGGCAGAATGCCGAATTTCAAAGATTACAGAGTTTTGAAATTACCGTCGAATGTTACGATGACGACGGTTTTTAACGAGTACATCCAAGTCGTGATGGAAGGGTACAAATTGAGTATTTGTTCTTTCAGAAGAATATGGAATAAATATGTACCTTTCATTAGAACTATGCGTCCTGCAAGTGATCTCTGCGATACATGTCGCGAAAATGCCCTTACAATTTCAAGGACGGTATCTTGCGATCCCCAAAAAAAATCAGAAGTTTTGGAGAAAGCAATGGAGCACATCAAACATGCACAATATCAGAGGAATTATTATCAAACCTGGTGTAAAAAAACAGGTATTTTTCCACGTAATTGTCCGAAACGATTTTAGAACAAAAAATTTGAAAACGTTTTTAATAACATTTTTCAAAAGTTAAGAGTCTGAAATGAAAATTTTGGAGTCCAGAAATCTAAAAAAAATTTTTTTTTAAGTTGTTTTCATCAATTCATCAATTAATAATAAAAATGTATTTATGATTTAAAAAAAAACTGAAGAGAAAATTCTGACATAAATCACAAGATTTGAAATTTGTGTAATGTATTAATAACTATTTATTTTGATAAATATCTACAACAAAGCAACAATGTGTTACTTTTTTGATTTCAGTATTTTGAAATAATTAAAAACAATTGATTTTGAAATAATAGTTCATAGTTTAAAGTGAAAAATTTCAAGTGCTTAATATTTTTAATCCATAATCTTTAAAAGCAAGAAAATAGGTTTTTATTGCGGGGTAATTCATTTTTTCAGATGACGTTACGTGCCGTGTTATTTCGTTCGATTTCGCTCAAAATTTGCACTATCCCAGCAGTCCACAACAAGTAGGCTCTGCTTATTTTAAAGCTGCTAGAAAATGCTCTGTTTTTGGCGTGAACGATGAACAAACACGGATACAAACAAATTACCTAATTGACGAAGCTGACAGCATTGGAAAAGGACCAAACTGTGTTGTCAGTTTATTACATCACTATTTAGAAAACAGTGAATCTCGAGATGTGCTTGTCCTATTTGCAGACAATTGTGTTGGACAAAATAAAAATAACACAATGATTGATTATTTACTATGGCGGGTGTTGCAAAACAAAAGTAAGCGTATTTTTCTGAATTTTATGCTTACCGGCCATACGAAATTCTCGCCAGATCGCATGTTTGGCCTGCTAAAATCCAGATATTCAAAAAGCAATATTGACAACCATCAAGATATTATTGATTGTGTGGAGAAGTCCTCTTGCAATGGTTACAATAAGGCAGTTTCCACATTCAACAATGTTACTTGGTTCGAATGGGATGTACTTTTCAAGCAGAATGTAAAACCTTTGATAGGTAGGATAATTATTTTAATTACCAACAGTATGATTTCCTGAGCAATATCTATCATTTCCACATGAAATAATATAAATTACGCGATATGAATATTTTTAATTTTTATAGATAATTTTTATTTCTTATCGCTTTTATTCTCAGCATTACATAATAAAATTATTTTTGCCATAAAAATGTTTTTAACTTTGTTTCTCTTTGATTGATGCAAAATTAAGTGCGATTGTAATAATAAAGTTTATTACAGTAGAGATATTTACGCTTGAAAAAGTTTGCGAATAAAATACTAATGCATACTTCTGAATAACAATAATATACGTTCCCAATTTTTTCATTACAGGTATTACGAAACACCACCACTTTGCGATTGACTCACAAGGCATTCGATGCAAAATTTTCGCTGAAAATGATTTTTCTGATCCACTGAATTTGATTTTCAATGAAAAATTATCTCAACTATTACCTCACACGATCAAACCTGAAGGCCTTTCGTTTGCTAGGCAGGAGTATTTGTACAAGAATATCAGAAATTTGTGCTTTGATGCATTGAAAGCTGATGATACCGCCCCTCGTCCAATCAAAGCCAAAAATGCAAAACAACCAGGAAGAAAACAACAGAAAAGAAAGCGAGACGATTAATCTACCTAACTATGTAGTATCGAAAAATGTCATAGATATAAAAAATCTCTTGAATGTGATACACTTATTTCGTACATTTATCATCGTAATTTTAGCAAAAATAATTTTTTAAGGCATTTCGTTACAGAAATTTTGTTTTTTCTAATGAAAAATGTGAAGAAATTTCATCTCTTGTACAATAAAAAACAAATATTTCCATCATCAAAAATCCGTTCCTTCTAAACATTCCTGAAAATAATATTATGAACTTGACAATCGTGAAGTTCATTTAAAAATATTAGAATTCAACAGATAATTTTTTTGTCTAGTATTGTACATAACTCTAGAAAAATGAAAAACAAAGCATCAACCGTATCAAATCGCATTGACAGCCGGGCTAGGACCGGCGTCCCTGCAGGTCCATTAGCTCACGCATATTTCGATCATTATTACGGTTGAATGAACGTAGAAAAGGAAAGAGCGAAAGGTCGTTTTCTGACTTGCTTTTGGGCGAGAAACTTTGAACGCGTTTTTCTCGAAACGATGTTTTGGTCCTTAGGTACGTTTTAACAGATCGGGTCACATATAACAAAAGCAGCATTATCGAACCATTCGTACTTATTCAACATATATAAAGTGGTACAAAGTGCATCAGCAACCAACATGCATTTTTTACACCTGACCCTCATTATTTACTTCATCTCTCAGTTTTTAATTCAACTTCTCTTTTACGCAAATAAATTCCAAATCAAGACAAATATCTTCACATCCAACCAAAGTACCAAAATCGGTCGGCATCCTTTGTTCATTATCATCAAGGTGAGGAAACACAAAATATGCATTAGGGTAGTCCCTATCTGGAACCAAAACAAAACATTCTCAAAAACTTTTTTCTTTATATGTGTACATTATTTCAGTTCTTATGACCGTTCCGAGTGTGCGTTCTACACTATCCATCGCAGAAGCAACACTCCATCGGCAACATCATCCCTTTCTGTATCACCTTCGACGGCCGTTGCATTCATTGCGAGGCTTTAGGACTCCCGATCGTGATTTGTGTATGACCTTTCGTGACCAGATTAAAAAAGAATGGTCCGTTAACAGGGACACTTGCATAATTTAATGGTTTTTGGTCCTTCGATTGTCTCCGGTTGAATTATTTTTTAATGGTCTTATGTTAGACGCAATGGTATGTCCGAAGTGAATGGATAGCCCGAGTACTCGCTGCCACCGTAATGCATGATGGGCTACGATGTGATTATGATAATCTGGACGGTATGATGGATAGTTCCTATTTAAACGGACGTTGAAAAAATTGTTTGAAATAACTCTTGAGAGTTTCAATTAGGCATATGCACTTTTTGGCAGTTGCATCTGTTCGAGCTGAATGTGAAGGTCAATCGTGAGAAAAAGGGTAATTTGAGATGAACTGTTTTCTTAACGAAAAAATTCCATATGGGGAGTGATTTAGTAGAGTAGTCCAGTGCAAAATTTTCCGTGAAAATAAAATACGACCAGAAAAGATTTATAGTATCAGCTCCAACTTTAATTTCGATTTCGTTTTTTATTAACACTCCGATAAATGCACTGTGGGGCTTAAAGCAATAAATTAAATCCAGCAAGTACACAATTTGTTTGGCTTGGCAAAAGTGTTGCTATAAATCGTCGTTCGTCACAACCAATTCTTACCACAATATACCGGAGCGCGTACAAACAAAAGGCTAATAATTGCAATAAAATCGCCATTAAATAAATAAATTGAAGTGAAACACAGTGATCAAAAGATTTTAGCTTGCTCTTCATAAATCCTTCGCGAAAATTACTGTTGCAATAAATTCCAGCATACATATACTTTTTTATGTACGAGTAGGTAAGTTTATGTCTGCTATTGAGCTCGTCTGTGCATGTTCCCAGAACTTTATTTTCGTCTCCGTTTGCCGTTAAAGTAGATTGATTTTGAATGTAGTACGTGTGATTTTTGCATGAAGACTGCTGTATTTACCGTCAAAACAATTGACGTTTATGAGATGTTCGAAAAAAAGGTTTAATGAAACAAGTTTGAAATCGCCATAGCATCACTAATATAATATTTAGGTTGGTGTAGTTTTAGTCTTATTTAGGTTTAAAGGTACCGTTCAAGACTTTTAATTCTCAGTACTTACTAACTGGGTTAAATGCTCGTTGAGCCAATTATAAAAAAAAAAGCTTAGCTTTAAACAACAAAGAAAGAAATGGAATCCAAACTTAAAATTTAAAAGATGACCTCACACATGTTATAGTTGATCAGATAGATTTCAAAACTACGTGAGTTATATTATTAGTGCCAAACACGACTGATAAAATGTATGAGTTACGTTTATATGAAAATTGTCGGGACTGTTTTTTGCCGCAAATATATATTTCATATTTTATTGACAGAATGTCTAAGAATAAACAAATCATTAGTTCAGTAATTTAAGTTTTAAGATGATGAATCCATCATTTTGAAGCTGGATTAACATTGTTATTTGGCAAAAGATGCACCGATAGACGTTGGCGAAATTTCCAATTTATATATTTCCAAGGGTTCCACAATGGATTTGGGTGTGAACATTTTACCTATGAATTCGTGCAACTTAGGGCCTAGAACGTGTCCCAGATGGGACAATTGTAAAATGTATGAAATACTTAGGGCATCAAAAAATAATTCATTTTGTAATTAATAAAGCTGATGTATTTTCAACACCGAAGGTTGAAGTAAACCTGAAGATAATTCGATTGGCTCAGCGTTAAATACATCAAAAATTATCAAAAAGAAAGAAAGTTAACGGCATAGGAACAGCAGTGAAAAACAACTAAACGCTCTGCGCTACTACTCTCGCGGTATTAAACTTATAATAATTTCCGATATTTACGTGAAAACTCACAGTTTCCTGGCATAAATCTCTCTTACAATAAGCTTTAATTCTTGCCATTTGTTGTTTTAAGTATATCTGTGTTTTGAGAGACGATGAAACCTTATAAAACTCTGGCATGAAATTCATGGGCAACAAAAGAGACCAAAATAACACGAAATCATCGACCTACAACAAACTTTTCCATCTGTTGATTTAATGTGATCCAACTTTTTTTAACTTTCAAAACGAAGTATTTTAATTTAAATAGCAATTTTCCTTTAGTAGATAGATATAATTTAATTTCTTGACAAATATTGATATTTTGAAGGCAATCTCCCCTCTTTTTAGTGTCTAATCGTAATATAACCTAAATATCATATTTATACTGCTTAGTTTGAAAGCGTTGCTCTTAGTCACCTACTAATTACGTATTTAAGTGCATTTCAATTATCTATAATAATTTCTTTTTTCTCCTACGTTAAGTTTTTTATTCCTATCCATAAAATGCCTACTCAAATCAGCCTGGAAAATGGCGATGCACAATTGCCCTGTTCGGTGTTTAGCAGTTTATTACCTTATGTTTAGGTTCACATGCACATCTACTTTTCGTACCTGCTGCACCTCTTTTTTCATCTCAAGGTTTCTCATGCTGCTGCATACTGCTGATTGCACTGAATTTGTGTTTCTTTTCCTTGCTGAGGCTGCTTTCCGTTTGTATTCCGTTAATCTAACACAAACTAAACACTACGTTTGACCAATGTATATTTTATCACATTCCAAGCAAGTAATCCTCTCAATTCGAGCCTAGAAACTTATTCTGTTAGCATTACTTGCCGAAACTGGCTTTATATCAAGGTTAGGTTAGTGTAGAGGGCTGACGGGAACGCGACCAGCATTAGGCCACCAGTTTAGGCTCATTTGCCACCCTCATAGACAATCACTCGCATTCACACTTACAACCATGGCACTGGCGGGATTCGAACCCGCAGGCCCCGCAGCGCGCCGCTTTTCGGCCTGACGCCTTTGCGAGCAAAGCTACCGGGCCCCCTGACTTTATATCAAGGTATACAAGAAGTAACTGAGCCTTCTTGAAAATTGGCGACAAAGCTATTGGAACTGTTTTTCGTTCTTCCTGCATAAACATCATATATGACTGTTTTTTGTTTTTCATGCATAAACATCGTCGTAAACTAGCTCCGTTGTATTTTTTCCTTTCTCTTTTAGACAAGATTTCTATCGATATAATTTACTTCTAAACGATATTGAACTGTGATCAATAACCTTTACAAGTAAATTATATCGATGGATATAAGTCGGAGATGCTAAAATTTGCCACAACTAGCGTAAATAAAAAATTAATGATTTCCAACTGCAAGTGGCCACATCAGTCAAGTATGCCTGTGAGCTGTTGTCTGATGAGAATCAGTGCATACTTCCGAAACCACTTTGTCAAATAAAATTTTCGTTGCAAATAACATTTTTTTTCAATTTTAATCATCCCGCAAAAACAATTCCAATTTGATTCTGCTTCGGAGGCGTATTCCGCAAAACGATCGAGTTTCCCATATTAATTATTCTCTGCTTTGATAAGCTGATTTATAGACAAGAAGGAAACCATGATCACAATTTAATAACCTTTACAAGATTTCTAATTATTTTCCCGTTAAGTCCAATTTTTCTGTTTGTATAGTCAATATATTTAACCTCCGAATAAAAGCTTTCCTGATCCATGGACCATGTTAATAATTGTTGAATCATCAAGCTATATGGCGTCATTTTTTGGGAAAACTCTCATCAGAAATGGATGGTATTGCTGTCTAGGTTCACGGGGGCTTTCGGTAGATATTAGACCCGTGAAAAGCTTTTCGGATCATCAAATGCAGGAAAAATATTCTCTCGTTGTTTTGGACTTCCATTGCAAATTGGTTTTCTCTGTGTGTTTTGATCAGCTTCTTCAAAGTTTCTGCCAAGGCACCTTTTTTCTTGAAAGCCAGGATTATAGATGAGGTATCCGTAAACGGGGAAGCGAATCTTCTTCACGAAGTTTTTTTGCCAATCTGTTTAGAAATATATCGCTTGTAAGTGTGATAAAGGATTTCGCATGACAACACCTTTAATAACTTTGATTTACTTATGTCTAAAAGTAAAATAGCGCGAATCGAGACAAGTTTCAAATAGTCTTTAACCCTCTACTCCGTTGAGCTATTCTTCTCTAAAGGCCAATCCTCAAAGAACGCAAGTGCTTACTTTACCAACACGCTTGCGCATAGATCCTTGACACTACATGATACAACTAGCTCATCTTCTCCTATTGTTGCCAGTCTTCCAAGCCGCTCTCCCACCACCTCCTCTCGATTACTAACTCATCGCTAAGGCGATTCATTCATCCACCTCCTTGTTGGTGCGTTTGTAACGGTGACAGTTTTCCTTAGCTCATTTCCTTCTTTGTGCATTTTTGGAAGGCATTTACTTCTTGGCAACACTAGCTTGCAGTCTTCCAAGATTATTTCCGCATGTTTGATAGAATCTGGTGAAGGCTGACTGATATAATCTTAGCTCATTATAGTCGCCGTTTTGGAGCTTTTTTATGATTAATCGGCCATATTCATCCTTGTTCATGTAAGTAAAGTAGTTAATTATGAAAGACCAGTTTCAGTTTATAGCTTATCATTGTAAATGAAGGCAGGAGTAGTGGAACCTTGTGGGTAGAACAAAAGCACGTGGCGTGTGAAGACTCTGGTTCAAATTCAGGTATAGATGGGGACCGTGCATCGAGCCTTGAGTTAAACTAGCTCTGAATAGCTACTGAAGTAAAATCGGAGTCAAAATGAGGCGTGATACTAATTATCTCAGAAACCATTTTTGACAAATCGTTTTGGAAAATAAAAGTTTTTCTTGCCATTTTGGTTGGAGAAGATTTTCTTTCTAATGTTTTGATTAAACTGGAACTTACTTCGTTGCATTGTGACTCTCTAAACTTGGCCGGAGAGCGTAGCTTACATCCGGTAAATGCTGCATCTTTAATTTTAATTGCTAAGTGGCACTCTTTTTTTAACTTGTACAATATACGATATAGGATAAATATTTCTTTCTTTAGCTCATCCCTCGTTAAATGTTTTGGACCACTTTCAGTAGTTGAATTTTAGTGGGATGAAGGGGATTGAGGCTAAATTGCTCTTCTGAAAGGATTTTGTTCTTGTTTATCTTTTTGATTAGGCGAGAAAGTTTAACTCGTTCTCTTACTTCGGAGATAGAGAAAGTAGACTAGAAGTCTTCCAATTTTGTGAAAAGGTGAATCTTTTGTCCATGGCAACTCTAAGATAGTGGCTTCTTTTCACATTTTTGAATACCTCATCAAACCCAAAATAATATTTGTGATACCTGTTAGTATAAGCAATATTCTGTCAGGTAAGGGTATTAGGCAGAGATCGCTCATATTGTATACTCCAGACAATTTGCATCTAAGAGTTTCAGTTCACCTAGATTCACCGACTGCAATATCTCCGCTTTCATTGCAAACATTGGCTTGGAAGTGATCACTATAAAAAAAATTTCTACTTTAGTCAGTTTCTATTGGGCACAGCAACTTTAGAGAATATCTGACGTCTGATTGAGAATCAAACGAGAAACACTTTGGTTTAATTACTGCTGTAATACTAGAGACTATTATGGAGATTATCCTATACTTAGAGGTTGCGTATGCAGCTTGTTTTTGGGATATGTTTTGTCCACGGTGTGACTTAAAAAAGACAAAGAGTACCCTAGAAACTCTTGAAAGCCTGGCAGAGAGAAGGTAAGGCAGTGAAGAGAAGGTAAGGCGCTAGTGGCAAGACTCGATCGAAGTGATGTGATAGAGCATCAGGTTTGTAAGCTCATGATCAGCAAGTGATGCTTTTTGGAGAGTAAGAACCTCATATAATTCTGCAAGGAAACATGAAGATTTTTCGACTTCTGCTCCCAAAAACAGCTACTACATGGAAAATGATTGCGGCAAGTTTTCAAGGCCTATTCATTTGCTGTAGACTTTCATGAGGCTTTGATTATGGTTTTCTCCACGAAATGAAATATTAAAAGTAAAATATTTTCGGATATCTACCATTTGAGAGCTTGTTTTCATACTAACTATACTGACTCTTTGGGTAATTCGTTTCGTATTTGACGCTCTACATACAGATGAAGGAATGCAATTATCTTTGCGGCCAGTTGTTTTCTGCTGGAATTCTGCTTAAGAGCAGCGTGCAAGATAAGCGCTTTGCTATGTTACGCTTAAGTCAATCTTAGGATGTTTTCTGTTCGAGAAGAGCTTTAAATTATATAAAGTAGCATTATATGAATAGAAAAGGTCAAGCGGGAGTTTTCTTATTGAAGAATGCCTAGTGTTTTTCAGAGTATTAAGAGGATGGTTGTGTATTAGTAAAGTGGAAAAAATCATCTAGCAAAAAATATAAAATATAGGGTAAAAACGGTTTTGTTAAATGTTTTTTATTGAAGGGCTGGAGCAACTGAGCTAATACAAGTTGAAAAGATGGTTCCACAAATCATCTTTTTATAGATAAAATTATTTTATGGAGTCGTCACTGGAAAACAAGCCACATTTTTGTCACTATTTAATACACAAAAGCTAACAAAGTGATTATGATGTAGTTCTAAGATAATTATGTATATAGTTGTAAATATTCTTGTGTATAGCTCCAAAAACTACAACATAAATGCACTCTTGCATGATTTACATTAATTTTGAGCTGAACTAAGCAAAATGTAAAATGGTATATATGGCCATAGCAAGTTGGTTTTTCTGCGGAGTGGCCAAATGTCTGTCATTAGCTTGGAACCAAACATTCTATGCTCATCTCATGTTGGCTCTGAATTAATGAATCAGCCAAACGAGTGTTCAAACGTAAACTTTCTTTTCGAAAACGAATTATTTTATTTGGTTGCTTAAGGTTTACGTACGGAAAAGGAAGAAGAAGAATTAATGCGAATTCTCAAACGACAGTTCTGTGTATTTGAAACTGTGTAAAAAATAATAACAAATTAACTATGTAAAAAAGAAAGATATACCGACCAAATTTGAAGTCTTAAAGAGTGAAGATGATAGAGACTCTCCAGTTTCCAAACATACATTTTCGCGTGTGAAATTATTAGTTACATGCCTCACTTTGTGCCTGATTTGACTTAGGCACCTAATCAAATAATGGTTAATTTAGAGCTCGGTAGGTGATCCCCAGTCCGTTCCTGGATTCGAGCCAAGGGCTCTACAATGCTATACCCTCTAAGCTAGACGAACTACTAAGCTATGTAGATTGAGTTCAATAGAAGAGCAAAATATATGTATGTATATGTACGATTTATTTTAGTTAAGTTGTTTAGTGGCTCAAAATACGAAGAGCATTTGTAGCTTTTTTTCGGTCATAGAGGACGATGCTATCATATACTTCAATCAGCCATTTAAAAAAGTAAATATTGGTATCAAAATTATTAGCTCTCATGTAACCAAAAAGGGGCAACGTATGCAAGTATTCAAATACAATGCATCACACTCAAGCCCTTTTATTTAAACTTTCATTGCACTGGTTCGCGTTAATTCGACGCAATCGACCGTTACCTGCATCTCAGTTTAGTGCAATAAATAAAATCACTGACATTTTCATTTAACTTTGATCATTATTCGAGAGCGTACCAAAACAGAAAAATAAAAATAAAGCTTAATAGCTGCTTTCAGGAAACTTTTACGGCATTTCGGCTCCTTAAATCACATGCGCACCTGAAATAAATCTACCGGTGCTTTACACGAATCTTGTTCCATGGACGAATCAATCTACCATCATATTCGCGCATTGAACGACTAAAATAATAATAAATTGTAGTTCAAAGGAAATGTAAATAATGACTGCATGCGATCGTAAAGCAACAATTATTTGTAAATAAATTATGTTAAAGAATAAGAGAGAAAAAACTGTTGCAAGTTACAATTCGTGAAATTACGATAATTGATGAATCGATTAATATCTGTATCTGAAACCGGGTAATGTTTTGGGCGGCGAAGTGGAAGTGAGTTGTTGTGAACGGAGAAGCCTTGACGAGTACTTTAACTAGGTTGGTTGCTTTTATAAATTAGTACTTCTTGTAATGTTGTGATTGCTTTTAATTCGATTAATGATTATAATTTGAGGGTAATGCGAAATTGTACAAATAACATATTATCGTAAATTGTTGGAAGTTTATTGTGAAGGAAGCCATGGACACGCCCGATCGTTTGCGGTTTTCGAACTTTCGATTTGGAAATTTCGGTTAGTTTTGATGTTTTGTAATGAGCAGCGATTGATAGAGATCGAGACTCGAAATTTGCGGTTTTGATATTCATCAAAAATAAGGAGCATTTGATGTCTAATCAAAATGTAACTTATATTGTTCCATTTCTGTTGATATTTCGCAAACTCAACAAGTTAAAGTTAATATAATGACGCAACCGATGAGGATCGTTAAGCGTTCGATTATTTCATATTATTGATGATTCGATGGAAAATAAATGGTTTTATTGGAAACTATTTCCTGATGTTAAATTTTCCATGTGGTGTCAGTGTCATCGAGTGAAATCGCTTCAGAAAAGCCAAATCACCTTGACCTCTGCCATTTTACAACAGGATATTGTATGCCCAATTAATTATGATAAATTTAAATGTCAATGCGAAATCGTAGACATTTCTGACGTGATCCATAGTACACAGTACACGATCTTGTCTGACATAATGTCAACACTTCACCACCGCTCGATCAATTACAATGCCCAGCCAATAATAATGGTAACAGCCTCGGGACCTTCGACTGCCAAAGATGTGTCAACCGATCCAATCGATCTGCTCTCTAAATTTGAAGCTAGAATAAGAAATTCGATACAATCGTGTAACACACTGTGCAATGTATATGAGTTAATCGAGAGTACAGATCTTGCATACACATACTCGTAGCACACGATATCCCGCATAAATACGTCGATATGTGAGATCACGATCAATATCAGCATATCGATTCATAATTTCGCAGTGAATGAAAGTCTAGTTGGGCAGACGTTGCAATAGCGCTAGTCGATGCGCAGCTGACGGGATCCCGCAATGCAAAACAATCTACCGACTACTGTCTGGTAATAATTACCTGCGTCTTTTTTTAAAACAATTACCATATTGATGTTGTACAATAATTTCTGCGATAAACTGCATTCTGGCTAGTTGTTGGTAATAATCTTGGCCACGTATGAGCAGTAGACGCGCTACAAAAGATCAGAGTCGTTGAATCGATTGCGGCGACGATAATAAGGGTATCTGAACTAATAACTGGCTTGGATT
Source organism: Nemotelus nigrinus (assembly GCA_947369275.1). NCBI lineage: Eukaryota > Metazoa > Arthropoda > Insecta > Diptera > Stratiomyidae > Nemotelus > Nemotelus nigrinus. Next base: position 197,874,374 of record OX376372.1, read on the forward strand.
TAATGATAGGATACTTAGCGAGTTATAGTGCTGTGGAATTAAATGAGTAGTTGGCCCCAGCAAGGAAACACTTGGCGTATAGCTTTAGTACGACGTGGAAGAATAATGAATTGGACGGTTTCAAGCCTAGTGAATGTTGGCTAAGAAAAAGGAAGGCTGAACGCGGGAAGCAATGAATTCTGGTGTTACGCTAGTTTTTCATGAAGAATGGTGATTTTTGTAGCTTCCGGATGTATTTTGCTTCAAAGGCGTTTGTTTGGTGGTATTAAACTGTGAAATCATCTTGATGACTTGTGGCGAAGCTTCACTTTGAAAGCCATAAATTTCTTTATTGTAGTCTGTGACTGTAATAGCGGAGTGTTTTTCAGGAGGTTTGTATTTTATAAATTGACTTCAACGCTTCACAAGAGAGGAAAAATGAGAGGTTTGTAATTTCTCCATCAATAGATTGTAAATAATGTGTTGCAAGCCACTTCATAAATATGGTTTTCATAAAGATCCATCATCAAAATATTTGTATGTGAAATTCATGGATGACAAATAGCTCCATATAAAAAAAATATTACCAGTATACTTTCATATACCACATAATCTACAACTCACAAAAGCAAAATTTAACACATCTAAGTTTTTAAAACAAAACAAGTCGAAAAAAAAACAAATCAACTATGCTTCCAAAATTTCAGCAACAATCGCAATTCACCCAACTCAATTTTTGCTAGAATCGAAACTATTCGCTCGTCACGTCTTTTAACGTATGGCGATCCTTTCCAAGTCCACACTCTCGACATAAGAAACAAGTTCGTCTATTTTTCAGCTGGCAGGCTTTAAGCCTGGGCACACGTTATCTTCTACGGAATCTATCGAGAAGCACTCTCTCGATAAGCAGCAAAACACAAAACGCCCCAGTGTTGTTTTCATCTCCGAAGAAAAGTCCAGCGAATAAGTTAGGTTTTGCCTCATACGCCTTTCGGGCTGGCCAAACCACAAAAGTGCCACTCACTTACACCTCACGTTAACGCGTATTACGCTAGCAGGAGAGATTTCACACACAATCCACAACACTCCAAGAACATTATACTCAACACATTAAAAATTATCCACACAAATCAATTAGGCTCAAGAAAATAAAATGTGAATTTTAGGCAATTAAAAAACTGATTATCAATCTGTTGCTTGAAAAAGACATAATCTAAAATCGATTAAATTTTAATAAAAAATGTTCAAGTCAAGAAAAGTAAAATTCTTTATTTTTAGATCAGAATAGGCAGCCTTAAAAGGAAATACAGAATGCTAGCAATACATCCACTGAGCTGGTTTTGTTTCTTTTGCGAATGATTTTTCAAACATAATTGTCGATCAAACTTACTGAATACTAAAAATCTTAATTCATATGAATTTGCGTTGTACCGTTTCAGAGGAATTTCGACAATCGTACTGCGGAGACCATACGACGGATGCATATTTGAGGATTATCCTGGCGAGAGATATGGCGAGCGTAAAGGAAGTTTGAATAGTAGTAAAGGTTCTCCAGCCTTTCCTTCTATTCAGTCTTTGCAAAATAAAGATTATAAAATAAAAAAAGATATTTTTGAGGCATTGTTGACAATATCAAACTATAATAATCAAATTTCAGATAGCTGTCAAATGTGACTTCAAGATCAAAAACATTTTTAAGAGCTGAGAGAAGATTACAACTTGAAGAATATTTGAGTATTGATGGATTGTTTTTGAATGTATCTATGTAGCAGCCTTCGATCAACTCAATTCTTGAAAATATGTAGCTTGCGGCCATCTACAAATAAAATACATTGCGGGGATCAAAATATACGAGTACTTAAAATAACAACAAAAACGTACCAGGAAAGAGGTTTTGAAGAGCACCAATGCTAGATTTGAAGGAAGCAGCTAAGTGAAAACGCGACAGGAACGGTAAAACTCGGGACAATCTTTGTGCCTGGAGAATACAGATACTCCCTAATGTTCAACACATGACATTTATATAGATGTGAAAATAACAGTGAAATTACCAAAAACCATTGGAAGGCGCAGAAGCTACCTATTCTATTACTATACTACCTATAACTATTTATTGTGGCAAATAAATTTCGAGGTATTCAATACTTTCAAACTTAAAAATATTTGTGTTTACAAATGAATAGTATGTAATAATATGTAAACAGTATGAAATTTATTTCCGTATCTCTTCTTTATCTTAATCGTTCTGCAATATGGCTGATTCATTCTAAGCTCAAAGGGTTCAGAATACATATTTTTCTTCTGAGACATATTCTTCCCTCATATGTTTTTTTCCTCATATTATTTAGAATGAATATTTAATTTAATTTATCTCCAGGAAAATCAGATTAAACCAAAACTTAAATTTGCCCAAACAGCCACGCACATGCGTAAAGGTTCCAAGTGTATTTTAAATGAAAAAATTTTGATGATATAATTTCGTCAAGACAGTAGTATGTAGATTTTTTAAAAATTCATTTGAGAAACATTAAATTGATTCAAGAGAAACTGAAGAGGTTGTTTTCGTAACTACTCCATTGACAAAATAGCTTGTGTACATGAAATCTAATTTTTTGTTTTTTTTTTATAAGGAATAGAAAGAGCATTAAAAATAAACTTTTCCATTATTCTCCCAATACCCATCAATATAGATAAAAAGCGCCCAATGTGGGATATGAAATATTAAACTCTCACAAACAGCTGCAGCGTTTTGACAGGAATGGATATTTTTCAAGAAATAAAACACGGTTTGGCTGCTATAATAGGTGCATATATTTTCTGTTGTGTGAAGCTATTCAACTGGACTAAGACAAGCACCAATGTTGCTAACTTACTATGCTGACATCACTTTTTATCAATTCAACGCAGAATAGTGATCAAAAAGTTATCAGTAGCAACTAAAATGTTAACATCTAAATAAATTTGTAGTCAAAAGTAGAATTTTATGTCGAAAATTGAGTATTATAGTATTCTTATAAAATTGCATCAATTTAGTCGTGTTGAGAGTGTGCACAATAAAAAAAAATAATAAAATTGTGTCGTAAATAGTTCCGACCTCTGTATGCTGCTATACATATTCAAGTAGACAATCAAACAAAACTTATTCAAGAGTAATTGGATCAGTTTCGGTAGATCACGAAACTCTTGGAAACACACTCAAAGAACTGTGAATTCTAGAATAACTAGGGAAGATTCAAGAGAACTAGTCATAGCAACGTCAATATCAGAAAATAAAGACGAAGTCCCATGAAGATATGTTAAAAAGAGTAAAGGAAAAGCAAGCAAACTAGTAAACATCCTGTGGAATAGAAACAATGGTTTGCTCTATTATACAATAGCCGAGACATTTCTTGATTGAAAAACTTTGAGGTATTAGAAGAAAGATATTATTCGATGTGGATGAAGCACCTTTGCTTAGTTTCCTCAACTTCTGTTTTAGCTGCAATTTCAATAACGGTCAAGTGCTATATTTTATTCCTTTCATGCAGCGCTTGGAAATTGCTATAGTTGCTATAAGTTAGATAAGCAACGCGACGAAGACGATACGATACATACAAGCAAATTTGGATACACGAAAATTAAGTTGTTAAATTATACATTTCCTGTTAATAATGAAGTTCCTTTTTTTAGACCATAATTTACACCTTCCAAACAGTGCAAGTGCATTCAAAGGTAGATTTAAGGTTAACCTTGGAGATGGGGGTAACATTTTTTGCATCGAGAAGGAAACGTAGTCGGCACCGCCGCATATTTTCCAAATGAAAAATTTCGCCCGTTCAGGTAAGATTATTGGAGATGTCCTTTGACACTTTAAGATTCGAATTAGAATTCAAACCATAAAATTAATATTGAATTCGATTTCAGGTGAAATTTGTTTCAGCGAAAATTTAGCTTGAAATTTAGCAAGAGTAGTAGTACTCACTTTTTTGCAAGGAAAATTGCTTTCCTAATTGAAATGCGGATGGAGTCTTGTCACACCAATTTAGTATGTGCAGTTCGTTTTTTTTTTCGAGCTAAAAAGTGACATTTGGGGCCCTATTCTGAAAGTCGTCTCACGTGACAAATGAAGTAACTCTCTTGATCTGATATTCTGAAAGTCACACAAAGTGACTGCATTTAACCTCAAGTGACAGTTTTGTTCTATCGGCTATTCCAAGAGTCACATGTAAGGGCGGGAATCACGTGATGTGAGATTTTGAGTCAGTTGATAAAAGCAAGTGAGTACGAAAAGAAGCGCAAGAAACTGAACATTTTTACAGGGTTTAGACTGTGGGTCATGGAAATTAAGTAAATTGTAATTTGAGACTAGTAATGCTGTTATTATGACTCACAATTTGTCCAGATAATCATATAATTTACTCATTTTTTCTTATAATGAGAATTTATTTCACATTGTATATTTTAAATCGCAAGTCGACTTACACAATTGAAGTCAACCTACTAAGACGAGTTGAGCGTCATCACCCCCTAAATTTTGAACGAATAATACATAATGCAAATTGATTGCGAATGCCTAATTCAGCTATCGGAGATTACCTTAAGGGGGTGTTCTCATGGATTGGGCGTATTTCGAAGCGTTTTTTGGAATTTTACAGTAACAAAACTATCATTGATTTTTTGATGCGGTTTTTTTTAAAAGTTTTATTCATCCCTAGACTACAATATTTACAAAAGCGATATGCAAAAATCCGCACGGTTTGGCTACTGCACCCATTTGAACGTAGGCCCTTGAAAAAAAGTTTGTCGATGGTTCACACCAAATCTCAAAAATGGCTCGTCTGAAACACAAAAGTAAATGTTTTTTTTAATCTATGCTTGTGTAGTTATCGTCTGACGGAGGCTTTTTTTAATAACATTAAAATTTTAAAAATGGCAGACTATAGAAAAAAAAATCGTTTTTTTTCACCTTTTTTTCAACTTTAAAAATTCATAAAACATTTGTTATTAACAATAGGGGAAAAAACGTCCGTCAGACGATAACGAGTACATTTCCACACATTTAAAAAAAAAGTTTATCAAAATCCGTCAAGTAGTTCCTTAGATATGGTGTGAACCATTTTGAAAAACGTAGTTTTGAGAAAAACGCGTTTGAAGTTTCCAACGAAAAAAAGCGACAAATTCGGTTTATGACTTATTTTTTGACTTATTTAATGACTTATTTTAACGAATCTGAATTCAGATTTGCAGTTTTTATTTGTTTGAACATTTTGAATAGTCAAGTTTTTGTAAGAATATGTAATAGCTATGTTTTTACACATGAACATCGATTACATCAAAAAAATTTTTCATTAGCGTGCTACTTACAATTAGTCAGCAATTCCAGGTCCATACATTACACCTTCCTCGTACTCTGCGAACTCGTTCTTGGCAGTGTCACTCTCCCTTCGTTCGATCCTGGCTTTTTTCGCGAGATCGCTCATGCGCTCCTCCGACCGGATGATCCGATTCTTGTCCCGTTCATTGGCGAATTCTTCACTGATCTTGCCGATTTTGACTCCCATCTCGTGTAGTATTCTCAAAATTGAAAAAAACCCGTCGTTGAAGATGCAGACTGCCAAAAAGTTTGCCACCTCGATTACCTTGGCCCCAGAATGCAGGTGCTTTGGTGCAAAAGTCCAAATCAACGAATTTAAGGATTCGTTGCTGTTTTGAGTTTCAGCGCCCAAACAGCGGGAGAGCAGTTCATCAGCGGAAAGGGCTTCATAGATCGGCTTGATAACTTTTTGAACATTTTCGGCTAGGGGTGAGTAATCGTGATGAAAACTATGCAGAGAACCGTCGGCCTCTGCCCTCCGCCACGCGCACCAACTTTCTTCGCCTTCAGGACAATTCTCGTGTTGTGGTTGCTTATCACTTGAAATTTTGTGGAAAAACGTGGCCCAAATTGCTTTTTTCATTTCTTCGATCGAGTCCGAGTGTCTGCGAATAGCCAATCCGTAGTATCGAGTCAGCATTCCGATTACATTGTCCGTCAATTTCCCGACACCTTTACCTCCCATGCCTTTATTGTTTTTTTTCGCATTGCGAAGCCGAGTACCCATTCTCTTCTCGACGTGACCGACGCACTCTCTTTTTCTCACAGTAAACTCGGCACCGTAGGGATTGACGTCTAAAATTCCTTTAAACGTTTTTGAGTCGCCGTCCCCTACATATGTCACGTACCTGACACCATGCTTTTCCATGGACCTTGAAAACATTTCAACGATTCCATCCACCTCCATTTTTCCGGAGCTTCCTTCGTGATTTACTGTGCAATTTTCAGCATGAGATTCATACCACTCATTGTAAGCATCAGGATCTTCGTGTTTTAAATTTTCTTTCAGACTACATGCTTGACACAATTTACTTTTCACAACTGAATCCAACACTTTACGCGTATGTTTCCCAATCAAACTTGCGGCCCCGAACAAGGAACGAAACCCTCTCTTTTTCCAAGTTCCGTCACCGGAAACGGTCAAATTAATCGATTTACTATGCTCTTTTTCTTGGGCTACAGCTCTTCCAGTAGAAAAATTATAAATCGACGACGACGCCTGGTGTACTTTTTCCAAACAAGCATAATACAAATTGCGAGACATACCTTTGCCCATTTCCATTAGACCGCAAAACAAATTCAGTCCTCCGAGGCCAACACCTACGAGTCGCATGATGAGCACAAAACGTCGATTTATTTCAAAAGTATTTGTTATTAGCGGGGACGACTCAACCAAAAGTTCAGTATTGCACATTTTGCATTCCATGCACACTTGGAAACCGATTCCTTTTTGATTTTTTCGCTGAAATGTTACTTCACCATGGCAAACTTTGCAAACTACATGTGAGGCGAGTGTTGAGAACACGAAGAAAAAATTGATGAAACTGTAGCTCAGGTTATCGTCGACGTTAATGTCCGCGTCACCACTGCTCCGAATTTTTCGTGCCGATGTGCTGGCGTACTCGGAAGAATTCCTTTTATTGGGAACAACTCTACTAAAACTTGACTGTCGGCGTCGATAAGAATTTTTAATTTTACTTTTCGAACCCTTCCTATCCATGACTGAACTTCAAAATTATGAGTAAACCCAGCAAAACGAGAGACAGAAATCTTTTGTACAAGTGGACGCAATCACGGTGGAAAAAAACTAATCGCATTTTCCTTGTTCCTCGATACCTATGGTCGTTTCCTCAGACATAGAAAAAAATGTCATTTAGATAACAAAATACCTTAGATAACAGTAGACTCGGCGCGCCAGGCTCGAACGTTACGCGCCGCGAGCGCTGCCGAGGAAACTCCGCGCGGAGCGTGACAAAGTCTGCCAAAAACTTGTTTTCCGTTTCGAATTCGGAAAAATCGTTTTGGAATACTATTCTTAGATACCTTATCTTTGAAAAAATGAAAAAAAAAAAAAATCGATTTTTTGAAACCGTTCGATGAGAACACCCCCTTAAACTGAGCAAAGAGACATAAATTTTCGGAAACTTATAAAATAGGAATGCCAGACATTTTCAGACAAATTAAATAGATTGGGACTTATACGGGCAAAATATAATTGAGCTAATTATTGAAATTTGACAGTAAATTTAAGATTATTCTCCGCAAGAGAATTCAACCAAATATATTTGAGCTGTGGATATATTTTTAGCTAAAATTAACAAACGAAATTGGAAATTGGAAATAGGAGGAGGGCCATATATTATGCTGATGTTTGCGGCAATGGAAGAGGTGGCAATAAATTTACTATCGCAGTACAAAGTAATGCCAAAAGGTGTGCCAGCGGAACAACTAGTAAACGTTAGCAGAATAAGGTAAAAAAAACAGTAAAGACAGCTGTTCATCTATAAATAAAAGCTATCGCGCTAACATGTTCATACGATATAGAAAACCATATCAAACTAAGAAAACCCAGATTCTAATCGAGGCAACAAATCAAAGCAAATGGATAATACCAACGAAAAAAACGATTATTTTTGTCTTGTAAGAAGCAATTACCAGAACGATTTCAAACGATTGGGCGCAATATTTCAACTTCTTGGCGAAATACGTCAACTTCTTCGGTAGAAATATCTATGAATTCACCTTCCAAAGGCATGCTATTTATCACTTATTAAATTTTCATCGATTTTATTCTTGTACTAGAGTACTTGTCGTGTCTTGAATTATTATCAAGCCATATCTCAGCTATTTGTATATTTTCATACTAAAAGTTAACGAATTTTGTATATCATTTACTCTCACTTTTTCATATTATTACCTTAACTAACCTAACCTCTTCCTCTTGTAAATGTTTTCCTAATTTGTACTGCGCTTAGAATAGGGCCCTTGATGTCAGTAAGTGTTTGAATTTGTCTTGTCAATGAAAATACGGACCGAAAATTGAGTGATTTGAAATTTTATCGATCAGGTATCAGCAGAGACTCCGTTTTCCTCCAACATTTTCACTCTAAAAAAAAACAACCAGATAATGAGAGCTTGCCAAAATTTGTCGTCACGATTAAGTGAATACCAATCTATAGATAGGAATGGATGAAAAAGTATTGCTAGCTGAAAAAAGATTACGGAGTTCCACTTCATTCTTTCCGACCCAATGATTCCAATAGGGACAATAATTTTTTGCGCACTGTTATCTCATATTTGCAGTCCATTGATCCACCGTGGACTCATTTTCCTACTCATTCGATAATTTGCGTTACACTGAGCCGTTTTTTCGTTAATTTTCCACATCTAATTTAGGTAATGAGATGTCCTGTCCATATGGTAGTCTGTAGCCTTTAGTTAGGGGTTTGTTTTGAGCAAAAACACAATTTAGCAGGAATAGTATAGTACGAATGTGGCTTTTTGGGACGTATATGAACATATACACATGTAAGTTAAATTTGGTTCGAGATCGAAACAAATCGCCTGGGTTTATTTTTCGGTGCAATAGAGTCCAAGTAAACCCATTTGGTAGATCATCTACCGTAGATGTATGGCTTGAAATATCATTGTCACAGAAGAATTTTCCTGTGACATCAATGCGTAGTAAGACCAATTACCACTGCACTTTTTTTTAAATTATACCTCACCGAAAACTACTAAATAACCCATTATGAATTAACGTTACCACAATAATGAATACTAAGCACTCAAATGGTCATAATACGACTTCAAGGTTAATTATAGGTGAAATTAAACTCAGTTCCTCATGAACGCATAAACACATCTCGCGGCATAGTTTCATATGAACATGCATACAAACATTATGAACGTATCTCAAACATATGCGTTACTCATCGTTTTATCGTCGAAAAAAAACCTCTCAGCAATATCCATTCATTTTGCGTAACCTTGAAACGATATCACTACTGCGTTTTGAAAAGTATTCCCATAAAATGATTCGTTCTTTATTTCGCAGAATGCGAGAATACATTCAAGAGATGTTTATCAATGCCATCTCCTCATTTGCACAAAAGATACGAAACGAACTGAACGAAACCAGAAAATCACTTTTTAATTCAATTTCGTGAACGGCATGCATTTGAAACATTGTAAAAGTTTTTGATTGGAAGGAAATTTAAATAGATTTTTGATAGCATTCAGATTGCCTTTGTTTATTTAATGATCCTTTGCTGGCATTTAGCATGATAATAGAATTAGAGACCAGTTTAAGGAAGTCAAAGCTGTTAAGATGGATCATAATGATTTGTTTATTAGGTTTGCATTTTATCTAAGTGTTTTATCGCAAACTAATTGTAGGAGATCCATCTCGGCAGTGACAGTTTTTTGATGAAGTTATTTTTCACTTTGATACAATAATCTTTCAATTTTCGGCTTTCACTTGCAACCCAAAATATATTTTAAGCATTTTAAGTTTATCTATGTTGAAATGGGACCACACCGAATAAAATCATGCGCTGATTTTTACATTTTACAACATATCATACAATTCACCAGTAAGTGATGCCTTCCACCTGGCAGCCGAGAACCTACCAGCCGGCAATCGAACCTTTATCAAAAATGCTGGCACATTTATTAAAAATCGCAGCACTTTGCCGACAACAAGACAACGAACGTGCAACGTGTAGTGTTACATTAAATACGAAATATGACGGGCAAGCGTTTCCACGTGAGAATCTAAAGTGCCATGAAGGTGTGTAATTTGTGAAAGATGTAACGCGCATGAACTTCAATTTTTGTTTCAGGAAAATTGTATTCATGCCGTTGTAGCTGCGGTACCTGCGTACCAAAAATGTAGCGTTTGCGAAAGGTAGCAATTAGCAGCACAGTACAAAATATACCTTGGAGCAAATTTATGCCTTCTTATAAAAAAAATTATCGGAAGAATGGAAATTTTTCGGCTTTTATTACATATATGTACATTTGTATGAGCACGTACGTTCTTCAGATGCATGGAAGATTTTCAAATTGATATTAAGATTAACCCTCTCCGAAGTGTAAAAACAACTTCCTGGTATGTTAATTACTGAGATTAAGATCAGCATTTCAGATTAGATAGGACCGAAATGAGATCAGATGAGTCAAGCTATCTGTGAGGTATCGTGAGCTGATTGGAAAGCTTCGAGAATGTTTCCAATCGAATTGAAAGAACAAGCAGGTCCTTGAAGCTGACCCATTCGCAAGGGTTAAACCTTTCACAGCTTCGATTTCCTTATCGCCGCAGTACAAGGAAATTTCTTCAAGGTTTTCGTTGTATTTTCCGCGATGAACGGTCCGCAACATGTAAATTGCACTTGGGCCAGTAAGAGTAGCGCATTTACAAAATCCCATTACCCCTAAATTACAATCATTGTAAACTGATGGTTTAATAACATGGGTAGTGAACCCATAACAATCCAACAATGTATCATATTTAAGCGATCGATTCGCTGTTTAACATCAACGGAAATTACAGGCTTTTGTTTTCGATCGTTGTGCGCGTACTCGTGAGGATGAGGATGATTGCAGTTTGTTGGTCATATTATACAGTAGTGGAGAGAGATTTGGCGGAACTATCTCTGTGAATCGGTGGATGCAAAAGATTTAAATGCATCATTTTTTCGCCAATGCATTACTTTCGAATTGCACGAAAAGTGCATTTGCTATGTAGGTCAGTTTATGGTTGATTGTTTCGATCAGTGTATGGGCATACACTTATTAGCTGACCTTATTTGTGTGATTTAAAATGAAATTCATGGGCAACGCATTTTCGCCGTTAAATTAATATTCAAGTTGCTCTGTCTTTTTGATAATGATTTCAAGTAATGAAAGGATTGGAAAAATATTGGTCTTGAAGTTCTCACGAAATTGGAAATTGAAAACGCGATGAAAGCATGTCCCTATTTTCCGCCGGAAACAGCAATAAAATATTTTTTTGCGAAAGCTGATAGGGTCATGTTCATATTTTAAGCTTATTAGAATTATTTGACCTGAAACGAGAGCGATGTATTTCCAGGTAAAGGAGGTAACATTTTTATAGAAGACAACGGAGAATAAGAGTATTCTCAGCTTTGGAAATCCCAATAGAATTTTCTCTCTCAGTCGATTTAAATTACACAATTTGAAATAAAATAGTAATCATCTAACTCTACACAATTTGAATTAAAGCAGTAATCATCCAATAGGCTAAAATAATAATAATAAGAATAAAATCATTATTTGGATTTTTATTTCTTAGTCGAAGTGGATTTTAAAAGATTTGTGTTTCCAACTTCCAAATAATTTTTCGGTGCTTTGGAAACGCTACTGCTCTCTAAAAATAGTAGGGAGAATTGTTTTCAATTTTCATTATTGCATTTTTTTCTTATATTAAGTGTACTTGTTTTTTCTTTTTTATCTAAAGTAGTCTATTTTCGTAGCGGAAATAAAACTTAAAAATTTATTAATATTATAAATGCAGCTTCAAAACATACTACAATTATCCTTAAAATGAATGAATAGACCCATTTACATCTAACACTTTTTTTTAAATAACATTTGTGAAAATAACTTTTGTTGCTTCAATCGGGATGATTAGCTAGAAGTTCATTTTTAAAAGTTATTTTAGAATTTATTTGAAGAAGAAACAGTTCCTTATCTCTTGGCACTGAACACAGCTCTCGGAGCACTGAACAGTAACCTTCGAGTGTATAAATTACACAATTGAATTGTGATAAAATCAGTTATGTGATTCATAGTGCTGCCAGATGTACCGATTTGGGCTGGACGTCCCGCGAAGCAGCAGATTTACCCCATGATTATCAGGGACAGATATTTTTACCGCTTTTACGATATTTTTCAGTTAGACAAAGAAATCAATTAATAATTTTTTACGGAATTTTCTGCTTTTGCAGCCCATTCTGGTGCCGAAACTTAATTGTTGCTTTAAATTGCCCACTCGCTAAGAATAGAAAGTGCCCTAGCAGTAATTCCTGATTGGCTGCCGCCAGAGCATTGAAAGCAGTGGGGATTTGATCAATCTTTCATATCAGTGGTTGTAAACATTTCATATAATTAATAAGTAAAAAAATATATATCAAAAAACATATTTAAATGAGAAAATACGTGCAGATAATAAATATTAATGTAAGGATACTAACGATAAACATTTCATAAAAGCAAAAATAAAATACTCATCCCTTTTGTAAACAAACCTTCACTGAGAAAAATTTTCTTGGTTCATATTCCTATAATTTTGCATTATTTCGCCGTAAAAGTTCGCACATTTAAGTTCAACCGCACTATACTCAAATGTATTTTTCATAGCAATATAGTAAAAGCAACATTAAGAAAATCTACTATGTAGAATGGCTTTCAACTACATATTAAAATGTTCTGTTTACAGAGGTGTGTGGTCGCTTTCCTCATAAATAGCAATAAACTTTACTTTTCTTTATACGCATTGTTTATATTATAAAAATAATTTCACCATACAATATGGTATCTATTGCAAAAGGTATCGTAATGATTCTGATCTAATGTTGTATCTACGTTCTAAGTGTTGTCTCCTATTCTATAATAGAAGTTTGATGTGACACATAGCAAAATTTTACTTATTTGAATAGCTTTTTTTACATCGTATTTTGTAGTGTAATGTAAACTAATGTAAACTAGAGTCATACTGCGATGCAGTGTACATTGAAAACACTTTGAAAAGCACATTGAAAGGAGTCATGTACTTTTCTTTACTCTTTTGTCATGTAAAAATGATATTTCACGCACTTGCTCAAGAATTTCTCGTCCATTTTCACTTTGATAATACGAACCAAATTATCGCCCAAATTTAAATTGCTATTGCCCGGTAACAAATGTCATCTGATGCACTGTGCAGTATGTTTAGAAATTAGTCGAATGCCTCGTTTACACATATGGCGAACGCTTCGTCGACGAACCTGTGAAATTACTTCCCTCCATGTCTTCGCATGTAAAAAAACAGGCGAGAATAGACAAGGTGACCATTTACACACTCAGCTCGCCAGCATTTGCCATGCGTGTAAACGCGGCATAAACGATGCAGTGCACTGGCTACACTAATTGGCAATTGAGGCTATGCCCACTGGCAATTTGTTCAAGGAAACATGGGAAAGTTTAACATGTTATAGTTATTGGAATCTAAATAATTTTGTATGTTATCAAATAAGTTATTGTAAGAAATACTATTGTGTATCTCTACATTCACCAAGATTTTCAGACGAAAGTCCTATAGCTTATGGAAACTTAAGTCATAAAACTATATTAAAATATCATAGCGTTTTACTATGCAACTATGTCTAAATATACTATAAATGGTCACTGTCCATATATACCCTATACACTATAGGAGAAGAGATACATAAAATTGAGATACATACCATATACAAGTTTAAAGCAATATCGAGAAGAGAAGTTTACTCCATTATTTCTCTGGTCCACGAAGGTCGTCAAATTCCCTAGCAAGTAGCGAAAACGACGATATTGCGGCTGAATTCGCAAGTATTTTTCACTTTTTCAGATTTAGCAGCATAAATTAGACTCATAAATTATTTCCTTTTATATTTTCTGACTCAGCTATTGCACGAAAATTTAGTTTTGATAAGACGAAAGCTAACGGAATTGTATGTAACGTACTAGCAAATTAAGAAGGAATAATATTAATTGTTTACATTAACCGGTGCTAGTAAGAAATACTACTGTAGTTACATTTTTGTCAAAGGAAATGACATAGAAATGCTATTAATGATGCCTCAACAGATACATCACATAAAACCTTTTCTGCATATAAAACCAACGAGAATCAAGGCCGAAATAATACTGTCTTTGCAAATCTACAGCAAGAACTCGAGACAGTTATCAATGCAAACTGTAAAGCGCATATATTCTACATAATGCATACAAATCGGCGTGCGATAAGTTGAATTTTGACGTCGAATCCATAGTCTTGAACTGCCCTACTAATCATAAAGGTTCTATCTATATTTGAGTGGTTACGAGATATTCACTGATTTGTGTTTTGATTCGTGCCAGAGGTATGTATATGGAGAGTGCATTTTTCAATATTGATTCTAACATGCTTCCACAAAAGATAGGTTTTTCAAATTTTGTAAAATGTTGTAATAGAGTATGTAGTTTTTGAATTTGGTGCTAACTCAACAATGCGGATATAACTTTTATTCTTAGTAGGACAGTGAAAGTATATAGTTATTTTAGTAGATCAGCGAAGAGGCAAGAAGCATTGAAAAGAGTCTGCGACGAAAATGAGATGGAATCGTTTGAATCAATAAAACATGTAAATACAAGATATCTTTCACATACGCCAGCTCTGGAAAGATAATTGAAAATTTGGCCAGATCTGAGAAGAATTATTCAATAATTCTGTTAGAGCGAGTTTTTAATGAATGAAAATATAGAAAATCTAGCAATTACTTGCATGTTTTTCAGAGTATTTTAGTTGTTTGTGAAAAAAAGCATGCCGAAGCTAGAATTTGATGACATTAACATTGTGAACTCGTTGCTACATGGCAGAAGGTGATTTCTTTGGACACTTTAAAACAGGCATTAAATATGCTGTTCGAAAACAACGAAACTGCAGAGCTAAGCAATGTAGAGATGTGGACCGCGTTGGAGAAACAATTTCCAAAACTATTAGTTCTGAATATCTGAAATATTTTCAGTTTTATTTTTGCGTACCGAAATCACCGACAAACGAGCACTATCGTAAACGTAAAAACGTAAAAAGGTTGTTCATAGAAATTTAGCTGATCGGAGTTGCTGGTTGCATATAATTTTCAATTATCATGTAAAGACTTTTATTGTTCTCTGAGAGACGAGCGATTGTTAAAAGACCCCAAAAGTTACTTAAAATTCGACCAACAAAAGTAATTTTCCATTAAAGATGAGCTCATTTTTAGTTTTTTGAACATTTTTCTGGTTTTTTCGCGTCAAAACGTTATACTCCATTGAGTTTTTGAAATTTTATTACATGTACCGAGTTACTGAAAAATTACCTGGCGACCCTAGTGAGCAGTTTTGCATTTTGAATATGTTGATTTTGACTTAGATGCAATTAGAATGTTTAATAGGTAATCTAGTCAAATTTGTATCTCGTTTCTCTCACAAGGGCTTAATATATAAGACAGAGAATAATAAAGAAAATGTATCAAAAATACTTAATCATAAGCGTTGATTTCAAGAGAAGAAAAAATTTAAGTGGAAAATTTATGACAAAAAATTAAAAAATAAAAGGAAGAAAGAAAGGAACTATAAACTAAAGGATTCAATTATGAAGTAGTGGAAATAAAATTTTTCCGAAAAATTGAAAGAGCTAGGATAGACATCAATGCCAAACATAATTTCCAATCAAGTAACATTAGTTACTGTGAATGAAACTTAGGCTCATGATGTTCGCCAACGAACCTTACAGGAAGATTGAGAAAGTAATAACAAAAATTAAAATATATGATGAATATATTTTAATGGTCTACTTGTGAGCGAGTTGAGTAGAGGACTCACATATCTAAAATTAAACTTATATTATCTATTAGCCTTGGAGTTGGTTGTATATATTTGGCTGTATCTTTGAAAGACTAATTTAAAAAATATTACCTTGTTAATGAAAATGCTCGCTGTAATTATAGATGCTTACCTGAAATAAAATCAAAATGGGATGAGATTCATTCTACTTAAGATAATTGCAATTAATTTTAAAGCAAAGCATATTATTTATGTAAAAGTATGGTAAAGAAGGTGAAAAAATTCGTAGTGTAGAAAATATATCACACTCTTATGCTCTATATAAGAAGAATGACCATCACTTTGCGCCCAAATGAACTGTAATTGAGTCATATTAAATACGATTACTACGAGTATTTATGATGCAATCAAGTAATTTAAAAATTACTGACTACTAGTAATTACAGACTATGGTTCGTTTGAAGTCTAAATTTAATTTTTTTTTTCCACGTTTTCACCTCAAACCTAGAATAACAATTTTAAACATAATTAATATTCCCGAAAATGGATGAATTTCTTCCGTAGTTTACCAAAAAATATTCCTTAAGCTTAAAATTCAGACTCAGATATCAGCTCTCTTGCATATATTTGCTTTAAATACAAACATGCACACCGTACAACGCACTACCATTTACCGGCATAACTTCCATCTTCGTTAGAAAATCAAATCGTAAAACAACCACTTAGTATTCATCTCGATCTCAATAAAATAATTGCATTGCATTATCATGATGAATTCCAATCAGATCGATAAGACATGGTCGACCGATGCACTCGCGCATCCTACACGCTTCGATCTACCCATCTATCCACCAAGGGTATCCAATGGCTGTGGCGGTCAAGATACAATGGATTTCACCTCAATGAAGAAAAAAACCTCAGATAAGTGAAGGAATCACAATGTCTAAAGGTGTTGTGCAAATTTATAGCTAAAGGATTATGCTTAACTTATGATCGTGCTTATGACCATAAAACACATCGGTGGATGCTATTTGATTGGATCTGAAACCGTTCGACCGTTACCATAAAAGATATTTTCCATTTGCGCATCGGAACGTTCAGAGGGGCGATCCGATGCATAGATGAATAGGAAATAGGATAGAAAAACGCCACCAACTCAGCATACTTCAAATACAAAAGTGCATTTATGTAGATCGAGGTTCTTTGTGGCCTGTGCCATCATGCACGTTGTTCACTAGCTGGACCTATGATAAAAGTACCTGTTTGCGCGAATACAATTACCCCAATCGAGAGCAGAAGCGGTCGAGATGATAGGAACGTATCTTTTTCTAATATTGAGCATTTTTGTTGCTTGGAGTGTGCCTCGGTTTGGTTAGAGAATGTGGCGTGTGCTTATCAGATGCATTTACATTTAAAGATGCCTCATGCCACTGGACTTCTTTGGCTAATGCTTGGCTATCTGGAACGCAAACTCATTTTCCGATCCATCAGTTCGTATGAATGTAAGTGTTAAGGAAATATAATTCGTATTTGAGTTGTAAGCTTAAAAAGTTTATTCACCGGAATGGGCATTGCTCAGGTTTTATATGATTAATTTTTGATTGTTCATAAAGCTAAGATGTTTCGAATGTTTTCAGCAGTTCGGAAAAAATGAACTTTTACCACGTTAAAGAGCTAGATAATCATATTACTCTTTCACAGTAAGTAGAGCTCCGACTACTAGCATTAAAGAGCTATGGTTCAAATTCTACCGTGGTCACACTGTTGGACTATAGTCGACTGTAATAACTAGTAGCATAGCTTAGAAATATAAATAGAATATAAAAATATAATTTGAAAATATACAATGCAGCTGAGTTAAGGGGTTAGTTCACTGTTAAACTGCTCAAAATGATTTTTTTTTAAAACACCTGCCAAAAAAAACTATTCAAGATATCGATTTGAAATTTTATGTACATCATTATTGAGGCTAAAAGCTAAAATTTTCATTGGAAATAATTATTAGACAACAAAATGGTGACCGCCCCAATAGATCGTCGCAGCACGCCCAAAAAAAAACCAAATTACGCCTCGTAAATTCCTGGACAAAAGTATCTGCGAACAAATTGCCAAAAATATTTCATTAGTTTTAGAGCCCTAGAGCGATTAAAAAAAATTTGGTATACTTTTGAACATTGGTTATCCAGTTTTTCGCGTTTTTTCAATCAAAAAAATGATTCGCAAATGGTCAAAAAAAAATTTTTTTTCTAAATTAATTAATTCAGATATATTAAACCTTTTGGCGGAGGCGAGCGTTTTAGTGAATTTTCAGGTGCTCCTATATTTCCAAGCAGTGTAAATTTTAGTTAAAAAAAAGTATTGGGAATGAAAACTAATTATGTTCGTAGCTTGTCTATGATAAAGAATTGAAAATTTTGAGCCGTGTGTGGGTGCTAAGTGCCTAAAAGTAAGCAAGGATTTTTTTCAAATTTTGATTTGTCATTACTTGTGATCAAAACATCGGATCATCGTGAAATTCGTAGAGCGTATTGACTTTGGCTAAGATTAAACACACATGAATTTTCAAGATAGTGCAGGTAACCCTGTACCTACGGCAGGCTCCTGAAAAAAAATCCTGCAAATCATTGACCCTCCTCAAAAATTTTTTATTTTTGACAAAAAATTCAAATCATTGATAAATTTAACCCTTTTTTCATCATGTCAAATTAAAATTTTGAAAATTCCGATTTTCACAAGAACGGGAACCCATCACCAAATTACCTCTATTTTCAGCACTCGAAAGTTCTGTTCACGAGAACTGACGATCGGATAATCCGATCATAATGAAATTTACAGGACATGTTGGTATTAGCTAGGACCAGATTTGATAGAAGTGATTTTACAATGCGGGTAGCCCTGTGGCAGTGGTACCATCTTGAAAAATCACTGCGAAAAAAACAGCTTTTTGGCCTATAACTTCCGATTCAGCCATCAGATTTTAACGAAATTCCCACAATACTTGGATCTTATTTTATGTAACATTTGATGAAAATTTGGTTGAAAAATTAGAATAGGGCTGCCAGCTATGGTGATTTTTGGCTCATAAATCTTGCAAATTTGCTCAGCAAAATAAAGCTTTTTCTCTATAACTTCCGGGCCAGTGCAGAAATCAAAACAAAGTTCATGCAGTAAACGGAACTTAATGTGAAGTAAATGTCGTAGAAATTTCGTACAAAAATCATGAAAGGGCTGCCAGCTATGACCATTTTTGTAATTTTGTGGAATTTCTTTACTGAGCGATTATGTCATTAGATTTGCAAACGGGAATGATCCTGCAATGAAAATTTACAAAAAATATTAACGCTTTAAAAATTTGAAAAGTTTTAAGGGTGGTTACCCTAAAATTCTTTTCACCCGTATACCTTCCAGCGCAGTGATTCAATCGAAACGAAATTTACTGGTTGAGTTTAACTTAACGTGAACCAGATTTGGTATATATTTTGCTCTGCTGCTGACACAGGGTAACCAGCAATAGCCATTTTCGTAAATATTGCACCAACAGATGCTTCAAATTACGTACTCATATGCAAAACATTTGCGATAAAAATAAGAAACCAATTTTTAAATTTTCCGAATTTTGAACATTATTCGGATGGCAGCCTCAAACAACGTTTAACCGCTGAAACTTTCGATGAAATCCTGCGATGAGAACGAAATTCAAAGGATAAGAGGATTTAATTATGAGCTTGTTATGGTAAACTTATTGCTGCTTCGTTGGGAAAGTGTTGCCAGCACTGAACATTTTCATCATTTGTGTTATAGTTGAGTTTTGTTGCTTGGGATAAGGAATGGTTGATATGATTCTACAAAAAGTGTATTACGTTTTTCCACATTTTTTTGTCACTCAAAGACAATTTCTTCGAAAATTAGTTTTCTAGCGGTTCTGATGTGCTAGACTTTTTTTCATTCACACTGCATTGTTTTCACATTGGTTTTTTGGAATGACGCCTACACGAACTTTAATATAAGACCTGAAAGGATAGCATTGCGAAAAATTTGCTTTAATTGTGGAATTATTACATTCATCTTCTTTCAAAAAAAAACTATTGCTCCTTTAGATGGGTTTTTTATAAATCTCAACTCGACCTGTTTTACGTCCTTGACCTTGCTTCACTCTTTGCTTGACAAGTTATTTTCCCACCAAAGTCCTTGGGTTATTTGCAAAAGTTTTATGCAAAAGTGTTTGGAATACTATTTCAGAGCCAATCTTCATAGCAGAATTGTTGGTTTCAAAATATCTAACCCAACAGTTTCGCGTACCAAACAAAATCCAATATCAAATAGATACCGTTAGAGATAGCATTTCCATTCAATTAGAACTGAATAGCGAAATCGAATTCACTCGTAACTCAACAAAACGGTTTATCCATCTGGATGAAAGCAATATCCATACCGTCATTTTCATAGCTCCTGTTCGCAAACATAACTTTGTCATTTGCACTCACTATACCCAGATGAGTTCATTACTTGCTGCTGCCAGTTCTTCTGTATCCAGCAAAAGTTTGTCAATTCGATACTCTTTCTGCCTTCGAATGCTTCTCGTTCACGTAGATCGAAACTTAAAACTATCATTCCGTTCGGCATTTTGCGCCGTAACAAATTGTACTGCTCCCCGTTGCGAACCTCATAATTTTCAATTACTTGCGTCCAGGAGATGCTTGTCCATTAGTTCTGGACATGTCTTTCATTTTGTCTACAACTGAAATCTTCGACGCGGCTTGGTCGATGAGATCCGGCCAGGATGGATGCCGTGTAAAAGATTCGTTTGACTAAATGAAACCATCTGGGAAATTCCTGGAGTTCGTGTCGTCCATCGTACCGGGAGTTTTGTGGTATGTACGTGTTTGTGCAACGGACGTCCATAGATTTTCACGGTTAGACGATTCAGACTGAAAGCAATTGAAGTATCTTTGTAGTTTTATTTGGCCACAATTGCTCTGCTTCGATTCCTTCAGAATTATGGCAAAGAGCTATTGTATGGAGTAAGAAAATATACAGTAGGAAGCAGAAATAGTTTGATAATAAGATTATAGTACAATGAGAGGATAATATGCATTAAAATGCTGATGAATCCACGCCTTAAATGTGAAGAATCTTCCTGTTCGTAAAATTACTTTCGAACTATGACTGGATTGAATGCTCTCCGTGAAAACTTGCTTGACATCCTCTTAGCACTGTTCATTTTATCAAGATCTCAAAAACATTCGAATCTCTTCAATCTGATCATTAAATGCACTGCTACTTGCATTTGATGCTGTATCCTGGCATCTCTAGCAGTAATAACGGCTGCAAAAGATTCGTAATGTTGCAGAATGTCTGTACCATTTGAGATTACACGGTTATTTTTATGGGTTTACTATCTTAATGGTGTGATTAGCGGGTTCCCGTGATTAGTACGAATTTAATTTGAATTCAAGCCGATGCAGGCACGATCCTGTCCAGACGACTAGTATGCCAAATGGACAAAATGAAACAAATGACCTGTGATTGTACGAATGCATCACGTTCGGCCTTCGATTATCCGTTCATACACCAGACTACGTCTATGTGGCTCTCGTCGCCTTGGAGTTTTTCATTCTTTTAAAGTCTTCGCTGTGATCTTGACCGATACTATTCAAATTAGTTAATTTCTGCAACAGTGCTGCTACGGTCAAAGTATGGCTCTATGTTTATGATCCAGGAAGAGAGCCAGTCCAGCCTTTGTATGGCTCCGAGTAATGACTTTATCGCGATTCGTTATTAGTAATTATTACGAGGAAAAGATAAAGGAGAACGGGCACGTAAGAGTAAAAGTAACATTCGATGGTAATTGGACTCAGGATAATTATTATTAATTTATACGGTAAAGAGGACTCATACACACGCATTCGATGGCAATTTAATGCACTAAAAGGTTGTTGTCCGACATGTTCTAACCGTTTCAAATGAATAAATCTGCACATTCAAGAAGAGTGCGAGGAAGCGTGATTCGATTGCAATTATTGGCCGGGAATATTGCGGGATTTTGATCGTATTATTTGATTGTGAGAATATGAGTTTGAAAAACATTAGCTTGTTAGTGGGGCTGTTGATTGTAATTGCAAATGCTTACTGGATGGTTGGAATGTTTTCATTAATTGAATTTTATACGGCGATGTAAGGTTTAACGTCTAGTAATTAATCGTAACTAGCTAATCAAGATTCAGTATTATTTTATTATTTTGTGGCAAAACATTATTTAGTTAATACGATAAGCTTGCATACGTGAATTTTGAATTTTTCAGGAGTACAAAATGAAAGTAATATTTATAAAAACCTACTAGAACCCAAATATTTTATTAAAATTTTTATGATTTTATTGCTCCTGGATTTAATGTTTTCAATAGAATATCGGCCCTTGTTGAGAACGAGAGAACAGCTGCAATAATTGCATGGTATTTTTGGGTGACTTGCCACTCAAAGCTGTAGTTCATGCAATGATTCCAAGAGCATGAATAATGGAAAATATTCAAAAAAAAAAACACATTTGCTATGACGTAACTTTTTTGGTAGTTTGTTTCATATGTTATGTGATAATACATTTTTGCGTTGATTCGCATTTTTTCGGAATGTTTGCGATTTAATTGCATCAAAAACTATCAATAAATAATCTGATCCCAATTGCCCAAACTTAGATATTAATCAATTGCTTTTTAAAAACTTGGAAAGCTAAGTTTCTCCAGAAATATCTTCAACAAATCAATGAACAGCTTTTGGTATTGGAAAGAGGGTTTGGAAACAGAATATTTTTTTAAATAAACCGTTGTATGAAACAAAGATAAGTTTATTTGAAAGGTATCGCTACAAATGCCATGTGAATTATTAGAAAACTATGAAGTGAATTAAACTGAATTGACCAAATTTGATTTTTCCCAGCTGTCAATACAAAATATTTTATTTGCATGCAGCCATTCTAGGTTCTTAGGAACTGAGTTAAAGTAACACTTACTCTAGATGAATGATACTCGCACAGTAGTGAAAAAAATGCGTGGTGTTTTTCGAAACTGGTCTTTGTCGATTCTAATGTTAACGAATTGGTGAAAAGTCTACCGAATTTATCATTTTGTGTTATATATAATTTATCAAGGGTAAACTAGTCGTTGCTTTCAACAGTGTTGTCTGAGAATTTATAGCTTTGATCGTTGGAGTCACCTAACATTCTTTAGGTCTAATATTCTTGGTTGTGATTTTCGCCGCTCATCTCCATTATTTAACAATTTTCCTCATAGTGAGCCTTTATAAGCAATTTTTACGAAAACACTCTCTCATAACTCTGTGGAATCATAAACTACAACCTACTACCTTCAAAACATATTTTCATTGCACCATCCAGCACGTAATAAAGTCTATAATTTAAACCACTTATAGCAACACCTTCACTTATCTTTCTTTTTCATAAGAAATCGTACATTTTCATAATTTTCCTTTATCAATTTAATTATCGCCACCGTCCAAATGCATTAGTCTGACTAAATTACGGTGACTGCTGTCGCAACAAAAAGTCTAAGTTATTGGAAATTATTAGCCGAAAATAAATTACAAGTTGCAACGTTTCAAAGATATGCGTAATTGTTTATTGAGACAGTGTCAACAAGTTGTATGGAATTAATATAAAATTATTTGATATCTAGTAGAGTTATTGAAACTTGCGGTTTATTTTTTCTATTGTTCGGATTTCTTAGAAATACTACTTAGGGAGAATTATTTAACATACGTCAAGATAAGTACTTTATAGAATATTTATCAAAAAGAAGAAATATGATTTGTGCTACATTTATCTGCACTTATGAATGCAAGTCTGGATGAAGTGAACATTGCCAAGCATTTGTTAATTGGCTTTCAAATTGATAGAATGAATATTTCTGTGGCATAGTAAATGTTTATTTCTGTCAGATTTTTTTAAGCGCTGTTCCAGTAAAATTTGATTCTTTTATCTTTTTGAATACATATTTCCGTGTGTTTACCTGGTCCACATATTTAAGTGATACATTGTGTCTATCCATATTTACTATAGTCCACATATTTAAGCGGTATATTGGTGAAAAGTCTTCCGAATTTATCATTTTGTGCTATATATCATTTCTAAAGGGTGAACTAGGCGTTGCTTTCAACAGTGTTGCCTGTAGATTGACCACTTGAGCTAGTAATGTAATAAAAATTTTCACAGATATATATAATAATCTTTTATACCAAGGACAGAAAACTATATTAGCATTCATTCATCCAGGAATCCTTTAACTGGCAACATCGAGTCGAAACAAGAAAAATTACGACAGCGAATTATTTTCAAATTCGTGGCAAATGCGGAAATCAAGATTTTGAGCCTTAAAACGAAAAGCTCAATATATATCTGAGTATCAAAAAATGAAGAAAAAAAAACATATGAAACCATTAATGAGGCCTCTGTGAAAAACTTAATGTCGGACCTCAATCGAAAAATTCAAAATTTTCATTCGAATCGCCAATAACGTTTACAAATGTAGTTTCTGTATGTCTTTAGGAGGTGAGATATAATAAAAATTAGCCTCATTTTCCTAAAACTCAAAAGATTTCATGATATGTGTTTTAGTAGGTTAGGTTAGTGAAGAGGGCTGCCGGGAACGCGGCCAGCATTAGGCCACCAGTTTGAGCCCATTTGCCACCCTCATAGACAATCACACGCATTCACACTTACAGCCATGGCACTGGCGGGATTCGAACCCGCAGGCCCCGTAGCACGCCGCTTTTCGGCCTGACACCTTAGCGAGCAGAGCTACCGGGCTCTCTATGTGTTTTAGTATAAAAGTCAAATTTTATTGGGACAGACCTTAGAAAGCTGCTATAATTTTTATGGTCAACACAGCTTCGTTTGGTCTCAAACCAAATTAAGCAGCTTAGTGGGACTGACTACCTTCTATCTTCTCCTGGGAAAAGTACACGTCTGTAAGACCGGTTTTTTTAAACCACCAAACCGATTTAAATGCGGCTCAGGAATGATGAAAACAGATATATAACGTAACTTTAATACAGAAGGTTTCTTGTATTACATTTTATTTTCCATATATGTCATGAAAAAAACGTTCATTTTTGATTGTCCAAAAACAATTGTTTTGTCTAATATTTTTTTTTTCAAGATTTCCTCTGAATAATCGTTTTATTACTATACAAAGAAAAAGACAATAAAAAACGAAAAATCAATCTACAGTCGTTTTCGAGAAAACACAACTTTCCAGTCACTATTTTTTCCAGTCACTATTTTTCCAGTCACTATTTTTGACTTGCTTATACTGTTTTGACCTCGAAATGAACTTCTTTATTCCATTTTTTACGTTAATAATTTACACTAATAAACACGATTACATACGTACAACCAAAGCGAAAAGTGTGGAAACTGAAGGTATCATTAAAAAGAAAAGTATGTTAGGCGAGAACTTTGAGAAATTCTGCAGGATGAGATGTCCAGATTTTTCAAAGAGATGTCCAGATTTTTCAAAGAGCCTCTGCTGCCCTTTCTGACGTAAAAAAACCCGATGCAAATATGCACTCTTGGAGTTTCAAAGTGAGTCAGCAATTATTTACTATACATTAACGGTTTGTTTGCTAGGGCTACGAAACTTTTTTTTCTCTTTTATTTATTTTGATTTGAATTTTAATTTGTTGCTTTCTGTGAAGGTATCGAGCGTCTTGTAATGCGTCAGTAGTTTGCTGTACAACGTAGAAAGCGTCAGCTAACTTGCAGAGGTATAACAATATTTTAGCGATTCCGTTTACGATCTCGTAAGCATAAAAGATTTCAACAGACTTATTTGACAAAGCTTTCTTTATGTAAAATTTGCGGCTGCGGAATTAAAATTGGTGTATCAAAGCAAGATGAACTTGCACCGAAAATCGCATTATCTTGCACTTCTTGCGTCACAGCATATCAATGATGAATTCGGAAGAAATCTCAACAGATGCTGATGGTATTTTGACTACATATTCAAATTCATAGATCCTAAGATATTTTTGTTGTATATTTCAGGAAAATTATCCCAGTTTTATGGCCTCAATGTCAGGCATGTTAATACTTGTCGTGCCAAACTGCTGCAGAGATAGTAGCCGGGATGTTGAACGTACTTTCTCTGAACTCTACTTTTTCCTGGAACGAAAAAAATATTTGCAAGTCTGCAGAAAATATATGCAGAAAATCGCTCAGAAACGCAGTTGAGAAAGCTGTCTAGCAACTAAAAATTGAAGGCCCAAGAGATTTAAGCGTACGTTTTGGTGAACTAACTTTACTCTTACTACATTTTATTGAAGTTATGCATGCATTAATTTCATTCCAAAACGAGAACACACCTTGAGTCCTTACTTTGATAAGTGTGGATGCAGAAAAGGATGGTTTAGAATGCCTCAATCTCCTCAAATTAGATAATATCCACACTTAAATGCATAGGCCATATTGAAATTCGAATGGGCAGTCGCCTTAGACTCGCTTTAGCTCGAGTTGAAAAAGTTGTTGACCTTGGTGTTATCTCCGCTTCACCTTGCATTATAATAAAATACTTTCCCCTGCAAACAAACAGCTAGGTTTCATCAAAAGGCGTGCCAAGGAATTTCGAAACCTGTCGATCACAAACCCTTATACATCTAACTTGTACGCCCCATTCTCGAATATGCTTCCGCTTGCTGGAATCCGGCTTTTGAAATCCACAGTAACAGACTCGAGTCTATACAAAAGCAATTCTTACTTTTCGCATTGAGAGATCTATACAACCCTTACGATTTTAGTGCCCTTCCTCTTTATGAGTTTCGACTGGGTCACCTAAACTTATTGTCACTTGCATCCAGAAGAAAGATTATTCCGGCCTGCTTTACATTTGACGTCATCAGAGGCGTTATCAGAGTTGAGTTCCTCAATAGTAAAATGGTGTTAAATAACCCTGTAAGGAGCACTAGGTCCTCTCGTTTACTTAAGGAATATCCACATTCCACTACTTACGCAGTTAATGAGCCGATAAATAGATGCTGCAGGATATTCAATAGCATAAGTAATCTGTATTCCCCAACGGTCTCAAAATTATCCTTTAAATCTTCTCTTTTCCAAGCCATCCGCAACCCCTTATGCTAAGCTATTTGTCAATGTTTTATATATTCGTTATTTATTTATTGTTATTGATTTATTTGTTGATTATTTAATTAATTCAATTTTTCGTTTTCCTTTTATATACTCATATTCAGTTTTCAATTTTCTATTTTGTTTTGAATTTTTTATGTAACTTGTACCTGGCTTGATTAATAAACAAAATAAAATGAATCAAAGACGAGAAAAGATCATCTTACAGTAGAGATAAGTTGACAGTGCTCAAAACGCCCCCAAATGAAATTCTCAACAACATTATATGGTCCAGGAACCCCAAATAATCTTTCATGCAACATTAAATTTGGAAACATAAATAGTTTCCGTTTATTAGATCAATAGTTTTCGTTTATTCTAATCGTAGGCAGAAAGGGAAAAGGCTGACCGCACTTCTATGAGAATTTTTTTTTTTGGTAATATGGGATAATTTCAGGTAAAAATAGAAAAAAAAACATGTACTTTTACTTTCAATACTATCAGTATACCAAACATTTTTTCAGCCATTTCTAATAATTAGAAAATTTTTTCGAAGGTACCATATGAGCCGTCAAAACTTCTAATTTAAAAAAAAATGATTGATTTTTAACTGAGGAAGCCAGTCCCCTTCAAGACTATAAAAACAGCTGTTATTAGCAAAGAGAGAGTAAAAACAATGGATGAAGTGGAATTTCATCTGAGCGTCTTACTGCAACAACTAGCACACGTATGTCAAGGGTACAAGCACCAGAAATCTAAGTAGAATTCCCTTGTTGTATCCTTTGACATTATATAGACTTGATCACTACCAAATAGTACTATAACATCTATCACGTAATTGAAAAGCAAATATATCTAATACTTGTATTCATTTTTCGATATTCAATCCTAGTGAAAGAAAAACTGCATAAGTCGCGACAATTTGAAAATTTCCGCTAATTTTGATATTAATTGACTGGGCAGTCTTTGAAATTTTCCAGCTAAGAAATGTTCATTCTAATAATTTTCTTACAATGATTTTATGAAATAATATGATGAGAAAGATATAGTAAATACGATTCAATTAACTCACGTAATACTGTGCACATACACATATATTGATGTAACATGCAGAAATGAAAAGCTCACGACACATTGACTTCTGACCTCAGCCTATAAACGATCTTACCAAGATACATTTTCTTCGGGTCAGGGGTTATAGCTTATTTACTTTCTTAGTCTTCTCGATCAGGTGAAATTTACACTACTCGCTGACCACCACAATGGCATCTAAATAAACATTCCATTGTGACTTTGTTCGTTTGACTTATCTCTTATGTAACCAAATTGTATAAATTGCCATAAAATTAAAATACAGTAAAATTGACGACCACTTAATGGTCAATCGCTTTCCAAACCAACTGAATCACCCGGAGCATGAAAAGCACTAATAGAAGTTAATAGCAATCAAACGATAGTGTCCCGGTGTCCACTACTGAACAAATAGGCACTATGTTGTAAGCGGCATTACTCAGGCAGACACCTATTTTACAGCATCATCTCCGCACCTATTTTATGTGTGCCTTCATGATACCTCTTTACGATAGATTTCGCAATCATAAAAACGGTAAGTTTATAGTTGAATCTGATATGTGAATATAATATTTCGCCCCTTTAATCTTATTACGCGCATAGTACGTCCCGAAGTCAAGCAAGGCTCACGTTTCGTAGCAACAGCCACGTTTAGCTGTAGCCGAACAAAAATCAGCACGCTAGAGAATGACGTGAATTCACCGTGTGTAAGTAGATTTGTAATGTGAGAATATTTTATGGGACATTGCAAAAGGTCACCGATAAAATTTTCATAAATTCTATCAGTTTACAATCCTCAAGCTTATTGATTGTTGGATAGATTGCACGAATGAGGAGAAGTAATCCGTTGCGGGAATGCCCACGAAGCATTGCGTAGAGATAACGAAGACGACTACATGCATGAAATTTATTTCAGAATTCAACCAAGTTAATTAGAAATAACTTAAGATTTTAACTAAATTTTTCAAAATGATTTTAACTTTTTCATTACTATATAGTGCTTGCGGATTTGATGAGTAGGTAATTACATGTCCGGTAATCTAGTGCCATTAAAATGTATGTTAGAGATGCGTTGGAGCTGATTTTCTAACGCTTATAAAAATATTTATCAATCTCTTCTTCACATACTGTATGTCAATCAAATAAGTTGATTTTTTTAAATTTAAATTTGGCGAATATTATCACGTCTAAAAAATTGAAAAAGACTACTTGCATAACAAATTTCGTAACGGTTTATTGTTGTGAGTATTCAAAAGATTATTATAAAAAAATATGAAGTGGGCGGAGAATTTTCGAAAACATGTTGAGGGACTCAAACTTTCAGATGTATTATTCTACTAAATATATTTTTTAGTGCGTGAACTTTACATTCTGTCATTTCAAGGACAAATTTTCATGTGTGACACTTTCACGTTGAAAATGAATCAAACTTTTAGTGCTGATGCATTGAAGATATACATCTGAAATGGTATGCTATGAAGGAAGGTTGAGCGCCTACACAGTTCTTGTTAAAAGCAGTAAAAATTGAATTCTCTCTGTCCTTAACATGCCGCGAGTAAAAACCATATTGGAAAGGGAATAGAACAATTGAGTGCTCATATTAAAACGCAAGGCAAAATTTGAAAACTTACGATTTTAACTAGCAGGCTTCTAAAATAGTGAGCTTTCTATTGAGATCGAAAGAGTTTTGCCAATCGATGTCTGTCATTTTCATCCAATGCTTTCCAACTCTAAGCTAGAATTCTCAAAAATGAAGTGTTCTGGAAGCAATTTTGTATATTTTCCCATGTGAAGCTGTTTGATTTCCAAAAAGAAATCGTAGTTTGTATCAGCGACATTTCAAATTTAAACATTGACGAAAACATTTACCACCGAGTTACCTTTTTTTCATTCAAAAACAAAAATATTGATTTGTAAAAAGTAACGAAGAGAAAACATATATTTTTGAAAGCAGAAAGTTTTTGAAGGTTTTAACTTGACAAATCCTCCAATATCTTTTTTATTAATTTTCAAAGAGTATGTATATATTTAAAAACGCATAGCCCAAAAATGTATAGCTCTTATATGGATAATATTATAATTTTATATTTATTATGCATGTTTTCAGCTTGGTTATGATAACATTTTGGATATTTCAAACTTATGCAGGCCCTAAGGTCGTAAAAGTGCGGGCTGCGATGGCTTCATTACAGCCATTACAAAATTTGTGGGAAACATTGGGGGTTATTGGACTAATATAAACTTGACGAGTTTTTATTAGCTGTAAATTTTCGTAAAAAAATCAAATCCCTTCAATTTTTTAGAAAAAAAATCAGGCGTCTTATAAACTTTTTAATTTCTCCATCTTGTTGGTTTTAAATTTTTTACCTCAGAAATTCACCAAGTTAGATACTTTTTTTTTAACGGCAATCGAAATTCTGGTTCGCGAGATTTCACAACTGGATCATCAACTCAAAATGATATTTGCAGGATACATCAGCTTTTTGTTGAATCAAGTGTGGTAAAAGTTTGCTAAATATGCATGCGACCTTGTGGCTGTGGTGATAGCTTTAAACATCTTTACGAAGGTTTTTGACTACGACTTGGAATATCTGTGAGTTTGTTTTTCTGTGCTTAAGAGGCCCATAAAAAACAACTTGTAAACAAACTTATCTACAAAACTCCACATCGGGGTGGTTCACTTGCGGGGATAGTTAGGGCGACCATAAGTGGTGTGGGTGTGGAGGCGGTCCTGCGATGTCAGGAATAGGCAACTGACAGGATAATCGAGTGATGTTATCTTGTTTAACAGCGGGCAACAAGTAGGCAACGAGCTCATTCCTGCAGATTGGGGATGCAAGTTCAGGGATAACATTTTATGGCAAAGAGGGGGGGGGGGGGGGACTTTTCGGAGCACACTTTTCCACCTACCCTGGAGTGTGGTAGATAAGTTTGCTTACATGTTTTTTTATGGGCCTCTTAAACATAGAAAAACAAACTCACAAACATTCCAAGTCGTGCTCAAAATCGGATAATGTCAACATGCCGCTGAGAAAGTGGATACAGTTAGTAACAAATGTTTAGATCAGTATATCTCAAAAACGGTTATGGTTACAAGAAAAAGTTTCATAATCTTTGTTGTAGCTACAAATTCGTCATACATTGTTTTTCTGTAGATGTGACCCTTACTAAGATATTTAGGAAAGGTCACTTTTGGAGACCTTTGACCTCGTATAAAAAGTAACGCAGCACTCGGATCAATATGGTCTTTTGATATTTTGTTGAACACGCAAGTACCAAAATTCACACCACAAGTCAGCTTTCCCCTAATTTTTTCGAAGCACAATGTTAAATTTTCCTATACTATAGGTATGCAAAAATAAATGCGCCGTGGAAAAATAAGTAAAAGAAGAGGTGTATCGAGCGCACTTAATATTCTAATGAGAATACAATTATATATTTTATGAAATTCACAGTCAATTTTTTTCATATATGTTCTTATTAAGTGTTTGCTTCTGTGCTAAGTCCGAATACTTTCAAATCAAGGTGAGGAAATTATCTATGTTACCACATTCCAACTAACTTCGCTTCATGCATACTTTTAAAAACTTTTCGACACATTTTTACAATGCTTGTGTCTATAGTTTAAATCCTATAAAATCACCTAACAGTCATCCATATCTCAAACCGTTTGACGCGTTAACGCCCAACCATAGAACTAAAACGTATAATTTTACAAACAGTAGATCGCATAACACATCAACTTAACAATGGACAGCATTCGTTGTCCACTTGAATAACTAATTTCACAATTTCAACCTCAAGCACGACTTCAAGGCCGCAGTGAACCATTTAACTACTGTAGTTAACAATGGTCAAGTGCTACTAACACGAATTAAATCGAGCATAAACAACCAACTAGATTTATCTTAACTATCAAGGTACCAACGAGACTCTAATTGAACTGCTAGAATAGCCGCAGCTGAGTAATTTTCTGCAAAATTTGATCGGTAATATTCTCCTACAATCAGATTAAGAATGAATTTCTAGAACGCCCAGTCTCACTATACCGTCTTGAAACTGTAAATTTATTGCCAGTTGCAATTGTTAATGCTGCGCAAGTGGAAGCATTAAGGGAAAAACAATAGAATCGAAGTCGGGCTGTTGAGATTAACTTGAAGATTTTTGTGGAAAGACAGATTTAGTGATCACAAACAAAATATATATTTTCTACACTTTCGTCCGCCTTTTATCAGTTCTAAGTGAACAAGGCTTTCTTATGTAATTAATGAAATACGTGCTGAAGCTTACATTAAAAACTAAATAAACTAAAATAAGAAAGCAATCGAACTATTCTTGTCGCCTTTCGTTTTCAATCTTTCACAGCACTCCCAAAGAATTCTTTGATATTTTGACCAGCTTCTTGTTTATTTCTTTTTATTTATTTCTTTTCTAACTTTTGCATTTTCGGTAGAACCGGACTTGAGCTACTCGACCAAACGATTCGACCTTAATAAATCATTTAAATCATGAAAAATGTTCGTTTGTTTGTTCATTTATAGCTTAAAGGATTTATATTACATCTTATAGATACACTCGCCATAGTGCAGCAAACTCGGCAAATTCAGACCAGACGGAATATATCTAGTCATAAATACCTATGTATCTTTTCAATTTAATGCCATTCCAATGCATAGTAGACAGTCATATGCTTTAAAACTGCGAATGTTAGTTGGATAGGATTGTTTAGCTATTTATGTCGTTTTGGTGCGCAGGTGTCATTTTCGAATTCCTTGCGGCATTTAATTCGATTCACCTATTGTTCCAGATCATAAATAATAATTAGCGCCAAACTGTAATGATTTCGATCTGAGTAGAATGATATGGTGTAGGAGCTTGAGCTCAATCGACAAGATGAATTCAAAGATTTGATTGAGTAATAGCGTGTAATTCCTTTTTGGAGGACTGTCGGCAATGTTTGAAAAACTATTGTTTATTCGAGAAACATATGGACTTATTGATACTTATTCACTACAGGAAATGTATTGTGCCTGGTAATGGAGTTTAATTTCCTGATGCAAAGAAATAATTTTTCTACACAAGAATATTATAGACCCACTTGCGATTTTTCGAAATAAACAAATTTTGCAGGTGTTTCCAGGCAGTTTATCTGTGTATTGAATTATTCAATCATTCCATTTCAAAACCATAGCTTCTGAATCAATATTTACTTCTCTTAAATTGTAAGCAACATTTTCATATTGCATACATTCTAATAAAATATATTGCACATTTATTTGCATGGGAACGTTCAATGAGGATAATAGTCATCTCACATTATTTGCATCATCTATACCATATGCAGACATCTCAGCCTGTCAAATTGAAAGAAACCTCATTACACCAAACGACATGTGTCATGACTTTAGTCACATGCAATTTAATTCCGATACGGGTCAACTGAAGTGGTAGCTAATTAAGTCGTAAATCGTGACTAAAAGCTTTAGTCTGATTGCAGTCAGAGGTGTTATGTAGCTAAGATGGTTTAAATATGATGGGCAATAAGAATATGTATGCCTTGTTAAGTAATTTATAGATTACGAAAGATATTTGTAGGAAAATGTTATCCGATTAGCAAATGCTTTTGAATGTTTAATTCAGAGTTTGAACATATCAAATTCTTAGTTTCGACACATTTTGTGCTAAAAATTAAAAGTTGAACTCAATGGGTCTCTGCTGTGCCTAAGTATGTCTCTAGTTCCGACTGATCGCGATTTTTGCTATACATTGAAAGTACATTCTGATTCTGTTTTTTCTCCTTGAACTCTTAGTCCCTTTTCTTCGTCTACTGTTACAGCCACTTTATTCGAAATACATCCCAAACAAAGCTACAAACTATTCAACGGTTTTCTCTCATACGAGACGTCCACTTTTGTCGGAGCATTCGATAAGACTTACATCAAAAAAATTGCAGCTCATATGACAAAGATCGGGTACACTATACGAAATTGGCAATAAAATCCACATATTATCTCTGTCAAAATGTAGAACGCAAGACATAATTCCCCTACATTTCCCTATGCACCAACAAGGCTGATTCCTTGGAATCAAAAAACTTAGCCGCTGTTCTCTTCAGACTATAAAACAGCACGATTTATCACCCAGCCGTCATTCAACTATTTTTTAGAGACTGCCTGAGGACATCTTTTATCAGGTGCAGACATTTCTATACTTCCAGCACCCACTGACGAAAGACTATCTCCTTCTGTTTTTAGACGGCAACCCAGTTGACTATCCACACCTATGACCAAAAGGTGATCGCGGTAAAGTTAGAACCATGTCGCGAGCCCCCATGAAGCTTCAACACTGCTAATTTCTCTAAGCCCATTTTGAGCGCACAGTTCCTCTGATACTATGGGTTAGACGCTTTCTTGGAAAATACTATGCTTGCCAATACCCCAACGTCCCTTGCAATTAAAGGTACGTACGCATCGTACAAACATCCAAAACTTAGTACATTGATTGAGGCACGTATGTATACCCTTCTCCAGAAACAACCTTCTATCGCAATCAAAACCCTGTAAAAACAAGGCCACACATAATATCTTCACCATTGGTAGTGTCAAAACTACCCTGACTCGCATCCGATAAGCTCTAAAAAATAATTCAATTTCTGGTACAGCAGCGAATATGCCACCTCTGCACCATGATTTGGTCGTCTCCACTTCACAAGGCTCGCAAAGCTGATGGTAAATGTTAACCTCAACCCTGCCGGAGAGGTATCCGATCCCCATTATTCGAAACTTCTTTCATGGCGAACAAATATTCTCTAGAGTAGACAACTAAGGCCTAACATCAAATCCAAAACATTATTTACGCTACCTTTGCTTTTTTCAATATGTCAGCAGACAGTAGACAACCAAAAAAAGAACAGCTTTGATCGTGGTAGCCATGATGAAGGCAGTGACTGCTTGGCTAAAACATATAATGTTTCAAAGAGGACACTCATAAAGTATGTCAAACACCCGCGGTCGACAGAGAAAGTGATTGGAATCAAACCGGGAAGAAAGGCGGTGCTTCCACTTGATCTTCAAATGTATATAGTAACCTATTACATCGAAATTGAGAAACGTTTTTACGGTTTGAGAGGCTGCGACATTAGGTGACTTACATTCCAGCTTGCGATGCAAAATGATTTGAAGCACTCTTTTTCAAGAAACGCAGGCTACCGTCAAAAATGACTTTTATAATTTTGCCTGGGCTCACAATGAGGACGCCAGGAAGGTTATCAATGCCAATGATTTGTGATGACAAAAATGTTCGATCAAAATTGGTAGAGTATATAACTCTTAAAGACTATAAAAATGAGACGGGTACATATTTTACAAAACCATCGAAGCAAAATTATCAGTCTGAAATGGAAATTCTAGTTTGCACCAAAACTTCTGCGGAAAGAGGCAAACTCGTGACCATCATTAATAAAATGAATGATTGCGAAAGCTATATCCTTCTCTTGTAGATCTGAAAAATATGTCACTAAACTTGATGTATAATTCACCATCAGGATCAGTTTGAGTTAGTCACCTTTCTGGTTGGTTTTGAAGATATATTTTTGCAAACTGGCTACACCATTTCAATTAGTTAACTAGACTGACTACTGCTAAACTTGTCCTATTAGTGATCGATGGCCACTACATCCATACTCGAAATGTTGACATTATCAATCCCTCAACATAGGTTTCATAGCCCCCTTAAATGTTAGTACGACCTGGAGAGGACATACAATAGAGCTGCAAAAATGTTGACTTCAATCGATGCCTTCAAGAAAACTGAACTGGAAATCTGGACTGCACTGAACTGGAACTAGACTAAAACTAGACTCACTTATAATAGACACATTT
Source organism: Nemotelus nigrinus (assembly GCA_947369275.1). Taxonomy (NCBI): domain Eukaryota; kingdom Metazoa; phylum Arthropoda; class Insecta; order Diptera; family Stratiomyidae; genus Nemotelus; species Nemotelus nigrinus. Next base: position 197,910,354 of record OX376372.1, read on the forward strand.
TAAAGGATATTGACTTCATGCCAAGTCATAATACTGAAGAGTCTTTAAACTTAAACTATTCGAATGATGTTTCAGACGACGTTATTTTTCAGGCTACATCGGTTCAATCTGGATATTTTGATCAGGAGCCTTTTTTCCACTAAAGACTCAAACCCTACTACTACAGCATAACATACGGCTTTAGCAGGATCACTGATTTTACACCATTTTCCCACAAGAGGATGTTTAGCAAAAATAGGATAACAACACTCCAAAGGAGCAATAGAAGAAAAATCTGGTGAAAAAAGCTTGCCAATAAGTTTTGACTATTAATCTTAAAAGTATTTGAAGGCAAAGCAACGACAAAACAATGCATTTCAATTGCGAAAAAGAAAATTAAGTTCAAAGATGAAAAAAATTAGTTTTTCTTAAATATCTTATTGATCTAGGGGGTTGCTTGTTCAGCATAAAATTTTACACAAACTATTACTGAGAACGATCTAGAACTATTACTTAAAACTAGAATTATAAACAAAAGCAGGCAAAGCCAATACTTAACGAAATACTTGAGAAAAACTGATTTTCGTGGCCTTTGATCGTAATAGACTTTCCACATCATGCTGGTCATTTTACAATAAACATCATTCGCATTATAATAGGCAATGGACTGAAATGACTGATACAAATGAACAGTATAAAGAACAAGGGGGAAAGCTCGATGGCTAATATGGCTCATTAAAATTATTAATAATTTTCATTAAAATTAATTCATAATCTTGCTAATTAGATTATGATATCTAATAAAATACAGAAGTCAGTAAATATATAAAAAAGTTTTTTTTTTGTAGATAAACTATTTGTCGTGGGAAATCTGCAATTTGATATTTTTAATATAAAAGCCTAAAGCTTATGCGTTCACACTTAAAAACATTGAAATTGTAAATTATAGAAACCGCCAAAAAGCTTTACATTATAGGAAATGAAGAATTATCTATATTTTCTTATGTTAAGGGCTGACATTTTTTTCGCTTATATTTACATTACAGCTGCCTAATTTCACAGACATTTTTCAAATTTAATTCAATTTTTGCCAGTTAGCGCTCTGCACGCTTAGAACTACGTTTTTGAATACCTCTTTCTATACACATTATTTCTATTAAAGTAAATGGTTTCAAGTGTGTTGAAGGAGACCGTATAAAAACTGCTCTCTGCTGTGTTGATTAATATGTGCTTATCAGTTTTTGAATTATGATTTTCTAACCCCCATTTAAGTGTGACAAGTATTAAATAGTAATTAGGAAGTATGACAAACATCAGCATGCTAAAGATCGTTATTGTATATAAAATAATGGACAGTTATTCCGTTTCCCTCCATCGTTATTTCACCCTTTGCCACTGAGATCCACCCAATGTATTAGGTGGTCACACGAAGATTGTGGAAAGAAGAAAACTGACTTATTTTTGTGCACTTTATGTTTTGAGCTTTTTTTCGTACTATTTTTTCAAATTGGTATTTCAATCATTTTACTTTTATTCAGTATTATTTCTTCATTATAAGTCGTTTTTTGAATATTATGGTTTTTTCGTGAGAATGAAATTTTACACCCTTACTTACTTTTTTACCTTGATATTTTTGTTATGTAAGTAATAAATGAAAGGTTTGCCGTATTAAGGCGACATAGCACCTTCAAATTGAAAAAAAAATGTTATTTTCAAAGGCTTGTTTTTAATTGAATAAAAAGACATATCTTAATGAAACTTTTTACACATACTTTATATGTCTTAGACTATATAAATAAAATTGTTAAATATGTTTTGTGACCCCCTGTCGCCTGTTACAATTTTTTGAAAAATACACCAAAAAAACCTGGCGTGCATGATAACTGCCCTCAGGAAAGTCTGACAAAAAAAAACATAAATGAGGTTTTGACCAATATCAAAGCGGCCTTAGAATGAATTAAAAAAAACAAATTTGGTTGAAAAATAACAAAATGGCGGCGTTTTTTCGAAAATCGAGGTTTTTTTTCCCCAAAAATCGGCTATAACTAAAAAAGTTTAATGCCGATTTTTTCATCCGTAGTTCATTCTGAGCATTAACATGTGCAGATTAACGTGTTAAAATTTCAAAACGATTGGATAATATTGTTTTTCTTAATCATGCACGCCAACTTGAAAAACGTTGTTTCGAGGAAATCGCGTTTCAAGTTAAAATTCAATATTTTTTGCAATAAATCTTATCGAAAATTAATCTGCGATGCTTGGACCGTATAATACACCTTCTTCTTGCTCATACTCCTCCTCTTCTAAAGATTTTTGCTCCCTTCGTGCAGTTCTGGCCTCTTTAGATGCCTCAGTCGAGTATTTTTCCGCCTGGTTAGTTCTTGCAGCATCTCTATGCTCTGCATGTTCCAGCGCACATTGGCCAATTGTAATTCCCATGACTTGCATTATTTTCAAGATAGCCATAAATCCTTCATTAAATGTACATACAGAAATATTTGCAGCCATATTTAGTACGTTTTTCCCACAAAAAGTATGTTTGGGGGCCGAATTCCAAACACAAGAATTATAGCTTTCATTATTATTCTGCGCAAAACTGCCCAAGCAACGCTTTAATAAATCTTCTGATGATAAGTCATCATAAATAGGCTTTAAAATTTCTTGTACCTCATCATCTAAAGGTAGAGGATGCTTCAAATTGTTTAATGCATTATCACCCGCTGCCTCCGCCTTGCGCCAGTTACACCAAGTCGTTTCTCCAACAGGACAATAACAGTGTTGAGGGTTCTCATCAGCTGAAATTTTGTGGTAATATGCTGCCCAAATTTCCTTGCGCATATTTTCAACTGAATCAGGATTTCGTCGTATAGTTAGGCCATAATACGTGGCTAAATTTTTCATTAATTTTAGTGGCAGGTGAACTTTTTTCGGACCTTTTTTTGGAGATTCTACACTTTTTTTAGAAACATCTTTTACAGCTATTTTTTTGTTTTTTTTTTTCCAAGGCTAGCTTATTTTTTGCTTCTTCTAAAAGAAGATGACTCACTTATCTTTGTCTACACTTTGGCTTAAGTCGATGTAGCGATATAGCGAAGTGAACGAAAATCATAGAAAAAATGATCTTGGGGCGCTTCGCTATATATACTCATAAAATTTTTTTGTTTTAGAATTTCAATTTTATATTATTAAAATCATGTTTTAAAACCTTCATTCTAACATATTCAATCAAAAAACAAAAATCAATTTTTTTAAAATTTTGAGGTGCTACGTTGCCTTAAGAACCCAATTCGCTGCAACTTGCAACAACAAAAATATATTCATCAAGCTGTACTAATTTTTGAAGAAACTTAATCCTAAAATCGTATAGGGAGTAAATAAATTTACATTTTTTATTTTTTGGTCAAAAATGAGGGATCAAAAAATTCTAGCAGCAATAAATGATTAATGTTTAGTCATTTTAATTTAGTGAATCGGCAATATTCTTTATTTTTGCTTTATTAACACTGCAATTCAATTGTTCTGGCAGGCTTGACAGGTAAAATCTTACGTATATAAATTTGATAAAATAAATATCCCAGCAAGATTCACAATAATATTGCCTAAAATTCCAGGCGAGCGTTAATGAGATTTCTTAATACCCTGATATTCATATTAATAAATGACAACTCATAATTTATTGAATTCGTTTATTTTGTAGAACATTACTCGAATGCAGGCAAAAGCCATTATTTTTTTTAAATCTACAGGCACATATGAAAAATTTATTCACTTTATTCAAATTAAAATAAGCGAAAAACCTCGATTCAAGACACCTACTTTGAACTTCGCCAAAATGTTGCAATTCTCTAGTGCAATTCGCGAAATTTTACTAATAACTCAGTCAAGTACTATTGAAAGTGTGTATAAAACACAAACCTAATCATCTAGTACTTGAATTACTAATGCAACACTTGAAAAACTGTTGCAAAATTTAAATACACATACTTTGGATGAATGAGGAGGCTTGGTCGTGTACTTAAGGGTGTTTAAGAGGCCCTTAAGTAAAGTCTGAAGTACTCGCGCATTATCTCAACGCTTTGTTATAGTTCTGTTTTAAATTTTCAATAAGTTGTTCTCAGGGTTTCAACTTCTCATGCTCATTCCTAATCAGAGATTTTTCGGATATTCCCAGAGCTCGTCATTTAGTTGGGAAAGCTTTACTGATACTCTTAGCACCTTAATATTGCTTTAGCACCTTAATATTGCTTTAGCACCTCCTCTAACCTTTATCTTTGGCATTCCTCTTCTGCTCTATATTTGAATGAGCAAAAACATATTTTTGGGGAAACACAAGTAAATGGCTTTTAAAACGACTTGTAACTTTTTGTTGCATTGAAATTCCATCGTTTGCCCCCGAGCGTATGCTCTTGGGCACGAGCTTAATTCCGCCTAATGAACCTTGAGTTTCATGCGAGCAATGTCTGTCTACACTACAAGACCTAATGAGTAAAAATACACAATAGACACTTTTGTGCATATCGTTTTCTTTGACGTCTTTACGGAACTGGAGCACTTACCTACCACTAATTTGAAACATTTGCGGCTACCGTACAATTAGTTGAATGATCATGTTAGACACCGTACTTTAAATGCGGACAGTCAATGTGAGTTCAAGGCAACCGTTGCGGCTACAGTGATTGCATTGTTGTTAGTGCTGAGCAACCGCTATGCGCTTGTTACATAGTTTCTTGGCGAACTCTAATTGACGGAGGTTGATTTTAAGTGGACATGTGCGCTATATATCAAAAAGCCGCCATGTAGAAATTGCACGGGGAAATTATCGACTCCGGACTCGAATCGAAGGTCGGAGCAGTTAATTGATAAACATCAATAACATATACTACCTACTACTCCATATTACTTATTAATATCGCTGGCGATTTTAAGTATTTCGCGTTTTTCCTTCTTCGGGTCGCCTAAATGCAGTAATTAATTGCATGATGAATCAGAAGATAAGTAGTTTTTTGCTTGCTTCGGCAAAACTGTTAATACGTTTTTATAAGGCTATGACTAAAAGTCAAGTTGAAAACATTAAATAGTGAAAAATGTAAAGTGGTGGTCGCCGACTAAATCGTTATTATTAATTATGTGGCAAAGTGAAAATGTTTTCCTGTTGACTTAAAAAATTGTTGCAGTGAGTGTTATCTTGTCATTTGGACGTACTTATCTGATTGTCGGTATCGAATGATTGTGCAACAATCACAATGCTTCAACTTTAATTAATAATAAAATATCAGGCTAGTTTTAACAGTTTAGGTTAATGCTATATCAAGGACGCTTCAGTAATTCGATTAGCTGTCAGTGAATCGAAGTAACAGTCGTTTCCTGGCTTGATAGGATCGCTGTAAATATGCGGACTAACAATCAATAAAATCTAGTTTTTTTGTTTCAAAGTATACTTATTTGAAATACTTTAATTCAGCAAGGATGCATCCGCAATTTTGAAATTATTTTTTTTTTCAAAAATGTTTGTAACTAGTATTAATAATCTTTTTCAAAACATTTAACTGATTCTTCTATTTATCGTACGTTTCTCATTAACAGCTAGCGATGTTCACCACAGAAAATAGCTTATAGTTTCCATTGGCCAAGCAAAGCCTCGTGTTGCAATCAAACAATGTCACTGCTCATTTTGTCTTACACTTGCCTTTTGTTAAGTCACAATACACAGACCGTTATCAAAAGCCTCGAGTGATAAATTGACATCATTTATCCCTTGACCACATGGTCATTTAGAAACCTAATCGATGTAATGTCTTGGCTTTTGTAGCCGATATCTAACGCTTTCTTGTCAAGAAAATACAGCTGCACCGATGTCTTAAAATGCATACAAAACATAAAATATGCATATGAGATTCGACACTGGGTTTGTTTTCGTACACACAATCTAACCGCATCATTATGCATTTAAGGAAAACCTATGAATTTCAGAGCTTATCTTAAGGTTATATTTTATGAGGCTTGATTCGAAGCAAGCCGATTCTGGGAAAAGAGCTAACCTATGTTTTTCTGGAAAATTTATTTGCACATTACACGAAGCGCATGAATTATCATCGTTTATTCGAACAGTTTCAGTAAGTCATTGGGAGGATTCGGATTGAAAGAGATAACGAGAGGTGGTGAGGTGGATTATCTTTTTTCATGCATCTTAATAGAATTAAGATGAGAATGTTTTAATGGTAAACTGAAATCGGTGTTTTCGATGAACTTTTATGAGAATATCGGTAAATTGAAGATGGGAACGTTGGCTTTAGCTGCTTCATTTCGAACGATTCAAATTTAATTTAATCGGAGTGATGGCCCAATTTTTAAAGAAAACGAAAAGGGTCTTAGGAGCAGCATATTTTTTTTGTAATCCATTAAGCAAGAATGGCTTCATCACACTTGCAATACGGCTAGAATTTTGTGAATAATTAATCAATGTAGTTGGGAATCGTGCCGTGAAATAGCAATTGTCGTTTTTGTCAAAGTTGTTGATCTATTTAGAATTTCGTGATCATCATATTTACATTGAATGATTATGCATTAGAGCTTTATTTGTATACCAGTGGCCAAAAAGGCACATGTAAGTAAGTTCTTTTTAGAGTGTACTCATTTCCGGTGGATCTAGAAGTTTTATCTTGTTATTAGACAATTCAATTTGCAAAGTTTTCTTATGAATTCCATACTCGATAGATCAAAATCGTAGTCACTGGTTTCAACTACCGCTTCAAGCATGTTGCAGTCATTTGAACGGCAAATCCTCATCTACAAATTCTATGGGTAGAGAACCACACAAAGTATGAATTAAATATTTAATTAAAATTCACAATAACTGCCAATGATGACGAAAAATTCAAAAAAGAATTAAATCTGGCACTGTTTTTACTAAATACAGTCAGTGAGGATATACTGGAAGAGAGGTAGCTGATGCCTCTAAGTACTCTGCCCAGAATAATTCATTGCACATGAGCGCAGCCAACAAAAGTTTCCCGTATTTATTGTTTAAGTCCAGGATAAATGAAAGGAGCTATGTAGATATTCTCTAATGAATACAACAAAAGAAATAATTTATGGTGTTCGCTTTTTCTAAGCAAGATGGGCAAACAGCATCCCCTGTAACACTTATGCGGTATATATGCCCCCTAAGTAGCTGTGTCCAGCCAATATGGCTGTCATCGTTCTACAATTCTTCCCACTCTTGTTATCAATCCTTCAGCTCCATCACTGAAAAGGAAAACTTCGGGCGTCTGGGCATATCAAAAGTCTCTTTACGGGTATCAACTATCCACTTCCAAAATCGTTATATGCAGGTTTAGTTGTTTCGTTTCATCAACACTGCAGTGTCCCAATGCCCAAGGCAAATACATCTTATTGAACGTAGTGACTGAACTCAATCTTGCCCTGTTTTCTTGAGAAATTTTCAAAGTGCTCAGTGGTCCATTTCCTTGTAAGCAACTCCGAAGACAACAAATATTTCTGCTTGAAAAACATCTGCATGCTCTTTGAGAGAAAAAGTCCATCTATCATTCGATGATAGCAGATAGGTCTCCCGGTAAATTCTGATCAGAATGATTACTTCATATCTTTGACTAAGACATCCTTTGAGTCATGTGGTTTCACAGCTTCACTAACCTCTTTAACACGGCCGCTGCTACCGAATGTTATAGTACAATCTCAGGAGCCAAGTATTAATTTTTAGAAACTATCATCATATATGGACTATGATTTTGGTTTTACAGTTTTTTCTGTTCAATTTAAGTATTTATAATGACTTTCGAGTATTGGAAAGAAATTTATCATATGCTGATGCACCGGCATATTAGCGTGAATATACTACATCCAAACAAAAGCGATCTCGAACGCAGCCGGTGTATCAGAATATGATACACCGGCAGCGAACATGTTAAAAGGTGCGCAGTCAAAAGCTTTTTAATGTCCCCAAATCTAACCATCACCTACGCACCATTGGAAATGGTGGATTAAGAAATAGACTCAAGCGTCCTAGTGCGTAAATGTCGTTCAGAAAATCTGTCCAGGCATTTCAGCATACATAATTTAAGGCTGGTCGGCCTAAGATTCTTTGGATTTAAATAGTCGTCCCCCGCCAGACTTTGTTATGAACACATCTTTACCCAGTCGCAAGATAACAGAAAATGCCTCAGGGCTAAGCACGTCCAAATAATTTCTTTTAGATCTGCTACCAAGTTGTCAACTACCTCCCTTATTACAGTCAGAAAGACATCCAGGCCCGGCGATTTTTAATATTGACCGTTTTCCGAACTATTTCCACTGCCGCAAAAAGCAGGCGATTTATTCAAGGACGCAAAATACTTCTGGGTTTCAGTTTCTGGAGCGCTCAGTAAAAGATTCGCAAGTGAACTATGTAAAAATTCCTTTTTGCACTTGATAAAACAAGCTGAACACAAGAGAGAGTAGAGATGGGTCAATATGATACGAAAGTGATGCAACCCAAATGTATCAGGTATTTTTAGTAGTCAATGCGAGGTAAATTAATTCACGCCTAGTTACATCAGAGCCAAATAAAAGCTTCAAGGTTTGTTCTTCTTTGTTTTGGTGCTATTCGTATCCTATACACCTGGTGATTTAATGCGAAAACGTGCTTGCTGGTGTTGTACCCTACCTGTACAGCGCAAAAACTGGCGTGATTGCACCAATGCTGCTCTACTCGCCATATCGTTGTTGGCCCAAAAAGTATCAGAGACAGAAGTATCAGAGGCAATAGTAGCAGTTTATACAGAAAATTCTTATCACAGCTTATGGCTTAGTATGATACTTTTAAAGCATACAGGTATATAATGGTTGGATCAATTTGCAGGCGCAGTTGTATGCGTGACACAAAGAAATGCATCCCGTATGTTCATTTCGATTTTCCATTATCTGGTACGTTACATCATTGGTACTGCGAACCAGTACCTTTAGTTACTTTGCTGTCAGCGGGAATAAAAAGTCAAAAGAAAATATAATAGAAGCAATAATCGTGTGTTTTAAATCATTATCCCGGTACTTTACGATGACCCCTGGCAGGCGTCGACTTGAAAACATTCTGAGCACGCGTGGTGGTATCAAGTAAATTGAAAACCAGAACATAGGCCTAGCTCGAAATTGACCTTGTTGCACCTTTGTCTGAGCTGAGTTTGTAGGTCCTACTGTTTTGAAGACATGGTTCTTGCACATGCAGTGTAATGACATTCTTGGAGATTGGTCAATTTTTAAAAGAAGTCTACATATGCAACAAGTTGATCTGAGCAAATCGTATACAATCAGGCATAAATTTTCTAGAATCATCGACTGAGAGCTTTGTCAGGTTGGCAATGTTTAACTACCGTAGTTTTCGAGACATTTCTGCTAATAACTGCTCGAGATATTTCTACCCCAAAACTGAAAACATCGGCGATATCAACCAATGTTTCTCTTGCTTCTCCAGGAAGGTTCAGAGATTCCACTACCAGGCTTTGAATTTCCTGCGAAATATTCATAGTTTTCACTGCATTAATATTTTTTTCCTCCTTGAGCGGAAGCTTACTTTAACTAGAAGCAAGCTTTGCAGGATTAATTCTTTGCTTCCTTGGAATTTCTTTGCACTAGCCGGAGTTGTCTCTTTCAGCCGGAGTTGTCTCTTTTGTGAAGATTTGGGAGAGGGAATCCTTTCCTCAGGTATGACCATAGTCAAACTTTCAGCAGACATTGCACTTGACTTTTTAGACCAGGTAGCTACAATAAACATGTTTAAAAAGGTGTGGTCTATTGATTCTTCTTCTCTTTGAACCTGTAATCTTCCACTACAAATAGGGTTTTCCATTGCAGACGTACAGGGTGGGCCAAATACAAATTTCTTTTTAAAAATGTAATAATATGAACAAAATTTAATTTTTTTCATGTGTTATGGCTTTATTAGTAAGAACAAACATTCCCATTAATGATGAAATACAATTTTCTTCAAGTGGCTGCCTCGGCTGGCTTCACAGTAGCGCATTCTGTCACTCCAATTTTCCAAGACTTTGTTGATGATTTCGGGCTGTAGCTCACGGATTGCTTGGATGCCTTAAGTGCTTAAATCGTTTCTGGATTGCTGGCATAGCATTGGTCCTTCATGATTCCCCACAAAACAAAGTCCAAAGGGGTCAAAAATCGCAGCTCCGAGGCGGCCAATTGACATCGCCAAGACAGCTGATAACACGATTCGGGAATTTGGTGCGTAAAAGATCGATTGTGGTATGGGCTGTGTGGCATGGCGTGCCATCCTGTATGAACCAGAGGTCGTCCAAATCCATTTCTACAATTTCAGTAACAAAAGTCGGATAACATGGCTCTGTAACGTTCACCGTTGACCGAAATGTTACTCCCAGCCTCATTTTCGAAGAAAAATAGTCCAATGATACCACCACTCCACAATCCGCACCAAACTGTCACTCACTGTGGATGCATTGGCTTCTCGACAACAACGTGTGGGTTTTCCGAGCCCCAAATGCGGCAATTTTTTTTTGTTAACGTAGCTGCCGAGATGAAAATACGCCTCGTCAGAAAATATGATTTTACGCTTAAAATCGTTGTCCAATTCAAGCTGCTCTAAGGGCCGGATTGCGAAACGATAACGAAGCGGATGGTCGTGCACCTTCAGTTGCTGAGTCAATTGGACCTTGTAAGCGAATATGAGCTAATTGCTAGAATTAGTTTAACTGTAACCTGCAGAAATACTATCTCTGCACTCATCTTCATGCTGTTATCAGGCAGTTAGTGTCCCATTTTGCGACATGCAGGCTCTGATAAAATGGAAAAGAATGGAAGTGATTTTTTAAAGAAAATAGGATTTTATTCCAGTTTTCAGTAGGTTTTTGTAGTATATCATTCGCTGAAAGGTAAATATCTTAGTCGGTAAGTAACATTCAAGCCTTCAAAGCTTATCTATTGTATGCCAAGATATCAGAAAAGAATGTTTGCAGTTAACCGAATTCAACGACGAAATCCTTTTAGCTAAATATACCAAAAACATATGTTTGAAAAAGATACATGAAAATCGCTTCATAAAAATCAAATCATGCACCTATCCGGGTTTGAAAATCACGGCTGGCAATAACTTACATAAAGGAATATGAACAAAGCGGCTGTTAGTCGAGAACTTTTCATCAATATAATTTTTATTACCATTTTCTTTCTATCCATTACAAGCAATTTTTATGCAAAACATATCACTTCCGTCTACCATAAACTTAATGCAAAGTATTTCCAATAACCATACAACTAAACCAACGACAATTTACATCACTGTGATTAATGAAGTAATACTGTCTGGTCGACAAATATAAATTAAGGCGGGATTGTTAAGAAGCCTAAAGAAATATTGTCATTATATTGCTTCCAGCTCCATCCCATATATCTTTCCGCCGACAACGTGCTCGAGCTACAACAAAGAATTAAGCGATCCGGCGGATAATTGATCTATTTGTTTGCAAATTTTTGTGATTCTCTATCGTGTTCTTTCGCGACAGTGCCCAGTAGCCGGCAGGCACACGACAAAGAATTTTGCATGAAACCGAGCAAAACAAGAAAATATTCACTCTAGCGCACCTGAACCGCTAGAAACACTAATGTTCGAAGAACAGTAGAAGAATCGTGCAGGTTTTGAGTGCATATTCCACCACATGTGCTGCTTATTACGGCCAAACTGTTTCAAATGCCACGTTTTACTTTCGTCTTAAGAATGCATTATAACTCATATGGTGCAAGGTTTCAGATATTACCACTGGCATGAATTTCAACGTTTATGAGAGCAAAACACGGGTTAATTATATTCGTTATCAGTTGCTTATTTCACATAATTTTGAAAGCAGCATCTCATATAACATCAATGAAGAAAATGCTCAGTGCCTGCAGCACTGTAACTGAAGTTGGTGTTTGGGGCTGCGATCCGAAAAATTTGCAGAACTTTGCGAATTGTAACATCGGTTATTTATTTTCATTGTAAATGTTTCCGGTATGTATACTAACTGTAAGCATTTATTGATACAAAAGTAGCACAACCGACTCGTGCTGGCAACCTTTCGCCAGTATCAAATCCAAGAATATATCAAATCTGCTTCACGTTGTTTAATTACATTCGAAGTTATAGGAGTATAAAGAAATTTAGGGTTACCTGCAGCGAGTTTTTTCAAATGATCGAAAGCTTAATATTTGCTGTTTATTGTCACTACAATATCATTACCATTTGAAAATTCTACGATAAAACCGCTTAATAAAGATATTGCAATTAAACACAAAACCAACAATAGCTGGCAACCCTATCGTGTCTTTTCAACCAAATTTGGCCTGAATAATGTTTATGACAGGTTTCATTAATTGTATGAAATTCGTATTGATTTCATGACTGCACTGGAAGTTATAGTACAAAAAGTTTTATTTTCCTGAGCGAATTTTCAAAACCAAAGACACAAAAATTACCATAGCAGGTAGCACCAATCAAATTTTTCAACCAAATTTCCACCAAACAGAGATTAGAGTTAGGTTTAGCTTCTGTGTCAATTTCATGAAAATCTGGTAACTTATTCACATTTCATAGGGCAAAAAGCAGTTTTTTTTCTTTGTAATTTTTCAAGATGGCACCACTGGCACAGAGTTGCCCACAATTCAAAATCGCTTCTATCAAATCTGGTCTTACTTAAGTCCAATGCATTCTGTAAATTTTAGCTGTATCTGATTATTGGTTCGTGAGTTTCCGTGAACAGAAGTTTTTGATGCTAAAAATATAGGTTAACTGGGAGAGGGTTACCGTTCTTGTCCGACATGAAATTTCCAAAGTTTTATTTTGAACGTGTAGATAAAACATAAGATTTATATACAGATTGGTTTTATTGTAAGAAACGGACATTTTTTTGAATATTCGATGGTTTGAATGTTTTTACTTCCAAATTTTTTTTTTCAAAATGAAGACACCAAAATTATCATAGCTGGCAGCTCCAATCGAATTTTTCGACCAAATTTCTACCAAACGTGGCTTAAAGTAAGGTCCAGCAATTGTGTAAGTTTCGTCAAAATCGAACGATTCAATCAGAATTTATAGGGCTAAAAACAGTTATCTTTTTTAGTGGTTTTTCAAGATGGCACCACTGGCACAGAATTGCCCGCATTTCAAAATCACTTCTATCAGACCTGGTCCTATTTAAGGTCAATACATGCTGTGAATTTCAAATAATTCTGCCCATCGGATCGTGAGTTTCCGTGAACAGAAGTTTTTGATGCTAAAAATATAGGTAAATTGGGCAAGGGTTGCCAGGCGTGCCCGTTATACCATATCTTTTTTTTTTTTTTGGTTATGTAAACAAAGCACAAGATTTACATATGAAAGGCTTATTTTTGAAGAAACTGCATTTTTTCAAGAGAGACGATGATTTGGAGGTTTTCACTTTCAGTGCCTGCCCTAGCTACAGGGTTGCCAGCACGCTCATTAAAAGCCACATTAATCTACAACTAAATAATATCAATATGTCCTGAAAATTTGGTAATGATTGAATAGCTCTGTCAAAAGTTATCGAAATTTAAAAATTTTCAAATTTTCCCGTCCTCTTTTTAGGCACCCAGCGCACACATAGGGTTAAAATATTCCAAAGCATTATCCGATTCATATGTAAAACACGTTAGAAATTTATTTTATTAACTTTATTTTTGCGAAAATCATTTGTGCACGAAATAATAGGTATATTAAAAATATCACTTAAATGCCCGCCGGCGCGAAAAGGTTTACAATAACTGACATTTAAAGAGACCTGGACCTATTCTGCATATACACCAATGTATCCTGAAAGTTTCAGCTCAATCGAATGGCGCGTTCCCGAGATTATCTCACTGAAATTTTTTGTACATATATATATATATATATAAAGAAATATGAATTTTTGGCCGAATCGATTTTAATACTAATGTTCTTCGAACATTAGTAACAAGATCGGATTAAGTAGAGAAGAAATCTGAAAAATACAGCAGCGCAAACTAACATGTTTCGAAATAAGATTGGAAGCTGTAATCGACGATATTTGTGTATAAGCGTTCTTGAGACACTGCATTTGTTACTTTCAAGACGAATTGCTCAAGCCTGCGTATGTAAATCGAACAACGCTCTAGAATTTATTAAATCAGCAACTTGAAGCAGGAAAAAAACACTAACTCCACCCATTTGATTAAAACACATTTGAGTTTTTACAGCCACGTTCGATACGTGGAATAATTTATCCATTTTATACACATTACGAATGCTTTTGAACAAGAAAAACCTTGTAGTGTCATACAGTGTTTAATGGCGCCGAAACTGAAGCAAAAAAGACTGAAACCAACTCTGAAAAATTGCAATATAAGCCACTACGGGATGAAAGATAAAAACTTGAAGGAGAAGAAATTGATGTGTGGATTTGAAGTGCAAGGTCTTTGGAATACAAATACATAATTGGTTCGGACATGACTCTTGTTTTCGGGAAATGTGTGGGGGCTTAAGCCGAATGGCTTTGAATGTATCTAGATGCCTTGGAAGAACTACGAAAGTTGGATTGTATGTCAATGAGTTTAATTAGCTTTCATAGCTGGCTAAAATTAATAACCAAGACTGAAACTGATAGGACTTTGTAATAATTTTAAAATAGTGTTTGACATATCATCAGAAAATATATTCTGTTGCCAGCATATTCACGCGTTTTCAGTAAATTCCAAACAAAACCTAACATTTTCCAAGACAATTTTTCATTCAAAGCCTTTCAATCTTTTTGTAATCATACGGACAATTCAAAGCCTCGTCAATTACAATGGTCACTGCCAAGCGATTCATAAAACCTTATCAATGTCACGATCTCGACATTAAGGATATCTTACGATCGTTTTGCATCACCTGAATGCTAGTGCAATTAATCAAAGCGAAGATCATTTCAGACTGACATTAAGCAAGCGCAACAAAACTTAGAAAATTTATGCATATTCCACGCTCCGAAGAACGATTGTAAGCGGACAAAAGTACAAAAGAGCATCAACATACCGACACCTTTCATTTAGATACGTCCGAATGCAAGAGCGTAGCAGTATCTTGCATGTAGCAGTGAAATTTATTGACCCATAAAAGAAGCATATCCATAGCTCTCAATTCATGATATTGCCAGAAAGCTTTAGTACGAAAAACGGACAAAAGCGTAGAGTATATCATGATGATGTGGCTTGCATGTATCCGACTGTATTCGGCCAATTCGAAATGGCGTTTTGTGTTAAGTTAAATTGCATTAGCATGCACAATTAAAATGCAATCATTTTTGCTGATGGCATGTCGTGATTTACATGTTATTTTTCCTTCGACGGATCAGTCGACTGATCTAATGACATAGAACTTTACCGTGATGGAGAACCAATGGAGAAGAAGACATTTGTTATTCGATCGTATTGAATTCAAAGATACAAGTTCTGTTGATCTTTAGCTACAAATTACAGTGATTTATTGTGATTTCATTGTAATTTTATCGATTGCATGTAGGATAAAGTCAATATGGCAATTGGAAAGGAATTATGTTGGTTTTTGCTATTTAGAACATTTGCAACTAGATAGGTGGTATATATTGAAATCTAACGGACCTTGTAATATACAGAGGTTTTAATGTTGGCATGGTCTCGGAATAAGAGTCGATGATGAAATGACCCAGAAAGCTTTTGTATGGACTCCCGAAAACGGACGTAGGTTTATCCATTATTATGGAAGGTATGGCTGTTGTGTGTACAAAGTTTTGCGGGTATTCAAAACTTGTAATAAAAAACCGGGAGATATTGAAAATTATTGGAACGGATTATTCATTCTACAAAATAATAGATTGCTTCATCCATTGGGAGTGAAAGTACTGTCCCTCAAAGTATTTGTCGAAATTTCGTTGATAAAGATTCATAGCAATTAACTACAAATAATATGAATACAGAAGTTGAAAAATGAATGTATAAGCACATAAACGTGCACAGTTTTTCCTAAGACGGAGAACATTTCTAAAAATGTTTCAAATTGTAAAATGACTTGATACAACTACTGGAGACCTAACTATAACAAAAGTCAATGAAGGAATCATCAGTGATGAGCATCATAAAAATGCTTGTTTGACTACTTTCTAGGAGTTTTTGACATTATTTTTCGAATTGCTAAAATACCCAGTGTGCCAAATTCGGCATTTCGTTGAGAATTCTTTCAGAAAATTGAAGCGAATTCAGAAAAAAGTTTCGGATTCTCAAACCTATTCGTTACGAATTCTTTAAGACCGGTATATGGAAAACGTTACAAAAACGCCGAAAGTGCTCAAACTTTCCCCTCTTTAGCTCTTGAAAAGCTTTTGTACATTGATTAATTTTTTTTCAGGATTCATTGCGAATTTTTTGGGAGTTCCTTGTGAATTCTTTGTGATTCTTTGCGAATTCTTTTCGACTTCTTTGCGAATTCTTTAAGAATTATTTGCGGATTCTTTAAGAATTATTTGCAAATTCTGAACGAATTCTTTGCGAATTCTATAAGAATTATTTGCGAATTCTTTGCGAATCGATTGCAATTTTTTTGTAGAATCTTTTCTTGGTTTTCTTGTATTTCTTGTTCTTTGAGAATACTTTCATTACTTTTTTAATATATACATATAACATATACTCATTAAAACACTTATTACTTTTATTTATATTGGATATTTATTGTTTATTATAAATACATATATTATTTATTGCTATTAAATAGCGTTTTTTTTCAGACTCTGGTTAAGCTGGCCTTTGGTGTCATAGAAAATCTTTTTCAAAAAGCATTCCAGCTCGTCTGGTCTAATTGACGAAAATTTTCGCACTGCAACTTCTGAATACAAAAGGGAGAAATTTCTAGAGAACAAAAAACTTAAGTAACATTTCGAACCTTTAAAAATAGACATTATTGTAAAATTTTTAATTTTGATGTTGGTCCCAAAACCCATCCATGTAAATCGAACAGCAACATCATCCATCATGATTGCTTGGAAACACTTTTTTGCAAAAGAATGAACGTCTGGTCCAACGATAGTAGCAAAAAAATCTCTCTGGTGAATTTTCAAAAAAGATTCTACGTATGCCAGAAAATTGATTGTTCAATATTCATCTTTGAGTATTCCCGCAGGCATCTCCCAAAGATCCTGTTTGAGTCCAGGTCTTAATAAAACTATCACCTTTCACATACTGATTTTTTTACTATATTGAATACAGCGTCGAAAACAGCAACGTTTGCTTCCAAATGGAAAATCAAAACTAACTCAACGAAATTTCAGGCAATATTCTCAAGGAAGAAATTGAACAGCTAGACGCGATAAAAAGTCTGCGCGGAAAAATTTCAGAATGTCTGTACGCCCTGTATCCACCAACTCACACGGAATTCCAGTTTAACACCAGAAATAATCTTTCGATACACAAACCGGGTATATAACCGGTAATAGGATGTAGAGTTACAAAATGGGGTAAATTGGCCAGCACCCTCAAATTTTTCGAAACAAATGTCAAGCAAATGCCAAAAGAATGTCAAACGCTAAAATCCTTTTATTATTCAACCAATCGTTTCCATGTAATTGCGAATTACCTGGAAATTTAAACGATACTAACCAGGCAAACATCAAATCTTCTTTTTGAACTCGGTTAAACTTAATGCTTCATTAACTTTTCTTACTTATATTAAGCTCAATAGCATCATAATAATTCATGCTCTTGCGGATCGAGCATACGTTAACAATTTGGCTTCAAAAATGTAGATCAGGACCGTATCTATTGGCGAAAAGATATAGGCATATCCTTAAGTAGACACATTCTTCAAAAAACTAATTATTTTGTGGTTACGTTGCCTTCTTTTAATCTTTTGTTTCCAGAATATTTATATGTGATCTTAGAAATACTGGAAATCAGTCTTTTCACAGTATTCCACACACAAAAAAAAATTCGCTCTGCTATATGTGTAGCAAAAATAATAATATCCGTAATAGCCATAAGTAACTGTAGTGGGCACAAAATTGCTCCTACAAATATATTTTTGTTCTATTTATGTGTGATACATAATATATACTAGCAACAGGTATAACTATTGATTTAAAAGGTATAATGAGTATATGGAAATCCAGAGTTATACTCATTTTAAGTAAAATTTGGCTTTCAGGTAAAAAATATAACTCGGGTACACAAAATATGCACACAGCAATCATAATTATGCACGCTACAGGTATAATTTCTATATGGGTTTCTCTGTTTTCTGGTAGCAAAAGATATGAAATCCATACAGTTGGTATATTATATACGCGGCAGGTATAAAATGACCACTGAACAATGTAATATGCTTTTCATAGATATATGGTTTATTTTCGTTTCTAATTATGGGGCATCTTTTGTTTATAGTTTGAGATTGAGCTTGCAAAAGGGTCGGTAGCTTAGCTCGCTAACGCGTCAGTCCGAAGCAGCGATCTACTGCCCGTGGGTTCGAATCCCGCCGTGCCCATGGCTGTATTTGTTCGTCTTATGTTGTCTTAACAGTCAGCGACTGGGCATAATACTAGCGCTCCATTGATTAAGTATCACATTAAAGCTTTAGTAGCGACTAAGAATAACATTAGCGCTTTAGAAAATAAGAAATAAATGTGGCACTTAGAAGAATAATGGAATAGTTGTTATCGGCTTCTCCCATATGTGTCTCCTTACCGCCATGGCTAAGCATTCGCTTCAAAGGGCAATCCCCTGAGCTTTTTTCTGCTTACATACGATAAATATTTATATTATATCTGCCGTGAATATATTATGTCTTTCAAAATACACCCATATACTCATGTGAGATATATTATATTTCCGTCGTTTTATATCTGTCAGCGATATATTTTTTTTTTGAGTGCACGTTGGCTTGGTTGTATGGCCGCAAACTATCGTTTTATAGTAATTTTTCCTTTCAAATATCGACTTATAAATAAATTTTTCTAGTTTTTATTTATTTATGTTTGATTACAGATTGATGGTTGCTCTTATGCCTTTTTTGCATTAAACAATGGCTATCGTATTTATTCTAAACGTAACAAATTAACAGTTATAAATCATTCGTTTTTAGATTATTTCGCAGCAAATATAGCAACAAAATGTGAGTTTTATTACCTATTTTATAGTAATATTTTTGAGCAATAGTCACTTAACTCACACGACTGAAGTTTAAAGGAAGTGTAAGTTATTTTAACATACTGTTCTGTTACTTATTCGTTTTCCTGAGAACATAAAAGATTGAAATGTTCTTTTAAAAAAATAATCATTCACTTTCGAATACAATCGTTTGAATCCAAGCAAATGCTACTAAAGTCCATAGCACCTTCTACTTCTTCTACAGGCGTTTCTCACCGTTACCAGTCATTGACATCAAGTTTCCTTCACTTCTCATCAAATAACTCTATTATACTCATCCCAAATGCAAATGAATTATCGAAACGCAATATGAGGCGCATCTTCCATCCAAACCATCCCGCATCTGATTAATTGATATGGGAAGATCCTTAAAGTCTCAACGCACAAAATAATCATCATCAATTCCAACTATGGCTTTTTTTGATTATGCAAAAGCGCAACTGTTCACTCGTTAGCGAACCAATACAAAATTCAAAACTTCCCGCAAACATAACTTAGAAAATCACTAAAAGATAATTTAATGCATTCGTGTACGGAAAATACCGAAAAATGCATAAATGCAATATCGATAGACATGAACGCAATGCAGATTTTCCGCGATCGCAGGCTGCAAAATGAAAAAGCGACTGGTAATAAACACAATTACCAGAATGTATAGACCCGAAAGAGTATTTGAGAATCTCTTAGCGGATTAGTATCTGATAATCGACTGTATAACGATTGCAAATGACTATCATTGCAAATTTATACATATTGTGAGAATCAATAGCTAACATATTTATTAGATGAGCTGTACAGTTAGTCTATAAATGGTAGAATGTTATGCTGGTGCAACTCATATTACGGTAGATGAAAAATGCGCAATTGTAATTTATGGAAGTTTCATTACCTTATCTATGCAAGGGTAGCATTGGTTGAAGTGTTCGACTGAATTGAGGAAATTCGTGAGATAAGTACATACCTGTAAAAGAAAATAAGAAATAGTATGTAAATTTACATAAATACTTTGAAAAAATTATTTTTTAGAACTAATCAAATAATGTTTGGAAAAACTTTTAAAGTAACAAGTAAAATTTTATGTAGTCAGAGTCCGTTATTGCCATAACCTGTCAACATACATAGATAGATGATTTTCTTCAGAAAACATAAATTGGTTACATTCCTTTAGTCGCTATTGCAGAGATCAACTGCATACCTTAACTTTATCAAAATACCAAAACCGAAATACCGAAATAACGAAACTTCTTCATACCATTGTCGCCCAACTCTGTAACAATTATCATCACATTTGCATCAGATATTAAATGAACGAAATGACAAACCTTTTACGACTATACTTGTCTGCTCTCCAGCAGAGTTTCGGTAAAATCTGACAAGAAAATTACCGCATATAGAGGCCAAACAACCAATTACCACATCTTGGCATTATCTCTCTGCAGAAATAATTTTATTGCATTTAAATCCCTCCTGTGCGTAACATCATGCTGACGAGATTGATTTTTTCAATTTGAAATAAAAGTACACTGGACACCGTTGCTAAGAATCAAGGCGAGTCTGTAAAGGCGTCAAAGTATTTTCGATGACTGCATACGTACTCGCACCCGCGCATTAGCAGTAGTTACGTTACTTGAATTAAAGTGATCATATCTTTAGGTTCGACAAGAAATAAAATTGTGTTGCTGCGATATTCAGGGATTTAAAAGGAATTAAACTTTGATGGGCCATCTTGATTACTATAACGTGTTAGATCGAAGATCAGTGCTGGCCAGATTTTATGATTTCAATGAATGCCGATGGTTTTGTGAAAGCCGATTGGATGAAAATTTTACCGGCGGAATACATACAATTTCGAATATGACAGTGAATGTGAAAACTTTTAAATGATTTAGTCTTTTAATATGAACTTTTGATTAAATTTCATTATAGTGGCTTAAATTTTATGTTCTTCTCAATATGAATTTCGCTAAATTGATGGTTGATTTTACAACTGACAGTAAATTCGAATTCGCTCTCATAATAATCTCTTGCATTTTTGTCCATTTGTAGCGCGTCTTGAGAGTGCTGGAAATTACACAAACTAAAACATGGCTCCACCACTTCAATATCTTATGTGGTTTTGCTGAAGCCCCGATAATTGATTGTTGTAAAGGTATTTGTTTGATATTTTTGAAGTATTTCGAATGAAATCAATGCTGACACCTGTCATGTTTTCGTCTAGTTATACTTTGATAGATTAGCGCGCAGCATTGCTTAAGAGCAGCATAGCAGAGTAGCACGTGTAGTGTGCCTGAACAGCTGGAAGTGCCTATAAAACAGTAAGACCATCGACAGACATGCTGTTGGTAGGAAGTTGGATATGTCCGTGCTAATGAATATCAAATACTACATATGCTTTTTGAAGTGTAACTGCTTCGAAAATTATTAATTTTATGTCTGCTTGTTTTTCTGATTGAATCGTAATTAAATTGTGAGCAGTTAAATCATTTAATTAAATTTGCTTTCATGTCTTCATGATGTGAAGTGAATAAAATGTTGGAAAATCTAGCTTTGATATGCGAAGTGATTATAGACATCAGTTTGTTAACATATTTTAACGCAACTGAGTTTCGATTGAGGTATTTGTAGCACTGCTTAGGTGAGCATTAAAACTGAATGAACCAGACTCAATCCAGGTGGAATAAATTAAACCAAGGATGACAGCAGTCATGATTAGGTCAAAGTGAATGCATCAAATTAATGCTACTAAAACTTTTGTTATAACGCTATAATATAAAATTTAATTTCAAAATAACATAAAAATTTTTTCATTTAAGCAGTAAATTTGGAAGTTTGTTAACTCAAATAGTTACTAGACATAATCTTCAACTGATAACTTTTTCGAATTTTTGCTAATGTTCAAAGTACATTAGTATTAAAATCATTTTGGCCAAAAATTCATATTTCTAAATATATATAATCAAATAATTGGGTGAAAAAATTGAACCGATTGAAATGAAATGTTCAGGATGCATTGGTGTGTATGCATAAGTCTCACAAAAAGCTATTAATCTTTAACCCTTTGGTGCCGGTGGCCATTTAAGTGATATTTTAAATATACCTTTTATTCTGTCAACACATAATTTTTGCAAAAACAAAGCTTATGGAATAAATTTCAAACGTGTTCTTAATGTGAATATAATAATATTTTTAAAACTTTTAGCCCTATGTGTGCGCCTAAAATGAGATTGGGAATATTAGAAAATTTTTGAATTGCGATAGCTTTTGAGCAGATCATCAAATCATCATGAAACTTAAAAGACATATTGATGTTACTAAGATGTGTACAATTGTGCTGGCAACTCAGCAGCTACAGCAGGCATTGAAAGTGAAAACCTTCAAACCATCGACACTAATGAAAAATTTTCGTATTTTACAATGAAAACCAACTCATATAGAAATCTTAAGTTTCGTTTATACAGCCAAAGGAAAACCTTTGAAATTTAGCATCGAACAAGAACGGTAGCCCTCCTCCAATTTACCTATATTTTAAGCATCAAAAACTTATGTTCACGAGAACTCACGACCCAATTATCAGATACAGTTGAAATTCACAGATTGTATTGATCTTAAGTAAAACCAGGTCTGAAAGAAGCGAATTTTGGAATGAGGGTAACTCTATGCCGGTGGTACCATTTTGAAAAATTACAAAGAAATTAAACTGCTTTTTGCCTTATGATATAATTTCCAGTACAGTCATGAAATCAAAACGAATTTCATATGATGAATGGAACATATTATAGGCATTATTCAGAAGGAATCTGGTTTAAAAGCCATGATAGGGTGGCCAGCTATTTTTGGTTTTGTATTTATTTGCAACATCTTTATTAAGCAATTTAATCGTAAAATTTTTAAATGGTAATGATCTTGTAGTGACAATAAACAACAAATATTAAGTTTTCGAAAATTTGGAAACTTTTGCGACTGGTAACCCGAAATTTCTTTGTACCCCTATAACTTCCAATGCAGTGATCGGATCAAAACGAAACTCGCAGGGTAGGTTGATTTCAATGAGAGGTAGGTGTGATATATTTTTGGTTTTGATGCTAGCGAATGATTGCCAGCGCGAGGCGTTTTTTGCTATTTTCGTATCAATAAATGCTAACATCAGGTATTCATATCGCAAATATACACAATGAAAATAAGTTATCAATGTTGAAATATTTTAAGTTCTAGAAATTTTTCGGTCCCAAACATCTTTCGTTTTTTGATCCCAAACATCTCTCTATCCCTGTGACTTTCGACGAAATTATCGGATAAAATTGAGATCCATAGAATTATTTGTGTTTGACGTGAGGCAATTGTGGGAGAATTTTGGTTGCAATGCTGGTAAATTGTTGCAAGCATTAAGCATTTTCTTTGTTTATGTTATTTTATGCTGCTTTCAAAGTTTTGCACTGTTTTGCTTTCCTAAATCTTGAAATTCCTGAAATCCTTTTCACCCTATGAGTTTAAATGCATTGTTAAGATCAAATTGGTTTTGCACTCAAAACAGGTTGGGAACATGTGGTAGAATATGTACTCAAAATCTGCAACATTCTTCTATTGTTCATCGAACATTGGTATTTCTAGTGGTTTAGGTGCGCTAGAGTTTTTTTTATTTTTTCTTATTCCATGATTTTCGAGGGGCATCTGGATTCGCAAGTCGTAACTATTACAGTTACAAATTTTCATCTAGTTAAAGTGCATGTTTTTAAAATAAATCTTCACATACCATAAACCAAAGGGAGTCAGGAATAGAACTACACTAAACCATTCACGGTAGTTCCCATCAGAAGTAGAGATGGGTAACACATGAGTGTGGCAATCGAGCAGCTTTTGGACACCACTTTTGTTTACGCACAAAGACAAGTCAATCATTCCCCATCAACAAACATTCAAAGGAAAGTTCCGTGTAGTACAGAGTTAAGTCAAATTTGGGTATGAATTCCAGAACGTGTGAATTTGTTACGTGCAACATACTTTGCATTAAGCACATTATCACCTTCAGAGGCAAACCAGGCAGCATCATTAAACCTTGTGGGAGTGAAACAAGGAATGAGGTTTAAGACGAATGCGTAAAACCGCAAATAAATGAATACAAGTTAGCATGATTGATTTTGCTCGCCGTTCCGGTGAAGTTGGTTTTATAGAAATTGAAGTATGACTACCACGCAACTATGGATCTAAGAGGAAGATTGTGATAAAATTTTAAAAGTACAGGAGGCTGAGGCATTGGGAACAACAATAACTGCCCCTGCACTGTTTAGCATTGTTCTGTTATGGATAGGGGGAGCCAAAAAAAAATGCGCCTAATATTTCAATGACAGGTATATGTTGTCTGTCAGTATTATTTTGAATTTTTTTTGAAAGCAGGCATACAACCAGTAATTCGCTATATTCTGTATATCATTAAGGTAAAATTCAAAATTTGTGTACCCAAACAAGATGATTAGTTTTTTAAAACCAATGAAATAACCTCACAAATTATTACCTAGTTGTGATTAATACTTAATGCACTATTTCTTTTTAAGGTAGAATACCTTGTTTAAGAAGTGAATATTTGTTAGCATATTTTCATAATTTCAGTTACACAAAATCAGCCAATTTTTATTACATAATTAAACTTTACAGTCTTAAGACAAAAAGTTACGAAATAAGCACACAAAAAGGAAGATCATGTAACGCACAACAAAATACACACAACCTTGTAAAAAGTGGAAGAATAAAAATGGAAACAGTAATTTTAATAAAGAAGCTATAAATTATGTAAGTGAGAAAAAAGTGCTATCTCTATAAAAAATCCCAGTTATTTAAACCATGCTGGATATTACATAAAATACTACTGTTAGTAAACCCAATAAATAAAAAAAATTACATACTTTTAGAAAAGAGAGTAAGTTTAGCTCTTCTAATACAATTCTTTTAGCTTTCTTTTGAACATTTCTTATTTATTTGCTCTTATGACGGACCTTGGCAAGTCATAAAAGAGTTTTATTCCTATATATGAAGAATATTTCTCATCTGTATATATGAGGAATATTTCTGAAGTAACAGAAATTCCTTGGTAACATCTCTCACGATCTGTAATAGTTAGGAGCTTTTATGCTGAAAATTCTCTAAAGATTTCACAGTCCTATGCAACAATTTCATATTGAATTATAGAATGTTTCAACGCAAAGTAGAACATTTAAATTATTTATTCACAGAAGAAAGAACGAATCTCGAAGCATAAAGGAAGTATTTTTTTGTAATTTGCTCGATATTTATAATATGTACTTCAAATGCTGGCTAATGAGTACGTCAAAATATTTAGTTTTTGTAATTCTTTGCAATGGAGGGCAAAAACAGCCAGCTGTCCAGTCCATCGATATGCATCATTACATTCAACTAGATCATTGTTTTTGCTTTGTAATTTTAGACTGACGCAGTATTTCAATTGAGACGACTTCAAAATAAAACCCCTATACTGAGGAACAATGACGACTGTAACTCGAAATATGGTGTGCATATCATTATGAACAATGGTATGCTTCAATGGTATTGAATGGAATAATGGTATTTAGTGGAACTTCAAAGTTTCCATAAGATTAGGTTGAAAATATTTGCCACCGTCTTTTACAGCCAAAATACCAGCTTGGTATTCCTGGTTTGGACCTATCTGAACAGAATTGATCAATGCTGGTATATCTGATCACTTTGGCATGAGGACTCCAGTTCCATTCTCTTTTTGCCTTTTCAGGTTAATGAGAGGCCCCCGAAGAGAAGCAAGTATTGATGTTGGTGTTACGCTAAACTTAACACGCACAAATTGGAAATATGGCTGCGAAATCATCCTAATTGATATGTGTCTGTCTATAGAGTCCCAATTTAATATATTGTCTATAGAGTCTATAGAGTCCCAATGCCTTCGAACGCAGTCAATAGATTTTAAAAACTGCATTCTCATTTTGTTTCTATCAATGACATGTTCCCAGCAGCATTACTATCCGAAACTCTGCAGCAACTGCTACCAGTAACTCTTGCTTCAGGTTTATTGAAGCCACTTTATTTGGAATTCATTTGAACATAAAATCTATATCAGCAACAAATTTCGTTTCTATAATCAGTTAATTTTACTAAGAAATGATACAATAGCTTCCCATCTACAAATCAGAGTTTGACTTGCATACCATTAAGGACAACAAGTTCTATGTTTGCCTGTTTAACCCATGACCGAAATTCGAGACACTTCCACATTGCTATGGGCCACACAGGAAAAAGTACTCAATCGAAGTCCAATATTTGTTCTGGCATGAAAATGTGATAGATTTTGAATGTTTACACCATCTTTGGCTCAGTAAATATAGTCTTCGTGTGGTGAAAAAAATATCAGTGAAGCGCACGCGAATATATTCCCCCATTCAGTTTACCAAATTGCCATGCGTATCAAAACCCCATTCGAATACAGGGCCCATCACCTTGACAACTAAAATGATCGTAGAAACCTAAATTGGCGAACGAAATTCATCTGACAAAATCCATCTCAAAATGGGCATCAACTATCACGGCACCTTGAAAAATAACCAAGACAGCCTCATAATCAGCAGCATCAATTGCGCTGGCATATAAAATTCTTGTGTTCCATTTTTGAACGAAGACGACCAAAGATTGGATCCACCTGCAAAATACTGCAACAAGCTGATTGCATTAAAACCACCAGCAGTGGCATCATACCATGATCACTAAAATGCGTAACGTTACTGTTCCGTCATTTTTCCAGATCACTTTGAAAAAAGCCCTAATAAAAACCGCATCGAAGGCACACATCGTCGCACATAATGTAAGTATGACTTACAACTTGGCGGACTGTGCGTTCTATTTCGCTTTGAAATACGAAGAAGGAGATCAAGTGAAATTCAGGTTGACGGCCGGACAGCGCGTAAAACTCCAAAGCTGGACAAGCGAAACGAACGAAATTAAATTGCACTTGCTGTGATGCATGATTTTAGGGGGTACATATCGCAGAGATTGGCATGGCATTCGCCAAAGAGAGCGGAATGTGCGTATCTCCTTGTTGGCAGATCCGCAGCGTATCCATCATTTCGGGCTGATACAGTTGCCATCGGATACAATCAACCGAGCGTATATTGGTCATTTTTCATCTTGCAATTATTATCATGCTTACATACATACATATGTGCATGCTGTTTTTTTGCAAGTGCCTCGAGCGATCCAGTTGACTTTTATCTGATCGGCGAGATGTTAACAATGCTTATAGTTATCAATGACCTGCCACATACTGTTCTGCGGCCAATAATCAGGTTGGTTGCGAAGAAAATGACTGTGAATGTTGATTTTTGAAACTTTTTCAATAATTTTAATGAGAATTGGCTGATTCTCGCAACTGATTGCCAGCGTAATTATTGTATTGAATGAACAGGTTGCTCCGAAAAATCAAGTTGGCCCTCCAGGTGGTGAGAAATCGAAACAATATGACCAAAAACTGTGAAATTGTCCTGAAAAATCTTAAGTGTGGTGAAGTATTTTGGTATCTTAAAATTTCACTCATTTAGGTACCATTGTTATCTCAATCGATAATGAACCCGTTATTGTACACAATATTTACTTCAATAGCAAACCTTTCGAAAAAGTTTGGTGTTTTAAGAAATAAAATCAAATACTAGAAAGAAGTTTTATTATCAATAGAGCAATATTTATATGAAACGCGTAGGTAATTTCACCGATTCCAGTCAAATAGTCTTTTGAGGACACTTGTAGATTCAGCCCCACGAATTTCAGTGATCCATTGAAAAAACTGCCTCAACATTTTATTTTTAAAAATTAAAATAATCACAACCATTTATAAGAATTTATTTAAAACTAATTTCATATACCAGGCAAAACATAAATCGGACATGTTTTCATTAATCAACGTAACGAATAAGCAACCGACATTGCCTCACAAATATGCAAATTCGTCATAGAATATATTTTGAAGGATATCAACTTCGAAGATTTAAAACTGTATCAATATTATTCACAGCCGACTACTTTTTTGTGTAATGTAATTTTTCACTCAAAAAAAATAATAATAAAAAATTCATTAGTTTTAATAACAAGTCACAATAGTATTTCCTCTTTGAAAAAGTATGTAGCTCACTAAATCCGACGCAAGTGTAACTAAAGTTTTCATATTAATGAGCATTGTTTCGAGTCTAGCTAACACTCAAATCATTTGGCTGACAAAGTAGAATACAATAACTAACCACTTGAATTTAGATGTAACTAGCGGTCAACACAGAAATAGGTGTTATATTATTTTTTGGTCGACAGCTATTCAGCTTTTTGGTTGTTTGAAGCAGTGGCGCAGGTTTTGGGAGAATTATCAACTGCGTTTCGAATTTATATGTACATTCAGAAAAGTTTTTATTGCCTAAAGTTTTTTTATTGGTCATTGAGGATAAAATACATAGTGTTTTGAACATAATTTGAAAGCGTATGTTAATTAAAAGGTATATCAGATTAGAATAAAACAATTGAAACAAAAAATTGATTTAAATAATATTAATGACAGTAAATTCAACGCCATATTAACTGATAGTGCTTATAAAATCAGTGAAATTACACCAATTCATCGATTCTTAATTTTCTACAATAGTTTTTTAGGTTTTCACTCTGATCGTTTTTTAAGAGATGCTCACTCAATCTCTTAAGAAACAGCCAGGATGAGAAAATTAAACAAAAAATTGGCAGCTTTCTGAAACTTGAAAGTTTTTTAAAACTTGTATGCAATAGATCTATTGAAAGTTTAATTACATTTTACTTTTATTTCTAACAAGACTGCAAAGACTAGTTTGCATATGTATTACGGGTTCTTTAAGAACCGCCCCAACGGCTGGGTTGGAAATGATTTTGGGACTCATGCCCTTAGATCGATTCATCTTTAGAAATGCAAACTTAGCGGCGATACGCGCTAAAAGTTCCGGCATGTGGAACGATTCAGATCAGTGGGACCACGGCGGTATTCTTACAGAATGCCGCAAAAGATTTGGGCTCGTTGCAAAAGACACGGACCACATGAGCAAAATAATACATCTTGGCAGGTACTTCCAGGTCAAGATACCCACAAGAACAGACTGGAAGGAAAAGGAAGCTACCACCGTTGGGGGCGTCTAGATTTACACGGACGGGTCAAAGACGGACAGAAGTGTTGGCTCGGGTGTGTTTTCTACGGATTTGAGCCTTAACCTGTGGTGTAGACTGTCGGACCATGCTACCGTCTTTCAGTCTAAATTACATGCTATACGCACGGCAGTTGAGTCCATTAGCAGAATATCAACCAGATCAATGACGATTTGTGTCGACAGCAGAGCAGCCATTCTTGCTCTTGCGTCTTACAGATGTTCTTCAAAAACTGTTAACGCTTGCAGAGTGGCTCTCAATGAAAAGGCAAGGCATATTCCTATCCGGATTATGTGGGTGCTAGGGCATAGTGGGGTCATAGGCAACGAAAAAGCTGACAAATTGGCGAGGATAGGTTCAGGAGCTAGCAATAGCCCCTGCATCACTGTACCACGGTCAATCGCTGACGCCACTAGCAAACTTGATGCCGCCATATGGGCCAAACTAAAGTCCGAATGGGAAAACAGGATGGACTGCAGGGTGGCCAGGACATTATGGCCATCACCTGATCTAAGCAAAAGCAGGAAACTGCTCAAGCTCAGCAGACAGACAGTATAAAACAATCAAATTTAAGACAGTATAAAACAATCAAATTTAATTACTGTAGTAACTTTAATATTGTTTCCATTGTCAAAAAATATTCCAGTTTTTACATATATATTTACTAATTCATTTACATGCATCGAACAAAAACAAAACAAATTTTAAACAGCATATTAAAAACGTAAATTTAAATACCGAAATATTCCAAGTTAAAAGATATTAAATTTTACAAAGTTTCGCCCAAGTACTAGCATGGAAATGTTGAAAAACCGGGGTCTATATAGTGGGACTCGACTCTTTTTAGCCGTTCAAATCTCTAGGTTCGAATGGGATTTCGCCTATCAAGCTCTGGGGCTGTTTAATACTTAGTCAGATATTTTCAGCCTGGAAGACCACTACGGATCTATTTATGCTCAAAGTGCGTAAAAGCAGCATTGCGTATCCAAACGGCTATAGGCTCATTTGCTTGACTTTTCAAAGCACTCGAAAAAAGAGAAATTTGGTTATTCAATTCTGTTAAGAGCCCATCACGCGCATTCAAAAGGAACATCTGTTATGATGGTTTTCCATAATGTAGTTTTTTGAATAGTAATGGTGCTCCATTGCAAAGAGTACGCCTTAGGTTCCTTTTTTGACATTGAAGTTCTTCTACTAGCTTCTATAGAAAGCTCCCGTGCACACCACCCGCCCACACCACCATCTCCAGCTTGATAAACATCAGAACTGAGCAAAGATTATAGTGGAATGGGCGAAAGAGTCAGGCAAACTCTAACGGGGAGTTCTATCGTTTCTCTTGTCAATTATCAAACCGATAGATACTAAAGAAGAGGGCAGATTACCTTCGAAATATCGATATCTGTCAAAACATATAAAATATATCTAGCTAATATAGATAGATAAAATAGATATTTGTTGTTAGTTTACTTTTTTATTCATGGTTTTTTACTTTTAGTTTTGGTAAATTTAGGCGTTGAATTGCTCTCTGGGTGGACTCCTTGCTCTCAAAATATTACACTAACATTTTACAATGCTAAATTGGATTCCATCACTATTGTAGAGTATTTATGCAAGCACAAATGGACAAATAATGTGTTTCATTTTTCTTGCGCTGCTGTTTGTACAAAAGTTACAGCAAAAAGTTTCCTGTTTTTAATAATATAACCAATCCATATTTTTTCAATAATAAATCAGCTCTCTTTTCAAACTGTTTTCTGATTGCCTCTTAACAAACTAAACAAATTTTAAGACTTGATTTATAATTATTTGCTTATGCGTTCCATGTATAGAGAGAATAAAAGTCTAATGTATGATTGGTTTTTTTCAGTCCAAGGATAATTAGTAATTTTTTTTTGCACTTTCCAATGCCTCAGAATTTGTTCAATCAATCAATGTCTCAGTCAATCTCATGGAAAATCGGATATTTTTAACTGTTTTCGCATTCTATAGCGTACGACGCTAGGCATTTGTTTTTCCTTTGTAGTAACATATGTTCTTTCATTAAAAGCCATAAAGGTTTATGGGCCGTTTTCATTCATTTAAAATACATATTTTGGTCTTGTCGTGACATAACCTTTGTTAGGTGAAAAAAGGTTGGCACGATTGAAATTACCGCTGGAACTTAAAAAGCCTCTAATTTAAAAGCCTCAGCTGTGTAGTATGAGAGACGAACTAAATAAATTCTTTCTTAGCCCAAAATCTTGTCTGGTTAAACAGTTCACATGCAAACGAAGAAATATTAGATGGTAATTAGACTATTTGCAGGAACGACCGAAACTATCTTATTACTGGTCAAACTTGAGGCGGTGCTGTTTTAATTGCAATTCGTAACTCGCTATCAAGTGAACTAGTATGATTTGCATTAGGATATTTTACATCCCGCTCTTAATGAAGATGATAAAATTATAATTCTGGATGATTTCAATCATCTAAGTTTAAAATTTACGGCTAATGAAAATGATAATAATATCATTCTTCTTAACCACCTTGACTCCTGCGATTTCAATCTAGTAAGTACATTTTATGGCAATGATTTGCAGCAAATAGCTTCGATAGCTAACCAAAATAGAAATTTTTTCATCTTACATTTGATAGCTACAACAATATAGTGGCTAATCCAACTGTCGATGCAGAATTTTTATTGGCAACATCTTCAACACCTTGCTTCTAGATATGATATGCTCATTTCCCTATCTTACAAGAAATCTATTGTATATGGCTTTATAAAAGCATTACGGATTATTTTCTCAAAATTGACTGCGCTAGTAATTTTTCGACGTTAGCATTAGATAATGCTGAGTCTTTATTCTATATAATTTTGAGGCCGTTGAATAGTTCGCAAGAGAAGTTAAGAGAAAAGACAAAATGTCTGAATTATGGCTGGATAACAGTTTTAGGTATCTGCGGAATCAAAGATATAAACTTTATCAAGTAATTAAAACCAATACTGATGCTAGAGAAGATATCAAAAACAAATATAATGAAAAAACTCAAAAGCTCATGAGAAAATTCAGTGAAGTATTTTTAAGAAACAGCATTTTTGATAGATTTTACCCGCATACGTATGTAATAACTAAGCCAGTCAGCCCACATTGGGCGCTAAAAATATTTTTTTGAAGTAAATCATTTTATTACATATATTACATGACTTTTTGGAAAAAAACCCATTTTAGCTCCGGTCTATTCAACGGTATTTTGAAAACGGACTCATAACGGCATAAGTACAAGCTATTCATGGATTAACGGTCTATCCACACACAACAGGGTGATGCAATAGTTTCTGGATTTCGACATGATAAATCAGCCCGAATGAATTTATTAGAAAAAAAACTATCTTTGAGAATTTTGAGTCCCTCTTTGATTTTTCTTAAATCTCTTCTATGAGGAAATTCACTGGAAACTTTGCACGATATAATGATTCGTATTAATTTATGCTTGGAAATTACAAAGATACTTTTGACAAATGCAGTAAAATGTGCAATCTGAAAAATAAGTCGATTAGCATAAATTTTGATGTTCCTGAAATTTGCTAATACCTAATAATGGATGATTTACTGACGCGCTTGATCTTAGCTCTTCTAGTCTTTGTATACTTTAGCTGAATCAACCGAACCAATTGCTCCATCTTGCTTCCTGGGTATCTCTAAGATGATTTTTCTACGATTACCGTCGGACTATAAAACCGTTCACCATTTGCCACTATTGCGATACGCACATTATAATAAATCTAATGAAGCCGAACGACGACCACTATCAGCTGCCTCGATTCACGTAACGACGCGATTCACAAATTATGTGCTCCACCAGCTTTTTGCACAGACTCCATCGTACTGTCTAGCGTAAATATGCATACATTCTTATGCACTGTGAGTGGGCCGATTATCGTTGCAAAATGCTGCAGGTGTGCATTAGGCCTTAGTTACAGAGATATCATAGCGAAGTTTGTATTGCCACATGTAGGAAGTCGAGTTTAGGTAACAATCGCTCTATAAGTGGAATATTAACAAATTAAGAATTTTATCCAGGGGAATTTTTCGATTTCCGATTTGTGTAATCATGTGTATCGAAGTGTGCTGATAGCATTGTTATTAGAATTGAAATTGCTACGGTAGAAAATTTGCTTAGGTGCGATTTCACAGAACGTGCCGCTTATCAATGATTTATGGCTGAATTAGAGTTGGTGGCTTTTCGAAGCATAATTGGATCAGCAGTAGACTCGATTGCGCGAAAGATGCATGGTATTGATCTGAGAGACATATTTTATTGCATTTTATATTGTTAAAATTGCAAAGGCACAATCGAATATCTCAATGTAACAGCATTTTTAGATAATATGTGTTAATCTGCGCAAGCGATTAAAAATTATTAACCCAACAGAAACGTTTTGGAATGCCTAGAGCATACATAAACCTTTTGAATAATAAAACAAAAATAATTTCCTAAGAATTCCTTCAACTCAAGTGATCCTTAAAGGTCACGCATTAAATCCCAGCATCCGGGGTCATCAGATAGGCGAAGAATTTCAAACCGATCCCGACATTTTTCTTTCATGCCATCCACTGCTTGAGCTCTTGGCGCGACGTGTGGCTAATCTCATATTATTGATGAACTCAATTTGTGTTCGAAAAGAAGCCTTGAAAAGTAATTGAGCTGAAACTATCTAAGTTGGTACGGAAGCTATTTGTAGTGTAATGCAAATAGGGACCTCTCGGCAAATTACTGATAGCTGCGTAAAATATTAGACCAGCTGACCCGCTAAGATGTGTCGCCAGGAGCCTTCAATGCATTCGAGTTGCATTCGCATTCCACAAACTCGACTATTTCACATTGGATTTTGCTGATGCATGCTGTTACTACAGTAAATATTTAATGCAACTCAGCAATGTTTCTTAGTTCGAGTAAATGTTGTAGTTTTAACACTTCGAAAGTAGTGTTTTTTATCGGTTCTAATCAAGTTCACATTTTTGCATACCTTTGAATTGCCTCGACCAATCGTTCTTCCTTTACATTATTTTCCACCTGCTTATGTTTCTACCCATTTGACAACCACCTCTTGCAATCAACCTCTATTATGTTGGTCATTGAAAATGATGACCAAGACAATGTCTGGGGGCAAATTGATTCACGGCAACCCACTTTACGTTGATTGTTTTTCTAATGTCGTGATCGCTGTACATCAGGCGAATGTAACGGAAAATTTTGCATCGAGCCGGCCGAAGCGGCAAGCTGCAAGAGAGATTTTCAATTTACGATTGGAACTTTCTTCGACATGGTGCGGCATGCCTCCAGGCGTCCCCTGCGTAGCCCAGGTTGAGTGCGAATCGGGAAAACAACGACGAAATGTTTTTCTTCGCTTAATTCATTTTCTATGTCTATCTCGGGCCATTGCCTAGCACTACGTTGATTTGCATACACTTATGGCACTGACAGCGCATTTAAAATGCATTTTCCCTCAGTGCATTTACAGTGCATCACACACGATTCGAGTCATGTTTGCTGATCCCAGCCATACTGAGACGTCGCTCAAGACATCGCTTGCGTCCTGAATGGCCACTATCAGTCTATTTAGCGGCTTACATGCTGAGTGATAAACACAATGTCAAACTGTCATTTTAGCTACTCATCCATTCGTATTGCATCGATTGTAACAAAATGGGAAATTCCTAGTTTGGGAAATGACAGCAGTGCGCCTTAGTTGACCAGGTGAAGTGTTTTTTGTTGGCTGTGATGATGGTGTTATCGGAAGAAATTTTCATTCATGGCCACGTTTGGGTTAAGAATTATAACACGAAGTTTTTGCGGCAGAGATGATCATGGAATGCGTTAATGGACTGAAAAATAGCTTATCTGAAAAAAACAGTTAGATGACACATTTTTTTCTCGTAGCATTTTTCATTTAAGCAAAGGAGGAACATTTGAGCAAAAACACTCAAATAGCTGAAAGGAATAATGAGAAATTATGGTAGTTTCAATTTTTCAAAACCACCTGAATCGCTCTCTCACGATTTGACAGCAATACATAATTCATTAGTTCATACACGGGCTAGGTTTTGCCATCGAATGCTAGTTATTCTTAACTCTTTGGCGTTAGTGGGTAATTCAGTGTGAAAATGAAAACGTTTTGGGCATTTTTTGTGCCTAAAAAAAGATCAAGAAAATTTATGAAATATCGTTTTGCGATAACTTCTGGCAGAGTAATCAGATCAGGACAAAATTTCCACGGTGGATTAATGTTATTAATGTTTCGACTTTTTTATTTCCAATTTCGCGCAGGAACTTTAACTTTTCCCCAATTTACCTACATTTTTTTGTTCACTGGAACTCACTACACGATAATCAGATACATTTGGCCTTGAGTAGAAACAGGTATGATAGAAGTGTAGTGTCTACGCTGGCAGCCCTGTGGCTATAGTGTAGCCTCGAAAAATTGGTCACAAAATTAATGCCATATGTTCTTGAGCTTCTGACGCAGTCACCAAATTTTAACGAAGTTCACAAAGTTGATGTCAAAGTTGAAGTCAAGTTTGATAAGATTTTGGTTCGAACATTAGGTTAGAGCTGTCCGATATGGCAATTTTCAACATTTTTTATTCAATATTATTGCCATTAAATATTCAAGTGAGAATATTTTTGCAGCAAATGTAAACAACGAATTTTAAAAAATATAATTTTTCGCGGGTGGTAACCCTAAAAATCTTTTTACTCCTATAACTTCCAACGCAGTCATCGGCTCGAAATGAAATTTATAGTGCGGGTTGGCCTAAACGTTCAGCACACTTGGCGTACTTTTATCTTCTTGGTTATATCCTCACCAAAAGATGATACTGTTTAGTTCTCACATGATAAATATGTAAGATGAAAATAACTAACAAATGTCAATAATCGCTTTATCACCGCAATTTCCGATGAAATCAAAATTTGCAAGGTGAGTTGACCTTAACTTAACAAATAACAAGTCTTCATTTTTAGAATGAGCACCAGCAGGTGTTCATTTTAAAAATTACACAATTTTAAACTGACAATAAAACTGACAATATTAAAGCTGATAGTTTTATAGTATTAATAATCATTAGTCAAGAATTCATTATTATCATCAAAGAAAATTGCTAGGTTATTAGTCCTAACATTTATACACGGATTCCAATAAATAATGCTTTGAGTAAAACCATTCGTAGATTATGGTATTTATTATTAGATTATGTTATTTATTTCAATACTATTTAAATGAATTATCAAAAATATTTTCAAATTAGTGAGAAGAGAGAGCATTGATAAAGAATAAAGGTATATTAAGGAGTTACTGGGAAGTAAAATTTTGAGGATACTGTTGTACATACTGTATCATCTAGATATTGACTCATCAGTTGTATATGCGATAGGACGTGACTATTAATCCAGGAAACGCTTGAATCTGGCGTTTCCTACATGATTAGCTAAAACCATTTCATAATTTCAGTTTTAAATCTTAATAACGCTTCTAAAAAGTTGCAGGTAAAGCTGTCATGTACGACGATTCTTTTCGAAGCAAATGTAAAAATCTTCTGCAGAAACCTAGCCTAGCCTATTTGTGGAGTGGAGGAACTGTTGTAGTACATTAAAAAAAATAGGATTTTTCGGCATGAAGTCGGGTCTATAACTAAGGATTTTAAACGCTGGGTTCCAGCTAATACAAGCTTATTCATGAAAAAAGCACACGAAAGAGCTATATAACGTCCTTGGAGGGTAAATTTTATAAATTCTTTGGCGCGTCATTTAATAGGTTGATTTAGGTTTGAAAGAGGATTACTGTTTAAGTAGCGTGTATGGAACCCCCATTTTGGGCCTATTTGCCGCTGTATGCTAGCTAGTTAGAGCTGTCAAAAGACCACGTTAGTAAATTAAATCAACTGACTGAACATAGTGGTTCTAGTTTGAAAGTATAAAGAACTTGAAATGTTGAGGCGTTTATTATTTAGGGTCAAACATTCGGAAAGGGTGCACTCGATGATGTCCTATTTCATCTTGCATTAGATGTAGGAAAGCAGTGCAACGAGACCAACCATCAATTTCAGGCAGTTTCTGTTGAGTTTGAGCAGTTTCCCACTTTTGCTTAAATTGAATGATGGCCATAATAACGACTCGGACAAGATCACGGCATTTCAGGTACAAAATGGACTTGTCACGTATCATGCACTCAAAAAAAGTTTGGCTGAATTTTACCCTTACAACAGTAGGAAACTGGTTTCCTACTATTAAAGATGTAAATTTACAAAAGTGCGTACAAAGAATATTTTACGTCTTAACTGTGTAATTTTCTTTTACGAGCAAATCGTGTAATTTTACTCTAAAAAGACGTAAATTTAGGACAGAAACGCATGAAATTTATGTAACAAAGGCTACTTTTTACGAGTCTTTTAGGGTAATAAGCGCAATTTATTCGTGAATGTCCACAAAAATGTTTAAAAAAACTGTAAAAAAGGTGCTTTTTTTACACTCTTGGGCAGGGTAAGTTTAGGTAGCTACACTTCTAATTAACTTATAACTACACTTCTATTTAACTTACAGCTACACTTCTTCACTTATTACACGAAAATACTGACAATTAACTGCTTTTATTCAAAGCAACGATAACGAAATATCAGATTCGTTCAGTATAGCCAAATCACCGTCTTTTGTCGCAATGTTACATCAATAATAAGCAAAATTCGAGCAAATGATACAATTTTACAGCTTTGGTGTAAATGTGAGCAGCGAAGTAATAAATTTACACTCTTTTTGCTAAGGTTTAGAAAACGCTATTCATTATTCAGTTGATATGACGTAAAAGCAAAAAATACACATCCAATGTGTAAAAAAAATTGTGATTCGTTATTTGAAACAAAAAAATGAATATATTTACTTTTATCAAAGAATTAATTTCACTCACTTTTTAGAGTGTGGTATTATTACGCTCTGTGCAGTTATTTTTGGAATTTACAGGTTGCCTTGCTGCAATGGTGCTTCTTCGTTATAGTTCCACTCACGTAGGTGTCCACTCACGTAGAATCTGCTTCTCAATATACGCTAGCATCAGTGTTTTCCACAGCTGTTGTTCAAGTATTTCAAATACTGCTTGATACTGTTGGTTCCATTTGAATGGCTGGTTTTTCTCTGCCTGGTGCTGTAAATTTTTGACGATCTTAGCAAAGTATTTTATAGTAGATTACCAGGCCAAAGAAACTCTAAAGCTTATGTTTGCCTTTGGGTAGTGGCCAATATTTTTACTTTGGCGGGGCCAGTTTTCACTCCTCCAGAAAATACCATATGGCCAGGATATTTGACTTCACTGCATAAAAGATTAATTTTTGTTTTGGAGCTCTGCTTCGACTTAGCAGCTCTTAGCTTTCTGAACAAATCCTTCAGGTTTTTCAATGGCTCCCCGAATGTTTTTCCAATAAGGATGATACCGTTCAGACGCACTGAATATTTTTTCCAGTTTTAGACGTGCAACACTCTATGAGTGTTGCTCTATGCCCTATGACACACTGAAAGGTACATTACATAGTCCAACGGCTTTGCAATCAATTTCCAAAACTTCTTTTCCACAGAAAAGGTGTTAGCTTTTCTAGATAAGTATCCGCTGTTCAAACACAAAGTCAATAACCACTTTTCGATGACCAGAAAATCTATGATATCGCCTATTCTCGGTTATAAGTACCTATTTTCCTTTATGTCATTCAACCGGAGACAGTTTACATAAGTTTCACATTTTCATTCCACTTCTGACACCAATCGCTGCGTTCTTGTTTTAATTGTGTGCGCTTGTGGTTCTCTGTATATTTGAATAAAAAAAGTTTGATATCAAAATCAGTCCAAAGTTTCATACCAATTAAAGCTTCTGGAAACGATCGCGCACATAAGGCTTTCATAATTCAATAATTCGCTGTTTTAAATAATACAAAAAAAAACATAAAGTTTGTTCATAGCAAGATTGCTTATCAGCTTCTAATGTGTAAAGGCTCTCGTTCGAATCCAGTTTCAGACGACGAATCGTGCACCGAGCTTTGAGTGCACTTAGCTTTGAACAGGTACCTGAGTTAAATCAGGGGTAAAATAAATCGTGGAACAAATCACTCGGTACACATCCGTATACACTGATTGTAAATTTGTGAATGAAGCTCTCTACCTGCTTCAGCTCCTAAGTTGTCATAGGACTACTTTAATTTTATTATTTCTAATTGTATGGGACACAATTAGAAATAATAATATTAAAGGCATAAAAGAATGGTTCGCTTAGTAAGTTTTGAAAAAGCGGTGCCTCTTGTGATCTTGGCAAAAAAATGTTTTCTTCGCCATCTACAAATTTTAATTTTTTTTAAGGCCCATTCTTTTTACAAGAATGTACAATTATCATTGTAAGCTAATTATTTTCATATTCAATATTTAATCAATATTTTTTTTTTTTAGCAATATTACCATATTCAAATTTTTTGTAGCGTGACCATATCAAAATTTTAACTGGCCTGCAAGATCGTTAGCAGGTGCATAACGATGCTAAGTGTCGATGCTACATTCCGTCGTTGTCGTTTGTTTTTCGTACCGGTAAATTAAGCACTTGCCTGCGTCCTGATTTTATATTGAAAACCCGATACCTGTCAGACGCTTTTCCAATTATTTTACATCATTGCATCATTAATCATGCAAATGATAAATCTGCGTGGCGAATGCAATGCGACTGAACTATCCGGGCCATATGATCCCGGAATCGAGGCTAAGTTGAGACGCATGCATTATCTTCTTTTAGTCGGCTAACTAACAGGCCGACACAGTCGTCTCGCATCATGTAGGAATACATGTTCTATGTATGTCGAAAACTCAAGAATCTTTGGCGGTCTGTTGGGAACTCAATACTCGTAGCTGTGCAGCTCCACAGATAGATTCCTCCATCTTCCTCACTCGGTATTATGTCTGAAAAGATTCACTTTACGCGTCTACATGGTCAATGCAAAGAAGGAAGTCGTATCTCCACACGCTCTAGTCAAAATTATGTACATACATGCGTGCAGAAGTATGTAGGCTCTATTGGGAGGGTTTACTGGCATATATCCATAGCTACAGCTTTGGCTTTCTACGCACATGTCTATTGCAAACTTAGCTCGAGACCAACATCAAGATAGTTGGTTGTCACCCGTTATTGCAGCAATTTTTCATAAGACCGTCGTCCCATGTTAGATAGTGATTAAGAGCTGACCTCCAAGTTCTTGTAGCATTATTGGCCCGTGTACACTTGGTTCGGTCTCAATTAGGCGCCTGCTAGAAACGGTTGATGCATTTCTCGCCAGCACCTTGGCTATGCATTTGCATTGTGTGATTCCTAGAAAAGAGTTTCGGGGTTGCTTGGAAGGCATGTAATGACATACAAAGGTATTTGGGTAAGCTGGGTCCAACAGGAACATCGTATTTTCTACGAGTGAATAATAGCAGTCGCAGAGGTAACGTTACTGCAGGTTTGCTACCACATGGAAGATAATACATTTATTCTTTCAAATTAAGCTATGTCCGCATTGCATAATCTGAGAGCACATAAAATTTATCTTGCAGATATAGTTTCTAAAATATTCATACTCCACTAACTGTCTAGGTGGTTGCTAAAGCTCTTTTAAGCGATTACGGCTACTTGATTTGAATAAATATTCCAAATACAGGTCCTTATCAATCAATATGTTACCTACAATGTAAAAACATGACCAAATAAATTTATAGCTGCCGAACGAATCTGGCTCAGGGTCACAAATAACGCCAGTCATGCTTCCATTTCGAATGGACAATCAGGCGCTGTCTTGGCGCTGTCTTGGCACTTGCTAATTTATTCAAAGCAAACAAAGTAACGCTAATAGATAATCAGAAACGGTACTCGAATCCAGCAGAACTTTGTTGCCAGTAGACAAAGTCAAATGTCCGCAACGACTTGAATTTTCTGCTGTATCTGTACGTTTTGTAAGTTAGATACAGAGTATCTTCTTGGCATATTTCTTGGCTACTCAGTTCATAGTATTGCAAAGACAGCATCCTAGCCATCTACCATTGGCCATTCCGTTTCTAATTTCACTACTCCGGGAGGCTGAAGGCTCCGTGGCAGGCTCAGGCAGATTAGCTTCACCGGATCGCAGTGAGGTTGAGCGGGAAACGGCACTCAGATTACAAATCACGTGGGCGGATCATTACTTGCCCATTCATTTCGTTTATCGACTACATGACCGTTCGCTTTAAATCGAATGGCCTTTGTAACCGTTTTTCGTGGGAATGTTCGATGGCACTGATGTAACTTGAGGTTGAATTTAAGTGAAATGTATGTAGTATGGTCTTGATTTTTACGCGTTAGTGAGTTGTTGCAAGATTCTGAGGGGAAGTGAAGAAAAATGATTTGATATTCTGGTTGAATATACTATTAACAATCCTTTTGTGCGGGTGTTTGTTTAATTGTGATCGCAGATTGATTTTACAGATTCCCAAATTAATTACTGAATGCACAAAGTCTTCGATACCTGGTGAAGCATCTACGACAGTGAAACATATAAGTTTTGCTCATATATTCAGTTAAGCTTTTGGGGTGAAATCCATTATTTTTCTTTAAATGTGGCATTATGAAATTGCTCTGTACTTAAAAATACTTATCATTAAAGTTTTTTTGCCAGAATATTCGGGGTTGGAGGACTGACTGACTGATTGACTAACTGACTGAATTTTACGTTTTAACACGGTCAGTTGTTTATCTGGCAGGGCTTTATTCACAGCATGATCTCCCCACTCTCTGCATGTATACTTGTTCGTACATCTGTTACTTTATTTACTATATTACATAATTTTTCGATTTATATCCCATCTACTAGTTCTTTTGTGGTTTATGAGAGATTGTTGTGGAATGTTCTTCTTAGTGGCAGTTCTACATCTGGTTTTTATCTATATTTGTAGCATAGTTTTGGAGAGGGACTGATCGAAGAATAATATTTCTAATTCTCATTTACCCAGTTTAATGACGCTATTAACTTATCATCGTAAACCTTCCTTTGTCTTGTATTTATTTATGTACTGACCGCTAAATCCTCCTCTCGTCACATACTTTTCCTTTAGTTACTACCACAGGACTAAAAACGAACTGACTTTGCGTTATTTTTCCCCTAAAAAGCAGACTTCATTTCCATGACTAATGAAATTAATGCCAT
The DNA here is from genome assembly GCA_947369275.1 of Nemotelus nigrinus. Classification (NCBI taxonomy): domain Eukaryota; kingdom Metazoa; phylum Arthropoda; class Insecta; order Diptera; family Stratiomyidae; genus Nemotelus; species Nemotelus nigrinus. The sequence goes on from OX376372.1 coordinate 197,952,917, forward strand.
TAATTAGTTTGATTTTTTCAAGTGACTAAATACTTTCTTATCTAGTCTTGTTTCCTGGCACGCTCCCACTTATCGAGCAAAGAAAGTTTCTTAGGTTAGGTTAAGTCGAAATGGCTGCCGATCCACAGAGACCTGCCGACCGGCACACATAGGCACAAGAGAGGCCCGTTGTGATGCCATAATACATTAGTGACTCTCTCCTACTCACTATAATCAGGAAACCATCTGCTTCCTTTGATAAACCGGACTATCGCCTTTAAATTGACCAGGGGCAGTTCCGTCAGGTTTGAGAGAAAGGGTGCGCCAAGTGCCGCCAGCCTTGTCCTTGCCAAAGCCGGGCATTGGCACATGAGATGGAGAACGGATTCATCCTCGTCCTCAGAACCACAACTCCGACAGAAATCGTTAAAACTCTACGCCCAGTCGTTGCGCGTGCCGCCCTATGAGGCAGTGGCCAGTAAGAACGCCGATAGTGCAACGCAGAGCGCTTCGAGTTAAGCCTAAAAGCTGCCTGGTGCGATGCGCCTCCATGGATAACCAGGACTACCTTGCTATCGCACAGGATGATTCCTCTGCCCACGACTTCCTAGCGTCCTCAAGATATTTTTGCATGATGGCCAATTTCACCGATGTCATCTATATTCCTATTGTGGAGCAAGAGACCTCTGGTAACAAGGTTCCAAGCCTTGCTAGCTCATCGGCCTCACAGTTGCCCTGAAAACGCCTATGTCCAGGTACCCAGATCAATTGAACAACGGAATGTCTCGATATCTCCCAAAGAGGTGCACGGCATTCAGCAACAATGATGGAAACTGTACAAGGACCAGCAAGGGACTTAATAGCCGCTTGGCTATCTGTGAAATTACCAATATTGACCCCGAATATTCGATTACACAGAAGCCAATTGCTAACCTGTAAAATAGCCGCAACTTCTACCTGAAAGACACTACAGTGGTCTGGTAGACGGAGGGACAGGTTGAAATTCAGCTCATCCGAGAATACACCACACCCGACTCTATTGTTAAGCTTTGAAGAAAGTTTCTCGGCTAACCTCTCTTTTTTTTGGCTAACATCTAATTACATAGTTACGGGAAACCGATCGCCACCTCCCGATTGCGCTTGACTCAAATTCAAATTCTTTATTAACGTACCTTACATTAGGATTTCATTTACTAATTAAATTGTGTTCAGACTTGCGTCTTTTCAACAATAGTGTTTTAGAAGCTATTTATTTAGCAATATTTTAAGCCATTTATTTTGTGTTATTAGTAGTTTCCGTTGTTGGATGTTAGCACATTTGAACCACACTGGTGCAGTAGATGTGAGTAACGGGAGAACCAGTGACTTGTAAATCAGCAACTTATCCCCCTGAGATAGTATTGAATTTTTATTAATTAGCGGATAGAGAGCTTTAATAAGGCTCGAGGATTTGCTTAGAATATATTCGATATGGGCTTGAAATGTTAATTTGGAACCAAGTTGTCTCCAGGATATTAACGATTCTGGTTCATTTAGTAGTATGTGTTAGTAAATTTACAGTATTGGTGGCAGATAACGTGCAGCTCTTTGTTTCGGGAAAAATATAGCCTAAGTTTTGGCTGCAATTATTTTTATTTTCCACTTGCAATCGAAGCTATGGATTAAGTCTAGCTGTAAAGTAAGGCTGTTGAGTATTACAACTGGAACTAGTCCTGACAAAGCTGTGTCGTCTGCAAAGGAAGCAATATGGCAGCTTGGTACACTAAGAATATCCGCAGCGTATAGATTAAAGAGGTAAGGGCTAAGGCAAGACCCTTATGGAACTCCTGCGCTGACCGCTGTTTTTCAGGCGAATTGATTTTTAGCTCTAACATTGAAAGCTCTAATTACTATAAAGGAGCTGATAATTCAAACCAGATACCAGGGTATGTTATTTTGAACCATTTTGGAAGCCAAGTCATTGTGCCAGACCGACACCTAATGCTTTTTCGACATCTAATAATATCATGCCCGTCGAAATTCGTTCTTTTAATTGTTGTGAAACATGGAGTTTCACTCTTAGGAGTTGATGAACCGTAGAGAGTTTTTCTCTAAATCCGAATTGAAAATTCGGAATGAATTTTCTGGTTTCTCGACCCCTTTCCATAATCTAGCATTATTTTTTTCGAAAAGTAAACTGAGGGGTCGGTAGGTATTCGGTGGCAAGGGGTCCTTCCTCGGTTTAAGGGTAGATATTACTATAGCTCTTTTCCAGTGTTCAAGAAAATAGCCAGTCCTTAGGCATTTATTAAAAATTTTGTTTAGCACCAATAAACCTTTTCTTGGTAAATTTTTCACAAGTATTGGAAATATATGGTCTACGCCGGGTGATTTCTTCGTTTTTAGCTATTTTACAACGCATGTAAGCTCGTAGAAACTACACTCGTTCTCGTGTGCGAAATTCAAAGACGTGGGAATGAAGTTGATTGTTAAATCTACTAGAGTTTTGGGTGCTCAAGTTACCTAAGTTAACCTAGATATTGAATGAAATGAATGAAACAAAGTCACAAATCATTAGGCGTTTTTAGCCTCAGAACCATATTTTTAAGATGTGGCATTTCCATCCAGCCACCTATAAAAAAACTTATTAAGTTTCAAAATTTTGTTTAATTTTTGTTAAGTCCAGCTAGCATTTGAGTCCATTTACTATTTCGCTCATTCTGTTTAAAACTTCAGATCATTTTATTTACAGCACTGACTGTTGTCTTGAGTGTTATGTCACTGTTTCTTTGCCAGCAGCGTCTTATCTGATTTCTTAGTTGAATTGAGGCTTTCACGTAATCTGCTAAGTGTACATAATTTTTGGGGATATTTTTTTTAGGTCCAGATCGTTGAAATGCTATTAGAATTACACTCATCGATTTGGTTATAACTAGCTTCGATTGCAGATAATCCAGGAGTCTAGTTCCAACCATCAGTGAATGATAACAGTTGAGATAAACAATGATTTTTATTCAACTTTCATCATAAGGAATGGGAATTGAACCAGCAAATTGGCCGCATAAACAATGAAGAGAGCAGTCAGTCAACAAAGATAACGATTACGGACTATCTATGCTATCTAAAGCTGCGTACACATAGGACCAAAGCCAACAGCCAATCCATTTGTTGGCTCGCATTTGCTTCGTGGGTACGAAGAGCAGTGGCGGCTCGTCAGGGTGGGCCCGGCCCGCCTGGCCCATCCTGACGAGCCGCCACTGAGTTAAAGTAAAGTAGATATTTTTTGTTGGTATCCGCGTATACCTTATACCCCACCCTGACGTGCCGCCACTGACGAAGAGCCAACTTTTGCATTGGCCTTGGTGGTAGCATCTCTGCCGGTGGTAGCATCAAAGCGTTGGCGATGTATTGACCTTGGGACTTCGATTTAGTGTGGTCTGTTGCATCCAACAGCTTGGTTCTAAGCCATTTGTCCTAATCGCTTCCTGTGTAGACAGCACAGCCAACTCCAATAGCTGAGCAGCAACATTTGGTCAAGCTGTCATTGGCCGTTCGTTGGTTCTATGTATATGCGCGTTTAAACATTCCTTAAAAATGTTTGAACAACCTACCGCAAAATATGTTTCCATTGCGCAAATAATCGCGGAAAGTTTCAAGCTAGCTCCAGGATACGGGGTTTGTCATTTTGAATGTAATATTTATCAAAGCTGGAGTCATTGCCATTAATTGAGCGCATCATTTTGTATTCGCCATCCGATAAGACTATAATTGCGAAAATCAAGAGCTGCAACATTCAAAAAAAATTTATCGAACGTTTGCCTTCAAAGTCATTGCTCGTTTGATACATCGTTTTTTTTTTAGTACCAGCAACGCAGTATTTAAACTGAAAAGTTTTTAGCCCACAAAGGAGGAAGTGAATTAAACTTGGCCTTGCGTATGCTTAAAATATCAAATTCTCCTAACTGTATTTCGAGTGTGTTGCTTTGTCGTGTTAACGAAATAGACTCATAAAGAAAACAGAAAAACTATCGAAATATCATATGAATATGTCAAGTTAGCGGCGTATTGCAATTTAGTTCCAGCTCAGGAGTAGCCTAGTGCTTGAGTAGCCTAGTGGGTAGAGCACTGGCTTCTTGCGTGTGGGGTCCTTGGTTCGAATCCAGGTTCGGACGAGGGTCCGCGCACCAAGCCTTGAGCTCACCTAGCTCTGATTAGGTACCTGATTTAAATCAGGGGTAAAGTGAGTCGTGGAACTAATCACTCCACACTCGTATTCACAATGATTAAATAAATTGTAATGAAGCTCTTAACCAGCTTCAACCCCTAAACCCGTACGAGGGTTGTCGTGGGATTGCTTTACTTTTACAGGATTAATGTTTCGCATGTATGGAATCTCGATTGTTCGCCTTCATTCCTAGAGCGTCCAGCGTATTTTAACCTGCGTACACCTGCGCATCTCTTTTTCGCACCTCGTCCTTGAATATCGTACTTAACTGACGTAAAAGATTTTGTTTGTAAGTTCAATATTCTTTTACAAGCTAGATATAGTTATGTAAAAATAACATGTCTCCTCATTATCACCAACATTAGAAACGGTATCTTTTGGTTTTTTCCCCACTTTCAAAAAAATTGAATATCTTTAAGGGCTTTGTTTAGCTTTTTCAAAGTTTTTTTTTTGCAGAGTAACTGTTTTAACGATCGCTAGAAAATCGCTAACATACCTCATCCATAATCGAGAAAGTTAACCTTTTTCTTGGAGTTTCTTTTCCAATCAGCCCATGAATATCTCGCACAAGGATTCTAGATGGGCACACCTTTCGCAGCTTTAAAGTGTTTCCCTCTGAAGCTAAGATAGTTTTCACTTACGTAGATTGAAGCTATTTGAACGTAGTCTCGAGCTCTTTTCATTCACTCCGCGGTTCGGTGTTTATCTAAAAGCCAATCTACTAAATAAACTCAAACTTGTTTTACCGGTACGCTCGGAAATGAAGCACTGCCATCAAATATGGTGGTAAACGGTCGGCAATAAAGCGGCAACTGCTCGACAAAAACTTTTCCTCTAACTTATTAAACTATTTGGCTAATCAAACGTGAATTATTTTATAAAATTGTTTTATCTCGCCTTATTATTAGCATTCATTATTAATCTATCTATTATTAGTAATTGGATTTTTTAACTTAAATTTTTATATCCATATTTTTGCTTTTCGTTTTTTTTTCCTTTTAGCTCTTTATTTTTATCCATCGTAATTTTTTGCACCTTTCCATTACTGTTATCAGTTTATTTATTGTTCTATTATATATGATATCCTAACATATTCATAAGCTTTTCCTGGATAAAAAGCTCTAAGACCTGTCCTAAAAAATGAATTAAAATGATACAACCAGTTCATCTTCTTCTATTCTTGTCACTTTTCCACGTCGCTGTATCACCTCTTTTCGGTTCTTGATAGCCCTGTTATTAATTTTTCGTCAGCATTTGCATTCCTCCACAATGCATTTGGCAGTCTTTCTTGTTAGAGTTCTTCTTGACTATTTCCCTTAATTCATTTGTATTTTTATGGAGTGACTATTTCTATGAGCTCATTTCTATCTTTATGAATGTTCCAAAAAGCGTTCGGACCTTTCATTTAATTAATTTGTGCAACTTTCCTTTCACTTTATTTTAATACCATATCCATTCGTTTGATAGAGTCTGATAGCGAATCTTTGCTCAACTCAGGGTAATCTCAGTTTTTGAGTTTGTACATGACAAGTCGATCATATCAATCTGTGTTCATTATGCCTGTTTTAGGTAATGAACTAGTTTGATGGCTATCTGTATCAGTATTTATTTTTACAAACTACCTGTTATATTTTCCAAGAAAATAGATGAATAGAAATTTAACTTTTAAAAGAAGAAGCTCTAACAAGAATACTGGAAAAAAATACTGGAACATACAGAAAAAATGGTATTTCGGATTAGCAGTAAAAAACTTGGAGTCATGTGAATAATGGCAATGTCCTGGCTTACAATAAAAAGATGAAGAGAAATTAATTCATCCATTCATGTCAGTCACAGTGAAAAGACAACTTCAACTTCATAACAAAATACACCATTGAAATCACATCACAAAAACCGCGCTCTAAAACTGTTTCACCGCAATTAATAGCAAAGCTGAAAATAAAAACTAGCATTATAAAAGTCACTTACAAACCAACCACCAATAACCAGTCATATGAAGAGCTCAATAACTTTTTTATGATTGAAAATCAAACAAAGACCTGATTTACGACCCATCGTATCAATTATCCGTGGAAAACATTACTCAGCCGTTCAATAAATCACGACTTAAATTGAGCTTAGCTAAAGTTAAACATTAAACAGCGTGTATGCACTGTTGCGGAATGAGCAGTAGCCGTGTAAATATCACACAGAAGAATGGAATGGTGGTTTGTTTAGCGATCGTTCGTGTCATAAAAATCGTCTTGCACATAGATAATCGCGCCTCTGTTGCTTAGTACGGTAGCTCCAATTATCTGCTGCATCCAGCCCCAGCAGGCATTCCAAAGCAGAGCCCAATCGATCGCGGTTGCATCGTTCTAATGGCGTATTGTTTGGACAACTTAGTTTTATAATGGTGAGCTTATAGAGATAGTGATCATTCTTGGTGGGGTTGTGATAACTTCCACCCGCACTTTGTCACAGAAAAACAATCTATTTTGCGGCATATTGATATCCATTGTTGAAAGCAAAAATTTTGGTAGTCTATTGAGCTGATATTATCTTAATATTCACATTAATCTCATGCTTCACATGATGCAAAGTGCTTTGACACTTAAGTTTGGGAAGTTTCAGCCTTTGTTCATAGTCAGATCGATTTCTGCCTTCGAATCTTTGAGCGCTTTGATTATTTTACTGTCAACATATGTGTCGATTATATCAGTTTGAAAATCCTTCAATAGATTTTTCGTTCAAGGTCTATTAACGAAATTTGAAGCTATACTGTATCGCCCATATACAACCTATTATTCAACATAATGCCGTAAGTGTTTGGTTAAACTGATCGAGATGATTTGAAATCAATAAACTTTGAGGTGGACTTATTGATGTGCCAAAACGAAACAAAGTCGTCACATCTGGCAAAATGTGAAGTCAGGAAAATCGAACTCCAGCCTTGAAATCCAATTCGACCCACTCAAAAACCCCACCAACCACCTACTTTGCATCCGTTTAGCTTATTCACAGACGACGGACTGACAATTCGTGAGAAACCTTTGCAAACACTACCACCGAAACCAAACTCTATCTATTCGATATATTCGTTTCGATTCAGACAATTATACTACACCTGGTCGAGCACTGTTCCGTGGCACCCTGACATTGATTTATCGTCTAAGTGTCGCATACGTACTAGCGGGTCCTCGAGAAAACATTACTAGCCAGCCGGCTAGCCATCATGATTTAGATCAGTGTCCCATTGCCGTGCTCTCGGCCAACGTTGTTTTTCGCAATCGCTCAGACAATTTCTTGTAGCAGCCTTTAACTTCCTTTCCATCGAATGGACAGTTTTCCTCGGCGATTTCAAATACTCTAGGTAGGTACGTAGATATCTACGGGGACCGAACGTACACGCATGCGTCGATATCTTAAAGTGATAAATTAAGAAGCAGAGGGTTGCTGAATTGAATGGCTATAAGACGTTAACTGAGTTTATAAGAAATTATTTGAAAAATCGCAATTTGTCGAAAGACATCACATGTGAAGCCAGAAATGGGTATAATACCTTCTTTGAAGCTAAAAAGCTGTAAACGTCTTTCTGCATCGCTAAGTTAGAAGTTTTCGGGCCAGATGCATCTATAGTAGGAGGTGGACAATGCGTCGTGGTAACACCAATCCGATCTAACAGGCAAAACACATTTTCACCTATTCAGGACGAGAAAAAATAACTTGGCAATTCATATTATGATGAATGATCATCCATTGGCCGAGTTGAGCTACAAGAGGAGAAAAGTGCCATAGATTTATTTATAGATGAAACTTGGAAGCGTCATGTCCGACTGTCGCTTGTTTGACTGTCTCGACCGCGTTCGTTCCGTTGGAGCTAAAGTGATTGGGTGGGTAACGGATACTGGACGCAGTTTGAGATCTCTGCCGGTACGCAGCCACGCAGGTTTGAAGCAATGGCGACAACTTGCCCCCTGAGACGGAACCCGATTGCGTTTGGAAATGCATCAGTTATGTATGAAACCCCACGTTCGGAACGCACTAAGTGGTTTTTCGTCCTACTGCGTTCGCAACTAGGCCCATCATCCAAAGTTGAATGGTCAGTCGTTGATTTATTAAAGAGTATTGTTAGTGATATTTTCTCGACATTGAATGACTATTGTTTTAAAATTGAATTTCGTGGTGATGGGTAAAAAAAAGTTAATGCTTATTGATGCTGTTAGATTTCTTGAAATACAAGTGCGTGTGGAGTTTAGTTGGTCTCGCGGAATTTAATTAAAATACGTTGGTAGACATGCTTTTACGATAGCGCAATTTATTATAGCTTGATGGTAATAGATAAATCACCCTTTAATCATACAGCAAATTTGTATACGGCTTAGATATAGAAATCGTTTTTTTTTCAGTAGGCAAATACGTTTCGTCAATTGATTTTGATGTGATTTAAAGCTTCTAAAGTGGCTTCATTGTTTCGCGGCTGCATTCTATGCTCACGATGAACAAACTTCACGTAAAAATGTATGTTTTTTTTCAATGAGTTCATAATATTATGTTCCACAGACTAGCTCATGATAAAGCTGATAGTTCTTTTATTTGTTTTATGTTATTTTTGAACAAATGTTAGAAGAAGAGCAGAGGACCAAAAATACCATAATTTCGTAGCCGCAGAAGAAAAAGAATAGTCAAAAGCTTTGAAAGCACCGGCGTATATGACATCTTCCAACTTTTGATGATCCAAACCAGGTGCAACAGCTTTGGTGAAAGAAAGCAAATTGGTCAATTTAGATTTGCCTTTAATGAACCAGTGCTTCTCTAGAGCTAAAAAAGCTGAGATAGAAAGGTGGATTCTATGAACCACTCTTTCAAGCAGTTAAATAAAAAAGAAAGGAAACGGAGCTATAATTGAAGGTACAAACAGACAACCATATATATGGGCTAGAGAAACGTTTGAGTATTTCTATTGACAAGGGCCTATACCTGAAGTAATACTATATATAATAAGAAAATCATTAAGATGCAGATAAAGACATCAGGATCACAGCCAAAGCTTCAAGTACACTAGTGATTCTACTTTAGTAAAAAAAATTAATTGTTTGAAAGTGTAAATAGCGTAAGTCCGAGCGCAGACTAAAAGCGCAGCGTAGCGTAAGCGGGCGTTTTTCCAAATCCATTGTTTCTTAGATATTGCGTATACAGCCAGCGTAGCGTAGCGTAACGTAGATGAGCGTAATTTGAACTTCCGCATGGTTTGAATTTTTACGCTCGTAGAAAGTGGCAGTCGCATTTGATTTGTGGAAAATTCAAGATGGACTGTGAAATTTTAATAAGCGAAGTATGTATTCGACCATCGTTATGGAAAATGAGTGATAAGTGTTACTATTATAGAGTCGTATCGGACAGATTGTGGGCAAAAGTTGTGGAAAAACTAAAATACTTAAGTAAGTACACATTCTTTTATTTTAATTATGACAGTTTGAATTCATTTAGTAGTTTTGTTTGAAAAAAAAAGCTATGAAGCTATGCCGAATTTGTTTTGCACAATATTCAGTCTCGTCAACGGATAGAGTTGTAAACTTTGACAAATATTAACATCTACAATTCTCATTTATGTATTCATTTATGTAATTTCAAAATAAATGTGCCTACCTTAAGGGAACAATCAATCTTTCTTCTGGTGAAATTGGTTCACAAAAGTTTGTTTTTTGCTTTATAATATCTCCTTCAATATTTCTTAGTATGTAGTCAAAAGTTTCGATAGACATTCTGGCGTACTCATAGAATTTCTCTGGGTAATTTCTAAGTTGTGGGTACAAATGATGAAATTCCCCACATTTATTCCGTAATTTATTGATTTCATGTACGCTAATTTTTCTCTTCTTTAAAAACACTTTGTTTTAAGAAAAATATTTTCCAATAACAGCAAACGACGTATTTTTGCTGACACCATCATTTAACTTTCAAGCAACCAAACTTGCCACCTGAATACCTTTTCACAACTGTGTATAAATAGGATATATATAATAGGTATAAATATCAAACGCTACGCTACAATACGCTCTCAATCTGCAAATTTTACGCTCGACTGCGCTTACGCTTTCATTGGATAACATATGCTACGCTGCGCTACGTTGCGCTACGCTTTTAGTCTGCGCTCGGCCTTTCCTTACGAAAAAAGGAAGATAGATAGCAAGTAAAAAGCTCTCAAACACATTGTGAGGTGCAAGGAAATACAAGAAAAGCTTCTTAAAGAGTGAATATTGGATAAAAAGGGTTTAGTCTGGCTTGTTTGGGTTGATGCCTCGATGTGATTGATGCAGGAGTGCGATGCGTGTTTTGTTGATTTTTTCACTTCGGATCGCAGCCTCTTGCTTTCATGTAGGTCATTTTGGGAACCTGTAATTTTGTATTTACTACGTGTTGCAACTTTTACTTCAAAAACAGAACCAATTCATTCCATTTTTTTTTGGAATGGTTAGGCTAAAACAGGTGAATGGGTTGTAAATATTAAGCGTGATTAGGACGTTGAAACATTAAACAAAACAAGAGGAATTTGAATTTGCGACGGTATTGAATGTAGCAAAGAAGCACAGTGAGAGCAAAGTAGAGGTAAGTAGTGAGATGCTATTGATTGATAAAATAGTGGAGAATACAGAATTCCATTGCTCAGTTGGTGGGTGTAAGTCACCACATACTAGAATGAAAGCGATAAAAAAAAGATTGTTCAGGTAGTATGCAAGCTCTACAAAAAAAGCGTTCGTAACGTCAAACAGAAATGTCACAGTTTTTGGCCGGAGCTAAGGAAATGCGAATAACGAATATTTCATCTACCTTATTTGATTTGCGACACTCAGATTGATAGTGGTCTTTTCAGCAGGTATTATGAAAAGGAAGCAGTTGTTTTATTACGACAAGTTTCTGTAAAGCAAAAAATGTGCTTTAGTAGTAGCCTTTCAATCCAAATTCGATGTTAGAAACCTCTTTGAGAACGAACATTTTTATGAGCCCTCCTAGCGCATAGTGCCTGTAGACGAGAAGCGTCTTTGAGTAGTAGTTCATCAGTGCTAACATTTGCTGTTATTTTATACAATTGTATTTCATGTTTTTGCAGGGTATTAGGTGTTAGCATTTTGGAAAGAATTAATATAAAATGTAGTCAAATTTAATACCGGCTTATTGCTTAATAGTTTCCGCTGATGTGTAAGAAAAACAATTGTAGTGGTAGCGATACGACAACTACCGACAACAAGAACACGAACAGGCTGATTGGATTGCAAAGATGCAGTAAACAGTGCAATCGAAATAGCTTCAGCGCATATAGTAGCTATCTCGCGGCTTAGTACTGCTCAAGCATGGAGAGGCGATAATGTCCAAGTTATGTCACAGAAGTGGACAAGTACACTTGATAAAGATACAGCTGCAAAGGCATCTGAAGTAGCTCGCTCAGTACTTACATTGGCTACATTGCGCGGTTGAGCTGGTGATCTAGCTGTGCCTTTGAAGGATTGGAGTTAGTTCCTTGTGCACGTGTACTTTTTGTGTACTCGATGTGATATTGATGTCAGCTGAATCGTGTGCTGTAGCAGGAGCACTACACATTACAACAGTAACCAATGGTTGAATATTATTCAGTAAAATCTTTACTTTATCGTCGGATAAATATTGAGTTTTAATTACATTACCCTGGGAGTTTGGAAAAAATGCGCTATTTATTAAGCACGACAGCAACCACAGGGCCAGTATAAACCTTAAGCATTATTGAGCACGCCACTAATACCAAGCGGTTAGACCCACTCAATGTGATTTTACGGAAATCCGAACAAACAATAAAAAGAGGGTTACCAGCCATATTATCACATACGAAGGTGTAACACAGCGATCTTCGTAAGTGATTATGACATTTTGTGTAGTGAAATTTTTAAATATTTATCAGGTAAATATAATATGTATACATATGCACTCTGATGACGACAATAATGTAAAATCCAATTATCACCAATAGATGAATTAAAGCTTTGCTGGAACGCGTAATATATCAAGCACACTTTGATCCACATCAATATTTATACTTATTTTGCTTAGAAAGAACACATAGTAAAAAAATATTGTAATCTAATTTTTCTCCTTCAGAAAACATTTTATTATTTTAGTGTTTCTGTGAAATAACCCATCATGATAGAAACCAGTATTTTAAGATATTTTTTTTCCAAATGAATTATTATTTTCAGTGTCAATTTTGCATGTACAGTGCTGAGAAGATACGTTACTGAATCTCATTGCTAGGCTATGGCAGTAGGGAGACGCACACATGGGTGGAATGAAATACAAAGAAATAACATTTGATTTGTAAACATTATTGGGGGTATGCATTCTTTTTATCATTTTGTAACTTATTTAAGTGCAACATCTGAATAAAAAATGAATTTCCCTTTTTCTGTCTTATCGATTTGAGCTTAAATTCTGAAGAATATTTGAAGGGCTTCATTCGATTTTTAAATTTTAAATTTTTGTTTAGATTTATATTTTTTTTATGTGGTAAATTTTTAATAAATATTTGTAGTTTTTACCCAGATTTTTAAAATTTAATAAGCAATAAGATTAAATTCGATTTTCAAGCTTAGCAAAATAATTTACTTACTGACCTAAAAAATTAGGAAATGATTTTAAGTAATGCAATCAATATTGAACCAATAGACTATTGATATATTGCGTATGGTGTCTTAAAACTTAGTTGAAATATTTTACTCTATTGAAAAGCACAAAAATCAAATATATGATGTTACCAATAATTTTTTTACTATTAACAGTTGGATCCGTAAACAAAATTAGGTTCAAAAGCAGCTTCTCCACGAAATTACTTCTACAAGAAGTTTATTTCCTCTCTTTATAATAAGAAATGATCACGAGTAGGCTTTTAAATACGCTGATTCATTGCAATACACTAATCTTCTTAAGCTCAGATTAAATTTACGTGTGCACAATGACCAAAACAATACAAATGAAACTAACCTTTGGATTTGTCCAGCAACTCCTGGCGGCAGTTGATCAGCAACAATGAAAACAGCTTGGCCTCCAGTTTGTGATCCGGGCGGACCTGTTGTGTATTGCAGGCCTCCTTGAACGACCACTTGCCCGTCAGCCACAAGTCCACCCAGATCGGCTCCCGAATAGATTTCTAAACCTTTCTGGTCAGAAGTTGTTGTATAAATCACTGTTTTGTTCCCGTCTTCATAAATCAAGTCAATATGCTTATTTCCATATATGCTACCATCCAGCTTGCCATGATCCGAGTGTGCTTTGTCATAGATTAAATCTTTCGGGTCATTGTGTGTGTAGATAATCTGACCAGATTTCTTCGGATCACCGTAAATTCCCACTACATTGTCTTTCGGGTCGACTTGGTCATTATCGGGAGGCTCATACTGCAGAACTGACGCATCCATTGGTGCAGGCTGATAGACAACACCATTATCATTGTTTAGTTTTGGCTGATGTGGGGAATATAAGGAACCGTCGGGTGACAGTAGTTTAGATGGATCGCTTACAATCCTGGTCAGAATATGTTCACCGGCCTCATTCCGGGATAAGATATGATGTTCACCGTTAATAATTTCACGACTGATAATTTGCTGCTGCTCCCCATTCGGCCCGACAACACGGATTATCTGATTCTCATCAACTTCGATTTTGGTGAGCAAATGTGGTGGTGGCTGGTCTTGCTGGGTATGCTGTGACATATGATCATGTGTCAGCCGGGCGTCAATCACATGGTCTTGTGGCGGAAGGACATCCACTTTCGGGTTGTCATAAATAAAAACTGTGTCTTTGTCGTACATTTTCGGGTCGGTGTGCAAGTCCAGCACGTTGACGTTGGTCATTGTAGCCAATTCGGGCTGAGGACTGTCTGGCGATTGATGAGCTGAGTGTGGCGATAGCATTTCGTTTTTCATTGTGATCATGGCACCCAAACCGTTGACGATGGATGGTGACGTAGCAGTGTGATGTGGTGGCGATGGTGAGTTGTGATGTGTTTGTTGTAAATGTTGTTGTTGTATGGCAGCAATTGATAGATCTTGGGTTTGATTCGATGATGGCGATGACATTTTCTTAAATTACTCTAATTAGTTGAAATTTCGTCCGGCTCACTTATTACACTCAAAATTCGGTTATCCGTTTGAATAAATAAAGCTTTTGTTACACTGAATTGCACGCCCGAATCCGATAAAATTAATTAGGTTCCAGTTCCAACTGATTTTAATCTTAGATGGACAACCGAAACTTCAAAATCTTCCTACGACCTATTGCGTATATGGCTTTATAAATTTATACTTATGATTACGTAAAGGCACTTTTTGAAACTATATACTGAGTCCGACACAATGTGAGCGGTGAGTTAACGGTCGGTGTAATTATTCACAATGTCTCCGGACTGACACTAATCTTATGGCACAAATTCGAATTTCGTTCGTTCACTCTCACTAATGACGTTGACTTTTGTTTACTAGCAACAGCTGCCGAATCAGACCGTTATAACTGGACGCTGTCATTTCGAGGGATATTTTGGGCCGTGTGAGCGCATAGAGCCTGAAAATAAGAAAATTAAGTGGTTGATTAATGCTTATCTCTCAACAAATTTGGTTTAATATAGCTTAAATTTGTAATTCAACATATGTATTTGTGATAGATCTTGAATATTTTCGTTCAGTGCTGGCTGATTCTGATAGAGCGACTTTGGTTCTAAGTTCGATTTTCTAGGGCTTCGAGAAGCAGTGCTATGTATTCTGAGCTAGGTTTGTTTCGTCTGATTTTATCATTAAAATGAATTAGTTTTTCTTTTTGTTGTTGCTCTAGGCATCATTATAAAAATCTTCTGATAAGTTTGTGAGAGACAGTTAAAAACGTTAAAAACATTATTTACTTCATAACAAATTTCATTTCGATTTTATGCAACATAACAGGATTCAATTCTGTTATGAAATATCTTCAATGTCGATTGATGTGACTCAAAAATTCGATGCCGTTAAACATCGGATCAGCAGTGCAAGTTTCGTTTCAACAAACATGCGAAAAGCGATGCGTTGCTTCAAATTGTACATGTTTTTTCGTAACTACTGAAAGTGACGATGTTCGAACAATCGACTCGAAAAACTGTCATCCAGCAAGGGATTATGTTGTGCAAGTATGAATACGGAAGCATGAATATATATGTTAATTAAAGTTAGTATATCAGTGTTAAGCAAATCAATTTGACGAATGATGTGTGATTGTAAGTGATCAAAGATAAAAGACACATGAGGACAAAATTAATCAACAATTGATCCTCGTATTTTCGAAAAGTCTTCACTCAGAACTTTTCAGTGAAGCCAAAAACTAGTGATTTTACAAGGTGTATGTAGTATAAAAAATAAGATTTATGAAAATTGTTTCGAGCAACGAGCTTAATATTCGAATTCGGACAGAATTTAGCAAATATCTGTAGAAGTGGAAAATATCTGAACTGTATGTCTGTACTTAGAAAATATTTTCACTCCATATTTTGGTTTAGGTTTTCAAAAAGAAAAAAATATAATATTCAGAAAGCATTAATTCAAGAAGTGGTTTCTGAAGTTTTCGAATAACTCACTCATTTTCAGGCAAATTTAGAGCATATTGCTTTGATTGGAAACATTTTATTTTAAAGAAAATATGGTATTTCTTCAAATTTATTCACAATTAGTGGTATATATAACTTTTAAATAGATATTTCAGTAATTCGAAAATATAACAGACCATAAAATTCGGGAGCATTAATACACTGGCTTACTACGAGAAATCTCGTGATTGGCACTGAATAGGTTCAAGTGTGAATAACAGAAGGATTTTTTGTTAGTTCAGTTTGAAAAGACTTTAGACTATTGATAAACAATGACCGCTGAGAAGTCAGCTTTCTTTCAAATTTATGAGGCTAAAAAGTATTCCAGAATTTTTCTTAGTTGCAGCAAATTGAATGTTTAGACATATTAAGTGATAAATCCAACTTTGTTAAAACACCAGGTTTATTTTTGCCAAATTTCAAATTTTGAATGCTTTTGGAAGCATAGGTTAAAGTTCATTTTGTAGAACTCAAGAATGATAAATGCCCGAGAGATCCTGTAGTGCTACGAAGACGATCTTAAAGAAGGAGCCAAAGTGAAAGTAACTAGCATGATAAAACTGGAACATGGAAGTTCTTTTGAAGATGTAGGTTTAAATGTTTTAAAGGTGTGAGTGCTCCTTTACTCCGTTTTTTTAGGAACCCTTGATAATTACTGATTTTTTTCCGAGTTGACAACATCAGAAACAAAGTTTTTGGCTTCTTAATATTTCTCAATTACGTTGTTGAAAGTTTCTATCCAACTACAAAGAAAATACCACTATTTTTTTTAAACAAGCTTTCGTATCCGCTCGCACATAGTGAAATTAAAAATTATATGGAGAGCTTTGAAATTCTTCATCGTGCGGTAATTTATTGATAGCCAATTATATTAATGATTTTCCATTAACAAGTATTTTCAAGCTCTAAAGAGGCAGTGTAATTACAAAATAAAAATGAATCCAGCAAATGAATGTTCATTTCCATTATACGTAGTCTCCACAACTCACTTCGGCTGCATTAAGAGAAAGCGGTACTTGTTTGTTGAAAGTGGTACTTGTTTGAGCATTATTCAATGGACGGATTCAGAGGGTGGTCCGAATGTCACTATACCAATCGAAGATATTTTCCTTAATTTCGTTCCATTTTCTGCTTTTCAACAATCTGCCCAGCAACCGTGAAAAAGATTACGCCTGCATTATTTTTACGTGGCTGCTACTTGAGAGTTATTCAATAATCGAACAACAAATTCCAGAGGTTCTTTATTGCTACAAGTTGTTCTAAGCATACTGTAGTACTAAAGACAAAGCAATGATTTTATGGAAAGTGGCTTCTTCGGCCAGAATTTAGCAAATATCTGTGGGAGCTGCAGCAAACATTCGACTAACATCTCGAAGCTCTGAAGTATATGTGATCAATCAGGGTAAAACCCAACAGGTGGCCCAAGTAAAAGAGCCTAAAGAATCCCAACAACTAAACGTCAAAAAGATCTTTGTTTTGGCCACCAAAATATATCTTATGTTGCAAAATGGGAGAACTACATATGTGAAACTTTTTAGATTCACGAGCAGATAATGAAAGCGTTACAGCTAATGAAGAAGGAAGCAGAGTTCTTTGAAAAATGTGAATATGATCCAGACACAGGGCTGCGCATATGTTATTTCGAAAAATAGTACGTACCGAATGTTGCCGATATAATAGTCACGCCCCTAATAATTAATAGATTACTTCATCACGAAAGTTTGATATTTTTCACAAAGAACTTAAAACTGTAATTCAAGATGTTTGCAGTATGCACTGGATCCAGATACATGATGGTCTTCTACATTTTCAAGGAGTTTTACTAAATCTGTAGCACCCTGAAAAATATTTCTGCACAATAAGATAATAGGACTGGTAGCTACGCCCCTATTTTACTTCGCACAGGTTAGAATTTATAATATTATGGATCTTCTAGAGTGGCTTCAGGCAAGAAATTAAATAATTTGTTCACCTTTTCTATCCTTTTGTTGCTGTCAATTATTTAATTTTATGTTCGCGCAAAATATATTTCTAATTTTTAATGCAAAATGGTATAGTTGAACAGCGTATTGTAAAATTTGTTTAAAAAATCTACGATTGCCCCACCTTATACATTGCCTGTCCTGCGACAAAAAAGAAAACAAGTGATTACAGTTTTCTGGCAGCTTTCTGAGCAAAAAATTAAGTGGCTGGTTAAGTATTGAATTTAAACGACGTAGAGTGAACACTGATCGATATATGTATGTACATAGTATTATTTCAAAAAAAAAAAACATATAGAAAATAGCCAAAATGCTCAATTGGCTGGAACGTTTCATCAAAGGGCAGTATGCACCTCTCTTTTAGATTCTGTCACAATAGATTACTACTACACTGAAATTTTTGATTTAATTTAGTTAAGTAGTTTTGTTCCTGAATTTAGTTATGCAAAAGTCTCTTCAATAAATATCAACAGTTAATAATCAACACTTCCATTCAATCAGTTGCGAATATGTATATAAATCTTCGATGATCAAATGGTACAAAAAGTTGGACAAACTGCAGATTATTTCTAAGAGTGTTGGAAAATGTGATACTGAAAAAAATTGCAAAGCTAAAAAATTCTCGAAATTCCCGGTGCATTGTGAAACAGAGGATGCCTGTGATTATTTTGCGACAAAAACAATCACTTCTACATAATTGCGCACACATACATGCATTACTGTTAAAAGTAACGTTGCGCAAGTTTTTTAATAACAAGACACAACTTTGACAACAAACAAAACACACTTTGAGACAGCGTTATTGAAATGAGGTCAGATTATTTGAATTAAAAAGAAACGTATATGACGCCAAATCAAAAATTTTCAAATATGATTTGGCGCCATATACGTTCCTTTTTAATTCGAATAATCTGATCTCATTTCAATAACGCTGTATCAAAGTGTGTCTTGTTTGTTTTAATGTTTTATTTTTCATTCAATGATGAAAAATTTTGATATGAAAATAAGATTTTTATACTAAAGTGGAATTCAAATAAGATTCGTTTTTTGTTTAAAAGTGTTTCAACTTTTGATTTAAATTTGATTCTATTAAATGAAATTTTTCGGAGTGTACATTTTCCGAAATGAGCTCATCGAAATCTCATAAACTATCAGTCCGATTACTCTGAAATTGTTTCAGATACATTATGTAAAGATACATTAAGATACATTATTTAAAACTTCCTATATTTTAGTATTTATGAATTTAAAAATAACGCAATTTGCACTTGAGTTATCCGCACTTTTCATATGCATATGTATATCAACTATAATGATGGACAGCTGTGTCTGCGTACAGTAAAATGCAAAAACGTAGTGTCTCAGTCTGAATCGAAGTCTGATTCCAACTTTGATCCGATATCACTTAAAAATATTTGAATTCAAATGACAATTTCTGAAGTAGAAAACTATGCCACTTTAATTTAAAGGAATAGAGCTAAAAGCGCAAAACTAATCATTTAATGCTTGTGAAAATTTCGATTAAATAAATGAAGCACGACTTAGTTGGTAGATAAGGCTAAGATGTCCAATTTATTTTAAATCTATTTTTTATTTTGAGTTATGAGCCTGAAAAATGTTGACGTTTTATGCGTTTAGATTATGTGCATTTCATTACAGTTTTTTAAGATTTATATCTTCTTAGTCCCACGTGAATTTGGTATATGAAACTATTACGCATGTGTAAGAGGTATATGATCCCCCGAGAAAACGGAGTCCTTTCTGACAGTCAATGTATCGCTCAGAATATAATTACATGTTAAATGTGGATGAAGAAGGTGTATGCTTTGGTTTCCTTCTCTGGAGCATTAAGCTTACTAAGCATATAATTGTAGAGAAATGTACAAATAAATATTTGAAATGATAGACTTTAGGCTCAGGCTCTTATGTTTGCTTGAGTGACCTAATCAGTTGAGCACCAGTTTCTTACGCGTACGGTCATAAGCTCGCACTGGCACGAGTTAGCTAAAACCCTGAACAGGTACCTGATTTAAGCAGCTATTTATGCTTGCATATTTACCACTAGTAATCCTAAACACCAAAAAATATAATATGTCCCTCCCCAAAGAGTGTCAAGTCATATTTTTAAATCATGAACAATTGGCAGACGCTGCTTCCGTGCACTCCTGAACCATCAAATGTATAGCTTGCAAAATAAACTGGCAATCGGCAACTAAATTGTTGAGCATTTTTGGGCTCATTTAGCGCTCTTTTTAGAAAAATACACTTGTGTAAAGCATAGCGAATTCATTTATATTTTTGAAATAGTGAAATTATTTTCTAAAAATAATTTCAAAGCATGAAATGCTGATTTTCAGGACTTATATGCTAATAGAAATCATTCACTGCAATACCGTGATATGCTTTAAAGTCTTACAAAGTGGTTAATTGTTTTACAGGAAACTTGATCAATTTTGTATAGAAATCATAAGTGCCAACCATTTCAGGTAATCAACAAAATTTATATCTGATAGAATTAAATGATTGGTGCTGTTCATTTGCTAACCAAATCTATATCCTAGTACTTTATTAACAATAATCAATTTAGAAGAAGAGTAAAACTTGCAAGTTTGTTTGCTGACAATTACCGCTATGTATATTTTTATCAGCTTCAATCATTTAGACCTATTTTTTGCTGTTTTCAGATCGCAGAATATTAATTGTTTCTGGATCTAAATTCAAATTCAGTTGTCATTCAATATCTTCGTCGATTGACTTTTCCGCTTATCAACACAGCTCAGCTTGCTATCTTTGCAAAGCGGCTCCTAAATAAAGTTCAAAAAATTGACATTTATTTGATTATTAATTATAACACTTATCCAAATATGAATCTTACTTTGATTTGTAGTTGAGGCAATCATATTGAACTCCAATTTTATGTCACACAAAAAAATCAGAACCCAACAACAGCAGGTATAACAACTACATTACTTTGCAAAAAAATACAAGCTATATCAATTGTTACATTGAAACGCAAATCAAGCATACAACATTTAAAGGTTTGATTCCAGAATCATCAACAATCAACCGCTCTTTGACCTGCCAACAATAACCCCACTTCCGAAATACACAACGAACCAAACCCAAATCCTGACCTATCCAAACTATATGGTAGACCTGTTTTTGAATCACATGCGTGCATCACTTGTTTTGCGCAATCAGGTTTCACACGCCCATCATAACTAACAACTTAAATCAAGCCTTTGTCAAGCATAGATCATCTTGAATAAAGTAGTTTCGTATTTTTTAATAATTATTAACAGTTCATACATGTTATTTCATAGCAAATTCAACAGAGTTTTCGTGAAACCTGCTTGGTCCATGACATTACTTTCCGAATTCAAGTTCAAATCGAAACTTCCGATTATTATCACCTGCTTGACAGCATCGCGCTGCTAAGATACCTGCAAATAACTAAGCCGAACCGGTAAGAAGGCGTCAGGTTTTCCAATAGAATGATAGAATCAAATTGGGATGGATCCTAAAAAAGATATAGAAATCAAAACCTGATTTTTTACTTCGCTAAATTGAGAAGTTGCTAAACAAGTGGAATTTAGATCCGGTATGATCAGTGAATGTTATGGACCGGTCTATGTTTAATGGTCTGGATTTATTTTAACCCTTGAAACACATTGAAAACGTTGTTTAGAGATTCCTATTCGTTTTGCTATCAAATTTGAATCAAAATCAGAGCACCACTTAAATAAGCTTAGATTAAAAAAATCCTGTTTAAATTCAATTGGGATAAGCAATTCTTTTAAGAGAGTTTTTTTTGAATTCTGTAAAATAAAAATTTATGCTTCAAACTAAATTTTCGTACAGATAAAGAAAAAACAACCATCGAAATGCTATGAACTGTTCATGATAATGCCAAAGGCTACCCAAAACGTTCAATAAAACATTTCTTCATTTATTTGATCAATTCGGTGCCGGAAAATTGCAAGCCTGGAGCGCATAATTTGTCAACAAACTTCAAACGTCTTGCCAGTAAATAAATGTCATAATCGATCAATCAACAACCGAAACAATGCATTGGCGTAAAATATTTGCTTCAACCTAAATCAAAAAATGATTGCATTGATTTGGAATAGGGTTAATTGCAATGCTAATACTTCCGTTTGCTGCAAAAACACTTGTCTCTCTCAGCTGATTTCAACATATGTACATATATGCGCCTGTGGATTATTATTATCTTCAACCTCTTCCGAACCAACGTCGAACTTGCCGAATTCGGTGTATTCGAGAAATAGTTGAAAAGCAAAAGTGTGAATTATACAGTTTAATCTGACCAGATTCTTTCATGTTTTTTGTTCTGCTGTCTAGATCAAAAATTTTACTTTTTATTTGAGTATTTTCGTGGGCTCATGAGCCAGATTATCTTTAGAAATTCCAGTTTTGGCACTGAAACTATCTCGATAACATCGATTTATTTGAAAGCATTTAATTTGAAGATATATGATGAATTTATTGGTTTGATTGATGCAGGTAAATAATCCGGTTGGATCAAGTGATTGTGCTTTTGATTTAGGGCTATCTTTATTTCAATATTTTATTAAAACTTGCTTGGGAAATACAGCATTGTTTTTGAGAAGTACACAATAATAAACAAAAATTATTTAAAACGGCATGTCAAAAAAACGGGCATAAAAAACAAATAATCTTCTAATTGCAAATTTAGACAAGTCCGCACGCTCTATAAAGAATTACTGTTTTTTTGCACGAATTCATGTTTAATTGATTCTTTCACACATACAATACAATTTTCAATAAAGTGTATTCAGTGTAAATCTGCAAAATATTTAACAGTGTTTATGTTGTGTTAATATTTTTACTTATTTGTTTTCAAACCAAAGAGACGCACAAGAAAATAGAACACTTACATATTGAAAAGCTTAATGACTAATAGCATTTACAATTCACACACAAAAATTGCTTTGTAAATTGGAGATTGGTTAGTATTTTTGGGAAAATTGACATGGATAGTCTATGACGTGAGCACCTTGGTTAGATCTGCCTTTAAGTGGGATCTGGAAATAGTTGAGAAATAATATTTTCCGACGCTGCCAAATATTTTGCAGCATATCAATTGGCTTTTTGTTGGCGTAGACAATATGGTATTGGTGTTTGAAGTAATTTTATTGATGAGAATTACAACGTAAGTCAGGCCCTTAATTATTTATTTATTTATTTATTTATTAACTATTATTCAACAGATAAAGTCCAATTACTGAATATAGAAAATATAAAATACAAATAATTCACTAACGAAAGAATGAAAAAATGAACAAAATAATAATGAAATATAAAGAACAATACTAAACAAAATCAAAGAGAAAAAGTACAAATTCAAAATAAGAAAAAATAGAGAAAAAAAAGAAAAGGAAAAAAGACTACATTGAATTAGTAGTGAGTAAAACATTATTTTTTAGAAAAGTTTTAAAGGCATATAATGTCGGCAGTAGAGGACCAAACTGTAGATCATTATGTTGCCTCAGTAATCGCAACAGCGGGTAATAAAAAAAGATATCAGTACGCGCAAATGGCACACTAAACTCAAACGAAGAGCGGGTGCCATGCACTGCAACAAGGACAGAAACGTGGCTGCTGATGTCGGAATCTAGCAGCCTATGAAACAATTTGAAGAGTAGGCACTCATCCAGGAAAATTCCACGTGATTCGAGGGAAAGGAGATGAAGGAACGACAGACGATCACTATAAGGGCGGTAAGGAAGCTTAAATTTATAAAACAGGGTGCGAGTAAATCTGCGTTGAACCGACTCCAACGCAGTATTTAAGTAGACAAAACGAGGACACCAAACTTGACAGCAATATTCAGGGATACTACGTACAAAGGAAAGGAAAAAGTGTACACAGGTGGAAATATTAACGAAAGCTTTAGAGGATCTAATAATAAAACCAGATAATTTAGAGGCCCTGGCAGAGGAAGAAATATGCTTATCAAATTTGAGGTTAGGATCAAACATTACGCCAAGATCTCTAAAATTATCGACGACATTAAGAGGATAGCCACAAACAGAGTAGGAGAACATCAAAGGTGAAATTTTCCAAGAGAAAGACATTTTGTGACATTTCACGCTGTTCAAAGTGAGAGCATTGGTAGCGCACCAAGTCTGTAGGCTATTGAGATCGTTTTGCAAAGCCATACAGTCATCTTGTGACTCAATCACTCGAAACATCTTGAAATCGTCGGCATACAAAAGACAAGAAGAATGCATTGAAGGAGGGAGATCGTTTATGAACAAAAGAAAGAGAAGAGGACCAAGGATAGACCCTTGCGGAATACCTAATGCAGGATAAAAAGGAATTGAAGAGGAGGCATTAATAGTTACAATACAGGTACGTTCGAGGATGTAAGAGTTAAACCAGGAAAGAAGAGGACCAGCAATGCCATCGTACCTTAGCTTTTGAAGAAGGAGGTTATGGTTGACGGATTCAAAGGCTTTTGAAAAGTCGGTATAAAATACATCAACCTGCTTGTGATGGTCAGGAGCGGATGCAACCGTATGTGTGAAGGAAAGAAGGTTGGTTAAAGTGGATTTACCTTTGACAAAACCATGCTGCTCATGAGCGAGAGTAGCCTGGATAAAGGAGTAGACTCGCTTGTAAACCACTTTTTCAAGGATCTTGCTAAGGCAAGGAAGAAGGGAAATGGGACGGTAGTTTAAGATGCATGTACGATCACCGGTTTTATGTATAGGAAAGATGTTGGCAATTTACCAGAGAGAAGGAAACGAGCCAGAAGATATACTTAAGTTGAACAAGATAGAAAGAGGGACGCACAAATATAATGAAAGAGATTTAGCCAGGATATTTGGAATACTGTCGGAACCACTACCGGTATTGGCATCGATATCGTTCAACAGATGTTCAATTTCAAGAGGGTTCGTTCGAAATGAGTGCAATTCAGGAGAGAATGTGGATGGAAGATTTAAGGAACTAGAAGAGGATTGTTGTGAGAAAAAAGAGGAAAGAAGCAAATAGCTCACACACTTCTTGTGGAGTGGAGGCAGCTGTATCACTCAAGTGCATACCATTGGGGATACTAGGACAATTTTTCAAGGAACAAATGACTGACCAAAAGGATTTCGGGTAATTGGTTCTAATTGATGCTTCAACGCCAGCAATGTAGGAGCGCATTGCCTGTCTGACAACTTATTCCGCTTTAGAGCGAAGATCCTTATACAAAAGAAGGTCAACAGGTGAACCTGATCTTTTATATAAGTAACGAGCTGCATTTCTGGCTTCAAGTGCGACTGAAACTTCACTACTGAGCCATGGAGCAGCGTTCGGTTTATTAGGACGATTAGTTGGTGTGAATAGTAAAGCATAATCAACGTCAAGGCCACGAAAAAAAGAAAACCAGTTAATTTTATTTACTTCAATCGCCATACCGGTTAAATCAGCCCTGTGAAAGTTGAAACGTATTAAGAAAGAATATTAGAAATTTCTAGAATAAGAGGAGGACGATGAGAATCAGAAGGAACATAAGAAAAGAGAGCAGCGCTTAAAGAAAGTGATGATTTTGGGAGATTGGACAAAGCGAGATCCAGAATTCTATTGCTGGCATTTGGTATATTGTGGTACTGAGAGAGGGAATAAAGTGAGAGAAACGAAGACGTTAAACACTACTAGTCGAGATGATAACTGAATAGTCAACATCCCAATCTAGAGTAGGGAGACTAAAATCACCACATAGCAGAACGTAAGCGGTGGAAAAATGACTGTTGAGGTAATAAGAGAGTTCCGCCAGGAATTGTTCATAAATCGACAGAGGAAGGTTGCAGGGGATATATATTGAAGCAACGACTAAAGTTTTGGCAGAAGGCAAGGAAATACGTACAAAAATACAGTCAACAGGAGGACAGAAAGGAGCATCACGACAGAGTGTTCCGTTGAGTGCCTTATTAATACCGATGAGAACACCTCCACCATCGGATTTACCACTATTCAAACGATCTCTGTCTTTACGGAAAACCGTGTGGTCAGGTAAGATTTCCGAATCGAAGATATCATCAGTAAGCCAGTTTCCGTAAGATATATCATATCATCCGAAGCTAAAGTGGCAGAGAGCCTGAACTCATTAGTTTTGGTCCTCAAACCGCGGACATTTTGATAATACAGTGTTAATCCTAAGCTCTGGAGTTCCTTGCTCATCCCTGATGAAAATTATTACGAGGAATTCTGGTGAATTCTTTGACCAGAACACCAAGAGACCAGAAGTCCTTTCGTAGAAACTCGTTGATGCCAGCAGATACCGTTATACAGAAAGAAGCCACTTCCTGGTTTGGTAAGTTGTCAAAAGTAAAACCCTTCACAAAAATATAGTGGCTCGATTCAGAAGATTTCGTTTGTAGCTGCATGATGGCAAACTGCAGAGTTCGTGTGGTCTCTGAAGATCTCTGACGGCAAAGAGCAAGGACTGTTTTTGATTGTATCGCTGTGGATCTTGAAGGTAGGGTTCCAGACAACTCATGCGTTTTTGAGCACTGTACAATCAGCACTGTGCAATAAATTCGTGACCCCCAAGCTTTTAAATTCTATTGCATGTCTTTTAATGAGTCCTAGTCCCTTATATGCCTTGTTTAAGATTATATTATGTTCAAAATTAAATCTAAAGAAACTTTATCTAAAGAAACACTAAGATTTATGACACTGTCAACATTAATTAGCGACATATGATTGAGACAATAAAAAAAATGTAAACTGTTTTTTTTTGCCAAAGATTTAAAAAAAAATCAATTTTGTCCACCAGTCCCACAGCTGCCCGATTGAAATACCCAAAGGAAATCAATCTAAGTTTTAGGCTATAGATGTTCCATACTCAAATACAACCTTTTTTCAAGTACATCGTATCAGCAAGCATGGTAAATCCAACTCACAAGTATAAAATACTCACAAACTACTAAACTGCAACGTAGTCTTGCAAGACGAATGCATTTCATTATTTGGAATCAAATAAAGCTCAAATATAAATTAAATGTTTAAATAGTTATAAACATGCATGAAACAATAAACACATATATAAAATACTAACAAAACAAACTAAAAAAACTTATAAAAATATATTTTAAAAAAAATCCACAACTTTAAATAAAGGGCTCGTTGCTTGTTTTCAAAAAAGTTCAAATATAAAAAATCACATGAATAGTATATAATTCTTGGCATCTGTAAACCATATAAAAAATAATACCGAAAAAAAACAATGAAATTTCTATTTAATTTATTGCTTCCTAAGCGATTTCATTTTTCCAACTCATTAAACACTATTAGCGTTGTGGTTGATAGTAAAATACTACTGTTGTCATGGCGATAGTTGTATTTTCTATCAGAATTGTGGTTTCTCTCGTGATTTCATCGGAACGAATTGGAAACGGTACAACTGCAACGTTGCGGAACATGATTAGGTCTATCCCCCAAGTGCCATTGGGGTATTAACATATCTTTTCCAAATATTTCCTGCTATTGAGTAATTGTTTGTTTATATATTTTTAGAAGATCTCTATTCTGTTACAATTTTAATTTTTAGTCCATTTAGTCTCAACCGAGATATTGCCTGCGTCCACACAATGAACATATATTTTTTTGCCACATTAAGCATAATAAATGATATTTTCAAAGTTGCTGGTACTGTGCAGAATTTTCATGTATATGAATTTTATTTAGTTCCATTTAATATCGTGACTGCTTATAAACGACGCTAACATACATAAATTTTCCTAGAATATCTAATATACCGATGTTCGAATCAAGGATTCAAATTTCCGTTCGAGAGCATTAAATCGAAAACACATATTAAAACAATCACTCAAACAGCAGGACGCCAATCAGGAGAGCGTTCCTAAGCACCGCAAATTACTCTACAAGTAAACGCAACGACTCGATGATGCACAAGCTTTAAAATCAAAAGACTTAAGCGACAACTCGCTTTTATAATGAACATTGATGTTGGTATTAAAACCATACTTTATGAACGCGTCCTGAACGAAAAAGTGTTTTTAATTGGCCTCTAGGGGCAAATGCAATTGAAAGCACATGTTTACAGAGATGCGCAATGATTAGATACAAGTAAGCATTTTACGATGCTTCTGGATTGCAAAGCGCAACCAATTATCAACGGAAGCAGATTCAAATTAATAATTTTAAAGGTGACTGCAAAGTGAATGTGCAAGAAATGCAACAATGTTGTGAAGACAAATCTACGGAATATTGAATGTACTCCTGCGGAATGAAGTCATAATTTATTTTGACAAATATGTTTAAGGAAATGATATTTTATTGATGGTTTTGGCTAGCGCCCAGAGTGAAGTCGGATATTTTTAAAAAAATTGAATATTTTTTTTCGTTGTATTAGAAGCGACATATTGATATTTATTGAGACTGAAATGCATTTTGATAAGATTTTTTTCAAGTCTTCTATTAGAATGCCATTTAAAAAGCATTTGAGATAGCAAATGAATTTAATGGTTCCACCTTGCACCAACAGGTGTTCATCTTTGATTGAAAATTGTTGGAAACGAAAATGGGTTTCTTTTTCTTACGATTTTTTACGGTGATACCCAAGTTTTGGGATTATTTTTAGCTTTGGCGACAGGTTGGCTGTCTAGAAATTGGGAACCACTGGTACTATTCTTCAACGCTTTCAATATAACAAAGTTGTTTAAGAAGATATAATCTTGGTGTCAAGATTGAATTCAAGCTTCAACACTGACCAATTTCGTTTGAAATAATATAATAAAATTTCTATTCTTTATCTAGTTTTTCATTTAGCTGGCACTGGTATTGTATTATTTAAAGTTTTATGATGTTTTGTGTAAAAAATAAATGCAATAGCTCCGTGGCCTGTTGTCAGAGTGATTTTGTTTTAGTTTGGAGCTGATAGTGGAGGGCATACTTTCACAAGACTAATGCAAACTTCTGGACACTAAATAATCAGACCAAATTTCATTCACCTGCTCATCGGTGAAATAATAACCGGATATGTTTTCTGACTTTTTTCACTAGGTTGTTGATTGCTGATTTCATAAACGTATTCAATTTCTAATTATTTTGACGCCAGAAGTACTTTATAGTACACTAATATCTTATTTTGGACTTTTTGCTTGAATGTTTAAAATAATTGTATGTCGTGCTTCGGTTTTACTGCATTAATTTTTTTGAAAAGAAGAATTACTGTCCAGCAAATTCACGGTGAATCTTGTATACAAACTCACTGGGGTATAGAATATTCAAACACATCAACATTTAACATAATAGGCCTTTATTCGAAAGTTCTGAATAAAAAGCATTGAAAAAATGTGAAATATATATAGAAATGGAAATACAAAAATTTTAAAAATTCTTTAGTTTAGGTTTTTTGGAAAATGAACTAAGTCTTAATTTTATCTCTACTTTCATTGCACACTATGTGCATAAACAAGCTAAGCCAACTTGTGACGTGTTTTTAAAAGCTCTGTGAAGTCAAAACCACCACATATTTTTCGGAGAAGTTTACTTAATTAGAAAACCTAAGCTTGCCTATTAGCTTCGAAATAATCATTTTCACAAAAATGGCTGAAATTAGTTTACATTGCCAAACCAATTTTTTGGTACAGTTTTGATTATTTCGGGCTGTATCTCACAAATCGCTTGGCTAATATTGTGTCTAAATTCTCAAATTGTTGCCTTATTGTCAACGTGACATCAAACTTTGTCAAAACTTTTCAAAAAAGTCCAACCACGTAAAAATTGAAATTGTTAATACGGCTACTTACGCGGTTTTAAAACAAAGTGTGAAAAAGAGAAATTATTTCATAGTTTGTATGAATTTGAATACCATTTTTCTGAAACCAAAAGTAGCTCATGTATTCAATTATTTCCCTCAAAAAAGGAGCCATCCTTCTGTAGCGCTCTTCATTAACCGCAATGGCGTTGCCAGGATCATTTTCGAAGAAAAATTCGTTAATGATGTCACTTCTTGAAAAACTATACCAAATTGTCTTCTTTACGATTACGTGTAGTTTTTCCGAGCCCGAATCGCAACTTTTCTTGTTTACATAGCCACCAAAATACAAATGCGAAAAGATGATTTGTCGAGCGAAGTTGCCGTTATCTTGGAGCTGTTTTTGAGCCTATGCGGAGAAGCAATATTCAAGCGTAAACGCGATCATTTTGTGCGGTGGGAAAATAACACTCTCACGAATTTCAGCGCGAAAAAGCTGTTAGTGTTAAAATAGCGTTTAATGGCCCACCCTGTACTTTTTTCAGTTGAATTTACAAGTTAACTTGATTTATGTCTTTTAGATTTACGTTTACTTTTTATGAAACCAACTAAAAAAGTAAAAACTTATGTACAAGGAGAGAAAAGTGTAATGAAATTATACAAAATTTGCAATTAATTTTATTGCAATAGTAGTAATTTTTTACCCCATTACCTTTGTAATCAATTGCACTACACATTTTACTACTTTGTTGTGAATTATGTATATATGAATGTCTTTACTACAGCGCAATGAACATGAGTGAGTTGCAGTATGTAATGGAATTGACTATTATTTGCAGGAAAATAGTAAATTTTCATCAAATTTGTAATAACATTCATGTTTTCATATGGAATTTTCGGAATAGTAAATTATATTATCCACTTTAGTAAAAATCACTGCCGAAATTTCTCTCCGTGTAGTCTAGTGGGTAAAGAACAGGTATCTAGTATGTGAGATTCCTGGTTTGAACTCAAGCTCTGGCGAAGGACAACTAACTTATATGCATGCATCAATTGCTGCTACGACGATCAACATCAAAAAATTTACGAAAAATAGCCAGCCTATGAAATATGTGGCTTCTATTTAAATAACTTTACCTGACCACCTAAAATATTCAGGCCTCCTTGTACTTTAGTCAAAATGTTTGAAAACAGACAAAATGTTCTATCCTCAAACAACCGGAGACCTTAAATCTTGTCGTTAAACGTAAAAACATTTTGCTGCATTATCGGAATATTCATGGTATGAGGTGGTACCGCTTTACCAGAAAATGATCTCCTGATTTATTTGTCAGAAACTTGGCTCACCGAAGGATGACATATTAAGTTTTGGAAATTTTCTCTACGTACAATGTTTACCAATTAATAAGTCTGACAGTGGTGGCACACTTACTGCTGTACTCTCCTGGACCTCTTTTTTTGCAATTAATCGCACTTATGTTACCTCCCTTTTTGGCTTGCCGTCTTTACCTTTTTCTCCTCTTCATGGTGTACCTCAAGGTTGAATCTTAGATTTATTTTGTTTCAATTTGTTCATCAATGATCTTCCCAGTGCTTTTAAGTTATTTTGTCTTCTTTATGCAGAAATTAAAAATTTTCCGGGTAAACGAAAGTTCTGCTGACTCTTAGCTTCTTCAGGAAGATTTATATGCTTTCTCTGGTTGCTGTAACTAAAACTGTTTGCCTCTTAGTGCTGCCAAGTGTTTTTCTATGTCCTTCTCACTTTTCTATGTCTTTAGTGCTTTTCAATTTTCTTCTCCCTATAGCTTCACACTTGTCTTTCCTAATGTTATTTGTGGTAATCTTTTCTTTTCTGTTGGATATTTTTCTGATAATGGGATCACCTTTGGTCGTAAGCTGAAATCCAGCATTAATCTCCTAACCATCACTAGAACGGCCTCTCGAATTGCTGGCTTTGTTATTCACCCCTGCCACAATACATTTTATATTTCTACATTTATGCACCTGTATATTACCCTATTCCATTCCAACTTGAAGATTGTAGTCAAGTTTGGTATCGTCGCTTCAAATATCTTTTAGATGCTGTTGAAAGAGTTCGGCGGAGTTTTATACGCACCTTACTTTTTAAATATAGTCTGCTGTATATATCCTACAAGCAACGTTGGTCTCACCTAAACATTCCTCTCTCTGAGCACGGCACAGTTTACTTGGATGAGAGTTTCCTCTTCAAAATCGGCTCTAGTTACTAAACTTCCTCATTATCAATTGCTCATTGAGCGACAACCCGTAAAGTTAGTCAAGTTTGCCATTGTGTTTGAAGTACCTTCTGCTCGTACTGATACTTTTACTCTTGTGTTTTGTGGCTCTAACGCACTCATAACAGTCTTCAACTTGGTCCCCTTCCAAATTCGATTACCATTTTTAAATAAAAATAAAGTTTGTTTTTATATATTTGTTTCTAATTGATTTTATTCCCTATTCTTGTTTTTAATGGAATTCTTTTATTTTATTTTCTTTATACTGCATATTACCTTTTTTTTGTCTTATTTATAATCATACCTCGCTTTTTTTTAATTTAATTTTATTCTTACCTAACTTAATTTTATCTTGTTATTTACTCTATTTTTTTTATTGTATTTTGTAATTAGGCAGTTTGGCTGTTGAATTGTATACGCTGCAAATAAATGAATAAACAAATAAATTAGATCTGAAATCCCTGAGCTAAATCAAGAATAAAATGAGTCACAGAACTAATAACTTCACCCTTGTACACATATTGATTGCAAATTTGTGTGTAAAACTCTCTACCAGCTTCAACCCTTTGACCCAACGAAGGTTGTCACGGGAATACGTTACATTAATCAAAGAAGTAACTTGGTGTATTAATGTTAAAAGTAAAAAAAAACTTAAAAAACAAATGCAGAAAAATTGCTTACACCTCAATTCAAACTCACTTCGCTGAAACTATATGTACTTCTAATGGTTGAATTCTGAAGTCAGTTCCGTTGACAATTATCAAAACATAATTTACAATTATCAAGCCCATGAAAGTGATTTGAATGAAAA
Source organism: Nemotelus nigrinus (assembly GCA_947369275.1). Taxonomy (NCBI): domain Eukaryota; kingdom Metazoa; phylum Arthropoda; class Insecta; order Diptera; family Stratiomyidae; genus Nemotelus; species Nemotelus nigrinus. The sequence continues at coordinate 197,985,517 of OX376372.1, forward strand.
TTAAAGTGCTGGCGGCAAATAAACTGCATCAACATATCAAACGCTAAAGAAAATATGGTTAAAACTAACCAATTAAAATTAGACTCACCTACGTGTGACCAAATTCATTACATGACTCGATCAGTAGCGAACACGAAAATTTCATTTAATATCTATCTTTTCCTTACAATTTTCCATAAATTCTCATTTTATGTCGAGCACACAGCCATTGCATGGTCGATTTTATCCATTGTTTGTATCGTGTCTTGTTCTACTGATCGAAAATAAAATTTGCATAAAATGTTTACGCCTGGCGTTTGTATTTGGCCGGTAGTTGCGCATGCCAGTAAACGGCAAAGATACTCTAAAGATATTTCGATACATGCCGTGTGGGCAAGCATCGAACTGTTAACTATGTTCATATGCATTCACTACCTAGAAAGTGCATAGTTACATAGAGCTGTGCAATTGTTGTTTGAAGTGCTTGGAGTTGGTGCAGTTGCTTAATGTTTTCGAAAAACCTGCGGATTTTATTGAACGATTGTAATCGACTTTAATTGCATTTGCTTACCGTGTTTCGTCGTTGGTCGATTGTTTTCGTGATTGCTGTTAATTGTAGGATTTACTGCTTTGGAAAATTGTTGAAAAGAATTCGTTATCTACACACGTCTATTAGTAGTGTATATGCAATTAAGAATGCTTTTGTTTGAAGGTTACGATGTTATATTTAATAGTTTAGAAGAAAACGTTTTATTTTAATAAAATTCAGTTTTTAAGTTATTTAATAATGCATTTATCAGTTTTTATATTTATAATTCAAAAAACTTACATCGCTTTTACTAAAAACTTATTTTATTTGTCCTCCTAGCTTTTTTAATAAACCTAATTCTTGGTTAAGATGCATATAAAATTGCCAAAAAATTTATCAAGCACTTTTGTGAACGATCTGATACTAATTCCAAACACCAAAAGCTTAACAGCTTTAACTCGACTCCTCATACCTGCTTTCAACCAAAACCTCTCATTCACAATTTTACTCAACACGAAAATTCCTCTATAATATGCTTTAAGGTAATCTAATGGGTGCTTGGGCAATTGTTTCACCGTCGCGTTGTCTAACTAGCCACCTTGCGCCGTCATTGCTCGCAAATAATAACCCGACAATTGAAATTGTTAGCTGTAGCTAGTTTATTGCAGCAATTGCTTTATTTTTTCAATGTTCTATTTTATGTAGTTGAGAAATTTTCAAACATGATATTTATCTATAAATCGAAGATTTTTTTTTTTCTGAATAAGGTGGTTCGGGCAGCTAACAAGCTCCCACAAAAAGCAGGCATATGTCATTACGATTATTAGATTCGAAGCTTAAGCTGAAATAGCTGAAGGTAATAGTTCATTTAAAAACTGATTATTATCTGAAGTGTTATGAAATGTAGTTTTAAATGATTGCGTTCATTTGCTTCGATTCCGATTAAATTGTTAATCATTTGTGAAGTAATTAAAATCTGATGAAATAATATGGCGTGAATAATCATATGCACATCGATATCACGTTGATGAGGGTGAATGGTTTCGAAATAAACAACGTTTTTCGGCTTCTGGACAAATAGTTCAAATCTGAATTCAATGCCATGCTACAAAAATATGTTTGTTGTAAGCATTTGCTCTTGACCATGTAAAAAATAGTAAATTTATTTTGTGTAAGACTTTGGATTGGTATCGATTTATAGCTCAATTAAAAAAAAAGTTTTTGAAATAATAAAGTAAAGTAAGGTAATTTCACGACAAGCCTGGTAATGTGTAGGAATTAAGCAATCTATGTATGAGAGTGTAGAGTGATCAGGTCAACGATTCACTCTACTCTCGATTTAACTATTTTACCTGATTTATTCAGACCTTGCACGATTCCTTAGTCTGTGCTAGGGACCATACGCGCTTAAAGCTGCTGCTTCACTCACTAAAATCCAAGGGCTTATAATAGTAAAGCTAAAAATAGTAAAAATAACTCTCAAAATGTTCTTGAGATAAAGTTCATTTTGGAAAATATATATATAATTCAAAAAAAATCCAGCGCATCAGAGCTGCTAGAAAATTGAATTTCGATTAAATTATCTATGAATGGCAAAAATAGAGGAAAGACGCAATACACTTTTTTGTAGTATCATATCAACTATTTCTTACACAAAGCAAATGGATGAAAATCACTGTTTTATGGCTTCATATGTCCTTTGAATAACCTATCCTTCAAATTTCGTTTTTATTCGCGGGTTTCATCTAAAATTTCAGCGACAAAACAATGGTGGGGCTACCATTTTTATTTTAAATGCTTTGCATGTGAAAATATAATGAAGGTAGAATACTTACAAAAATCTATGATGCTGGTAGCCTTGTGTAAGCACCACAGCCATAAATATACCAAATCTGTCTGACGTTAAGTTCAACCGAACCTGTGAATTACGTTTCGATTAGATGCCTGCACTGGAAGCTATAGGGGTGAGAAAAATTTTAGGGCTACCACCCTTAAAACTTTTCAAATTTTCGAAACCTAAATATTTGTTGTTACTTGCCATTGTAAGATAATTCCTATTTAAAAATTTAATGACAACATCGCTCGTTAAAGAAATGTTAAAAAATTATAAAAATACCATAGCAAGCAGAACTTTCATGATTTTTCAACGAAAGCGCTAAAGAGTTTGCCTTACAATAAAGTCCATTAATTACATGAATTTCGTTTTGACTTCATGATTGCATCGAAAGTTATAGGGAAAAAGCTTGATTTTGCTGAACAACTTTATAAGATTCAGTAGACAAAAATTATCATAGCTGGCAGCTCTTTCTCTCTCAATTTTTTAGCCAAATTTTTACCAAATTTTATTTAAGGTCCAGCTATTGTGTGAATTTCGTTAGTAGTTAGCTGAATTGGAAGTTTTAGGCCAAGGTACAGTTTTTTCTCATCAATTTTTCAAGGTGGCACCACTGCTACAAAGATAGCCGCATTTCAAAATTACTTCTATCAAGCCTGGTCCTAGCTAATACATACATACTCTATAGTTTGTCAATCCAGTTGTAAGTTCCCGTGAACAGAGATGTCGAGTGCTGAAAATATAAGTGAGTTGGCGATAGGTTGCCGTTTACAATAATTATATTTTTTCGAAAGGAACCTGCTTTGAAAATAATGCTGGTTCTTTCTGCTCACTAATTAAAGCTTTAGAAAAAATTTTGTCCATTTTTTTGTTCAACAAAAAGCGAACTTTTTCGATACTATGCTATGATTACCCTCACAGGCTGAGACACTACTTTGGTGCAGCGATCTACTTTCTGTGCTATGAAAGTTCAATAGTATTTTTGACTATCTTTTAAACGAGGTCAAAATGCTAAATTTGAACTTATTTTACAAAGTAAATACTTCAAATGTAGAACATGACAATGGAACACAATTTTCACGATACTTATCATGGATTTAATTTAGAGTTTTTTTTAGTTTGGAGTCATGTATTTCTTCTGTTAACAGAAAATCTCTTTGGCCACTCATTCGGTCTTCGAAGAAAAATGTTTCCACTACGAACCATGTTACTTTCAATGTCTTTACCTCCCCATCTTCACAGGATATATGATAATTTTTCGCTAACTTCTTTTTTTCTTCCTTCAAAAGCTATTCCTCTCGTGTACACCCCTTTGATATTCCTTCCGTTTCTCCTTCACTTTCTCTAATCCATCCGATTGAAGTTGAAAACTTATTGCTCAGCCTTGATCAGCATTCTTGTGGTGAACATGATTGTATTTCCAATTTCAGTTGATAGTCAATGTATTCCTCTTTGTACGTCTCCCTTTCTATTCTCCTTAAGTCTCCCTTCTGCTCGCAAAGATTCTAAAATTAATCCAATTTCAAAAGCTGACGATGATTCTTCTGTCTTCAATTTTTGTCGTATTTCTCTTCTCCCTTGTTTCAGTAAACTGCTTAAAAAAAATTGTCTTCTCTAGAATGTATCCATGACTCATCCTATCCGCTTTCCGGCAATGAATGGGTTTGTGAGGAGTAACTCTTTTTTGTCTAACCTCATCTTCTTCTCAAACAAACTATTTATATTCAACCAAAACGTTGGGCCGTTAGATTATTGAATAGCATTTTCTTTTATTTTTTTCATCTTTTTTCTCGTTTCATTTATTTCATTTATTCATTTACGGACATTGTCCTTTTACAATCCATGAAATTATAATAAACTTAAATTATAAGAATGAATGTAGCTAGCATTGCAAATTAAATCTAATGGCGATTTCTAAATAAAAAAGAAAGAATAATAGTAAAGTTAAGACTATACCTAAAAACTGGAATAGTTAAAAAAATAAGGAAAACATTGAGAATCGAATTAGTTGACTGAATATAAGTTGACTTCAACACTTTGAAAGTAGTCGTAGGCAATTCTTTCAAAAATTTGTAACTCAACATTAAATATATCCATGTGATCCCACAGCATGTTACCAACTCTTTTAAGCCTTTCTATTGGCGAATTCTGACTGTAATTCGTTTTACTTTTACTTAAGGAAAATGTAACGTTACTTCGAGTTGTTCTCATAGGAACTCTTAAAGGTAAAGCATTTAAAATATCGGGTGCATCTAAGTTATTATTTAACACATTAAATAAAAATACAGCGTCAGTAAAAAGTCTCCTAGCCTCAAGTGTGGTTATGTTCAAAGTTTGCATTATTACGGGGTAGTTGCAAATATTTTCAGATGGTAAGTGCAGCTTGAAACCTATGTAGCGCAGAAATTTATGTTGAACTTTTTCAATGGCTGCAATGTGAGCTTTATAAAATGGACTCCAAATTACTGAAGCATAATCTAATTTGCTTCTAATAAGTGAGAAGTATAAAGTTTTCAATGTGTTAATGTTTGTAAACTTCTGCGTATTTCTAATTAGAAATCCGAGTAATCTGGTCGCCTGTGTGGAAACTTCGTTAATATGGTTCGAGAAATTCAAACTTGTGTCGAATCGAACTCCAAGATCATTTGCAAATTCTACACAATCAAGCGGAACTGTGTTAATAGTATAACAATGAGAAAAATTATGCTTTCTGCGATTGAATTTTATATATTGACATTTCCTGACATTTACTTCTAATCCGTTCTGGACACAATAATCATAGAACCTGTCTACGTTCGTTTGCAAGATGCGTATGTCAGACTGTGAAGCTATTGCTTTGAACATTTTAAGGTCATCTGCAAACAGCAAGTACTGGACGTTGGAAAATATGTGCTGTATATCGTTGATGAATATCAAGAACAACAAAGGATCTAAGTGCGAGCCTTGTGGTACTCCAGAAGAAGGGAAAATGGGATTTGAATAGTGGCTATTAATTTTTATAATTAAAGAACGATTACGAATATAATCACTTAACCAGGACAATAATGTACCACCTACTCCAATGTTTAGTAGTTTTCTAACTAAAAGTTCCCAATTGATCTTGTCAAATGCTTTACTTAAGTCAGTATATATTGAGTGAACTTGAAGAGATGACTCAAAGCTTGTAGTTATGTAATTATGGTAGAACAGAAGGTTAGTGACAGTAGATTTCCCCTTGGAGAACCCATGCTGATTTGGAATAATGAGTGGTCTTAATATTGGTGTCATGTGATCAGTGATTAGGCTTTCGAAGATTTTTGGGATTGTGGAAAGAATACATATTGGACGGTAGTTTTCAATATTACATTTATCTCCTGATTTATGGATTGGAATAACGTAAGAAGACTTCCAGGCACCTGAAAAGCAGCCTATTGATAACGATTTATTAAAAATGAGCATAAGGGGCAAATATAAACTGTTTGCACAGTTCTTGATGAAAATTGGTGGTATTCCGTCAGGCCCTGCGCTCTTGCTTGTATCAATGGAATTGAGTTTATTTAGGAGTGATTCTGGCTCTATGTGATATTGATATAAATTAACAGTTGAGTTTACTTTAGGAGGTTCGTATTGCGTTGCACAATTTACATAAACTCTCGAGAAGTTAGAGGCAAACATATCGGCAATGGCTGATTTAGTTGAGCTGCGTGCGTCGTTGAGATACATACTTGATGGAAGAGAGCAATTTTTCCTAAGTGAATTTATATAATTGAAAAAGTATTTGGGATTTTTAGGAATCTGAGACTCAATCTGACGAAGAAAGTTTTGATAATCTATTTTTAATAATACTTTACTTTGTGATCTTAAATATGAAAAGTTGTTGTAATCTTGAAGACTTAGCGATATTTTGTAGTTCAAATGCGCAATTTTTTTCTCAGAAATAATCTTTCGTAGATCGGCTGAAAACCAGCTGGGAAAGCTATAATGATCGTTTATGCGAATCACTGGAACAAATTTTTCTATATGTTTATTTATGATGTTGTAAAATTTACTAACCATATCGTCAAGTGAGCTACTATCGAGCTCAGCAAGCCAATTGATTTGTGATAAATATGCACCTACAAGCTAGTAATTGGTTTTTTTGAAATTAAAAACGTAACGATATTCTGATTGCTGTCGACCCCCATCAAAGTGTGGAATTTCAACTTTAACATCGAGAGCAGGATGAAAATTATCTAAGGGAAGCAGCGGATTGTCACAATTCGTAACGAGCAAACGTTCGTAAGAAGAGAAAATTAAGTCTAGACGTTTATTAGATGAATTAAAAATTGAATTGTGCTGATAAAAGTTCAGAAATGAGCATAATTTGAATTGGTATTCTATTGCAAATGACCATAATTTGAATTGGTATTCTATTGCAATAAATTCTGGTAAATAAGAACTAAACAAACAGATTTATCCCATCGGTCAAATTTCTGGTTACAATTATCCTGATCGTTCATTTATGAGCAATGTTTTTGGAACAGAACATGTTATTCCAGTAAATAAACCTGATGTATAATATAAAATAAGATATGTACGTAAAATATATTCAATACCAGTTAACTAAGAACTTGTTGAAAGCTGCATGGAATGTAATTCGTCTTTATAATTATATAGAAATGCGGTATTTTTTCAATTATGGATCACTGATTCATAAAAATAATCCAACCAGCAGCGCTTATTTCTGTAAGCGTATGTTTAACCATAAGCAGTTCCATTTTCCGTAACGCACCTTCTAAACTATTAATCCAAAAATATAGCCTTTTATGAGCTATTATTCCAAAAAATAATAAACAGTTTCCACAAGCTTACTCGTATATGAATTTTATACTTTCTATTGAGAAGAACGGATGAATACTTTGCTTTCAAAACCAATTAGCTCTACCCTCTAATACTATTAGATTAAATATTTTAATCCTACTTCGAAACGAATAGCTGCCTTCTTGACTGTATAATTATCATCGTGAATGCAGAGACACCCCACTGGCATCGAAATGATGATGGCCATCAGAAAACTCTCATCAACACTCTATCCCAGCGTAAATGTAATTTAATTAATCAGCAATGAAATTTTCTGAAAAACGTCATAAATATTCAAATCCAGGTAGAGCTCATTCTCCAATATCCAACAATTTTATTGCGTCTTGAGTTGCTGCAACGCCACATTGTGCCAACTGGCCTAGCATTTACGACGATAATTTCATGTAATTTACTTTACAACCTAGCATCATTTCCATTGATCGAACGGACACAGAATATCATAGTTTCTCACTACGGTTCTAGTGCTTTTGTTGTAAGTTTTCCAATTAAATAGCTTCGAAACATGCGACACCGTAATTATATTGGACCGCCAAGTGAAATCGGGTAACACAATACTCTGTCGTCACCTCGTCTAACAGTGCAATCATCTCGGAATGCAATATTCGGGAAAACCAAGCAAAAGAAAACATAATTGGAAAATGACATGTTAAACTGTCCGTTGGAATATATACTCTGCGCACCGTTATTGCACAAGTTTAATTGTAAAATGCTTTTATCGTAGACGGACGTACGGACGAATGCATTCAATAAAACCACGGCCCACTATCGGCACTCTAAATGCCAGCTCGATTCGATCATTGGGGTGACGATGTAAACGAACACATAATCTGTTGGAATGGCTTTACGATGGGCCAGAATTTATGCAAGTATGGCGTCTGTTATTGCTTAGTTTGATGGTGGGCAAGGGGATAAGAAAATACACCTGAACTGCATGAAATCGATCGGAATTGATTATTGTTGCAATAATATATAGAGCTGCACGGTTGAACCAATGCTTTTGGGTGAATTTTATGCCTTTTTTACACTTTAAGGCAAGATAATAGTTCCAAATGCACTGTATATAATAAGCCACATTTACTAAGCCCTGAAATTTTTAAACGGTTTTGTACGGTTATTAAAATAAGCAAAATTTATGAAAAAATAATGACTTTCTGCTTTCATTAGGTAACGTGGAAGATCAAATTTGAATTTGGAATTTTGACGAAAATTCAGGAAATTCAAAATCTAGTTTTTAATGCTTATTTCAGTGAAAGGGTGTATTCAACAGTGCACTGAAAGAAAAATCTTGGTATAATCAACCATTTTCCTTAGTTGTTTTTGCGTCAACTACGGGCTATGGTTAAAACAACCATAAAAAAATAGTTGATTACTTTTATGCACCATGACGCGTGGTTGATAAACAACGTCCGTGGTGCAAAAAAGTACTGGTTCAGGCGGTAACGATGTATTGGTATATTTTTCTCTAAATGCTTGTATCATTAGAGGAGCATTGATAAGCCATAAACCATAGCAACATAATCCATCCAAGCCTTAAATAGAAACAGGACGTGAGACGTGAAATTGAGTTCATATGCATAGCTGTAAGCTGCAGCATCTATGGAAACAATTGAAACTGCTAAACAATTTCTGGCATTGGGACAATCGTATTCGTTTTCGGGACTCCCTGTTTTATAACAGTGATCTGCAAACAGAAGACTTATATTTTGTGAATAGAAGAAGGGAAATATAAAGGCTTCAGCGCATAACATGAATATGAATTATATCGAACAGCAAACCGAACACAATTTTGCCATGTAGCATATGAAACTTCTATGATAGATTAGGAGTATGAGTATGAGGAGTATGAAAAATCGACAGTTTGCCTTAGTTGTTTTTGCATCAACTAGGGCTATAGTTAAAACAACCATAAGAAAATTGTTGATTACTTTTATGCACCATGACGCGTGGTTGGTAAACAATTTCATTCGGAGCATGAAAAACATCCAAATGTTGAAACCATTCTAATTTGCGTAAAGTAATTCCAAAGACGTTGATCACTGAATTACGTTTGTTGAAATCAACTATTGCGAAGTAGTTTAAGTACCATAAAAACAGTTGATTATTCGAAACGTTGAAGTTTTGAGTGAATTGATGAAAATTTTTCTATTTATCAACTAATTTTCGGGGTTATGAAACAATTAAAACAGTTGATTTCATGAACGTTGCGATATTTTTTGTACAACCAGAACCAACTACTTTTATATCGTTAAATTAACTATATTAACATAATAAAAATAACTATTTTCCGTAGTTCGTTTAACGATTTTGAATGAATCGTTGCAATACTATTAAAAATAGTTGAACCAACCAAGAGTTTTTCTTTCAGTGTGATCTGATATTATTTGAAACATATTTCCAGAGCCTTCGAGTACGTACATACAGTGGGTAAAAAGAGTTGAGGCACGAACACTTAGTAACAACAAAAAACTTATTTTTTTATAATTGTGTTATTGCATTCAATTAAAAGTGTTGCATGTTTACTTTAAGAACAATATCAAAAAAACCGGTAATAAAGCAAATTCCACAACATCAACGTAACATTTTCACTTCTCGCAGTAGTTTCCGCATCTTTTTCGCAAATTTTTTACAAAAAGTGATTGAAATTTTGGTCTCTTCATCAATAATGACATCTTGGAGCCTTTTGTTATACTTTACCTTTCGCAATGCTACTCTGGTTTTGAGATGATGCCATAAATGCGCGATCGGGTTTAAGTTCATTGACTGAGGGGGGGTTTTAATAGCATTTGGACAGTTACATTTAGCCCAAAGCCGACATTGCTCCGAATCGTGGTTCGGATTGTTGTCCTGATACAGGCCAAAATTGTATAAAATGCCTAATTTTTCAGAGATTTTGTTAAATATTTCTTTAAAAAATACCCAGGCAACAGGTTTGATCCATCATAGCGTTCACAAAATCTATATTTTCAGGACCTGATGGCCCCATACAGTTCTATAGCATAATGTTCTCTCCGCTGTGTTACAGTGGAAGTAGTATGATTCCTCCTATACTCATTATTAGGCTTTTGCCGAACATATTGCCGCCCATCAGACCCAAAAATATTAATTTTTACTTCATCAAAAAAATTATGGAATTCCAGAATGATTTTGGCTTTTTTACGAACTCTTAAGCAAAATTTAATTTAACAATTATATAAGATAATATAAGATTTACTTAGGCACATTCTGCCCTTAAAACGCGCTTTCTTTATTACATTTCGAATAGTTTGAGCAGCGACTTTCGTTTCAACTCGTTCTTTCACCTTAACTAGTAAAACTGGGGCACTTAGCTTAGGGTTTTTCTTAATTTTTCTGGTAATCTACATTTTTTTACGCTCAGATAAGATTTTAGTCCTTTCTGACCGATGATTTGTTTCAAGCGATTTGGTTGATTTATATTTTGGTATTACATTTCTCACTGCATAGCTTGATTTTCCCATTAGTATTCTAATGTCAGAATACGCCATTCATGTTTTCCAACGTCGCCAAAAAACATCACCTACCGATTTCGTTTTCACACTCATTTTTAAAAAAAGTTCTTTTTCAAAACACTTTTCAAGCTAGATTGAATAGAAATATCATATTTTTTATAATAGAAATATTATTTTTTTTGAGTACATTTTACGGTATTTTTTTCCAGGAATTACAAATGATTTCAGATAAAACTGCGCTGTGCCTTAACTTTTTTTGCGCTATTTTGGTACATACTTCAGTGAAAAATGTTGCGTTAATTTTGTGGAATTTGTTTCGTTACCGTGTTTTTTATATTGTTATTAAAGTAAACGTGCAAAACTTTTAATTAAATGCGAAAACATCATCATTTATTATTAAAGTCGCATTAAAAATAGGTTTTTTATTCATACTAAGAGTTCGTGCGTTAACTTTTTATACCCACTGTATATAGAAAACATATTCACCCAAAATTGTAATTTTCGTAATACTTTTCATTAACTCACTTCGACTGTTTCTCTGATTCTTGCACCATTGGTTCGCTGGCTGGTTTAAATTAAGATATCAAATGAGACCAAAGTACTGTCAATCTAAATCCAATCGGGCATGGCCATTTTGCTGACAAGAAGTAAACAAGATTTCGGTAAAACTTTCAACCGTTATACTACTTTATCTCTCCTCTACAGGTTGGCCTGAACTAAAGATTTAAGTGGTCTTATCTACCGAACATGTATCGTATTGCAATGACGCTGATTGCCATTTTGAATGCCAATGTCTTTTGGGTTGAAAATTATTGCATGAATTTATTGATAGAACTGTTGACTGAGTTTATGAACTGTTCGCTATTTCATGACATGATATTGTAGATTTTAGATTAGTCGATATAATTTTTCAATATAATGTGCAGTGATAGAAACAAATATATAATATATAAATATAGTAGGTACTATCAATAGTTTTGATTACAATTCAAAAGCAATAGTAATAAAAGTAATGCATGAAAATTAAGATAGCTCCTCAAAAGTTGTTATCTACACATTTGATGTTTATATTCCGGTTTAAAATTATTTAAATACGTACAGAGAGAAAATTGAAAACTCTAGCGCATCAGAACCAATAGAAAACTGATTTTCAAAGAAATTGTCCTTGAGTGACCGAAAACTGTGGAAAGACATAATATATTTTTTTGTAGTATTATGTCAACCATATCTTTCTTATCCAACGCAACAAAAACCATTTCTTGGCAGTATCACCTATAACACAAATGATGAAAATGTTCAGTGCTGGTAGCACTTTTCCAAAGAAGCAGCAACAAGTCTACCAACCTATCCTTTGAATTTTGTTTTCATCCGAGAGCAATTAGACGATGTTTGAGGCTACCATCCGAAAAATGCTCAAAACTCGAAAAATTTAAACATTGGATCCTTAGTTTTATTGTAAATGCTTTGCATTTAAATATATAATGGAAGTACCTGTTGTTGCAATATTAACGAAAACGTGTGGTGCTGGCAAATCTGTGTTAGCAGCATAACCAAAAATATACCAAATCTGCTTAAAGTTAAACCCACCCTGTGAATTTCGTTTCGATTGAATGACTGTGCTGGAAGTTATATGGATGAAAAAATTTTGGGTAACACCCGATATTTCTTTTCAAATTTTCGAAACCTCTATATTTGTTGTTAATTATCATTGCAGGATCGTTCATATTTCACAATGACAAAATCGCTTAGTAAAGAAATGCCATAAACTACAAAAACTATCATAACTGGTAGCAATTTTTTGACAAATTCGGCTTACAATAATGTCCATTTACTACATGAATCATTTACTAAATTTTGATTTCATGACTGCATGGAAGTTATAGCGAAACAAGCTTTATTTTGCTGAGCATATATACACCTTAATCCCTTTCCCAACTTTTCAATAAAATTTAAATCAAATGTGGCTTGGAGTAAGGCATAGGTAAGAGGCATAATTATCATCATCGCTTGGAAAAAAGTGCATTTCATTATCATCCTTAATGTAGGTGGCAATGGATGAATTAGCAACTTTCATCACTTTTGTCTAGCTTAGGGTGAATTTCAGAAATAACAGCCCACCTAAATTTAAAAAGTTTCAACTCTGTTTTTATCTCCAAACTCCGATTTCCGTTTGACTCCCAGAAGTCTAATGCGCAGGTTTCCATGTTATAACACAACACCATTCTGTATAACTCAACGGTTAAGGCACAGTGGTCTACTTAATCAACATACAAAAAGCATTTGGCTTTGCATGAGTCAATGAACTTAAGCTCAGACTCATAAATAGAAACTGTTCTGCTGCTCTAACTCACATTCTCTTCAGTTTTCTTACGAAAAGATATATAGAGCTTAGAATATATCACCTGGCTTTTAATACCATTCCTTGTCATTCTGGAGTTCCTCAGGACACAATCCTTGGGCTTTACTTATTCAGCTAATTTATTTTCCCCAAATATAAGTCATTCGACTTCTTATGATACTAGAATCTCTCAAATCGTTCAGGATAATGTCAGTTTTCGTATTATTACTAAGAAGATAAATGTTGGATTAAAACAAGTGGAAACTAGCTTTGGTACTATGCTTTAGTGTTCCCAGGCAGTGCTTATGGTCATTAAAATATTCCATGATCATTTCTATAGGCTGAGTGGAATCTAACTGATTTTATTGCTAAAATTATCAATGTAAATAATATTCTTATTTATGTATGGAACCTCCTCTTTTTTTCGCAAAAGAAAGAGTTTAAAGAGCAGTTAGCATCTTCAGTACATTCATACAGGGTTGGAACAAATGCATCAACAACTGCACCTATTGGCTTTGGAAGAGAGCATATTTCTTTCAATAAACATTTGAGATAAATATATTCATTTCAAGGAGAGTTTAAAATGCCGTAGTGTCGACTTCCACCGTCGATTAAAAGCACGAAAGCCGCATAAAACGACGAAAAAGGAAAAAGTAGTCTTTTTAGGGTTTTCTTCGCTTCTTTTCTCCAAAACCATAGAGAAAACCACAAAGACTCTCATGTTTGAAATCCAAATGAAGTCGGCGTCCTTGCTTGGATAAAAATGGGCGAACGGTGATGGGGGAGTTACAAGCTTTCGACAGGGGCCTTCTCCAAAAATGTCTATCGAAACAACGGCGCCCGAATATAAAAAGTCATTGTCGGAATCAGTTGTGTTTATGTTTTGTTAAAGTTATGTTTAATTAAAGTCTAAAGTCATATGACTTTAATTTTAAAAAAACATTTTTAAAAAAATCGAAGAAAAGTAGAGGAATCGCGTAGATGATCTATATAACAATTAATTTTTATTGAAAGTCATGAAAATGCTCAAGGCTGGCAGCACTTTACTAGCTCATCAGCTAAAAATCAATCACAACTGCTTCATATCAAGATCAACACACCACTTAAATTTCATTTTTACCCAATAATGACATAGAAAGTCACAGGGTTTGAAAAATGGTTGGGGCTGTCGCAGGAAAAAATTGCGAAGCATGGGTAATCTAAGAATTCACTACTGATTTACATTGTATATGTTTATTAGATGAAAATCAAATAGCAAGATTTATTAGTTTGAAAATAACCAAAATGTAAATGATCAATTTTACTCCTTAGAGATACTTAAATTTCTGTAAGTCGTCAGAACCGAAGTAGCAATATTCTTAGCATAGAAAGTGTAGAGTTAGGCCAACTGTCCAAAGAGACATCGCTTCATGGACGCGTCCTAGACATTTTACGCTTTCAGCACGCTTACTTGTATTTTCTAATACGATTCAATCGAAGTGTGTCTATTGCCACATCTGAAACAGACTTTCGTCGCAGCATGCTATCGGCATGTAGCCTACCGGTAAGAATATTTGAACAAAAGGCGTACAATTCATCTGGGCAGTAATTTTTGTTAAAAATTTATATGAAAATTCAATTTTGTTTCCATTGTAAGATAATAGTGAGCTGAATTAGGTATTACAGCCTTCTATTAATTATTAGGCTGCCATCAAAGTTGATAACAGCCTCTTACCAGGAGACAAACAATCTTAAGTCTCTTTGTTTGTTCGGAACAATATAATTCAAAAACTTTTTTCTATAAAATGATTTACATTTTCAATCATGTGTCAATATTTTGCAAGCAGGCACGGTCAACTTGCAAAGAGGTATGTATATTGAGAAAGTAGAATATATTATTTTCCCATTTCTAAGTATATTTTAATGCCATCGAGCAAAATAATATAGCAAAAACACATCCTTTTCATCACCTGAACCTGATACTTTCGCAAAAAGGCATCAACTATACTTGCAATTGTTTAATAATATCGTATTGACGCTGGAAAATTGATGACACTACGTTTAGGTAGACAGATATAATAGCCGTAGCGTATCATCACGTTGTGCGCTACGCTATCGAATCTATGAAATGTCGCTTCAATGTAGCTTCAAAACTTACGTGTTATGTCTGTTTTTTGTTTTTTGCTTTAGTTTCTTTAAATAAAAACCTAAAACTTTTTATCGTGTTTCCTTCCTCATTTGCATAAGTGCCTTTACACTACAATTTATAAACATTCTTTTACATGGAAAATCTTTTGAGAATGAATGTCATTCATGTACAAATATGCATAGATTCCATTCAAGCTGTACATTTTTGTATATAACTCTGGACTTTTTCGCTTTAGTTTGTTTGGAATTGACCTTTCAGGCTGAATATTTATAGAAATTTTCTAATATGGGTTAGTAACTTCAGTTTCATAAGTATCAGTATTATGCGCCCAACGTGGGCCGTTGGCCTATCAGTAACATATGAATTGCTATTTTTGCTAAAAAATTTTGTTAAAATTTGTTTCCAAAGCTTCAGCTGGAAGAACGGATTTCGCCGTGACAATCAAATCACCTGAAAAATGATGCATCGAAGTATAAGTCAACAGGAAACATTGTCGTCGTTAAGCAGTAAAATAATTATCTTAAGAAAAATTGTGGTCGAATTAGCGCTATTTCGTTACTCCTGGCATGCATACTATTCAATAAGAACTGCTCAAAGTACGGGAAGTAAATGTGTACTTGTAGCCATATGAACCATATGCCTTGAAAACATCTGAGATGTTTTATGGAAACTCGGTTTTTATAATCAAGCCTGTGCATAAGTAATAACAGTCAGACACACCTCTTTCAAAGAAACCTAATACTTTGTAGTTAGAAACTCTTTCTTCATTTTCATAGCTGACAAACGAGCCGTTAGGTCAATTACCCAAAAATATTGACAATCATTATCGTAAGTAAATGTTCTTTAGTTTCACAAATATTTCTTCAAAAAACCGTAAATGTAATATTTTGATTGGGACGATTTTACGGCGGTTATTTAACGAGTATAATAAATGATCTAATCAGGTTCATTGATTTCATGGTCACTCGTTTATTCTACTTTGATTGCTGAGTTAAACAAGTCAGAATCAATAGTGGCTTGTGTCTTTGAGACTCAGAGAAACACAAATATTTTTGCATAGTTTTATAGCGGATATGTTTAAAGTTGTTAGTACTATTCAATTTTCAACAATTAGATCGAGTAATTTTCCCACTCAATATGATCACCATTAATCTCATAAACGGGTAAATTTGCAGGATACTTCAAAATAAAGGGAGAATTTTTTTTAAATGCAAAGAGAAAATAATGCCTCTGTTCATCACGAATTTGTAAAGTGCGTTTGTCTCTTCAAACGGTCTAGAAGAAAATGATTGCAGCCACAGATATTCTATAAAATAAAAATTTCCGAAACAAAATAAACTCAATACTCTTGTGCTAGTTACTTTAAAAACAACTATCTTTTTTAATCATTCAAACTGGAGTTCACATGCTGAAAGCACAAATAAGCAAACAAACTTATCAAAAGAATTTCAATCAACGTTAAACACCGAAGTGTACAGTTAACTATTAAATTCATTACAGAAATTAAACATACAAATAGCATCATATGTCAAACAATAAATTTATAACAGTAATGATGCATAAAAATAACACCCTAAACTTAGGTATCCAAATCAAACCAGCACCAGGTTCCATACTAAAACAAAACCGAAAATAAAATGCTGGAAATACTGTTGCGTTAATAAACAAAGTTTTCTGGGTCGTTTTACGGGTAGATAGGCAAGGTTTTTTTTTAATGTCTCTATCCTAGAAGACGTGGTGAGCTGAGCAGCGTCCGCACCGCTAATTAAGAATATTCATTTCAAAGTTTGTATGGCTATCATTGGAGCCTCAAAAAAATGTTAAAATTGTTAAAATAACACTTTTTAACATTTTTTGTTGTTTTTTGGAAAATAAACATTTTTCCGCCCTTTTCTGACTTTTCATAGGAAATTTAACAATTTTCTGCCATTTTCACACTTTTAGTAGAAATTTAAACATTTCTCTCGATTGATCGTTCACGATTTGCTCAAATCAATCGAAAAGATGAATGTAGGACATTCATATAATATGAAAGTCAACCAAACAATATTTATTATATTTATTCAACAAAAAACTGAGAGCGTCAAAATTTCCTTTATTTTATTAAATAAGCAAGGATAAACTTCAATAATGATTTAACGATGATTAAACTAAAGCAGATTCACATCATGAGTCATTCGGCGTTTCTGACAGTATAATTAATACGAGTTGAAACAAACTGGAAGAATTGCTGAATAAGCAATCATTGTTTCATGAGAAATTTCCTATTTCTAAATAAAAGAATAAATGTGCATCAACTATGAAAAATTTACTCGCTGATCAACGAGACCGAATCGAAAAAAGTCTATCAAAGAACCCTGATGTAGATTTTTACACCGACCTACCAGTGGATCACAAAATCAAACCAAATTTTGCACCAATGACATCAGTAGATGCGGAACGTTCATTGTCCATTTATAAGTACATTTTATCCAGTAGACGTAACTCTCCCCCTCAATCACAAATTGCAATGCTCAATATCCTTCAATACAATAATTTTTTTGACGATAAAGATGATTCAGAATGAAAAATTATACAGAATGAAGTTTTCTTTCTCAGTTTTTTATGTTTATTGCTCTATTTTATGAACATCTGAATTAAATTGATTTAACATTTTTTATAACAATTTTCGGTCTTATTTTCTAACATTTTCACAAACATTTTCAGCCCGTTTTATTTAACATTTTTTTGAGGCTCTAGCTATCATTATTGTAATGCTGGTTACTAGAGGTATGCACACATCCTGAGAATGTGCATTCAGGCAAGATCGCTTTAGTGTTCGGTGCAACATATTTCAATGCACTGCAATGAAATGTATTTTCTAGGTTAGAATGGTACGTGATGCTTTAGGTGTTTACTAAAACACAAGAGTTTCCATTTCGTTGCTGTAAAGTTACTCTTAAAGCGAAGTACTTTGGCTGTTAAAAAATCAAATTTTGTTTACCATATAGTATTGAACTTGTGAATTGAATTGAACAGTTCCGTAATATTTGTTTTTGGATTTTGAATGTTTGCGCTATAAAATAAAATAAATTTCTTTTACAATTCAATATTTATTGTTAAATTATGTTTTCCTTGTGTAAAGAAACTTTAACAAGGGGAGCACTGCTTTCTTTGCGTCCAACGATGAGCCGCATTGGATGTAGCTCAGATGGACCCAGTAATCGTAATTAAACATCTAAAATGAATATCTGTAAGGATTGTTGTCATACTTAAGTATTGACCAAATGTGTGAACGATCTTTTCAGCGTGAAAGACAAAAGCTTAAGAAGAGGAAACTGATTCTGCCATTAAGCTTTACATAATATGGAACCAACTTTTGAGCAAAAAAAGTGTTTTGTAGGTTTTCATGGAAGCTCTCATAGAAGAGGATTTAGGCCTCTGATAAGATAAACAAAAACGGAAATCTAAATTCCGATGAATATAATTCAATTACTTAGAACGAGTTAAGAATCGCGCCACTTAAGTTTTGTTGGATTTTGAATAATCTTTGCAGAATCTCAGTTGATTTTTGGCTGACAGGTTATTTTGCAACTTTTTCTCGTCTGTCATCATGAAAGTTGGAAGTGATCAATTATGTCGAGGAAACAGAATCAATTCGAGATAAACAAAGTGGTGCTGGAATAATCATAGGGAATTGCAAATATATTTTCCACTCGTATTAAAATGGTATTATTTTCGCCATAGCATGCAGAGATAATGGGGGATGGTAACTTTCAAGATTATTTACAAGCTGCATGAATTCTGAACGGTATCCACGGAACCAAGTTATGTATGAGCTGGGAGAAATGGAGATATTTCTATAATAGGGTTGAACAATATGCTGAAGGCAGTGAGGCCTACTATTATGGTACCAGCATCATTTATTCCAATTTGATTCTGCTTTCGGAGGCTGGTTCCGCAAAACGATCGAGTTTCCCGTATCAATATTTTGATAAGCTTTAGAGATGATACACGTTGTCTATGCTGATTTATAGACAAGAAGGTAACCATGATCACAATCAATAACCTTTACAAGTAAAATTATATCGATGGATATAAGTCGGAGATGTTAAAATTTGTCACAACTAGCGTAAATACAAATTAAATGATTTCCAACTGCAAGTGGTCACGCCAGTCAAGTATGCACTGTTTGCTTTTTGTCTGATGAGAATCAGTGCATACTTTCGAAACCACTTTGTCAAAATAGAATTTTCAATGTAGATTAAAATTTTTAATGTAAATAAAAAGTTGTTCAATCTTAATCATACCGCAAAAACAATTCCAATTTGATCATTCTATTTAAAACGTCTAAAATCAATGAAAAATCTCGCTGATTTTGATCTAGTTGGAAGCACTTTCACACTTAGCCATTACAGCAATAATCCTCACTTGTCAGCGTTATCTTACAAATTCAACTAGGTGTCATTCACCGTTCACGCCATCACATTTGTAACATAACATCGAATAAAACTTTGGATTTCATGTTCAACTTTTTCAACGATCTGAGATAATTTCACCTCAATCCCTTAATATGTAATATAAGCTAAGCGGCTTAGCACTCATTCATTTTCCACAATTTTCACTTCATTTTATGGCATAAGTCAGTTTGCATATTATCTCTACATTATTTACTTTTTATTTCCAGTACAAACTAAGCATAAATTGGCATTAAACAGTAGTATACGTTCGGCTTTTATGACTGATAAGGAAAACTTTATTGCCTTTGGCCTTTCAACATGGTGCCCGGGTCCAATCACATTTGCCAGCCCGCTCCAGCTAAACCGAAACCCACACACTTTTCCGTCCATACAAACATGGCCGAAGGAGGGACACATACTCGAACGTTGATAATTATTACGCAAAAGCGGCAGTCAGCCGCAATTCACTGATACTATTTCGTTAATTTCTTTCGATCGTATCACGGCAAAGAAGAATTACACTCTCGAAATTGTGCTTGAATAAATTTCATATGCATATAATGTTCACTTATTGCGTACACTAATAAATTACATATTGCCATCGTCAGGCTGGAAGTTTGAATCTGAGGATGGGAGTATGGATCTGGGACTGGGTCTGGCTGTGGGCTCGAAATCTTTGAATTGGTCTTGACTAACTATACACTAAGTACGTACATGCAATTTAGCCACAGATATTGGCTGGGTCGGATCGAATGGACGACAACGGAAAAAATTGTCGAGTAAAATTGGTTCGATCACCGTGAAAATGTATCGTACCCAAGAGTCCCAGCCTCGCTGGTAGGAATTATTGCTTCTGGCAAGAGAGCGTCTTCGTTGCAAGACAGCCTGAAGAGAAATTACTGTCATTAGTAGTGACTGCGGATGATCTTAAATCTTCATGCGTTTCGTAATTATTTTAATTTGTTATGCTTCTGTTTCAGATTATAGTTGATATCATCGTCATCGAATTGAATTCAGGGCTGCCTTGCGCAAATCAAAGACTATTGCGTGATAGTTTTAATTTAAATTTGCTCCTGCTTGGTTACAAGCAGCCAGGAGTATATTCAATCAACTCGCACAGTCTTCATTTTGAGTTGAGGCGAAAATCCATTACCTGTTACTTTTTCGTAGGAATCGCAGTTGGCAGCACTTGAGACGCATTCGGTTCATTAACAACTAAAATTCACGTACATTTATAAATACCCCATGGAATTGAAAAATTGCATCCATGTAATTTTATTGATGGAGACGTCGACGGTTAAATTCGATCGCGGAGCTTATACTTTTCACTAATCTAGCCTAGTGGCTGTGGTAGCATCTTCCGTAAACTGAAATATTGTGTTTCATTAGACCACGCACTAGAATACCGTACCGTCCTTTTAAGACCCGAGGCACGCTATGCTACACGAGTCTTTACAGACCACCTTTGAGACATATTGTATTTTTTTTCCTATTTTTTGTAATTTAATAAAGGGCCATTTGATTCAGAAACTGCAAAATTGAACTTCGCATTGGACGTGGGGTTGATGCTATGAAATTGTAGAAAAATGCGGATAATTCAAGTTGAATTGCTGGATGATTGCATCAGCTAATGTCGTAATGAATTCTCATTTTTCGAAAGTTACAATGTTGTCTTTCACTTGAATAAGAATAGAATGGGGAGAAGGATCATATTTCACTATTTTGATTTTATAAAATTACTTTTACAAATCCAAGACCTTTTTTGTCAAAAGAAACATTCAAGTAATATAATTTTAAATCATATTATTGTGACATAATTACACGAGGATATTTTCTATGATGTTCCCGAGGCTCAGGGGATGCCCTAGTATATTTGTAACAGATCCTTGGTGGACCGGAAGTTAAAGTAAGCGTTGGAGGAAAGATTGAGTTTGCAGTAGCTGGCAGCGAAAGTTTTGATTCAACACATGGAGCTTATAGTTGAAGGCAAAAATTGATCTGCATACGTTGATATACAGTTTTTTTTAAATATGTCGATGGTCCAGTCTTCTCAAAATATATTAAATAAACTAGCCACTTGAAGGAGGGAGTGAATTTCGAACTAAGCTATAATGAAGAACAGCTTTTTAATCAGGCCCAGAATCTCCTTGATATTACATGTTCCCCCCTTAATACTTCGTTATCATTATTATTTTTGCTTTTATCTATAATAATATATACAATAAATAATTGTTTTTTTTATCTATAATAATAGGTATAAATGACAGGCTTATGTAAAAAAAATTAAAGAGCATCTTTTAAAAAGAGTTATGGACAAAAAAGAGGTTGTAGTTGGAAATACCCGATATTTAGGATCTTGAATTTCCATTTTGCAGATTTTGGATGCATTACTTAGAAAATGTCTGTATAAAGTATAAAAAAAAACCACTTCTGACATTACAATACATCAACTGTTGAATGCTTAATAGGCTTGTTGGAGACATAGTTGGTGTTTAGAGTCTCCTTTGACTGATTTCATGATTTGCCTTCCGATTAGATCAATGTTTTGTTATTATTATATGTTTGACGATATGTGAATTTTGATATTGAGGATGAAACAATAGTTCCTTTTCAGAACTTTCATAGATGTCACTTTAGATCTGATGTAGCGAAGCTATTTTCTCATAAATAGTTAATTGGAGGTTTTTCTTTTCCAGTTGTATTCTATGAATTATGATA
Source organism: Nemotelus nigrinus (assembly GCA_947369275.1). Lineage (NCBI taxonomy): Eukaryota > Metazoa > Arthropoda > Insecta > Diptera > Stratiomyidae > Nemotelus > Nemotelus nigrinus. Next base: position 198,007,788 of record OX376372.1, read on the forward strand.
GATGTTTCTTGCTTTGACATTATTTCTTGCTTGAAATAGCAAATATTTAATCTTTTTAACGTTTGTAATCAATTCACTTTAATCGAACTTATTTCGAACAGTTAAAACATGCTTTAGATTCGATTTATCTTCGCCGGAATAAAAGCGTAATAAGTCATCAGTAAAACGGAATACTTGACCAACAAACGCATGTCTTGAATGCTGTTAATGTACAGTAAAAACAATAGGAGTCCGATAATCGATCCTTGCGAAGTGTCGGTGTTGATTGTGCTTTCTCGTTTTTTTTGCGTATAGTTGGTTGATAAACTTAGTATGCAGATCGAGTAAAATACCAATTACCCTATAAATTTTACTAGAGATAAAATAGTAAAAATTTAGCTAATGATTCCACCATATCAATACGAAGTTTCGATGAAAAACTGCTATGTTATAATAGATAGTAGTACATGGTGCTATATAAGCTCTAAAATGTTTGACCAAATTTTTAAAATGATCGATGCATTAATAAAAAGTAAAGCAATCCCAGAACAATCCTCGTACGGATCCAGTGGTTAAAGCTGGTAGAGAGCTTCATCACGAATTTATCAAAAATGTGAAGTGACTAGTCCCACGACTCAATTTACCCTTAATTAATCCAGGTTCCTATTCAGAGCTTAACTCACAGCTTGGTGCGCGAACTTTTTTACGAACCTGGATTCGAACCAGGGACCCCGCATGCTCTTCCCTCAAAACCAATGCTCTTCCCTCTCTAGGCTACACAAACTGCATTAATATGCGAGTAAAATTTTCAAATTTAGCTAGTGTGAAGTGGTCATCAAGAGTTTTCGGGTAAACTTTATAGCTTTAAAGTGTAAAGTTTAAACTATTCATAACATTAATGAATACAATATTTTACATACATTTTATTTTTGCGACTTAACACATATTTCAAGATATTTATTGACTCCCTTCACGTTAATTTTAGTACAAAAATTAACCTTTGCGAAGAATTCTATTCAATTTTTGTGTCTAAAATTTTACTGCTATCATTGGAAGAGTCCGATCCAATTTTGTTTATCGATGCTCCGTACTAACTCTCGACAAACACTCCACAATCCACGGCTACAACAAAATTTTAATAAAAATAGGTTAAGCGAACTATGAACTATATTCTTAGTGAAATGTTTAGAAAAGATATATCAATTGAGATGTATCCTTTTTTTGAAGAAGATTAAATATAAGAAAAACATTAAAGCTGTTTACTATTTTTCAGTGAAATCCGAAATTGGTGATTCCAACGTAGGGTAAAAACTGACTCCAGTCGTTCGAATAGAAGTTTTGAATAAAATTCGAGAGCATCCAAAATATGCTGATGTTGTGATACATATCTACTAAAATGATATTTTATCAACACAACGTTAGAAGAGTAGAAGACCTCCTGGTATATATGCAACCAATGCAGAAATCAAATATCCTGATGATGGTGCTTAACCACTAGGGGTGCAATCTAACCGGCATAAAATTTTAACCACAAATTACGAAAAATCATTCTTACCAAATCGAAGCTGGATAAAATTGCTTATTAAAAGAACCCAACAAAGAAGAACCATGTTTTTCTCAATGTGAAATGACTATTCCTATAAAATGAAAACCACTGTTACCTTTCAATACTATCAAATGACAAAGAAAAACGGGATCACTGTTTTCACAACCCATTGTGGCAAATGCAATTTCTTTGGAACAACTGTCTCGTCTTTTGGACGAAATGACTCATCCTTTCCTCGCCAAGCAAAAACTACACTACTTTCATAACCAGACGGCAATTTTTAAAATCAAAAATATGTACATTAGCACCTATATGAAGCTAATTCAGGAACATTGTGAAAAGAAAAACCAATGAGGTACTTTTCCTATATTAAATTGTTCAAATTGAATCTTCGAATTCATTTTTAAAATCTATTTATTTCTTTCAAAACTTTTAAACATGAATATTGCATTCTCCATTTCGTCTCTGCCACGTTCCGTCATGTTTCTACATCTATTCTCCATTTTCGAAGATCTATTCTCCATAGCCCCAGTTTTCCTACCTAACGAGCAATCCTAACGGTTCGTCCATCTCTAGAGCAAGTGTGCTCTGTTAGGGATAAAAACATTTCTCACCTTACATAACCACGTGGTTTCTTCACCCCGCTCCGCCGATTCGTGGAAGGTATGAGGCGTGATTGCAAGCACTCGCCTGGAGACGTCATATAAGATTCTCGAGAGGACTCTCACATCGTGGCTATCAGCCAGTGATTCAGCGAAAATCAAACACGTCTAGAGGAACCAAAGCCTAGATAACCAAAAACATTCTCAGTTGTGGTAGGAGAGCAAGTAATTTTGAGTTTCTTCTGCTGGAGAAGTACTTTTAAAGGCCCTCTTGCTGCAGTGGCTTCTGAAGTAACACAAACAATCTTAGTTTGTTCTCCGGAGATCAGTTTAGAAAAATTGACTTTTTATTCAGTCCCAACAACACGAGGTTGCCGTTTTAGCTGATTAGACGGCATCTATGCATACCTGTGAGATCTGATTCCAGAACAAGTACCCGCTTTCAATCAAAAAACTAGCAAGATAAATCCAATCAAGCTACTTTCACCATCGCAAATTCCTCTCCAGAGCATTTAAGTGCAAAAACTTAAGTTGTGATTCTTCAGAACGTAGAAAAACGCGACTTTTTGGAAAATTTTCATTTTAACATCTGCGCCAGTTTGTTTAAACTACACAGCCTTGTTGTTACAGGTGCAAATATTTCAATGTTTCCATCACCTACAACTGATCTTTGTCTTCCCATGGCAAACAGTCGACTATCAATACCTGCAAATAAAAAAGTAATTACCCTGGTACTCGAACTCAGTTCTCATGGGGCTCCATTATTGTCGATGTCTCCAGACACAATTTGGGCACATACGTCCTTTGTCACCATGGGTAAGTCGTTGACTTGGCAATTGGTTTTTGCAAACGACATAACTCTGCTGAGCCGTCGTCAGTCCAGCCTGTTATTTGTTAGAGAACTGTCCAATGTTTGTCCGGGGAATCTTTTCGCAGCCTAATATCTTAGGCTTGGCGTGAGAGCTTAGAGCGAACAAATCTCTACCTGTTATGGCACGTTCACATCACAGCATTTAACACAAACACAAATGGGAGAAGGAAAGGATGATTCAGCGAAGGATTCACAATTCAAAATTACTGACTTATTCTATTTTTTTGATTCTCTATTTATTAAACCCTAAATTTATTTCGATGTAATAATTCATACAAAAAATTTCAATAAGTTAACGCAAAACGAATCTAATTTCTCACTCTAATTTCCGACAATAAAAAAATCAACAAAAAATGAGTCTGGGTTTTTTCAAATTTCAATTTACACTCTGATTTCCGACAATCAAAAAGCAAGGAGTACAAACCATGAACAATAAACAACCATAAAATTATAAAATATTGTTCATCTAAATCAACACACATAAAATACATGCATACTACCCACACTTTGAATCTTGAATACTAAATCATATAAATTTAATTGATTTCCAATGTTTCAACAATTATGAATTAGAAAAAATTTCGTTCCTAATTGAGACTATTTCATTCAATTTATATGTTTTTTCTCTTTTTTTCAACTTGCAATTTTAACTCGAAGTACTTGTCAGCATTAAAGCTTGAGTAGCCTAGTGCATATAGCACTGGCTTTTTGTGTATGGAGTCCCTGGTTCGAATCTGGGCTCAGACTCCGTGAATGGAGCTCTCTACCAGATTCAACCCCTAGACCTGATATAGAGGTTGTCGTAGGATTGCTTTCCTTTTACTTGTTAGCATTCACATATATATAAAATTTGAGTCCGTTGCATTTCGTGTTTTAATAAATTCCGAAATAATTATATGTTCTTGAGCTTCATTTCTACTTGCCGAATTGCTTTAGAAAACTCTTTTTCAGTCTCCTTCTTCGCTTTAATCAATAACTCGGATTGAAGAGCAAGCTTAAGAAAAAAATTTAGTTTTTCCTTCAATATTTTGGAGACCAGCTCATGTATGAGCTTCCCCTATTCAAAACTACAAACGGACTCCATCTTCACTCACTTTCTCCATCTCCCGTTTTTCTTTATTAACAAAAATGTTTCACCTTCACGTACAATTTCCCGGTAGTTTTCCCCATTGGCTTCCCGCTTACAATATTTCGCCTCAAAACCTGTGACAATACCTATTTCCAATGCTCCACACTGGGAAAATATGGCGGCCATGTTGTCGAAGCGCTGTTATTATCACACTTTTCACGCAGTCAACAAATATCACTTGTCACAACATGCTATCCCGGTGTATCTTCTAAATTCCCTTTCAACTAAAAGTACGTTCACATTATAAAGTTTTGTACAATCTGATGGTGTGATGAATACAGACGCCTTAAAGCAATAGCCGTCTCCAATAGTTATCCGATACCCATTAAACAAGACTTCTCTCATTCACTACGTGGCAAGGCAATCTTCTCCGCAATAGATTAAACTTAGGTCTACCATTAAATCGCCACCTGCACACCTTTCGGACACTCTGAGTTCACTCGAATGGCTTTCATGGGTATATTCAATCCTTAACGTACTGAAATTATGTTTGGTCTTCCTTAACGAAAGTTTGTAATGTTTAGCGACTATTGTTTGGATCTAAGCAAGCAAACACCTCCCTCTTTGGTTGAAGTAAATCATAAACTTCAGACGGTTCAAGGCCTAAGGAGATTTTGTGGAATGACTAACTTCTACCTCCGCTTCTTCCGTCATACAGCTGAGATAGATCAGCCACTAAACGCCAATCTTTGCGACTCTACGAAAGATAGCGTTAAATCAACCGAATATTGAAATTCGGGCCCTACTTGCTCTTCTATTATTCTCGAACGTAGCAGAGTTGGCACACAAACGCCATGGAGCAAAGAAACTGATGGAAGAAATCACCAGTCGTTAATATAAATGTTTATACTTGGACCTAGTTTCAGTCGAAAATTGGATGCAGAATTATTTATTTATTTGCCTGAAAATATTTTTGGAAGAAAAATAGAAGATATACGTCTTGGAAAAAGTTTTTTTTATTTCTATACCGAAATATATCGAGGTAGTTTTAAACAAGGGTACGTTTCCTCCTAAATTTTAAAATTAAATATTTTAATTTAAAGACCAATTTTTCCTTGTGAAGCTAGATAAATGTATTGTAATATAATTTGTATAATATATTTTGAAAGATGATAAGATATTTTACTATTTAAAAAATAAAGCGCAAATTAGAAACTGATCTTTGATCTTCAAAACAACCGTCAGCATATTGAAATACTTGGTTGTTTTTCCGCAGTCGCTGACGGACTTATTTAAGCCGTGACCAATAATATTTTTTTATCTGCACGACAGCAACAGCATTTTTTTAGCCACAATTGATATAAATTTTCTTACTTTTTTGTAAATTTCTTTTCAAAGAAAGTAATTTGAAATTTTCGTCACGCATTTACTAGATGCACTCCAACAATTGGATGAATTTTTTATCACTCAATACACTCCATGTACGCATAGGTATGTAATTATTGTTACTAGTCAACATCTGAAACTCGAACTTTAGTCAAATTAACCGGTATCCTCGTAATAACGTAGAAAAAAACCAAAGCAATTTAACAATAAACAAATCACGCATATTTCATTGCTCCCACACTGACGATCAATTGCGCGGAGGAATTGTATTTACCTCTAATTATCTATCATTTCAAGTTATTCTGGTTTCCATCATAAATGAGTGAAGCACGTGGTGGTTGGTTTGGATTGGAGTGATGCCGATGACATTAACCCATAACAATAAACGGTACTGTATCATGAGTGAATGAACGGCCGCCGCAGCAATCGCATAAAAACGACAATAGGAACAGCTCATCAACAGCAGGAACAGATACGGATCATAGTTTTAGCGCCATTCGATTTTCCGCCACCGAGACAAAACTTGATTGTTGTCACGGTGTGTGGCTGGTCGATTTCAGGTTTGGTATATGCGAGGCATGAACCAAGAAGACAAGATCACGACATGCGCATGTCAACACCCTTTTTGTGACGTAAACTGCGCCAGCACGCCCACAAACCATTCCGAAATGACCTATTTTGTAGGTGAATCAGGGTATTGTTTTTTAGTTGGCTACATTCGGCTAAAGACTTGAAAACATAATCGTCTTTATTTTATAATTCATAAACGGATTATTTATGACTGCAAAATATCGATAGATTTTTCATTCACGTATTACTGTAAGGAAATACAACACTCACATTTTTCAAAGCATCATTAAAATTACCATACATACTACATTTTGAACAAACCCTATTTTTCACAATATTTCTCCCTATTCGCCACTATATGCTACATCATATCGTCGGGTGTACGCCAAAACCATGAATGTGCTTTTTTGGTGATTTTCAGTTTTTCATGTCACTGTACGCGGAATTTTTATACAAACAATTTGCCAAAACCGGAAATGTAAAATACCATTTTATGCCTACACAAACTCAAAATTTTAATTTTATGAATTACCTAAAAACTAAGTATTTGCCAAATGCGTTACACCAAAATCATGAATGTGCAGATTCATTGTTTTAGTGTAACGGAATAGTATTAGAATATTATCTTCCTTAATTCAAAAAAAATTTTTCTTATATTTTAAAACTGATTTATAATATTACGTCAAATTTTCAAATTGATTTTACTCGAAATAGCATTTTAGCACATTCATGGTTTTGGCGTACACCCGACGATATATTACAACTTTAACGACGCTAAATTAAATCATTCGCAGAACAAGACGAGTTTGAAATTTGCCATGCCATCATCTTCGGGTGCATGTATTTTTTCTTTTCACCACATTTTTCTTGGTCCACCGCTCTCTGCTACGTGACGTAAACTGCGCCAGGCGGGATATGCGCAGAACATGACGAGTTTTGAACTCGCATTGTCGTGATCTCTAGTATTTGGTTCATGTATGCGAGGTAAGTTAACCAGTTAACCTAGTGATTGGCCGGGTTGTGCTGTCTGTGCAGAGTTCATCAGAGCGGACTGCAAACCGGTGCGGCGGGGTTCATCACTTGACACGACCATTTCGATCCAGTTCTTGAGCTCGGGGAGCGGCGCAAGTAAACAGGTACGCGCCCCTTGAACCTGACTCAGTCACTCGCTTCGAAGCCTGATTTCCCTGTTTTGCATTTGCACAGAGACAGGTTTTCCTATTCCTTTGGCGAGAATCGTCGGATATGGAGAGTATTGTAGTAGCGTACGCTGTCGATCAGCTGAGTGGAGCGTTTGCTATCGATGACGATGGACGAGGTCACGTGGATAATCATGTTTGGGTCATAAAGTTGTTCTAACTGGTATTTCCACCATGTGCAATTAGGAGAAACTCGATCGTGAGTTTAGGTATGGATTTAGTATTTTCAGAGCAATTTCTTTACATTAGCAAGAGTATGTTCTCAGGTGTTTTAGCATCAAGTCGGAAATTCATTTCAATTAGTACAAGTGGATAAGAAGGTGTGTTGTAGTGATCAAGTTAATGCATAATAAGTGTTAAGCAAGAAAATATTGAGAAATCGTTTCTCTTTTTTTAAATACTCGATGGTATCACAGATTTCGAAGCCTCTAAGCTATACTAAGGTGGTAGGTTTGATCGAAATCCTTGTGGCGTAAAAAATGGTGGTTCCGGTAACATCTTTATGATTGGGCCTAAGGTGACTTTACTATCTATAGCTGGTAGAATAATTTGGGGCTAATATCAATAGTTAGCCTGATATTCAGTAGATAATATAACATCTAATGATGCCCTTTTACCTCAAGAATCGAATATTCCCTCAAAATATTCTGAATCCTTTTCATTTCAATGAGCAGGGTCAGTTTGTCTGGTTTAGAATTGATTCGCTTACTGTACTTCATACATAGCTAATTCTAACAACACGTTATTGAGAATCAGGTTTTACATAGAACGATACATGCCAATCAGCTTCTATACATCTAAGGTCCTGCTCTGGCTCGTGAATCATACTAATAAATTCCACAGACTCGACCGCCAACAACTAGTAAGACCGAAAACTAACCAGTCTGGTTGGATCCCTTATATGTAAACGGCAACAGTTGCAGACAAGGTGACCGAACAGTGGTTGGTATTGTAGCATGCAATACTGGATTTAGATAAACTGCTTTACTTCAAACTGTAATATTTGTAGCGACTTGCCAGAAGCCTATGATCTGCAGCAGATCTTGCGGGCAGGAGTATTTGATGATGCGACGGGGAAATAATACACAGTTGCCGAAGAACTTACTAATCTTGTTCTGATTATTATCGCCGGCCGATCTCGTCTTGGGCCAGATTCAGATCCCGTCGATTTGCAAGATACGACGAGTCGTGCCAAGAGAACTTGTTGTAGGCGAGGTCAGTTTGACGGGGTTTGGGCCACCTAATGACGAAAATCCCGCTCATGTGCTGGCATGTAAGCCGGTAACGGTGGTGATGTGTAGAGCACGCGAAAAAGGTAAATACCTGTCGTGTGCACTGGTATGGTAAGGTGGGAAAATAGTTGAAATGTAAGTAAGTAATAAAGTGGTCACGCATATGATTTTCGGTTTGGAGTGCGGAATGAAACAGAGCTGGCTGTTCGGCAATGTGATAATAAGTTGGGCTTTTTTAAACTATTGTGAGAAAACCGGAATTATGCTAATTGATTGTGTCTTGAGAAGTGACGCGTTTCGGGCACTTGTCAGCTTATTATTCTAGCTCAGAAGGAAAATGCTTTGTAGTGAAACCATTAATATGTTGGACATGAAAAACTGAAACAATGCTCTCGAAGTTTGAATGGAACGAAGGGGCATTAATTAAAAAGCTGATATCAATGTCACTTTCCGTTTCACGTTCTGTCGAATAAGTTTTCACATATCTTTGAACCATGGAATTTAATGAACGGAAGCTTGAAACAGGTAACAATTGCTGTGTTTATTTTGGGCATAATTACAGCACGTATCTTATAAATAAATATTTCCGGATATTTTTTGGGGGAACAAACAGATTTTTGGTATTGAATTTCGAAGGAAATAATGTTCTTTTCTTTATATCTTTCTATCAATTGAAATACATACCTGTATATCTGATTGAAATCGTTTGAATATCTCTATGATAACACAAATGCCAACGACTAGTGCCAAATTGACTTTGCACGCAGCAGATATCCAGACTCGCTTCATAGACAAACCAACTGAAAGAAGGATGCTGGTAAAACTAAACTAGATAGTCAAGTCCTTGGCAAAATAGACAACACCATATACTTATGAGTTAAGCAAATTTTAGTTTGGCTTTGAACTGAAAAAATTCGATGGAGAAACTAATAAATAGATTCCAGTTCCAGCAAAACAGCTAAAATGAAACTTCATCGAAAACGTTTAGTGCATATAAAAATTACCCAGAATGTGGTCCAACTTAGGCTATGTAGAAAAAGCGATGTCTGAAAAATACCTTGCATAAGTGCAGTCCCCTATGCTATTGATATACCCTTAACAAACTGTTGAGTAAAGCTAGAATTTATGGTTTGGTTTTGGTGGAAAGATTCAAAATAAATATTTTGATTTAAAATCTTATTATATAAGATGTGTTTTAAAGTTCAAACAGTTTTATTTCGGTAGCAAACCACACACAAATCTATTTGTTTAAAAGAAAGTTCAAACAAATAAGTGGTGTTCTTTGTCTAAAATTTTTGTCAGGATGCTCTGAAAGCTAGAAGCTTGGGTTTTAATATCCATTGATTCCCATGTGCCCCTTCTTGCACAGAGCTTAAAGGCGAAAAATTGTTATGAGCATGAAGAATTTCGTTCCATACCTAACTATCGAAATAGTTTGTTATTTTCATATCGTTTGCCTCTTGTTTGGTCTTTGCTTATGTTAAAGTCAAAGCTAGGTTTCTTATCAACATTTTTTGTGAAGTCAATCTTCTTGATGCCTGTGAAGCAAATTGTTCATATTTTCTCCACACATATTCGATCGGCTGCTACAATAACTTACAAATTTTACTTTTTGAGACTTGATGGCGGACTTGAATTGATGTTCTATTGTTTATTACTTGGTAGAGCATTTTAAGGACTTTTTTCATTTAAATATCTAGATATTCACATATTTTAGCCCATCATGGATTGTTTGGCATTCTCTTATTTAAAAAAAATATTGGAAAATTAAACACTTTTTAAAAAATTGGCACTATGCGCTAAACAGTTGATGTAGTTTAGTGGGTAGAGCACTGGCGTGTGGGGTCTCCGGTTTGAATCCAGGTGTAAACGGGAGCCCGCTCATGGAGCTTTGAGTTAACGTAGCTCTGTTTAGGCAACTGAATCAAATCAGGGTATAAGTAAGGCGTGAAACGAATCATTTCAAAAAAATATCTTGGCTTCGATAACAGAAGAGCAAAAGAAGCAGTGGCTCTCTGCAAAAGCGATATAAGAGCCCTATGTAGAGCTTTGACAGGTCACCCTTCTTCCAGAGGATGACTGCTACAGATACTGTGGAGAAGCGGCAGAATATCATGTATATCTTTTTACTTACTGCACAGCAGCTGCGAGACGAAGATTATAGCTCCTTGGCTCTGATCTTCCTTCCATACCTTCCATAACAAATATACCACCAAGAAACCATACCTTCCTTCCATAACAAATATACCACCAAGAAACACATCCAAATTCATAAGAAGCCTGGATATCGTATTGATCAAAATGCAGAGAAGGTACAGGAAATACAGGAGGTTGCCGTGGCAGGAGCTTTCTGAGCCCACTCCATGCAACCAATTATACCTGCTATCATACTTACGTGTCACAAAACAATTGAATCAAAAAAATGGGCAGGAGAACAGCTACAGAGGGGTTGGTCTAAAAGTCTGAAACGAAAAATGCGATACAGCATTGTATTAAAATAAATGAGCAGCTTCAAAACTGACTAAAAAGTCAATGAGAAAAACCAAAAACTGAAACTCAATTTGGAAAAATTGCGCTAGCCATTATGAACTTGACCTAAAAAAAATACTGCGTCAAAATTGTAGACAGCTTGGGCGTTCAACTTGTTGGAACCGGCAATAAATAGAATGAAGTCTTGCGGTGAAAAGCTACTTCATGAGGTATCTGTTCTTATGCATCGAAGCAAAAACTGAATATTAACGAGCCATCTTAAGAAGGCTATAGACAAAAGCCAAATCCCAACTAACTTTGGCTTTCACATTGTTAACGATATTGAGGCCTACCAAACACAAAAGAAATTTTTGAGCTGTCGGAAAAGGCCTTAAAGAAACGAAAGATTAACAAAAACAGTAGGAATGATAGCACTTGGTGAAATTGGAGCCAGTGAAAAGGCTCAAACCTACGTGATGCTAATGAGCACTGCATTGAAGAACGTAATCCGGAGCTTTGGTTGACGTTCCGATTGGCCGTCATTTGGATCCAGTCAACTGGATACGGAGAGTAAAAAAGCAATTGATGAATCACAGCATTGCTTCTGATTGCAATACCATAAGATCTTTAGTGGTGCAATTTGCAGAAAAATAAAACGATCAAGCAAATATTCAACTCAAAAACTAAAATGATTGTCTATGCATGCCTCGAATTAGTTTCGTTGGGAAATAAATAATTAAGTACCACGTGGTCTTCCATAGTGAAGAAATGAATTGCCAAGATGTGAAACAATTGTTCGATACGTTTGCTACAATTCAAATTAAAATATGTTCGACAAGTCCGCCAATCCATTAGATATGAATGATTTGATATGACTAAACAGCAAACAAAACCTATCTTTACGTTTTTCAACTTGGAGAGGTGAATGCGAAAATACTTAGAAAAAGGCAGCATTTGTTGACATTGAGATTGTGAGTTGTTTTAGCCGCAATCAGTGTCACTGGTGCCACGAAACAATCAAGTCACCAATAAAATTGCAATTGACTTGTTCGATTAATTGACTCAATTGTTAGACTCGGTTGTTGGTTTTGACAATTGGGTTCGATTGGTGGACTCGTCTGGATCGTCTCGATTATTTAAGATAGATTTATAGCAGAAACACAATGTGTATATGTGGCTGTAACTAAAGCTGAAGGCAGGTACTGCAGATGTTGCCGTGGCCAGCGCTGTAACTAAGATCAAACATAATGGTCTATCTCAGACACATTTATGCAATAATGTCAGCACGAGCTATAAAAAAGTTTTCCTTTTCAGAACTTTATTGCTTGCATGCAATTATCCTGGAACAAGATTATTTACTTTACTCAAAAATTGTTTAGCAAGGAAATATCTCGAAATTACAAATGAGGTTCAATCACACGTTAATTAGATGGCATAATTTTGCTTACTTTTTGTATATTTTTACTTTTTTACATTTTTTATGTGTGATCTGAAAGCATACATTTTTTTTAATGCACTTGAATTATTTACTTAAGTTACCCTTCCGTCGAACAGAAAGAGCAAGATGGAAGACCTAGGCTAAGTTTGAGGTTAATTGTAATTAGGTATAGTAGAACTTAATTCTAGTGTAAGGTAGATTTGAAGCCAAGTATTGCGCAGATAACCCCAGTTCTTGTACAGGGTGGGTAGTATTATAGCGTGTTAGATAAAAACTGCAGGGCAAAGTAGTATAGCCACTAGATTTTAAGCTCTCATAGCTAATTAAACTTTAAGCTAAAGAAAGAATGTACAATTAAAATAAAATAAAAAAAATGCAATTATTACTTAAGTTACCGTATTTGTAATAAGAAAAAACGGTTCTTAAGTTGCGTTGAGTTGACACTCGCCTTAATATAATTTACTACGTGAAAGTTCTTAGGAAATTCGTGAAATCATTCCATTTAGAAAAAGAATACACTGAAAAAAAAGCGCCAGAGATTATAAGTTATATACTTCTGGCGTTATGTGCATAGTTTTTTTTTTCTGAGGCTGGGACACAAAAACGCGAAATCTTTAAGGGAATATGTGTTTCATTCAGTGGAATAGGTGCTATATATCATAGCTTTCAAACCCTGAGAAAAAGCAAAACATAAAACGTGGTTTCGAAGCATGAACCGAACGGGCTAAGAACCATTGCTCTAGGTAACAGAGCCTCTACTATTTTAATATAATACCTGGTAGGAATAGGTATTTTAAATATGTGGCTAATTGATATGTTTTGTTATTCTGGTACACTTCTTGGGGATTTTTCAGTTGAAATGGTACTGTTAAGGACAACGAGCTTGCCTAGCGGGCGATCGATGGAAGGATGATACGAGGCATACGGAGCATGAGAACTGAAATTAAAATCACTAAAGTCTTTGTTGCGACACAAAAGAACGGGCGCAAATGAATATTTGAAAAGGCCGTTCTTTCAGGTTCTCGTGAATCGATATGCCACGTGTAAATTAGGTTAAGGATCAAGTTTTAAGAGGTATTAAGCATTACAAGCAACCGAATAAAAATATACTAATTTGTAGAACAAACGCTTATTTATTGGGTACTAAACCAGTGGTACTCTACAGGTACCATTTTGGGGATTTTTGAGCCTGATGTGGGGTTTTTTCCAAATTTAGATCTGGCAACAATGGCATCGAGTCAAACGGTTCATATGTATCAACGTCTAAGCAGCGACCAAACGCTCTTTTTGCTCCGTCTTGTCCGTGACCGTACCCTAATATATTAGTGTTTGTATTATTTACATATATTTTACTTAGTTTAATTGGTTTACTGAATTTTTATATTTTGTTCCATTAATTTTCTGATGACACTATTACTTCTCGCAACGCTAGACAATGCGGAACATCAAAATAAAGATATGATTTGGAATATTTGTTTTATAAACATTGTAAACTTAAGTACCCGATACTTTAAAAAAATCATTAATAGGTTAAAAATATCCTCGCATTTGTCCAAAGGCATGTAAGTCCTTTTTGAAAAACTATAGATGAATAGAAGAAGAAGAACGCAAAACAAGAAGAAAAAGTCTGAAGTTTGCGAAGGAATCGAACTTACATTTACATACGAGCTTTTATGGTAAATGCATCAATATTTACCTCTCTGTAAATCCAGATCTCGAATATTTTATCTGAAAGAATTAAAAATGTAAATTATTAAATGCGTGCGAAATAGTCATTTCGAAAAGCTAATTAATCGAATAACTGCAAAAGTCATAATATAAAGAGAAAACAATAGTAATAAATAATATAAAGAGAAAGAAAAACTCTTCAAAGGGTCTACAAACATTTTGCAGAAATTTTTTTTCGAAATATTTCGTAAAAATGAAATTATCCGTCTTTTTCTTTAGTTTTAAGACCAACTTTTCCTTTAGAAGCGAGAAAAAAATGGTCACATAGAATAAAAGGGTCATTACATTAAAATATCTTTTGAAAGCTGGAAAAAATTGGTTCATATTCAAACAATGATCCAAATTTATTTAATTTTTAAGTTAAAGAGTAAATTCACATGTGGTGCTTAGGAGGTAAATAAGACTAATATAAAATCAATTGCCAAAATACAACTAGAGAAAGTTAAGCCAGCAACAAAATTTTATAGTTTTAATGTACACACCTGGTCGAAATAACAGATACCCTTGTTTGTCCATAAAATGCCTAATTATTTTTATAAGTGGCAGGCCTACCATTTATTTTAAAACCTAACGAAAAGAAGTTGGCAAAACTTTGGATAATAGGACCGTAACTTTAAATTTCCAATTGAACACTCGTACCATCATTTTCTGTTCATACTTTGAAAATTACTGTGGACAAAGTAATATGTAAACATGAGGGTACTTACAATTTAAAAGTATTATTTATTATTAAAAGCGAATCTGTTTTGGTAGATTTGCTTAACAGTAAAAGTGCATTGTTGGTGATACTTTCATTGCTATAAAAAAGAATGTAAGTTTATTTAGATGGGCAGAAATATTCACAACACAGCCGAAGAGCGAAGATTGATATTGATGATTCGAAAAGAAGGCAGATCTCTGCAAAGCCAAACAAGGTGGTAAAGCGGTCATTATACACTGAAAGAAAAATCTTGGTATAATCAACCATTTTCCTTAGTTGTTTTTGCGTCAATTACGGGCTATAGTTAAAACAACCATAAAAAAATAGTTGATTACTTTTGTGCACCATGACGCGTGGTTGATAAACAACGTCCGTGGTGCAAAAAAGTACTGGTTCAGGCGGTAACGATGTATTGGTATATTTTTCTCTAAATGCTTGTATCATTAGTGGAGCATTGATAAGCCATAAACCATAGCAACATAATCCATCCAAGCCTTAAATAGAAACAGGACGTGAGACGTGAAATTCAGTTCATATACATAGCTGCAAGCTGCAGCATCTATGAAAACAATTGAAACTGCTAAACAATTTCTGGCATTGGGACAATCGTATTCGTTTTCGGGACTCCCTGTTTTATAACAGTGATCTGCAAACAGAAGACTTATATTTTGTGAATAGAAGAAGGGAAATATAAAGGCTTCACAGCATAACTTGAATATGAATTATATCGAACAGCAAACCGAACACAATTTTGCCATGTAGCATATGAAACTTCTATGATAGAATAGGAGTATGAGTATGAGGAGTATGAAAAATCAACAGTTTGCCTTAGTTGTTTTTGCATCAACTAGGGCTATAGTTAAAACAACCATAAGAAAATTTTTGATTACTTTTATGCACCATGACGCGTGGTTGATAAACAATTTCATTCGGAGCATGAAAAATATCCAAATGTTGAAACCATTCTAATTTGCGTAGAGTAATTCCAAAGACGTTGCTCACTGAATTACGTTTGTTGAAATCAACTATTGCGAAGTAGTTTAAGTACCATAAAAACAGTTGATAATTCGAAACGTTGAAGTTTTGCGTGAATTGATGAAAATTTTTCTATTTATCAACTAATTTTCGTGGTTATGAAACAATTAAAACAGTTGATTTCATGAACGTTGCGATATTTTTTGTACAACCAGCACCAACTACTTTATATCGTTAAATTAACTATATTAACATAATAAAAATAACTATTTTCCGTAGTTCGTTTAACGATTTTGAATGAATCGTTGCAATACTATTAAAAATAGTTGAACCAACCAAGAGTTTTTCTTTCAGTGTATGTATTTTGTTCAAAATGCATTAAACACTAAAGCAGAGGAGGGAGCTCAAGGTAGACCACGAAAAACTAAATCCATGATCGACCATCGTATTGTCATCCAAACCATCCGTTAAAGCCGTCTAGATTGACTTTGACAGAAATTTGAAAAGTTGTTGGAGCGCGTGCAGTTCTGAGGCGGTTAGTAGATACCGATATACCTGGGCTGGGCAGATAACTAAAAATGTGCCACTGACAACCAAGAATTCGATGTTCGCTTCACAGAAAAAAATTGTGAAGCATGGAGTTGGAAACATTCGGTCGTATATTTATTTATTTATTTATTTGGTACGTATTCAATACAACAGGCAAGACTGCCCAATTACAGATTGGATACCATGAACAAAATAAAATAACAAGAACTAAATGATAACATATACATATAAGTATATAAAATAATTAAAGTTAAAATAAAATAGAGTAATAAAAAATAAAAATAAAAAAATTAAGTAAAGTAAAAAAGAAAAAAAAATCCATTGCAAACACGAATGTCCAATTCTACAATAAATCGACCTAATAAAAAATAGTAAGTAAATGAGTAAATTTAAATATAAGTATGTAAAAAAAAACAAATAATTAAAGTGGTAAATTAAATAAAGTAAAATTAAGTAGAAAAAAAAGAAGAAAATTACGAAAATAGAAAATAAAACTAATTAGAAAAATATATAACTATATATAAAAATAAACATATACAAAAAATTCAAGTAATAAATAAGAAGGCAAAATTAAGTAGAGCAAAAAAGAAAAGAAAGAATCCAGTATAAACAAGAATAGAAAATAAACCTAATTAAATAGGATCGAAAATTTTACTACGAACCATATTTTTGAAAATGGCAATAGATTGTGGAAGAGGACCAAGTTGAAGACTATTGTGAGTGCGTAAGAGTTAAAAAACGGGAGAGTAGAAGAAAGTGTCAGTACGAGCATACGGCACTTCATAGAGGACCTGATTGGCCTTACGGAGTTCCGCCCAATGAACAAAAATGCTAATGAGGAAGAAAGGTAGCCGCGACAGATTTTGAACAGGAAACACTCATCCAAGTAAACTCTGCGCTGCTCAAGGAGAGGAATGTTGAGAAGAGATAGACGCTCACTATATGGTAAATACGGCAGACTATATTTAAAAAGTAAAGTACGTGTAAACCTGTGCTGAACTAATTCAACAGCGTCAGCGAGGTATTTGAAATGAGGACACCACACTTGACTGCAGTATTCAAGTACAGAACGGACTAGGGTAATAAACAGGTGGACACAAGTAGAAATACTAAATGAATTGTGGCAGGAACGAACCACGAAACCAGCAATTCGAGAAGCTTTTCTGGTGATAGTAAGGACATGAACGTCGAATTTCAGTTTGCGATCAAATGTGACCCCAAGATCTGAGAAATGATCGACACAAGAAAGGAAAGTACCATCAATAGCATAAGGAAAGACATGAGTGTGAAGCTTATGGGAAAAAGACATAGAAAAACACTTGGAAACATTAAGGGACCAACAGTTAATGTTACACCAACCAGAGAGAGCATGCAACTCATCCTGAAGAAGGAGAGAGTCATCAGTATTTTTGATTACTCGGAAGATTTTTAAATCATCTGCATACATCTAGGACAAGCTACGTTATCTGTTGCCGAATATATGGATACTTTGGAAAAAGTTATGATGCCGTATGGAGAAGAAAATATGCCTTTGAAGTGCATCTTTCAGCAAGACAACGACCCAAAGTATACTTCGAAGTTAGTCAAGAAATGGTTTGATGACAATCAAATTAATGTTCTCAAATGGCTCAGTCAATCTCCGGGTTTGAATCCATTCAAAAATGTTTGGGGAGCACTTAAGCGTAAGATTGGAGAGAAAACCTATGCCAACGCTGAAGTATTATTGAAAGCTGTAGAAAAAAGTTGGTATGAAATACCGACGGACATGTGTCGGATATTAATCTATGGCATTTTAAATAGAATGGTGAAAATCATTCAAAATAAGGAATGCTATACTGGATATAAATCGTATTCAGGCAAATGTATTACATGTTTCATATTTTTAGTTTTTCCGTTACTTACGCTGAATTTATCTATTATTTTTTCCATGCAAATATGGAATTGGAGTTGAGATAGCTGAAATCAATACAATTTTTACATTTTGTTTTTAGAATTGTTTTCTTTTTGATTAAAGCAAAAAAAATTGCTTGAATAATTTTAATAATTATATATAAACTTGTTTTTCGTGCAACTTTTTGAAGAATATCAGTCATTTATCTATTCTTTTGTCCAGGTATGTATAATTGTTGGTCTGTTAGTTATTCGGTGAGTAGGCCCATCAACAATCAAATATATTTAAATTACAAATCTAGCTGACTCATTTACAAATTCTGACTTGTTTGAGCAAATAATTTCAATGGCATCCTACAAATAGTGTTTGCACGGTCTGACGTAATTTATACTTTTGATTCCAATTAATTTTGAAAACTATATGCATTCAAAAGTTTCATTAATAATTGTCGGTTACGCACGGCTTAGCTAAATATTCTATATAACTTGATGGTGCTCGAAACTCCAGCGTTAATGAACCAATACATTCTGATACTTCGAAATCCATTATGATTTTTCAGAATTCATCGTGATCATCATCACCATCGCCCATAACAATAACACCGCCATCAGTATTAGTATCTTTTCACTACGCTATTATAATCGACTATCCGCACTGCACACTATTGCCATCCAGCGGATCTTCACTGATCACCAATACGACTTTATCAATTAAGTTGGGCCGTCAATCGCCACTGCTTCCACCATACAAAAAAATCATCTATTCAAAACACCCTTTCAGCGTTTTTGTTATAGCCCGTCCAGACTACGGATACTTAAGTATCCGCATACATAAGTATCCGGAAACATATAATCCCGTCCAGACCGCAGATACAATTGTATGCGGAAACATTTGAAAAAGAATTGCTGTGGACCTAATTTTGCGGATGCATTGATGAATGCATGGGATATGAGAATGAAAATCTGATAAGAAAATTTATTTTTGAAGAATGGCTAAGATAGAGTATTGGAAAATGAAACATTTGTGGGCACTGAAATTCTAAAAGTAGGCGATTGCCGGTTTTCAATGAAAATTACTATTAGAATCACTTTGCCCGAAATTCAGATGCATATATATATACTAACATATTATGTATATACATATATATATATACATATGTATGTATACATGACTCCTTTTTTCACAAGCATCTATATGCAGGTTAAATAAAATGAAATAATCGATTAATCGAATAATATACTCAGGTATACAGTGGATGAAATTTCCATGGCAGTCTTTCTCGGAACGAAAGTGGCCAAATTACTCAGTAACAACCACCAAAAGTCTTTTAGACATGCTGCATTTCCAAACCGCCTTGTCCCGTGAATTTCATTTTGGTATGATAATGAGGTCGAGAGTTCTCAACACATGTTTTGTGTGCTGAAAAATGGGTCATTTGGACATTGGCTATTTACCAGGAATGAGGTGAAGATTTTCATTTACATGCCTGCCCTAGGTTCAGGCTAACCTGCAGAGTCATTAAAAATGACACAGGTAGGTATGTTGTACCTATAACACAATCATTCACCGCTCAATCGAAAAAGCATGAGCAAATGATGCTTGTGGATGCAGTGCAGTCCACTGCACTGCATTGAAATTTAAAACTCATGTGATTCTGTGTAACAACTTGCACTGCATCGTTCAGGCTAATTTATGAAAACACTGCATCGGTTGATATTTGTTTGAAAATATTTGGCCGTGCAACAACTATTTAAATTGAGGCGGGAATTACATTCCAGGCATTAAATTGTAAATGGACGAAAAACAGAGACAGAAAATCTAAATATCAAACCTCCACAAATTAATTTGGCATTAATTGTGAGAACACAGCATTGCTTTCAAGTGCATTACAATGCGTGCACTGCATC
Organism: Nemotelus nigrinus; assembly: GCA_947369275.1. Taxonomy (NCBI): domain Eukaryota; kingdom Metazoa; phylum Arthropoda; class Insecta; order Diptera; family Stratiomyidae; genus Nemotelus; species Nemotelus nigrinus. Next base: position 198,027,899 of record OX376372.1, read on the forward strand.
GCAAAGTGTTTCTCGCTTCCGAATCAATAATCGCTCAATCGAAGAAGTATCCGCATTCATTTTCCAACAGCGCCTACTTATGTATCCGGATACATAAGTATACGGAAACAACGGTCCATACTAGTAATTTTCACATAGTTTTGTATCTGCATACAACAGTGTGAGCTAATTTCAAGTGTGGACCGTTGTTTCCAGATACTTATGTATCCGGATACAATTGTATCCGCTATTGCTCGAAAATGTATCTACAATTAGCGCATACTTTTCATTCATTTTCATGGCAAGGGTAAAATGTATCTGCAAATGTCGCTGCAGTGTGGACCATCTTTTGGCAGATACTTATGTATGCGGATACTTAAGTATCCGTAGTCTGGACGGGCTATTATTTCCATCATTCTCTTCAAATCTCCTCGAAAGATCGCAATCGAACAAAAAGTCCATGATTACACAGCAATAAAAATATATCTTCGATGTTTTGAGCTATTGAAACTAAGCCAGCGTGTTTTTGCTGCTGTATCGAATAGAAGTCGAATTACGTCAAAGTCAGACATTTTTCAGATTTTTTTGCTGATAGCCAAGATGATTTTTGTGGTGAGCAGATTTGGAGAGTTTGTTGGGTGGAAGGAGGTTTCTATCGTCGTCGCTTACATAGAATGTTTTGAACATATGTTTGGATGTGTGACACATGAAAAGCTGTGATGCGATGTTCCAGTGAATCGATTTGTATGGTAAAATCGATCCCAAAAAAACATGTCAGCTTTTACTTGCAGGTGGAAACTGCTTTTTGCAGCAATTCGTTTTTGAACGAGAAACGAGCAATAAAACTTACTGCCTTTGTAAATGTTTTGATAATATATTCGGCTTTATCTATACTGCCTTCGTAATGCTATTTTTTCAATTTGACTTCGACTGAATTATTTATAACAAATATACACATTTCAGAAATATAATTTTCATCGCTCGTGTTGCTCACCTTGTGCCAATCAAAAACATGTAATCTAATCCATAGCACAGCCTCTGTAACTCCTTAGTCATAGTCTTTTTCAAAATTTATTTAAAAAAAAAACATTTTCATATTAAGCCAACTCTAATTCGTGGCATTAATGCTCCGAAGTAATTCGAGTTGGTCCGGATCGAAAATGCCAATCTTTTTAGATTATTATCATGTGGTCCACTTACCATAAATTTCTACGTAGAACCCAGCTGTAATACATAGTTTCTTCCAACACACAAATACATTGACGGCGACATGCGATCAAATCAACGAATTCTTTCTCGTGTGCGTAAGATGAAACTCAAGATTTTATAGCCCCCATCATCAAGCTTTTTTGTTCTGTTGTTAACGATTTTCGATTCTCTTTCCGTGTTCGTCGTCTTTACTTCGCATTCGACTTTATGGCACGAATAAAATATTTACTGCCCCGAAGATGTTAAAAGGTAATTTTTTCCTTTATTACAGGTTGGCCAGTTACTGCCCGAAATCTTTGGATATTTTGCTGTTGTTTCGAACCGAACGGATTTCGTGGGCTTTTGGGCTCAAGTGATCGGCAGCGAAGCTCTCCGTGTACTAGGCAGAACAGCATGTTGTACGTCATGGGGTATTGTGGTAGTGTTTTTTTATGTTTGGGTATAATTTGATGATTTTTGATTGAACATTGCTTCTAGACGTTATTTTGGTCGTATCTTTCAGTGTAAGTTTGATGATGGCGTATGTGATCAGAGAATAAAAAATGATAGGTCTGCATATGTAAATTAAGCATTCGAGTGGCATCAGCGATAACGTTGAGCGGCCCATACACTCTCTTGCCTCAAAGGCCTCAAGGTGTGTGCAGGCCTGCTCAAAATAAACGTTTGGTTTTTTCGTCTTACAAATGGAACAGACTTCCGGGCAAATTAGAGAGAAGAATGGCATAATGATCCCCCCTGAGCTTAATTTTTGTTGATTTTTGAAGCAAATTAGCTGTTCGAAGCTAAACCATTGATTTACAGAAGCGGAAAACTCAAATTTATCATTATTTGCATAAGAAAATGAATGGAATATATCTGGAAGGAATGCAAATTTCAAATGTAAAATAAAATATGTGGATAATTAGTATTGCATTAGAATAATTGAAATAAGCATACTTGCATGTATTGTTGTAAGTCCATTCACATCAACATGTTAATTTTGATGATGCAAATATCGAAGGGTTGCTTGAATCGCTTAAGCATTAGTGCCTACCACAATGATTCATTTGATTCCACAATGAGCTTCGAAACCAAAATTTACTAAATTGCCAACTTTCAACGCTTCTGGATTCATAAGTGTTTTTGTGAGGCCGTTGCGATTCACAATGGGAATTCAAAAAAACGCAGCAATAATGTTCGCTCTTACTTTAAACTGACAAAGAATATACTATATATTTAGGAACACTTGAAAACACTTTTTTATAGTCTTTCTTAGCTTATGAAAGTTTTATAGCCATGCATTGTCGATATATGGTCTAAGTGGATCACGGGTTAAGCCTTCACAAATAAAATTCAGCTGAAGATTTTACATAATCAATGCCACCCTTATATATTTGAAAACCCAATCTGCAGTAGTCTAAATACAGAAGTACTAAGTCCAGCAACATCCTGGATAACTCTAATAAAATCTTATCCATTCGTCAGTAAACAGGGCGAAAAATAATAATTCATCTCCAAGTCCTTTCTCATCCACTAGACAGAATGAAGACTATGTGCTAACTTTGCTGGAACGAATGAATGTTGTAGAGAGCTTCATCGCGAATTTACAATAAATGTGAATACGAGTGTGGAGTGATTAGATTTGGGACTCAGCTTACTCCAGATTAATTCAGGTACCTATTTAGAGTTTAATGAACTTAAAGCTTGGTGCACGAATTCTCGTCAAAACCTAGATTCGGACTAGGAACCCCATACACGAGAAGCCAGTGCTCTACCCACTAAACTACACAAGCTTCAGACTCTATCAAAAGCCCTTGAAATATTAATTGCAGTAAAACTTGGATTCACTGAATTTAGAAAGACTCTGTCTGCATGAGACACTCCACTCTACAGTAGTGGCCATCTTGAAAGCCGTTTTTGCAGCCATTGAAATGGTGATTCATTTCCAGATTTTTTATTAGGTGTGTATCAACTTAGTGATATAATAGAAATACTTTATTTGAAATTATTTAGCAGTGATTTTTTTCCCCTAGTGTAGATGGCCTGCTGTTTACCAGATCCTCCAGGCTATCTATAACCACGGGGTATGTGAAATTTGCTCACTAAAAAAAGATCATCTACAAGCCCATGAAGTTCCGAGTGGGGACCTGCCTAAGCACTGCTTCAATCCGGTCGTGCTGACTCACCTATCGGTAACTACGGACTTCAGAAACTGCCACAGCTCATGGGTCGGTAAGACAACCCTCCTCCCGTTTTATGCGCAGCACTTTCTCAACCTATGTTGAGCCTGCGGACCAGTTCAACTCGGTTCGCAGTATTGCATCTACGATTGTCTCAGGTGTTACCAGGCCGATTGTAGACTCAATGTTGCGCCTCAAACTTACAAAGCGACTGCACATACAGAATGTGTGCTGAGCATCATCGAGCTCAGTCACACAGTACTGACAGTACGGTGTGACCACCTTACCCATTCTGTTCAGGTATTTCCTGAAGAATTAACAAAGGTAAAAGTTTACCTCTCCGTGGCTCCGGTTAAGCCAAGGCTGAATAAGAATAATAAACTTAGCCGTCCAGCGTCCTTTATCACTTTCACTTCAACGTAGTTGCCAAAGTTGGAGGGTAAGCATACGCAGGGATGTTGCTAGACCCTTGACTAGCTTAAATAGTTTTATGTTTGGGTTTTCTTTGCATTTATAAATAATTTCACTGTACAATTGATTTTAATAACATCATCAAAGAAGCATTGAAGAGCTAGACTGATCTAAAACTCGAGAGCTTTTCTTCTATTTCTATCAGCTACCAGTCTTAGACATGACTAGGTATCATAGCCTCACCTTAATAGGTGCGCTTAGACTCAAACGGTCTACATAAGTTGACCTGAATTTTCAAGTTTACATGAGTATCGTATTCCTCAGCCAAAACCTGTCATGGTACTGACAGAATGTTCCATTAGCTTGCCAAACTGAGGAACTACTTACTCTATCGTGATGACCCTTTGCACTTTGGTCCCATTTACAGTCATGTAACAGACATAAAAATGACGCAAAATATAAGCCAGAGCACATCTATTAACGTCCTAGAAAAACTTCCCTCAGACTATAGTCATTTTTCTGGATCTTTCCGATCGGGACAAAATATATCTTTCTGCTCCATACTTATTTCCTGGCAAAAAAAAGGGAACAAAGTATCAAAAATTAATGCTGAAAACCTGTGACTTGTGCTTAATCTCCATCATCGTCAAGTAAAACTGCATATTATAGCTGGATAGCATTTTTTGACATACTTTAGCAGTTCCATGTAGTTTGTGGACATAGAGGACCAGATTTTACGGATAGTGCGCACCAGTGGCTTCGAATTGAGCACACGTTCTCCGACAAAATGGGTTTTCAAATTTTGTTTACACATTTTGATACGATTTTTGTCTGGAGATTGGGAAGCCTAGTCCCTTGTTATGATGCCACTTTCTTTTTTCTAGGACTTGCAGAGTCGGCTGCGGTGTTTTGGGTCATTATCTTCTTGCGAGTCCCAGATTTCCTCTTTCCCTACATGTGACTTCTTTATCGATTCTAAGAACCCATGCCTCTAAATCTAGGCGAACTCATTTTAGGTAAAGCGGTCCGAGCATCCAAAACCGTGCTTTGAGAAGCATTCCCAAATATTTACTTTAACTAGATGTTCAACAATGTGCTGGACAGCATTTGTATTGCGGATGAGCCAATCTCGTTTGGGCCAAACCTACGCCAAAAATTGCATCGTCCGAAAAAATAGCTTTCATCGAAATCAGACAAAGCGGAGGCCTGTACCAATGCCTTAGAGCTCCAATTTTAGGAAGACAACTACCTATCTAGATGATGAGCTTAGAGATGGAGGCCGTATTAAGCAGAATGCAACATATTTTATGCTTGAGAGCAAAGAGTTAGGCTATGATGCCTTCATGCATCCATGGTGAAAATGGAACTCCTGGTAAAAAAATTTTATCCAAAAGAAATTCCCAGGACTAGATAAAGCCACTAATTTCGTCCATTTCCACTTACGTGACAATATCCTCCAGTAAATTCTAGATATAATTAACACCATTTTTGTCTCAAAAAAAATTCCAACTGTTGGAAACTTGTCATCATTATCATAAAACTTTAACTTTTCCATAACACTGATGACCCATCTCTCACAGCTTGAAGAAAACGTCACTCTAAACGGGCAATTTGGTTTTATATCACAGCACTCGACTGAGCTCCAACTATTTCGTATAGTGTAGCACGTAAAATCTGGTTGAAACAAAAGGAAAATTATAGTGCTACTCATGTTTGATGTTGCAAAGGTATTTGTTGTATATTTAGTGTAACGAGTCAGTCTAAAGTCGGGCGTCTGTGAATAAAGACATATTGCAAAACGTAGCTCGCACTAATTTTTATTTTATTTTTCGTACCTCGTTAGTCCCACAAAAATGCAACAACATCCAATAAACTTTGGCTTACTGAGGTCATTGTCAAACTAAATGACCTTGAAATACCATCCTCATTTACCCAATTTATTAGATACTGTCTACAAAACAGAGCTTTTCAGGCCAATATAGACAATTATCCCATAGCAACCCCAGTTCACTTCAAACTCCGCTGTATGCTCATTGTTGTATTTGTTCGTCTAGTTTTGTCTTGAGAGCCGGTGGCTGGGATTGAGTGTCTCATAATAGGTTTAGCGGTGACTATGCATAACACCAGCACTTTCGAAAACAAGTGTGACACTTAAAGAATATTGGAATTAATTGAAATTGGCTTCTCCAATATGAGTGTTCCTACCGCCATAGCAAAACATTCGCTTTATAGGGTAAACTCTAAAGCTTTAGCATTATCATAGAGAAAAAAAAACATTCCACCTGAGCACCACAAACATAAAGCTACTTTATAAGCAAGCTCTGAGACCTCAACTGATACACGGCTGCGTAGCTTTCGGACAAACTTCTAACTAGCAGCAGTAAACTAATAGTAAAAACTGCACGCATGTCAAAACAAAGGACTTTGTAAAGTCTTCAAACTCCTTCGGGACGTAAAAACTGAGACAGTGGAAAAGTGTATATGTACGTGGCAGAAATGGATATGAAAGAATATGGATATGAAATGGCAATCCGTGTACCCATATGTGATTGTGCCTTTTTTAATACACGCACAACATTGCTCTCTCACAAAAATTCCGCTCAGTGCACCCCTTTCTACCGCACTCACAACCGAAAAGCCTTAATGCTGTGTCTTAATGCTGGGAGCACCAGATTGGTGTAAAAGCGTGCAACGGGCAACACGGAAAGAAACGTCAATGTCAGTTTGATTTGTGTTGGGGACTGAAAACATTGACTTTCAGTCGAAATTTGACAAATGAAATTTGAAAATTTTTCGGTATATTCGGTGGAAACGTGCATCTACGTTTGTGCGCAATAATTTGTGTCGGTTTCGGGAACAAATTAGCAGTGAAACATGTTAAGATAGTGCGATAATGAAGTGCTGCGTTCCAGGCTGCAAAAGTAGCAACCGAAGTGTTTCGCAGGGGATATCGTACTTCGGGTAGGTATAATTAACATTTGGCATCAATTTCGTTTAGTTTTTGTGTGAAATCATAATTAATTTCATTCACAAAAAGTATTTTAATCTCCACTCGCCGGTTCGGAGAAAGAAATGTCAAACGACGTTCAAAATGGCGATCTCTTGTGGTTTTTTCACATTGGCTTTGCCGTATGAACTGTGTAAGGCACACACCCGTGCTTCAATCTCACACCAGTAACCAGAAAGTCGAAAATTCGCACATTTCTCTCCTTCGATTTCGAATCCATTCTCTCTTATATCTGTGGTGGCAGAGCACTTAAATTGTCTAGCGCAATTGACAGACACACAAACAACTCTCTAACAATCATGAAGACCAAACCTCACCTATCCAAACCCAAGGTAACTCATAGAGTAATGCGGGACCGCCATAATCTAATCAAACTAGAGCATCGCTAGTCTAAGAATCTGAGCGCACGGCTGATTTAACCTGTATTTTAATTCAGGCACCTATTTGTAGCTATGCCAACTCACAGCTCGGTGCTCGGTGCTCGGTCTCATGTCCACAGACTAAGAGCCAGTGCTTTGTCCCAAATCTGACCTAAATGATTATCTATTTTGCCTAAAACATATCGAAACTGTCTATAACAACTTTGTCTCAAAAGTTTTGATCTTCTTTAAGTCAAAAAACATTAAAAGTAATATGTTCAAGGGAATTGCAAAGTTTAAATAATGGCTTTCGACTAGGCCTCGATAATTTTAAGCACTAGTGAGAAGTTCTATTGGTTCTTCTAAAGTGTGGCCATTCCATACAATTTTGGACTGACTAGTTAGGGATATGATACGAAAATCTTAAATCCTTTATATAAGGAACAAATCAGTTTGTAGAAACAGTGCCATGACTCTTTGGAGGTACGCAGGCAAGGGTTTATTCATGTAATCTAGCTATTTAGCTCGATTGTGTCAGATAATTTTGATCCTTCATTTTTGTAGAAAATGTTTCCAAAGAGTTTTAAGAATTTCGATGAACCAATATTTCAAAATGATCCCTCACAATTGACTTTTTTAAGTGATGATAGCTTGAAGCAGACTTCAATAAGCTTGAAGCAGCACTTCAAGCAAGCTTGATTCTAGCTTGAAGTGCTCGAAGCAAAGAAAACTCATTTTAGGAATTAATTAGAACTTAATTAGCATATGAATTTATTTCATTTTTGAAAACAATTATTGCATGCTCACAAACAAGTTAATTTTCAATTTGCCACAAGACTACTACAGTAAAGATTTAAGTGTGAATAAAATTTGCTATCTGCAATTTTTTATTCTAAAGGCTATGTATGGACATGTATATAAGTGCCTGCAAAAACTAACATCAGCTCGTGGAATACTATTTGAAAGCACATCAAAAAATAGGTACCCTGCGGAATATTGAAGCATCACTTACCATCATCAAACACGAGCTGAGTAAAGACCGAAAAAATGCAGTGTACTAAACACAAGTCAGCCAAACTACACAACTGCTTAAATACATTACCAGCAAACGAAAAATCAAATCTTCATTTGCTTTCTCGGATGTCTTTGTTTAGACCTTGAGCAATTTGGAAGAGTACTCACCAGGTCATCGTTGCTATTATCATGGTTGCTATTGTTCTTCGAGCCGTGTTCGTGCTCAAGAGTCGGGTCGTGATGCATTTTTTTTGAAAAAATGGATGAAATGTGCTCTCGCGATATTTGTAGAACTGTGAGGATCTATGGGGCATCTTCATTGCAGCTTTTGAGTTGATCCTTCTAAGAAAACGACATTGGTTTTGTTGTGATTTTAAACTGAGTGAAGATACTCGTATGTTTGAAAAGCTGAGTTTTTGTGCATCCGGCGACTAATATTGGAGAAATTTGAAATTGATTCAAAAATGGAGGCAAATTGGAAAATTCGTCAATTGGAACCTGTGTTGAGTCTGGCGCTATTATTAATTTAAGCTGCGTTTTGTAACTTCAAGTCTGAAGCTCCAAGTTCCAATCGGCTCCAAACCATAATTAAGCAATGAAAACAAAATACCAGCATACATTTTATAACACTTGACTAGGAATATTTCTCTGAAATTGTTTGTACCATCCCATAATCACTTGCTGCACTGCATTGTTTGAGCTAGTAGTAAAATAAATCATAAGCAAGTCCTTTGGAGACCTTTCCCGGAAAAACTGTCCAGATTTCATGTATATTAATTAAATTTTTCCAACTCAATCCGTCTCTTTGGGCAACCATTATTTTCTTTTCCTAGATGTTTCATTAGTCTCATCTTTTCCTTCAGCTCAACCTGATCGTGCTCAAAGCGCGAATAAAAAATCCACTTCAGTCAGCAACGTTAAAATCCATGCTGATGCTCATCTTTCAACCGAAACCGACCATTATGACGGTTGGTTGATGGTGATGAATAGACAGAAAGTGCAAGTGGTTATTTAGTGTTTAAATATTTTGAGAAGTCTGGAAACGTAGCTGCTCTGCTTCATGATTCGAATAGCTAAGATATTCACGGCGCCGTCGACTGTACAACAGCGGTAAGTTTGCCTTCTTGTTGTACCTAGCCGTTGTGGTTCTGCTCGAGTTGGTTGGCAGGTTACGACTTGATGAATGAATAGAGACATAAAATCGACCGCTGCAGTGGTCATATTGAAAATACAACAGCACAACAGCGAAGAAGATGAGCGAAAACATTTAGATTAGCACGAAAATTAGCGAAAAGCAAAAGTGCTAGTTATGACCTAGTGTTAAATCAGCGTTATATCGCTTTGTGTTTGTTCTTCTATGGTAGTTTATGGGAGCGATTGATGTGAGGCCTTAAAAGTATAGGCTTAGACTCCTCAAGGATAAAAGATCTTCGGATTTCACAATTTGAGATACTCTAAACTTTGAAAATTGTCTTGAAGTCAATCTATAAAACCTTTTAGAAACCACGAATAGGAAAACAAGCATTCTTAGCTCAAGTTTATTCTTCAAAATTCGTTATTCATACTGAATGTAGTTTAGTAAGAAAATTTTGCGATGTGTTTAAATTAAAAAAAATACATGAAAAATTTACACAAGATCATTTTTTTTACTTATTTTCTCTTATATCACTTTGATTTATCATATTATTACAAGTTACACTGATTTTTATTTTTTGGATGGTTTCCATAATCTAAACGTTCCCGCCTTTGCTTGGAAATTTAACTAAATTCTAAAGAATAGTACATTTATGCTTATGTTTCAAATTTATTCAATGAAGTTGCAGTTATCGAAACATAATTGTAGATGGTGCACTTTATTGACTATAAAATTTGTGATTTAGATTGAAATAAAATAAGCACTAATTAGAAAAGGTAATATCATCTCTCCTGTGAACAAAATCGTATGCGAAACCCTTTTGCAGAAATGAGCTAATTGTATAAGCCAGAAATCCTGTCTGATAAATGTTTTACGATAGACACATGACATATATAAATTACAGTTTCAATTAAATCGTGCCGAACCTTAATTGCCTGGATTTTATGCTACAGTGCAATCATAAATCACTAGAAATGTATGTCGTAGCTTATGAATGTGTCTGAGATACCTTCAATTTCAATTAGATGTACGTATACTGAACGGCGCGTGATGATATTCAGATTTTTCCCATGAAGTAGAGCTTGGAAATCTACAGTTTGCCTTAAATGAAGGTTGTAGAAGGAGCAAATGCAATTGAAAAACGTTAATTGTCTTGATTTTCATGTGCTCATATATTTAGATGCGCATTTTATGACATAATGTTATGAGTGGTGCTTAAGTATTTATATTCGTTAAGATATTACTAATATCTGGATGTATTAAGTATTAGTAATACCTTGATATGCGATATTCATATATTTGGATATTCGTATTAGAAAAAAAGCCATATTCGCTTCGACCAAAAAATTTCATGCAATGTAAAAGAAACAAGGAGGAAAATTTATTAACGTATAGAAGTCAGCTCAAAGATCACCAAGTTAAAATATATAAATATCATCTGCCAGCACGATGTCAAAATTAGAGTAGAAGATAAGCAGGCATATTGGCCATATGTCCAAGTATCTTAAAGTCTCGACCATATTTTTACATTATCTAAACCCGGTGCAAATATAGATCTATACATGAGTATTGGCAATTACTGCTGGCCAGATATATCAATCATTGATATTTTTCACAATGAGTCAAAAACCACATCATAATCAGTAATATGAAATCACTACATATTCAAAATCACAGAGAACAAAATCACAGCAACCGGGCTGGTACCGAACAAAATCTCAGCGCAGGAAATCACAGCCAAGCATCGCAGTGAAGAATCTAAGCAATAAATTGAAATCACAATGAACGAAATCGCATAAAAACCGAAAATGTTTTACGCTTAGTTATAAGGTCACTTTAGATTTTTTTTTATCCAAAGCAGCCGCCGAGTACTTAAAAGTCAGCGAAGAAAATTAGCAAAATTTCAAGTTACCGTTTCATTGGTTATTGAAAAATCACGACGACTTATCCGACACCACTGGCAATATCATGATTTTTTATAGAAGAAGCTTCGAAGTTATAGTAAGACTTCGGAATTTAAAGAGCATTGATAGGCCGTAGTGAGCTTTGTTTATTTTTTATTTAGTGTATTTCTTTTTAATAATATTATTGCTACTGCGACGTTTGATCTAAGGTAGACAAAGGACTACACTTTTTCAAAAAAAATCCTCCATTATTTTGGTTGTTTGACTAGCTCTAGGTATTCTTTTTGCAGACGATGCCACTTAGCACTTCATTTTTCCTATATTTGTGTGAAGCCTCAAATTTCGTTCCATCCGCTTGATCTTGATGAAGGATTCTTGTACAGCTAACCCAGATCTGTCAGCTGCGTTAAGCAGTATCTCGCTGGACTTTGTGGCCATAGTCCCTCTTATTGACGCCCCAGAGCCACGGATTGTTTCCTCTAACACCGAGTTGGTAAGAGGCAGGTGAAGCCATCGCCTTATTGGATGTTGATTTGTCTAAACTGTAGCTATTTTTACATGGCTTTTTAAGTTCACCATGATTAATCGTGCTAGTTTGTTTGGGATTCTGAATTCTCTCAAGGCTTTTTAAAGCTTTTCCCTAGCTATGATGTTATAAGTGACCTTAAGTCTATAAATAAAAGATAATATAGAATATGGAAATCCAAACCATTTGCCATCTCCTGTTTCAGGGTGAATATCTGATCAATTATCGATTTGCCTGCAACAAAGCCACATTTAAATTGTCAGATGTTGGCTTTAATGTATAGTGCTATCTGTTATACCACTATAGCTACTGGACATTGTTACACTTGATTTCTTAGGTATGAATATCTTTGTATCTTTTTGCTTGTCCTCCGGCATATCTTTACGCTCTAATATCTCAGATTGCACTCTTTGTTCTTATAATATGTGCAACGTGGTGTATACAGCGTCATGTTTAGGACTACATATTTGGTAAAACTTCCGGGCTAGGTGCAGACCTTGCTCTCTGCTTCTCTTTACTTCACACATAAAGTTTTTCTTGCTAACTGCGTTCTTTTATCAGTGAAGTCTGTTCTCCGTTCTTCTTCGTTCTCCTTGCGTGTCCACTTTCAATGAGATAACTGTTTTGCTCAGTATGCAACATTTTTGTTTTAGCTTCTAATCTGCATTCATTATCAAAATCGTTGCTTCGATCTCTGCAAAAAGTGCCTAAAGGCTGATAATGATTCAAACATCAAGCTAAATTTTGCTCATTCCTGACGGATTAAATATGAAGAATTTCAATTTTCGATCGATTTCATTATTGAAAAGACATTTCCACAATTCAGTTTTCAAATTCAAACACCAAATGCCACTTTTTAGCTCGAAAAATGGACTGCACATACTAAATTGGCGTGAAATGATTGGAGACATGTTTTATTGCCGTCTGCATTTCAATTCCGGAAGCAGATTTTGGCAGAAAGAAGCAACTATTCACGCTAAGATGTGAGTACAACTCTGACTTATTTTCAAGCTAAATTTTCGCCAAAACAAAATTCACGTGAATTTTTACATGAAAATTTCACGTGAAATAGAAGACAATACTAAGTTTAAGATGGCATCAGCAGTACTAACCATAGTTTCAATACAGCGATTCCATGACTCATCCCGTCCTGACTTTCTGGCCTTAGAACCTACTCTCCCTCGATCGAGCATTTTGAGAGCGAGTCCTAGCGAGATTCGAAATGCGTTACTGGTAAAACGGCAGCCGTGCTGATCCGAATCTGATCTGCAGATAATGGGTCTCTACTGCTTCCTTGATATTTTCTTACCGTCATCCGGCTCAAGTAGTGGAGGTGTTCAATCAGCACGTGAATTATTTTGTTACAAATTGCTCCATCAGGTGATATCCAAGTGGCCTTAACGTCGGAATACTCACAACGATAAAGTTCTTCGATGCTGCCATTTTTATAACTCAAAGTCCATTGATCAAAAATCATGACATTTTGGATGACAACTGTAATATATTCCGCGTGATTCCTTTTGTAAAGCACCATTCCTTGCCCGTCTGACCTTGTACAGCTGTTGCTTTGCAAAGAGATCTAACATTCTATGAGGTATTGTCCAAATCGTTTGACTTTGCGTATCAATAGTATTCGCTGCTGGTTGCTTCAGAAAGCTTTTGTGGAAAAGATTTTCTGTCTATTGATAACGTTAGGTGGAAAGGGCTTATATTAATAATAATATTACACAACGATTCTTCTAGAAGAAATTTTTCTCAGCAGGCACCACAAGGGGGTTCGGATCAGACTCCACTAGTCTGATTAGTTAAGGCACGTGCATATTTTCGTATCACAGGTTATACCCCATTTTCAGATGCTAGCCTGTTAATATATAAATATATGTTATGGTAAATTTTTTCCAGTGTACATAGAAAAGTAATGGTTTTATTTTAAATTTATTTCATGCTAGTGAGTTGTTTTAATAAAAGCTTGTCTATAAGCAAGTCTCTTAGTGTTCTGATTCAGGTTTTCAGGAGAAAAATCAAAGTTAAAATTGTTCTCCTCCTCATGCTGTTTAGTTGTTCCATTTGCAGTTGGTTTTGAGTCACTTTGTGGTCATGCCGATCATTCAGTTGCTGGGTTTTCCCCACAGTGTAGTGTTTCAGCTGGTTAGTTGAAGCGTGCTTTTTCTTTGCTAGATGTTTGATTAGTTTAATTCAAAGTGCTGATGGCACTGCCATTTGGAACATGTCCGTTTTATCAGAGCTTTAAATTTTAAAACTACATATTTACTGGTAATTTCATGGTTTAAAGCTTGAGTTAAATTTAAAGATAAGTTTATGCATGAAGGTTACCAAAAAGCAGGCTTTTTCGGCAAGAAACAATAGCAGAAATGGTTTGAGTGCATTGAAAGACGTATAGGGATATTGACCAAAGTCAGGTAAGGGTTCATGAGTGGTTTAATTACTTCGAAACAACACTAGAAGATAAGCTCCATTAAGGAGACTCCTCAGTCTCCACAAAAGGGAAAAGTAGCCAATAATTGATCGATGCCATCACGTTTGATTATTGCAAGGCGTTTAGCAACTTGGAGCAGCTATCTGCAATGTGCAAATTATCAAAGTACACTAAAGCTAACCAGCACAGCTACCTGGAAGTGATGAAATGATTTCAAGAGGTAGTAAGGAAAAAAATGACCTTTAACAACCACGTCACTGACTTCTTCGCCGAGAAATTCCCATTGCCTCGATTCATCCCACCTTTTGCTATATAATTTTATCTTGCTTCTAAGAATGAAGAAAATCCTGACAAAAAAACATGGTCTTTAAGTAGGGGAAAAGGAACGAAAATTGCTGGAGACGCTGAATAACATTGTATATGAAAAGCTCAGAAAATATATTGAAAGCTGGAAAAACATATTTAGAAATCCATGTCATGTAGTGACTTATTTATTTAAGGGCCCCAAGGGCTTACGAGGAACGATGTTAATCACCAATAATCGTGAAATTTACGATTGTAGGAGATGTAAATTCCTATTTGCATTGCTGAAGATTTGTAAATTTTTTCTAATTTTTTCTAATTCTTTTTTATTCTTAATTTTATTTCCTCTTGAATCTGGATACTAACCCATGACTTTATTCTTTATAGCTTATTGGAAAGTGATTGTTATTTAGCCTAGTCTAATGGCATGTGCCAAAATTATGTTATAGTAGTTGTGACTATGGTTCATAGCATGCACAGCAAAAGATCTGATGATGTATGAGCATTTGACCTTTTTGTCTATGCTTCTATATTTTTTTATATACAAATGATGCGCTTTGTGAATTTTTCTACTGCAATGTTCTTCTATGATTCTCCAGTCTGATTGGTTTTAATATCAAAGCAAAAGTTTACTTTGATCCATCGCGTTTGTTTGTGTACACTGAGAAGAAAAAATAAGTTCAATCTATTACTTTGTGTAGTTGAACAATTTCATCAAAATATATGTTTTGAAAACAAAATTCATAATTCGAATTAAACGTATTTGATTTCCACAAACGATTGAATGTTATTTCAAAAGTGAATTATTTAAAACAAAATTTAGAAAATTGTTGATAAAAATTCAAATACCAAAAGTGTAATTTCAAGTGTTTAGTACGTATGATAACTACATAAACTTTCAGCTTTAGTTTCAAAAGTTAAGGTTCATGAAATTGTGTTCAGCTGAGAATAAAACTTCAATCAACATGATGAACGAATGTTTGGTCTAAAGGCGGCTTTAGATATGCGGTGTTTGTCAAACACCTCCTATTCGCCAAATACCGAACACCTAGTCAAGTCATTTGGCTTGGTGATTGCTAAATGACAAGCACATTGAATTAGACATTCGGGCATTGCCGAATGTTTGCCAAAACTGGAACATGTACGAGCTGCTCTTCGTTGTTTTTCACTCCCGCCATTTTATTGTAAAAAATAACGAAATAGTTGCTGCATCTCTGAGTAAATAATTAAATAAATTTATGTCATTTAATATGGATTTGACAAACGCAGAAAAAGTAGCTGCATATGTAGTGGTAACTTGTGCTGGGCTAACTTTGCAAAATGCAAAGAAAAGAAGAAATAGAAGGTGGTGGATGACGAGCGTTATCAAAAGTAGAACAGTGTAAGTATCCAACATTTCAAAAAGGTGCCTACTCATTAATACAGGCTCATTAATTGTCAAAATTAAGGAAAATGGTGTACCGTATATTATGTAAAATATACTTTTTTGAAGGTACAATGCAACAAACTTACTTGTGAACTTATTGAGAGAACCAAGTGGACAGTTCGAAAAATTTTGCAGGATGTCTTCCGCAGACTTTCACTTCTTCTTGAAAAAGTTGAAGCAATGATTGTGAAAGAAGATAGAAAGCTTAGAAAAGCAATCATATTATTAATTATTCATGAAAAGTACGAAAACTATCTAATTGCATTTCCTGAAAATAGTGATAATAAAGTCATGCTAAGCGGTGATAAATTATCGCCACAAAAACATTTGAAAATTTTTACTCGCGCCACACACTTTGACACTTTTCAGTATTTATCAACAACCGCAACAAATACCGAATGTCTAAAGCGGGGATCCGAACATACCCAAACACATCGCTCGTCTGCTTTGATTTGGTTGAATGTTCCACAAACTACGGGAATAGCGAGCACCCTAATGTTTGTGCTTGGCCTAGGGCAAGCACTAGGCGAGCAACCCAACCACACATGCGAAGTTTGCCAAACTAGGTGCTCGGTATTTGACAAACACCGCATATCTAAAGCCGCCTTAACATTTGCCTCAACGCCTAGTACTGCTTTTTCAGGGAATGTCTCGCAGTTTTTCAGAGTAGATTTAAATCGATTTTGGCTTTCTAGTATCGAAGTAGTTGGATATTTGCCTTAAATATATTACTTTTTACAGACACAAAAGATTCTCAATTTTTACCTAAGAATCACACTTTTAAGTTAACAATTCCATATTTGACATGGTAACAGCAAAGCGGGGTCAATGGAATTACTTATAAGTAATAGCACAACCGATTTTTACTTTTGAAACTTTTAAACTAACAGTGAAACAATTAATTTAGTTTATTTAATCCTTTGTTTTTGTATATTTGATTTTACAGTTCTTTTTCTGAGTGTATTTAATTTGAGCTTGGACTTCCAATTATGCAAAATGTTAGGTACAGGAAATTTGTAAGGCATTCAGGTTTTGTGACATTTCATTTTCAGCAATTGAAAATATATGGCTGGTTCAGTTGAGTATTAGTTACTTTGATACCCAATGCATAAGCAAACAGTTAGAAAAACACTTTCTATTTACATACTTTTGATCAAAAAATACACCATATAATAAATCTATTCGCTTGTATTCATGACTAAGACCTTTGGCATATGTCTACGTGACCCAGCAGCAGTAAATCTGAGAATTGTGTTATGGCAGCTTTCAAAATAAAAGGTCATTCAAGTAAAAATGGAAGATGAGCAGTCACATGAAATTCAAGCATCCCTGAAATTATCAGGCCAAACTTAAAATTAAATTGAAGGTCAGAATCTGTTTCTTTTCTAAAAAGATAGAAAAAAATTAATTCATCTCAAATTTAAAAAAAATTGATGGGATGAATCAACTGAATTATCAATATATAATTCGAGAACAAAAAAAAACTTATTACCCATAAGAAAAGCTGTATATATTTATTTCATTGCCAGGAAAGACCCTTCACACCAATTAAAATTTGATTAATTACTGTAATCCAAAATTTAGCTGAAACGAAATCTAATTGAATAACATTTCCTTAGTAATCGTTGCCTTGTTAACTTGGTATCACAAATAATCCAGTCAATCAATTACAGCATACTTTGCAGATGTGCTTAAATCCAATGTTAAGCTTTATTGTAATTTCTCTACATAAATATCATTTGGGATCTCATCACTAAGCCATCCAAAAAGTGATTGCCACAATCTCTCGATGGCGATTTACAGACAAAAAAATTATATTTAATCTGATTTGAATTTGAGACCTAAGTTTTTGCTAGCGAATCCGATCTAAAGATAATCGCGTACAAACTTCAATCATTTTTGAAATGGATATGCATATAAGAATACATGTGTTCAGTGTACGTTTACTCGATGGAGTTTGTGAAAAATCGGGAGCTAGTTCTAAAAGAGTAACAAAATGATAAAGGCTTATAGATGGTGCTGCAGATATTCCCAGCTCTCTAATTGGAGCAGATAAGTGTTTGAGCTTATAAATAGAAGGCAATTCATATGAAAGCAATTCAAAGCGTACTCTGACATTCTTTTTTTATTCAAATCAGACAAGCATGACAAAAAACTGATTTTAACACCTTAATACTCTTGATATTTGCTTTCTCATTGCTATTCTCTGCTGATTTTGTTACCTTCAAAAAACAAATAAAAACAACAACTAGAAAATAATCAAAAATAAAGTGATATAAGTCATCGATAAATTAGTCGTAATGCAAATATCAAAGTGAAATGAAATGAAAAAAAAATCAAACTTTTTGTATGACAACAGCATCTTTCAAAATCACCCAAGGCAAAAATATCCAAACAATAAAAAACTTACGAATATGTTCAAAAATCAAAGTAGCAAAAAACATTTCGGTGGACCATATCTACATATATCTACACATGTATATAACTTTGAATATAGCACAGAACAGATAAGTTGGTACATTTCCTGTAGAAATGTGAACGAGAAGAGTGCTGGCTTACATTAGTTTTCTGGGCACTTTTTTCCCGATCAGATGGTCGTTGTTGCCCATGTCTTACGTCAACTAAAAATTTAATTAAAAATTAACATATACACCCAACTCTCAACTATGCCTATATATATAACATATATTTTAAATTTTTATTACACAGCTAGTCAGTGTGTTTGTATAAATTTTTATCTGTCGTAGGTTGACCGGAGACCATTAAGAAACAGCGTACAAACTAAACCAAAACAACAAACTAAAGCAACGAACGACATTGCGACGAACTCGGCTGTTGCTGCTGTTGCTTGTCTCTTGCCTCCGCAACAAAAATTTTACCATTCCGTGAGGTTGAATTCGTGTAGTGGATAGTTGGTAACCGTCCCGTCGCAGTCCGATGCTGTTGAGCGCCAAGCATGAAGACCAAGAGATGGTGAACTGAACTATTGGAAACAATAATAAAGAAAAAAGCGAAACAGCATGGAAACGAAATGAAACTTTTCAGAGATACCTATAGTGGAGTACGAGCTGAAGACACGTATCTGTCATATCTATCTATAGGTAGATGAGAGTGAACTGAGGGCATAGGCAATACATACAACAATACGGGCGAAATGTGCATTTTATACAACACCTACACGAGGTACCTGAGTCACGTTTCAGGTACGAAAACTAAGCATGGTCGTCGTCTTCGTTGTCGCTGGTTACGGGCTCTTACATTTGCCACTTTAGCACTAGCGCTGGTTTCAGGCACGATCGTGATGATATGGTAAAGTATGAATGGTAGGGTTGCCGAGCATTGATGAAAAACGGAAGTTAAGAATGGCTGTTTCTTCAAGTGAGGAGAGTATTTAGAAATTTTCAGCTGATTGTAATCAAATGTCTCAGATGTAAGAAATTTTTATTTTATGGTTTAAATACCGATTTTCTTAGAGATTTTAACAGAAAGGAATCAATTTAACTTGTATGGGATGATGATGGCACATGTCTGGTTCCACACAAATATGACTTGATGTGATGAAAATAGTTTACTTTCATTATTATATTATAAAATATTATAAGTTATTCTTATTAAATTTACTAATGATAAAAAATAATTGCATTTTTAAGAGGAATGAGAAAACTATCATGCCAATCTTAGGTAAAGTACGTTCCAAAAACAAAATGCTATTGGAAGAAAATAAAAAATGTAATAATTCATCATAAATTGTACATTCGGGAGACACTTTTTAAGGTTTTTCTTATTTTGGCTGACATTTACTTGAACAGAACAAATTGTCTAATTTGGTAAAAATAGGTTTTGAAATGCTTCCACAAAAAATTTAAAAAATATGGGATTTATTTCTGTCAATTGTTTCTTATGGGCCTGAGTTCTGCTGTGTACATAATTTCAAGACGTAAATAAATTGTACAGGTGGCATTAAGTATCTTCTTTACTTTTAAGCATAGGATTTTTTGTCACTGGAACTAAATATTAGCGCTGAAAGTATAGGAAAATCATAAAAACACAAGAATTGAGTTTGCAAAATTTTAAAAATGCTGGAACTTACTGATTTATAAAATAGTTTTTAAGGGATTGTTCTTACTGGGAAGGTTTGGTGCGTAAATTTTTAATCGAATAGTCTGAATTTAAATTGTAACAAAAAGCATAAGTACGATTTTTACGGAAAATTCAGTCAGTCAGAATAACGAACACTTTGATGAAATATTCTTGAATAACTTTTAAGAATTCAAGCTTGGGATACTTTTGGATATTTTAGGGAAAATATGTCTTCTAATTTTTTCATTTTACGGCAAACAAATTCAAACAGTCTTTACAGTCATCTATCTGGGGTTGTAATTAGTTCTTAGCGTTTTACAAAAGATAATGCGGCACATCTATCCGTATTCACGTAAACTAAAATAAATATTTTCCTTAAAGCTACTAATATGGCGCATATTTTTATTATATGACATTTCGTTACTGAGCTCGTATCATTTAGTTGTACGTCATCAAACATGTCAACGTTTTTCGATATTGTTTTTGCGGGAAGTGTTACTTCATTAGTTTCACATGAAAAAAAAAACATGCGAAAACTCACCGTATTTGAGTGGATGTTTATGGTGGGTATGCTCTATCTGAGCGAACGTGGAAAAAATGGTTTGCGTGGTGGAAGACAGGGAACGTGCCGGATAGACGAAAAAGCTCAAAGATGAAGAATTGGTGACAATGCTCAATGCAGCTCCATGCCGTCTTAATTGCTTTTAGTTGGTAAGTCATTGTCAAAATTGCTCTTAGTTGGTAAGCCAACAACAAGGGTAAATGCCTCAAAGCCCTTGGAATGATACTCAAGCAAGTTGTTTGTTAAAAGCAAGGAACGTGGTTTCCACATGCTTTGAGACCAAGAGACGTCGAGCAGCGTTCAGTCATCTGTGAGCAGCTGCTCGAATGTCAGACAAAGAAGTTACTGCCGGCAAAAATTGGTTGTAGTACAACAATCTTAAGCGATCATGCAGCATCATCATCACCCAAACAGAATATTCATGATTCATTCAGTTGATGTGTTTGAGTCAAGCAATACGACTAGGTGACTTGCTCCACAACAATGTCAAACCCCATTTTACGAAAGTCACAAAAACTTATTTGGAAACGCTGAAATGGGAAGTTCTGTCTCACCCGCCATATTTATCAGACACAAATTCATCTTATTTCAATTAATTTCGGTGCATGGCGCATGACCTGTCAGAGCAGCACTTCGACAACTACAAGGGTACCTATATTTTGAGTAATGTTACTGTGATGATGTTTTAATAACAAACCATCATAGATAATTTCAACCTCCGATAGCAAATATGTTAAAAGAATTTTTCGTTGCTTTGTGGAGTGAAAAATAGTATTTCCAGCCAAACCAATAGTGCACTGAGAAATATTTGTCAGCTATACAAACACAAGTTCTCCTTTAGTCAATATTTCATCCAAATGCTGACAGATACGAAAATTTATCTACAGGGTATACTTTTCAATAGACTATTGAACGGCAACCACCAGTTTTATTTTTGCTGATTCCAGCTTTGCAGATCCAAAATGGTGGACCTTTTCCTAAAAAGTTAGCCCAAAAATTTGGGGAGAACATCCGTAGACTCAGCTGCATGTAGTTTAGTACTTCCAGAGACGAGCATCCACCAAGGTCGTGCGTCTATCTCTTTATAGAAGAGGAGTTGATATTGTGTAGTGTTTAAGATGAGGAAACAGAATGCTCCGGGCTGTGATAGGGTGTCGGTTGAAGCACTTAAAGTTGTGCGAGAGACTCAACCACGAGTTTAACTATGTATGATTTCTGATTATTGCAGAAAGTTGCTCGATTAACATCTATTGTCCTGTCCTTGTCATTCACTCCGTATGTGTCACATGAAGGGAAGCTCCCCAGGTGATTAATGTAGCCACAACTGCTCTTATCAGCCACATGAGCTGGTAATTTATTTGACCGTTAGCATAGCTTTTAAAAAGAGCAATCAATGGCAGATGCAATTTCTTTAGTGGTTTTGCCAGTAGCAACAACAGAGGAGGCATATTTAAGCACTAGACTCATCGTCTTGCTGATGACGCTACAAATGATGGGTTGTCAGTCGAGATATTTAAAAAAGTGACGGAGAGCTAACCCCGTCTATTATTGAATTCTTATAATTCATGTTTAGCCACGGGAGTCTTCCCGTCATTATAGAAAATAGCTTGACAAGTACTTCTACAAAAATGGATTGGTAGCCTAGGCGATCCATCTGCATGTCATCCGCTGTGCATGCTGGACACTGCGGTCAGAAGTGAGGTTGGGTGCTAATCTTTCTGACAGGCAGCATGGCTTCCGGAAAGAGCATTCAACAATCGACGCCACCTGAAAGGTTATTGGGGCTGAAGAAAAAGTGGAAGAGGCATGTCATCAAGCCAGACCGGTCATTTTGCTGATAGCACTGGACGTACAAAGTGCTTTCACCATGGTGACCTGGAAGACATCCTTCGGGCTCATGAACAGAGGTTTTTTTGTCCCTGGCTACTTGCTAGCCATGATTTAAAACTACCTCAGGGAACGATGGTAAATTGCCAACACCGAAGACATACACAGATGAAAGCCGGTTGCCTTACATGTGGCACAGGGGCCAATCTTAAGACTTGACGTCTTCAAAATCATCAGGTTACGTTGATAACGTCGCAGCGGTAAGCACTTTCAGATCTGGTGATTTGGCTCAACTTAGATCGGCTGAAGAATAAATAGAGCCTCCAGCTGATAGTTTCATAGACAGAAATTATTCATGCTGATGAACCGAAAGACACCAAAAGTCATACGCCTGACAGTTGGTTCCGGCGAGGTGCAGACCAGCACTTTCGATAGGTAACTGGGAGTGACCCTGGATATCAAACTGACGATCATACTCACAGGACATGTTGGCATGTGTGTTTTCATTTCGCTGAGCAGGCTAATAGCCAATGTCGGTGGACTCTGTGAAACGAGACGGAACCTACTGATAGTAGCAATTATATTCTCTCTATCTCTATTCTCTCTATTCTGCTAAAAGGAGCTGAAATTTGGGAAAAGGCGTTCCAAACTAAGAAGCACTGGAAGTGCATCGGCAGGTTTTAGCGCAAAAGTGTCCTGCGAATTGGTTGCAGCTACCGCAAAGTTTCAGAAGAGGTTGTGACGGTGGTAACGAGAGTAAACCTGTTCGATTCGTTAGCGCGAAAATGGAGGTAAGGGTAATTTTTCGCTCAGAACTGAGGTTCCAACGAGCGCGCGCAGCTAAACCCTCTAACTTTGGTAACAACATTGGAATAAAAATGATAAAGAACGCTAGCCGGCTAAGCTGATTGGTCTTATTGAGTCTTGGCTTAACCGCAGCCACGAAGATGTAAACCTGTGCCTTTGCCAATTTCGGCAGGGCATGGTTACTTCAGAAAATACTTGAAAAAAATGGGGAGTAAGGTGGCACCATATTGCTATTACTCTGTGACTGAGCTCAACGATGCCCAGCACACATTCTTTGTGTGCAGTCGCTTCGTAAGTTTAAGGCGCAAAAGTGAGTCCACGCTCGGCCGGGTCAGGCCTGACACAATCATGGATGTAATGCGGCGCTGTTGCAAATACGTTGAAAAAGAGCTGTGCATCAAGCAAGAGGAAGGTTGCCTTACTGACCCATGAACTGTAGTTGCAGTCAGTGGTTGTGTCAACATGATTAAAGCGATGGTTAGGCAAGTATAGGGTGGGAACTTCGTGGGCTTGTAAATGTTCCTTTTTTAGTGAGTCAAACGTCACTTACCCCATGATGATAAGTCACCCGGAGATCTGATTAGCAGATATGTTTGATCATCTACACTAGGGAAAAAGACCAGCTAGTAGGCAGTATTCTTGTGAATCACACACTCGTCATTGGGATCACATCCGCATGGGATGTGATAGAGCGTCAAAAGTTGTCAGCTTGCTGAGGAAAATGATGACTTGCAAACACACGAGTTTAGGTAGTAGCGCTGGAATCCACGTAACAACGTTCAATGCGAGGCCAAGTTATAAGTCTTTTGGACTCAGAGGTAACATTCAACCAGCGAGAAGTAGATTTGTACATGTGCTGGAAATAGGACAATTCAATGAAATTCGTAGTCTCGTGAATCTTGCGAATTGGATCAAAACTATTCTTTAGTATCAAATGCAGACGTGGAAGGTTGATATTGGTCAAATAAAATCAATAATTCTAGTCAATAGGTCACCGGCGAGCATTCAAATGACTCAAAGTAAATATTTTGAAGACTTAAAAGGCTAGAATTAATCAATGATTTCACGTCCAATCGTTACACTGGTGACAAAAACAACAGGATTCGCTATGTGAAAAGGGTTCGCTTTGGAAGCTTGTACAAAAAAAGATGAAAGGATGTAAGAAAATTATTGCGTAGAAGCATTTGAAATAGACAATAGATTGAGTTGGTCCTTACCGTGCTAGTCGTTGTTGAGAAAATATCTTCATAATGTGCTTCACACTATTGATGTAATTATCATTTCACTCTAATAAAAATATTTATGTGTATTTTGTAAAATCTTTGTTCTTTAAAAAAAATGGTCAAAACTATTAATTCCGAACAAAACAAAATAAAGAGAGATTAAGAATGCAATAAAACGGCAGCGAGACATCGACTCGAAACAGTAGACACAAAAAGAGTGTGGACAACGAAAATTAAGTAAAACTTTAAGTCGCTAGTAAATAGAAGACTAATCTCGAAAGATGTCAATTCAATTGTATTAAATAATATTTGACTGTTATACTGCTAAGAATATGCCAAGTATCAAATTAATTAACTACCAACAAAGTAATTTTAGCAAGCTCTAGAAATATTGAAAAACATTTAATCGAGCTCGACTTCAATGGTAGTGGTTCATCTTTTGTTTATTTCCGGTCTAATGAGTGAATTTTCGACAAAATCTCTTTTCCAGATTTATTTTGGATGCTTGAGTATTTGCTTGAAGCAAATTCTAAAAATTGTTTTGATATGCGATGGCCAAAAACGTGAAAAAATTAGCAGACTGATTGTGAAAGTCAATATATTGCAAACTCATCGATATATTCATTGTACGAAGTGATTCTAGAAAAAGAAGCATATTAATATTTTTTGTGCTGTAACATATGTCGTGGGAAACAATTTGATTATTGATATAAACAGAATGAAAATTCTTGCATATTTTAAAATTCTATTCTGCTGCATAACTTTTTGTACTAGGTGACGTTGTTGAATATTATTTGAAGAAAGTAAATCATTAAAATCAATTGACCGAAACATAGTATTGATTTGAGAGTATTTTATCTTACCAATTACACTTCAGATTGAAAGTTTTAAATGTATGCTGACTACAATAAATAATTGTAATTATTTGAGATGTCAATCAATTTGTGATTCATTCGAACCACAAGTCATACCCCTTTAGGACCCATAGTACTACAAAAGCGACTAAATATTCTTGAAATGAGTGGCCGGCAGCCCTGACCATATAAATTCATTCCATGACTCTGTGCACTCACACACAAGCCCATCAGCTCGCAAGCGAAGCTGTAAAGCTATGATCTTTCCATATGTGTGATAAATTTACCGTGTAGGTTGAAAATGCCGCCAATAACAAAAATAAAAGGCAATACGTTAAAACGACCGATGCCGTGGTCGATGGTGACGGCGGCGGTGACGACGCATAAGAGGTATTAACGGAGGTAAGCTTAACGACAACAACGTCTTATGACGTTACAACGTCTTTTTATGGACACGTCTGTGTGCTAAGCTGCCAATACACATTTGAGGGTGTTTGTGCTGTGGATAGCTCGGTTATTTTTCTTTTCAGAGTTTTTTGCTGCCTCGAATCGATTCACTGCTCTATTTCAGTTTCGATTCGAGGTAAGATATAACCTGGCTACAACTTTTCATGCCAGTGACAAATTTCAGGGGTATTCAGGGGTCAAAACGTTCACCTGAACAACAAAATTACGACTGCATAAAATTTCATTCAAATGAAATACAAGCGGCTTGAAACAAAAGACTTAAGGCAGTAACTCGAATTCATAGATTGGTATTCGCTGAGTTCATGGAAGAATTTAAGTCATTGTTTTTTTTATAGAAATGTAATCAAAATACACACTTACTTTTGAACTATAGCTGTTTTTCCTGTAAAAGCAGCTGAAATATATGTATAAATCCTTTTCTGGTCAATTGGCAAGCCTAAAATATTCAGTTTAATGCACTAAGTTCTTTCGGTGCACTCAACACATTCACTATGCTTTTATCATGAAATCATTCACTCCAGCCTTGGGGCGCTTTGTAGATCAATCACTTCGCATTATACGTATTGCGTTAACTTTACATTTCGAAGACAAACACAACAAAAAACTTGATTAAGAAAACAACAAAAAACACATTAACATGAAAATTTCTTCTGGTGATGTTGTTGCGCCAACAGGCGACGAAGATGATGACGACAAGCAACGGCGATCGATGATGGCGATGGTTATGATGGTGAACTGCAAAACACGGCCTATGCAAGTATCCGAGGGTCCGCCGCGAAAATTGCCGCGATTTTCCTCTGAATACAAATTTTTAGCGATCACTCTGTTTTCTGGTCACTTCACTTTTACTTTTCGCACACTGACTGCTCTTGATCGACCGCAATTTTCTGGGAAAAATTGTTTAGTAGATCGGTTGTCGTAAGTGTCCCGCTTCAAATCGAGCCAAACTAACCATAAACCGAAGAGCGCATTACAAGCGGCAGCGCAGCAACAAGCCTCGAAAACTCCATGCTCCATGCGTTTGGAGGGAGTCGAAATTGATTTGATGTGATTCGACTTTATCCCAAAGCGCACTTACTCTATGCGAAAACAATCTTTATTTTCACTGAAACTGATCATTATTTCACTTCACCACACATCGTGACACTAATATTAGAACTTCGTTTCACAAAATTTCCCTTTTCCAGTCTTTTCGCCTGAACCAGTGCGAAATTTTCGTAAAATTTCATGA
This sequence comes from Nemotelus nigrinus, assembly GCA_947369275.1. Classification (NCBI taxonomy): domain Eukaryota; kingdom Metazoa; phylum Arthropoda; class Insecta; order Diptera; family Stratiomyidae; genus Nemotelus; species Nemotelus nigrinus. The sequence continues at coordinate 198,054,820 of OX376372.1, forward strand.
GCTAAATGGACAAAAGTGATCGAAGCCCGATTTTAAGATCACCACCTTTTTCTCGAGTACAAAAGTCAAACCTCAACATGAAAACCAAGACGGCGGAAAAGAAGAAGAAGACCTAAAGGTATACAACGAGATAAAACGTGGAAGGCGAGAGAGCTGGATAGAGAATCGATCTTGCCAAAATACCAAGTTGCCGTTCTCTCTCTGTCAAACACCTGAACGCCGCTTGGTGTAGTCTACAGGTAACGATCGGCAAACACATGAAGAAAAAAACGATCGATCGCAATATACAGGTGAAAATACGGATGTGAGTGTAGAGTACGTTCAGCGGGCTCAGATATGCGGGTAGTTTGTGTGTGTGTATGTGCGTTAAGGTGCACGCGAAGGTGTGCAAGCAGATCGAATGAACTTTAGGGGGAACGCTGTCAATAGGAATCAGATGTAAGTAGGAGCATGAATGTTTTAATTTCACGGTTTTGTGGTAAGCTGAAAGTATTTTATGTTGCGTTTTAGCATAATGTTGGAAAATATGTACTTTCTATTTTCAATGCGGCTCCAGGAATGTTTAGCCGCCTCAACAATTGGCCTCTATATTAATAAGAATCTCCTGGTATATTTTATATGTTTTCATTTCGTAGATAATGGAACTTGCTTCCAAGATCAATACCTAAAAGACTTTCAATATGGTTGCTACATGTCTTAATACCATAGCGTTTGGCTACATTACTCGGATGCTGTGCCGTGCTGTTCACGAGCAAATCGGTTTCTCTCTCTCTCTCTCTCTCTCTGATCGAAAAATCTTAATGTCCGCAGCGAAAGATATTCTCTCTTTCTCAATTATGTATACTTGTAGGTGTCCGATTCAACATTGCGACCGTCGACTCTGTCATTAAACTCACTTACAGCAACCATTTTGTTCAATTGAATTTGATTTTTCGGAATGTTCTTCCAATTTGATGCTACAAGTGCTCCTTCGACAGTTTGTGTCTTTTGAAATGGACCAAGCTGTATCAAAGACCATCAAATATTTTCAAATTTTCGCGGCTAAATTCTTTGACATTGCAAAAACCAATTCAAGCTGCAAAGTGATGAGAAATTGAAAGTTAAATAATATTGTCAGCTGTTTGTTGTCAAATCATAATAAGTTTCATATGTTTCAAAACACCTGACAGTCACTATAGTGCTGTTTTCCCTTGTTCTGAGTCGACCCAAGCAAATAACTGTTAGAGCAGGTAGTTCATTTTTCTTTGAAATGTTGACTTTTAACCTGCCGATCGCTAACAAGAGATAAAGAATGAGAACCAGGGTAAATTAAGCAGTTTCGATGCACAGAGTAGCTAAGGGGATTTTATTACATTTAATTCAAAATGATTGATTGAATGCTGTTTTTCAGTTATGGGTTTAAATTGTATTATATTTTTTTATATATAACAATAGTTTTGATAAAAGTGAGCGCCTAGATTTTAAGATCAAATATTTTTTCAAGTTTGAGCACGTCCTATTTAAGGGGGGAGATACGCATGGACCCACAAATTTGAGTCGGTTTTGATAAATTTATTGAAAAAGAATAATTAATTTATTCTACATTTTAAAATTAAATTTATGGTTTATTTAAGTTTTTAGCACTGAAAATTTTTTTTTAGATATTCAAAAATGGTTGATTTACAGCCCTGTCCTCCGAGAAGGTCGCAGTGCAAGTTGTTGATTGGCGTGGTTTGTAGCCTCTTTGGCATTGGTCTAAAATAAAAATAAATTTACATTATTATTTGTGGTATATTTGGTTGATGAGCCTAAAAAAATGCAAAATGATAGATTTGTAGAATAAAACACTCTATAACAATTATTTGAACATAAATGTTATTAATTTGTGACTTAGTGGTTTCGAAAATATGCACTAGTTCTCATCAGACACCAGCTCGAGGTGCACACTTGATTGATGTGACCACTTGCAGTTGGAGATCATTAATTTTTGTCAAAAAAAAAAAAATTTAATTTTAATCATCCCACAAAAACAATTCCACTTTGATTTTGCTTTCGAAGGCTTATTCCGCAAAAAGATCGAGTTTCCCGTATCAATTATTCTCTGCTTTGATAAGCTTTAGAGACGATATACGTTGTCTATGCTGATTTATAGACAAGAAGGAACTATGATCCCAAATTAATAACCTTTATGAGTAAAGGATATCGATGGATATAAGTCGGAGATGTTAAAATTTATCACAAATAAAGTAAATAATACAATTTTTCGAAATTAAATCAAAACAAATAAGTTAATATAATTAAAAAGATTTATAGAAAGTGATATAAATTTCTTATCAATTATAGGTACATTTTTTGAGTTATCGTCCGTGCCGGTTTTAAAAGCAGTGTTTAAAAAAACATGTCTAAAATTTGGGTACAAAAACATCAATGGTTGTAGGGACTTATCGATTTATGTAGCGAATCTAGTGCCATATGATAGCCTTTAAGTATTGGTGATCTCAGCAGACGCGGCAGTGTATCACTTCTGTAAACCCAGTTCCTGGAATGCAAAATGTAACTTAGTAAGTATCTTTTGCTACGTTCAAATCTGATATTAATTATAGGCCGTTGCCAACTAGATTTCATTCCAACAATCGAATGTTTTTGAGTTGAGTTTTAGTTTTGACGTATGCAGCTCATACTTAAAATGTTCAATTTTCTTTAAAAGTAAATAAAATATGTAATTTAAAAACAGTTCATATATAAATTGATCCATTTCCTTTAAAATAAAATAAAATATTTGAATTAAAAACATTGTGAGCTATGAGGAAGTGAGTTAGTATGAAATATAAATTATTACAAGTTTTTTTTTAAACAAATAAATACAAATGAATATCGAATGTCAGTCTATCAACGTTGACAAAGAAAAATAAAAACCATATTTAAAGCATTGAGAACTGACTAAACCGAAGGCCCTACTGACAAAGCGAGATAAAACAATAGATTAAAACGCAGTTTTGGAAGATTCAAAAAAAAAAGTTCTTCATATAAAGTCGTGCTACAGACGAAAATTGAAAAAAATGGAGAATGGTGAAAAATCTGAATGTTGTTTAAATGCAGTACATATTCTCAGTCTATGGTATTTTGATTGCTTAGATTTTTTAATAGGAGAAGCAAATGCCAGGATGAATTTATCCGCTGAAAATGAATTTGTAGAAACAGGAATATTAAGGGTTCATTCTACTTTCGAGAGAATAAAAAATACAATTTTTAGATTATTTTTTTCTCAAAAACTACAATGGCTATCAACTTCATTCTTTTTTAATATTAAAGATATTGTCTTTAACATTTCAAAACAGTACATACTATTTATTTATTTATTTTTTTTAAGTTTTAAAAACTGTCGACAAAGAGAGGTATGTATTTCGATGGCGGGAGTGATTTTTCGCAAAGTATTTACCCGAAATGAAAAAAAAAAATTTCTTATTATTTAGCAGCCTTGTCGCTATCGCAGATACTAAAATAAACCTGTTAAAGCAAAAATTAACAAAGTTATATTAGTTTGGAAATTAAAATGTGGAAATTACAGCTTCTTTTTGCAATTTTTTGCTATAAAAAATACTAATTTTATACGATAAAACTATAATTGTAGTACCGACGATAGCCACTAATATATTAAATAATGTGCTAAATTTTCAGAGAAATTGGTTGGTTAGTTTTTTTTAAATCAATCCCGCCGATTAGAAAAACATGGTTTTAAGAAAAACGCGTTTAAAGTTTTATGAACAAAATGCCTATACTAAATGTATTTTTACGCTTAATTAGCGATGCAAGCTGCATACAGAATTCCCTAAGCTTCTTCAAGCTTTTCAATTTCAGCTATTCTTTCCATTCTTTGAGCCGTCCTGGCCTCTTTTGTCTCGTGAGAAGCATTGCATTCGGCACAATTAAATCGCACTGCATCCTTTTTGCGCGCTAATTCCTCTGCTTTTGGACCAATGGTGATCCCCACATCCTCCATAATTTTTAAAAGAGGCTGAAATCCTTCGTTAAAGGTGCATGCGGCACAGTAGGTGCAAATTCTGAGTACTTTTTTCCACAAAATATATTTTTAGGAGCTAACGGCCATATATACTTATTGAATCTTTCATTATTATTCTGTGTGTTTGCTCCTAGGCATCTCTCAAGGAGATCATCGCTAGTTAAACCTTCATAAATGGGCTTCAAAATATCTTGAACATCTTTATCTAATGGGGGTGGATGCTGGTAAGCTTGCTGAGTAGCTTGAGCCTGCTGCCATTTACACCACGACTCCGGACCTGGTGGACAATATTCGTGTTGCGGTTGTTCATTTGTAGATATTTTATGAAAAAATGTTACCAAAATTTCTTCTTTCATATCCTCCACTGAATTAGGGTTTCGACGTATTGCGAGTCCATAATAAATCGACAGATCAGCTATCAATTTATTTGTGAGTTGTATTGTATAACAGTTTTGCGCTTTTTTGCAGCCTGCGATGTTTCGGCGTCTTCACTTTGTCTCATTATTTTCCGTCGTTGCCCAAGCTGCCTTTTTGCTTCTGTAGCTCTTTTATATGTTCGTTTTTTTACATGTAGCACAAATTGATTCTTTTTGTTATAACCAAATCATCACCATATGGTTTAATATCTATTAAAGTCTTAAATGTCTTTGAATCTCCATCTCCGATATAATTGGCATATTTTACTCCGTGTAGTTCGGCAGACCGTTGAAACATTTCAACAACACCGTCAACTTCCATTTACATACGCTAGCCCTAGTAGGTTAGGGATATACCCTAGTAGGTATATTCATATCAATATTTGACAGCCTTTGACTAAAAATTCCTCGTACAAAGGTACAACACACGCTAATACCAGCTTCACATGGAAGTGGTAAGGGCTAAAATAAACGCAGCGACTACCTGCATTTCGACTTAAATATAATCTAAAATAACTGGAATTTTTCAACGAAAATTTAACACAGCACTCTTGAGAGTATACACTTTCAGAAAATGCAAAAAGAAAAAAAACGTTTTTTTTCAAGCTGCAAAGTAGAATGAACCCTTAAGTAAATTTTAAACTAGAATTTTTTAGAGCTCTTGAAGAATCATTTTTAATGTTTGAGGAAGCAACATAGCACCACAGCTCTTTATCCAAAAAAAGAAGCAAAAGTAATGCAGCACGCAACAAAAAGAAATGAGCTTCTTTGAATTGCCACAAACAATATGAATCAGTCACCTTAAATAAAATGCTTGGGAAGACGAGACAGGAATCTATGCAAAAAATTGGGCAGTATCTTTTCGGAACACGTCTAATATTCAACAGATTTATGCCGAATAACCAGTAGAAGAAATTTTGTAAACTAATTAATTTAATTTTTAGTTGAATTCAGTATCAATTTTAATATCATCTGCATCTTCAACAACACCGATACCTATTCTGAGAATTTCCGCATCTTCTTCGGGGGGATACATTTCCAAACGAGTGTTAATATTCAGGAACAGTCGATTATGTTAGCTGTTGATACAGAACAGGTTGGTGACAGTTACGATAGCATTAATGATTTATTGGAAGATGTTCAGTATTCGTCCTGTATAGCGCATATCTTAAATATATTCATATTAATAAGAGTAGTTTAAATTGATCAACATATAAATAAACTTTATAATAAAATCATATTACTATTTTTTAAACTCAAATTTTGCCATGGTACTGCCCCGATATTGTTGAAACATCGGCAAAAGTGTTGACGTGTATTTTTTGCGTTTGTCGATGAGTTTCTTGCTTGAGTGGGATTCAAACTTGTGTAAGTTATTTGATTCTCAGGATCCTGACTGAATTAATCCACTTTCGATCTGTGCTCCGTCAGAACTTCCGGCTAGTAAATACTATACCGAGTTCCGTTGCCTTAAAAAACTGTGTAACTAGCAACATGCTAAAAATATTACTATTTGACAAGATTCTGGTTCAACGGATTCAACGATTCTGGTTCTTCATGATAGCTTGTAATTAAAAATGCCTCTTCGTCTCGTAAATTAACTCTACTTAAAGATTTCAGTAAGTTTTCTTGTAAAATGAAGGCGTCGTCACTGACAAAAACAAATGGCGACTTCGTATTAGTTACGTATTTGACAGAGGGATTCGTAGGCTAAGATCCTTCATTTTTTTAAAAAAAACGTGAGTTTGCCAGGATCCCACCATCAAGTACTCGTCCGTTTGCTCCGGTTTTGACCACAATGAACTGATAATCTGCATAAACTAAAACTATACTGAAACTTTTTTACAATTAAAGTAATACACGAACCCGTTTCCGACGGTTTACGGATGTTTACATGTTTACCATTCATTACACCGATGCAGTTTGGAAAATTTCACCGTTTTCGAAATCATTCGGCAACTGCTATCAATCATCTTTAGTGTGTGGCATCTAGTAAAACAAAGCCCTAAAGTACATTTGATAGCTTTGCACCAAAGCTAGGAATCATAAAGCTGCAGATCATGCGGTGAAATAGCGTCGCGCATTAAAGTATTTTGTTTAATTATCAAAGATGTTACAGTTTTCAATAATTTCTCATAAGTCTTATTGCTTAGCGAAGGAAATTTTTAAAATCATCAAGAACCGAACTTTTAGTTTCTTCAATAATTTCGTATGAGTATATTTAGGCCCATCTTTCAACCATTCTTTCGCCCTTATTATATTTCTTTTACATTTCAACAATAGTTTTTCTTCGTCGTCTAAGCGTTCAGTAACAATCAATAAATCTCAAAACTTTTTTTCGCACTCATTGTTAATGATTAGATAATAATCAAATTATCCATTTTCAACCAAATAAGACATTAACTTGACAGATTTCGACAAGAGATGTGTTCAAGTTCAAGTAAATAGACCCTGTAAATAGAGCTCAGCTCTGTTTAACGTGTTCCAGTGCTGCCAAATTGTGGTATTATCTCCCAAATTTAATGAAAAATTTAAACTCTGGGGTATTTTTGGGGGAATGATTTTCTTGCAGGATTTTTTGAAATTTAGTCTAAATAAGTTTGAGTTTTGAAAATTTTAAACTGAATTCCACCTTAAGTTTAGTATTTACTTGAATAATAATTGGAAATCAAATTATATTTGTTCTTGAGAGTTCTTTACTTTTTGAAATTTTTTTTTAGAATTATCAAATATTGTCGTCATCATGATGAAAAGCATATGTTTCTACCTACATGAATTTCGAAATGGCAAATAGAATGAAATTGCACCGCCAGCATAATTGTTTTCAAAAAATGGAAAACAGCCTTATTGCTTTTGATGGGCGCATTGCTGTAAAATGTTAATATAAAGGATGTAGGATGTGTCACACTTACATGTCAATTTATTTGTTTTGTATTCAATTCATGTACGAATAAAGAAATATTATTCGAATGCCGTGGTACAAAATTTTTCATAGGCCAAATTTAAATTTAGGATGGATCTCGCCTACATTAGGGGATGATTCAAAGGCAAAATGCAATCTAAGCAAATGAACTATGCTGACCCACTAAAAAGGTTTGTTGTTACATGCAAAGAGCAAAATACATAGAGGAGCGAAAAGAATGGATAGTACTGGACCTTGTAAAAAAATCACTGAGTTTATGGTTATAAATATTTCAGGAACAAGGAAATCCGTGGAGTTTAAAATATCAGCATTCACAACAGAATATTGTTTTCTGCGTATTGTGGATCATCTTGGAAGCCTTTTGAAGAAATTATATAATAAATTTGAAATTTGGTGCGATATCGAGCTGCATCATACAAAATGTAATACCTTGCTTTGAAATATAATGGCACCTTGTGTACTGATATTCACAGTAATCAATTTTCACTAGTATTGGATGAAAACACTGCTCTTGATTGAAATACTATGATTTCACGAGTTCGGAGAAAATCAAAACGTCGTTTCACAGACTAATAAAAACAGAAGTCGGCAATGCCGTCACTTTAGCATCCGCGAAAAAGTCAATTGAAAATGGATGGACTGAAAATAGAAAATTGGATAAATATGGACATTAATAGTACCAGTGTCATGTTAGTGTCACCAATTAATTTCATTAGAAAAGCCCGTAAAACCTTAAACAAAGATTTATTTATTGTGAAATACATATCTGATTCTCTGCATTTAGCAGCAGGAACTGCATTTAAAGTGCGACTAGTCAATTTAGATTTTATAATCAAGAATGCTATAATTGGTGTTCTTCAGCAAAAAAATAATTGTGTACAAATACGAGTTCGTACAATTCGTACAATTCACTTGAAATTGACAAACTTTCAGGAACAAGGTAGCTTTCGAGATTCGCAGTAATTGAAGAAATTTTTAACCTATGGCTTCTAAAAATACATGTTGCCATTGCGATGATAAATAGAAAATATTTTATTACAAATCAATTATTTTTGATGCTATCTGCAAAAGCAAATTTTCTGTGCAGGACATTTGACTGTTTATTTTAAAGAAATTAATAGACACAAATAAAAGATTTCTTTCCGAAGACGCTGATCCATTGAAGTTTATGGGGAATTTGTATATATTGTTTGATGATTACTTAGGAATTTTATTACCTCCAAATGAACATTTAATGTCGAAGAAAAATTTAAAAATACTGTACTTTTTAACTTTAGGCATTCATTTAACTAGGCTTCAAATGGCTGTGAGGAGAACGAAATCACTATAATACGAACCACGTGCAACGATTTTAGCATAGTACTGTGCGAAGAACTTCAGTAACGGCTTCCATTACTGTTTCGGACAAATGTCCCTTGTTACAATCGGAATTGGTAAGATCGCAATTCAGTAAGCCAAATATTACGGATAAACGGTGAAAATTCCGAGTTAGAATTTTTAACAATATGGGTTTATACATAAGTAGGTCCATCAAAATGTGGTTAGGTTTTTCATCAGTAAGGTATAAAAAAATGTTATATATAAAATTCAACTAAAATGGTGAAATTTTGCGCTTCTTGTTGAAGTATTATTTACCTTTTCGAACGGATCTGGTTGAAATTTCAACCTAATTCAATTCAATTTTTAATTGGGTTCTTGTAATTTAGTTGAGTTTTATTTATTCATTGACCAAAACAAGGTACAAAATCACATATTAAAAAAAGGACATCAAATAAAAATAAAAATAGAAAAGTAAAGTAAAGTAAAGGAAAAGTAAAAACAAACAAGTTAAATAAGTAAAAAACAAACAAATTAAAGAAAAAAGAGTAACAAATAAATTAATAAATAGCAATCAATAAATAAACATTGACATAAAAGCTATAGCTTAAGGTTAAGGGTACGGAGGGCATGGAAAAGAGAGGACTTGAAGGATGATTTGGAAATCGTAGGGGAATATAAATTGCTTATTCTGTTGAATACTCTGCAGCATGTATTTACTGGCTCATTAGCTCCATATGTGGTCGAATGAGAATATTCTTTTAGGAAACGATTGGACCTGGTGTTCCTCACAGGGATATTTATCAAAATTTTATTAGTCAGGAATTCTACATTAATAGCGCCTCTAATGACGTCGAATGTGAAGCAGGCCGATATCACCATTCTTCTGGAGGCTAGTGTGGATAGGTTTAAATGACCCAGTCGAAACTCATAAGGGGGTAGGCTATTAAAATCATAAGGGTTGTATAGCTCTCGCAAGGCGAAAAGTAAAAATTGCTTTTGTATTGACTCGAGTCTGTCACTGTGGATTTCAAAAGCAGGATTCCAGCTAATACAAGCGTATTCGAGAATAGGACGTACGAGTGAAGTGTATAAAGATCTTGTGACCCACAGACTACGAAATTCTTTGGCTCGTCTTTTGATGAAGCCAAGTTGTTTGTTTGCACGAGAAAGTATTTTATCGTAGTGTAAAGTGAAACGGAGTTTTTCATCTAAGATAACACCGAGGTCAACAATGTTATCAACTCGAGTTAGCACATTATTACCGAGGAAGTACGAATTGTGTGTGACCATGCATTTTCTGGAAAAACTAATAACCTGGCATTTATTAATGTTGAGAGAGAGCTTATTTACATTGCACCAATGATCAAGGGAATCAAGTTTGGATTGGAGAAAGAGGGCATCCGATTTCGATTCAATGGTCAGATAAAGTTTGAGGTCGTCTGCATAGAGTAAATGAGGTACGCCTGCTAGGACGTCAGATAGATCGGAAATAAATATATTGAAGAGAAGTGGACCAAGATGGCTACCTTGGGGTACACCAGAGGTAGCACTAACGTTTTTCGATAAAAACCCTTGAAATTTTACACATTGTGTTCGATCGCAAAGGTAGGAAGTCAGCTAGCTGAGTAGAGACCCGGTTATACCGAATTTCTGTAGCTTAAGAATTAAGGTAAAATGGTCAACTCTGTCAAATGCCTTACTGAAGTCTGTGTAGACTGCGTCAATTTGGTAACCTTTTTCCATTTTGCATAGGACGTCTAAGATTAGGATTGTCAAATTCGTGGTAGTTGAGCGACCTTTTCTAAAGCCATGTTGTTGCTCGTTCAGACGGGAATCAACTAGCGGAGACAATTTGTCGTATACTATCTTTTCGAAAAGTTTCGGAATCGAAGACAAAATGGTAATGCCCCTATAGTTTTCAATACAGCGTCGATCACCATTCTTGAATATGGGTGTGACATGAGATAGCTTCCAACTGGATGGAAAAACTCCTGACGAGAGTGATCTATTAAAAAAAATATGCAAAGGAGTTATAAGCTGCTCTACACACTTGCATAAAAAGATCGGAGGAAGAAGATCGGGCCCAGGACCTTTGTTGCAGTTGAGTTCCAAAATAGTTTTACGTATTTCATCGCGGGAGATTTCTAAATGGTTGACAAAAGCCGTTGGAGTTGAATCAGAGGAAGAAAGGTGTGAGTTTGTTAGGTCTGGTGCACTAAAAACTTTTTGGAAACTATCTGCGAATAGGTCACATATCTCTTTAGGAGAAGAAGACGTTGTATTATTCAGAAACATCGACGATGGATAGCCAGTAGTTTTTCGCTTCACATTAACAAAATCGAAGAATTTTTTCGGGTCGCGGACTATATTTTCGCCGGTTGACCTAATGTAAGTATCATAAGCCTCACGAGACTTTGCTGAAAATTGCTTAGCGACTTGATTATACTCTTCCTGAATAGCAGAACTAACGTCAGTATTTTCTCTAATCCGCTTATATAGTTTGTTTCTACGATTTCGCAAATGCCTAAGGTCTCTATCAAGCCATGGTTCAGACAATTTTTTTTTTTTTTATCTTTGGTACATATCTTTCAACGGCGTCAAAAATTTTATTGTAAAAAGAGGAAATGGCTGTATCAAGATCCTGAGTTGAAAGAATATTCGTCCAATCAATAGTATCAAGAACGTGTTTAATGCTTTCATAATCAGCATTACGGAAGTCAAATACAATTGAATTATTGTAAGTTTTTAAGTAGGTGGAATTAGAAGTGGAAAGTTCTACTGACAGTGCTGTATGGTGTATACTGTTGCAAAAAAGATGCTCAGCGTCATTAGTTGGACTAACCACTACTTCGTCATAAGCATTCGTGAAGACTAGATCTAACCAATTTCCATTTTGGTTGGGGATGTGGGAAACCTGCTGTAAATCATTACCATAAAAAGCACTCGCAAGATTGAAATCGTTGGTGTCTACCAGGTTTACGGGGAGAAGGTAAGAGTCATTTTCATCTGGAACAAAGCAAAGATTCGGACGATTGAAATCACCCAAAACTATTATTTTATCTTTTTCGCTAAGTGATGTCGCTAGTGAAGATATTGTGTCACAAAAATTGCTGTAGATGGATTCGTCAGATCTAGGGGGGATGTAGACAACAGCGATGTAAATTGAGTTGTTATTAGAGGAGATCCGAGCAATTATACATTGGAAAAAGGCATTTGGGGTGGTATCAACGAGCTCACTTGAAAATGTGTTGCTAACAGCAAGTAAGACACCACCTCCTCGCGACTGACCCGTAGAACAATAATCACGGTCGCTTCTGTAAATGGTAGAAGTACTATCAAGAATCTCCTCATTTTTATGAGAGGCATTAAGCCAAGTTTCCGTGATGGCGAGTAAATTAAAATGGCATGATTTGGCGTCAAGGTATAATTTACTTAGCTTGCCTCTCATACCACCACAGTTGTGGTAAAAAAATTTGAGGTTTGTCTGAGTTTGGTTAGGAAAAATGCCTAACAGGGTTGACTGATCTTCGAAGAGATTCAGATGTCATATTGCTACCTATACCTATGTTTGCGGTAGCCTGATTGGAAACATTGGAGCAGATTTTATTAGCTACGTTAGCATACCTGCTTGAGTGAGAAGATGACGCGTCAAATGCTGGGGGTATAGATGCATAATTATTATTACGAGTAGATGCATTACGAGTAAAAGCATCAGTTAACGAAGAATTATATGTTGTCACTAGAGACTGAGACTGAGAAGGTGATGAGAAAGTCTTATGGGCGGAAGGAAGTTGGGCAAAGGAGTGGCTAGGGATACAATTTTTTTTTACAATTTTTTGTTTCTTATTCCTAGTTTTGCCGGTAATGTTTCTCGAAGGGCTGAATGTCATTCCCTTTCAGTTGATGTTGCCGTTGTTTCCACTCCAGCACGTAAAAAGCCACGCATATTTTGATGGAACAAAAACTTTACACCGTCTGGAGGATTTATGTTTGGACTGGGGTAATAATTTCACTTCGTAATCTTTTATGTGAAAATCAGCTTCGAGAATCGTTCCCAACCATTTGTCGTCAGCAGAAGAATGAATCCCTCTCACGAAGAATGCACTTTTGGTTGATGAAGTTGTTAATTTTGTGGACGTGTGTTTATTGGGAAGAGTTTCGTTGGTTTTTTTTATTTTTTGTAAACGATTCTGCCAATCATTATGGGACCAAAAAGCACCGAATTTGTAAATTGGGGTTTCACAGTCGAGATTTGAAAGTTTTTCTAGAGCAGATGGAATTGTGCTCTCAGCTAGAATCCTAATAGGTGATGTTGCTTTGTCCTTCGTTCTCATATTCCTGACCGTTGTTTTGCTATTAATCTCTAACGTTGCGTTGAGGAGCTCTTGATGGAGTGTTTTATCGTTCATTACTAAGTTTTCGTCTGCATAATTTGTTGAAGCATCGCAATGACGGTCTAAATCTTCCAATTTTCTGCTGATATCAGCTAACTTTAGTTGTTGCTCGGACAAAGCGTCTGTGAGTCTGTCGGTTTGCATTTTGAACGTTCGTGATAAATTTTCAAACTTTTCAAGCGTATCTTTGGTGTTAGATTGGCAAGCATAATTGCTATTATTATTACAAGTGGACAAATTCGAAAAAAAGGAATCCACTTTATCAGTAAGAGTATCCATTCTCTTCCCAAGAGTGTCAAAAAACTTTTCGTGGCTCATAATGTTCGATTTCGAAAAGGAGGACGCCAGACCATCGAAATGATTTGATATTTCCGCCAAGAATTCCTCGTTTGCACGCGCTTGTGCTAGCTGTTTAGATATTATATTATCTTTTTCGGAATTCAGTGTCCCAATGTAGCCAATCAAGCTGTCGTACATACTTTTTAAAAGAAGGTCAATATTTTGGCAATCCGTACAGATGAAATGGTTCTCGAGGTACGGATGGAACCAATCCCTGGGAGCACCCATGCAAGCCCCGTGTAACTTCCTGTTACAGAAAGCTTTGCATGTCACGAATTTCATCGTGTTGTCAAAGGCAAAGCAATTTTCAAGGCTGCACTTGAAGCTCATGATGATTTAAACAGGTGGATTCGATGCCCAAAAGTATCCAATCTTAAAGTGCCCAGAGGTATGCAATTGATTAATTTAGCTTTCTGTGTATATGGTGCCCAGAAGTATGCAATTGCTGAAGTTCAATTTACTATGGACGAAAACCAATCAGTTGGTAAATTAAATATTTATGCGAAGAGTCAAAAATGCGAGTTAAAAGCTCGGCGCTGTGGGAATTTGAACTCCGTCCGTCGGAATGCTAGGTGGTTGACGATGTAACGCTGCTACCAAAACTGATAAATTGTGAGATGATAAACTCAGTTTAACCTTATAACAGCTCGGCCAGTGCAGATGATTTAAAAATGTTAAGTGTGTAAATTTAATTGTAAATGTATTTTAGTTCAGAATTTTTTCAAATCGAAAGTGCAATTTATCATTTAAAATTGCATCGAAGCGATTGAGCACTTGAATCACTGATAGTACTAAATTACTTGAAATACCGAACTAAAATGATGCGCTTCATTAACACGCAAAAAATATGGATGGTTAAATATAGACCAATTGAGTAAACAAACTGAAAAATCTAACGGATTCAACGAACGACATTCAATTTACTTTGGTACATATTTAAAATACCGCTGTTTCTGATAAATTCCTAGATTTTCTTATAACTCCGGAAAATGTCATGTTTGCTGGTTGGGTTTGTCAAAATTTTAAACCAAAAAATATAAATGTCATATACATACAGCGTGAGTGTTTGATTTTGGCTGACTTTTTTCAATATTTGAGATAAAAATGTCAACTTCACCAAGTAAAATTTTTCAACAAATTAGTATAAAAAAATCACATAATTGTGAATTAAACCAAGAATTAGTTGACAAAGTTGAATTTTCGAGCTCAAAGTTTTTACCATGTACTTCTTCCCCATTATCATGTAAAAACGTCGCTGATACAGTATACGAGTGGCGAACATGGTCGAAAGTCCGTTTGGATTGAAGTATTGCAAGATTAAAATTTTTATTTACTCATTTAACTCTATGTATGTTTTTTTATAAAACATACATAGAGTTTAGCTTTAGGTTTTTTTAAGTTGCCATTTTCAAACGCATCAGTTGAAAGAGAGCTATCAGCTATAAAATTATAAAAAATGAAATAAGAAATAAAGTTGATGCAGCAAGTGTTGATGGCCCAGTGAGAGTGGTTGATTATTTTGGAAACGACTGCATTAATGTTGAACATACTGACAAAATGTGACTGAAATTCAATTAAGAAGATTCGATCATAGAGAAGAATGCACTGGTTTTTTTCCAGACATAATTTAATGATATAAGCATACAATGTAGCTCTGTGATTTTAATAAAATTTTATTCGTTTTGGTTTATCTGAGATTTTTTTATAAAAAGTGACATATTTGGGGGGTATTTCCACTTTTGTGGGAGATTTCGTTAGTGGCAGTCTGCCCACTTTGGTGTGCGGCTTTTTAGTCGAACCAAGTTTACTGGTACCAAGTTTTAGCATTTACAGAGGCTTTTAGCTTATCGTTGAATTTCGATTTACCTCTGGTACATATCACTTTCCATCAGGCTTTCAGACAGACCGAGCACAGCAATAGGATATTGTTGTTCCACCAGTAGCAGAGTGGCTTTTGTGTGTATCCAGCCCTGGTCGCACGCACTTGCTGTTTGTTCTACAATATCTATGGTAAAGGAGTATGAACTGATAACTTCTTCAAACTTTTGAAAAACGAGGGTAGTTTTCATGAAGAAATGGCCGTTAGGATGTTTGATGCCAGGTGTCACCGCTTGATGTCCGCACTGGGTATATTGTTTGCTGCCTTGCCATCTTGTCTGTGTCAAAAGTATTGCTATAAGAGCTTTGTTTTTGTCGTTCATTTCGGAGCACAAATAGTTTGTTACTTTTAAGACCTCAAAAACCTAACTGTCGACCAAACACTAAATAATTTTCGCTTAAATATTCCTTTATTCTGTATTATCATTTTTTTTTTTGTGTCGAAAAGAAATGTTCTTTCACTCAAGCATTTGTTGAACAGTTTGAAAATAGATGGTATGTTAAGGAGTTGAGTTTCTTTCAATAATTTCCTTTTTTTTATCACTTCCTGGATTTAAGATAAAATTGTGTATGTTTTTATCTGCTCGTAGTATGGCCAATTAATTTAGTTTCCCACGGCTTCTGGCTACTGTTTCAATTGCTGTTTTTTTAATAAAACAGCTTTATTTTTAATAATATGTAATTAATTCATGTACATTAAATAATACAATTTCGGTTTAACATGTGATGATTCCTTATTCATTCTTCTTTTCATATTATTTCGATTTTTACAGATTTTATTAGTCCTATGGACATTTGAATTTTGGTGTATTTATGTTAGGACTCATAATAAATTTGAGTACTCAGTCGTTTGCATCAGTGAAAAGATTCATTACTTGAACATAAATCACGAGTATTGAGTGGTCTTAGTTTAAATATAACCACGTATCTTGTTTTTGCTGTTTACAGTAGAATAGATGAGAACAAGCTAAGTGTTTTCAGTTTTTACTGAATCATTTAAAAAATCAACCACTCTTACTTGAAGAAAGCCAAAAAAAAATGCATAATGTTTGTATAATGTCTGTCAAACTTTGCTTTGTCTTCGCTTTCAAAAACCTATCAACTACTCTACTTAAAACGATCATCGATGTCAGCATATTGCTTACTGTTGAGTTCTTCTGCTAATGGTTAGTACTGCTACTCTATTCTCTACTATAGTGCTCTTAACTATTAAACGTTCACTCACTGCACTTAATACATGAAGTACATACGTTATACGATCATACACTTCACTAGATTTTCCAGCCGCCACTTCGGTTCACATCAAATCCAACGACATTAAAATGCATAGCATATCTCCGGACAGAAACCAATCAAAATGACATTATCTCTGCAGCAAAGTATATCATTGAAAATAATACAAATCGCACTATGGCAAAAAAAAGATCCGCAGAAATCTCGAAAGGAAAGGAAGTGAACTGTACACGTACGTTGTCTGAAGGGCTTTGGTCCCGGTTAACCTCGATTTCATCTGCTCGGCCTCAGTGAGTGGATTGCGCCTGTGCTGCGTTAATAACATTGTCGGACTTTTGGACATATTAAGGGCGACAGATAACAAGAGCGCGAATCGCCAAAGAAGTGGAATTTTTCACAAGATATTTCCTTCCATGTTATATAAAATGATTGTGAGTGGTATTATGGTGCTGCCAGAATTCAAGTGTGAACACACAAAAAAATACTATGTAATGTATTCGAATTGAAAGGAAAGTACAAAACTTAAACATTTCACTGTTACAGTGCTGTCGTTCCGATGAATTTTGGTGTTGTCTCGGCTTGATATTATATAATCAAAGCAAGCAACTAAATGCTTTCATCGATCTGTATTACTATGAATAACAAAACATCACACAAATGATCATTAATAGCATTTCAGAAATAATCTGGCAATACTATTGCCAACATCAAAGAAAGCACACAAGGGAATCCTCTACGAAATGGACGTCCATCGTTCATTCCACGGTTTTTAATTAAGGCAGAATTGAATCGTGTACGAGAGTGTGCATGTGCGTACTGTGTATCGGGATTAATTCACATTATCCGCAGTACACAATGTAGCACAATGCGCTTGAGAAACGCAGAATGGATTTCAAGGCTACGATCAGTTTACCAGCGAAAACAAAGAAAAACCATCCATATTTTTGGAATTTGTTCCTTGTGATTAAGGAACGATAAGGATCACAAGCTACTTTTGGTTTAATTTCACACAAATATCCATACACAATTTTCGCTAATTGTTTTAGATTAATTGAAGGTCGAGTGAGTATATCTGCAGCATGGCGCATCTCACTAAACTGTTTGAGTGCTGTTGAAGTTTAGAATCTTACTTGTCTGATTAAAGCGAATCTACACAGACATCAAGAAAACAATTGCCTTTTTATATTTTTGGGATGATTGTGTTAGTTAATAGTAGTTACTTTAGGGCAAAGCAAATAAAGATCGAAAGCATCGATCTGTATTACTATGAATAACAAAACATCACACAAATGATCATTAATAGCATTTCAGAAATAATCTGGCAATACTATTGCCAACATCAAAGAAAGCACACAAGGGAATCCTCTACGAAATGGACGTCCATCGTTCATTCCACGGTTTTTAATTAAGGCAGAATTGAATCGTGTACGAGAGTGTGCATGTGCGTACTGTGTATCGGGATTAATTCACATTATCCGCAGTACATCGAAATGCTTTTCGACTGCAGAAACTGCTGTCTCTCCAGAGGTTTGCGTGAATGCAAGTCTTCTTTCCGAACTTGCAATCGGAGCCTCGAAACACACGATCCCGAATGGTACTGTAATGTATTCGAATTGAAAGGAAAGTACAAAACTTAAACATTTCACTGTTACAGTGCTGTCGTTCCGATGAATTTTGGTGTTGTCTCGGCTTGATATTATATAATCAAAGCAAGCAACTAAAGCCGAAAAACCAAATTTAAAATTCAGGTGAAAATGGTTGGCAATCTTGTTGACTCACTTATTATCGATGTCCTTTTCATCGGTTTCGGGAGCGTATTATTTTATTTATGTCTTTGTTTTATCTAAACATGGAAGATAGCCGATGTGGTAATCAATTGCTGGCATGAATTTGAACGTATTGATCGAAAATATTTATTAAAATTGAAGTAGGCCATTAAAAGAATATAAAGTAAGTGTACATCCAATGAAAAAAACGATACTGACTTAGATTACTTTTTTTTCAAAAAACTGCGTAGGTATGTAAAAAATTTCTACTTATGCTCAAAGCAATTAACCGATATAAAAAATTTACAAATCAGTGACTGAAAGAAACACGGCTATTAAAATTCCAAAAATTAACTTGTTAGAAAACCGCAATACTAAAATCATTTGAACGAACAAGCACTAAAACCCCTGCAGCAACATAACCATTTTTTGAAATAATTTTGTATTTTATCACTTATTAACATACTACGATTGTGCTTAACTACTAGTCCAATTAAAGACCAAAATGATGCTTTTTTTGAAAAAAAAAAATGTTTTATGTAAAACACTACAAGGTCATGCATTGAAGCGCACTATTTGAAATAAATCATGTAAAACGACCTGTCGTTAATTATGACACTTTATTCTACGGGCATGGACTTGTTTTATGGCGATTTCAATTAAGTCGCAAATATCATATTAAGTCCACTTAGCTTTCTAATGTCTGCCCACATAATCATAATTAACGTCGCGACGTTGCGTGGTTCGAGGCGTTGTCGCTCGACTTAACGTGCAAATGGCGTCAATGTCCTCTGACCATTTATGTATCTGCAGTTATTTTGCCATAGGCGAATTTTATTTCCAAGCCGTATGATGTGTATTTTTATCAATGTGAATGACGCATCGAGAGAAAACATGAAGTAATTGCTCAGAATGTGCGGATAACAAGCTGAATAATTTAATCGGAATTTTCATTTTTGATTTGATTGATCTCATTATAAGATGGGCACTTGTTGCTTTGGTATTCTATTCGAAGAATTAAATTGTATCCTTTTAGTAGTATCAGTGTTTTCGAAAATTAAATTGATTGGCTGAATTGTCTTGGCATTCACAACGCACTCAAATTTTATCAGAAACTGAATGCAAAATGAATAGAAAGTACTTGAATATTTCGGAATTCAAACATACGATCTCTGGCAACTAACGATTTGATTTTAGGAATTAGAAAATAATGACATCACTTCATCGCATTCAAATGCTAATCGTATTTTAATCGAAAATATCTTAACCAAGTAGACGTAGTTGCAAATTGAATAGGAGCTTCAATTTCAAGAGTGCCATTTGTTAAATTTCAGCCACATATAAGATTTGAAAAATCTGTACATACTCCAGCCTGATTATTGAAAGTCACAAATATTCCATTTAGTTTCCTGGTATTTTCGATTCATTTTTTGTTTCGAGAGCAAAATAAATGTTTAATAAAAGTATGAATACTGCCCAAGACTTCACAGATTTGCAACGATGGCATTTCATTACATAGTTTTTCCCCACTTAGTATGGATGGCCAAAAAAAATATGCTAACTGAATCCCCGGGTGACTTATCAACACGGGGTATGTGAAATTTGACTCACTAAAAAATAGACCACCCACAATCTCACGAAGTTCCGAGTCGGGACCCGCCTAAGTACTCCTTCAACCCAGTTGTTTTGACTCACCTGTCGGTATCTACGGACTTCAGAAACTACCACAGCTCATAGGTCATAAGGCAACCCTCTTCCCGCTTTATGCACAGCACTTTCTCAACGTATGTTGAGACTGTGCGCCACTTTTCTTCGTTTCACAGCATTGCATCCACGATCGTCTAAGGTGATTAGATCTGGAAGTGATTACTGCTGGGACGTCTTTAGCGTAACTTACCAGAAACACATTCGCAGTCATTTCCAGCCGTAGCAGATCATCGTACATGATGTTCCAGAAGTCAGGTTTTAAAATCGATGCCTTTGCCGCACCTGACATGACAGGCTTCCTTTTGATTCCTCCGTCAGTGTCATAGAGCAGCCATCGGTCCCTAAAGTAGTCCCGCATCATGGCCAGCAAGTATTCAGTGATACGGAACCACTGCTCAAGGTCCCGAAGAATGTCAGTCCACCTTGCCGAGCTGAAATCGTTTTGTACGTCCACCGTTTCTAGCAGGATGACCATTCTGGCATGATGATATGCTTCTTCCGCTCTTGCTACAGTCGCAATAACCTCTGAGATGGCATCGATTGTTGAATACTTTTTTCGGAAGCCGTGCTGCTTACAAGAAAGATCGCCAGCACATTTTACTGCCAACCACAGCCACGGCTTGAGCAAGTCTTCAAGAAGCTTTTCCGCAGTGTCCAGTATGCATGGTATGCTGTTTGGTTGCCGAGGCCACCCTTTCACTTGTCTACAAGTACCAGTCGAGCTACTTTCCACCGCGTTGGAAAGACCCCTGCGACGAATCATACAAATCTAACAATAGACACGGCTGACTTCCCACCACAACTCTAAGTTCCTCGACCGGTACCCCATTAGGCCCCTGAAACTTCCAGTTCTTCATCCTGGACACTGCACTATTCAGCTTCTCGTCGGAAAAGGAAGAAATATCCACCTGATTGATAATGATGGGATCATTAATCGTAGGTAGATGCGCCGAGAACAGCGAACCAATGATACGCTCCATGGATATCGCATCCATGAGAGTGTCCGACCGCATGTAGCCTGGTCTACGAGTGACCAATTTGTAGCCATCTCCTTAGCGGTCTGAATTGACCTCCTCAAAAAGGGCCTCCCATTTGGAATGTTTACTCTTCGTGATGACCTTGTTCAGCTCCTTCTTTGTTGCAATGTGAGCAGCAGATAGCTCAGCCACTCGCAGCCTTTTCCTAGCTCGCAACACCCTGCGACTGCACGCCAAAGCGATGCGTCGCAGTTTGGCGATATCTTCGTTCCACCACTGTGCATGTTGCCTCCTTCGAAAGGATTTCCGTTTGGGCATTGAAGCCTCACTCATCCTGTGAATCCACGCCGTGGTGCTATTAGCAGTAGCGTCTACTGTTGCACGAGTCACTGGAGTCCCAGATGTAAGAGGCTCCTCTTCCAAGTTTGTAACGAGCGATGCGACCATCTCGTCCCTTTCAAGTTTAGTGGCTTTTCAGCCTAGCCACCTACAGGGAGAGCCGGTGAGTCTGTACCTGCTCTCAGCGATTTGAAAGGTGATCTAATTGTGATCACTTACAGTGTGATCTTGCATTACCCTTCAATCGCTGACGAGTACCACAAGTCTCTCCGATGCAACGGTGACATCGGGAATGGATTTACCACATCCGGGCCTTCAAAATAATGGTGTCGTACTCGAATTCAACAACAACAAACCCAACCTCAATGCAATCTCGACTATCCGCCGTCCACGAGTGTTTTTGGTGGGCATTATCGACTCCAGTACCCTTGCATTGAAGTCATAACATTGCCGACAATGCCACGGAAAGAGTCTCCCAGTGAGCTAAGCTTGTTGGATTCCTTCATTGAGTCATTCACTTACAGATAGCAGCTCACAAAGGTAATCTCTTCGTATGTCACCCACACGTGACCGTTGCCTGAGCCAAGTCGACCAACGTGGGCTTCTTATCCGGCGGCAATCCAAATCACCGCATAACCCGTAGCTTCTGTCGACCAAACGGAGAAACTTATCAGTACAATCTGAACCTTATGTTTGCAGACTAGCTGCGTGAAGAGGTCGTTCGCAGCTCTGCAGCACTGCAGGTTGCTTTGAAAGACTCTCATGTCCTTCCCTGTTTTTTGTTAGCATTCAGTGAGTCTCTGAAAACCTGATAAGCACTCGATCCCATTAGATGCTTTGTGCCATTCACGCCGTGTTCCTCAGTGCATAATATGAACTGAGCCTGCTGCCCGGTGGCCTGCCTGTCCACACTTCCAGCAGCTGGCGCTTCAGTTTGGACCCTTGCATCTACGTCTTGTGTGGTCGTAGCCTAGGCACCGGTAACAGCGAGTCACCTCAGCCCACCCTCGCATTCGGGCGCTTATCGTTCTCACCCGGACCCGACCAGACTTGAGGATTTTGGATGCTGCCAGCTCCACCACGGCTTGCTTCTGTTCCCTTGTGTTAGGAGGAAGAGTGTGGTTTTCATCTCGCCGACTTAAGAAGAAATAAAAAAAATTTCAACTTTAAAGATATAAAAATGAAGACAAATAATGCAGTGAAATCTTTATTCCGCATGAGTAGTAAAATTAAAGCTAATAATATTGAAGTTGCTGTGGATCCAAATCTAATTTTGCAACGTTTATGTTATTCGAGAAAAAGTAATGACAACTTCGCCAATATTTTAACTACAAGCTGGCCTTTTATCCTTTTTCGCTTTTTGATAGCACTGGAATGGGGAAAACGACGAAATCAACACTATATGCTAATGATGTTACTAAACTGTTCTGCATTATTCATGGTGAAATGTTACTTCATAGATTAAGATGGGACAACAATAAAAAGTCTATTGATATTTGTCAATTATACATTAGATATTTACGTAATGTTACAGTTGTTTTTGATGGATATGATAAAGATGGAAGTAAAGCGTCTGAGACAAAGCGTAGATATATAAGTGATATATTAATTGATTATTCGATAGGAGTAGACATGCCTCTGAATACAACTAAATATAAATTTTTTAATCTTCTCTGCAAAAAACTGGCTGAAAATAATATTTAGTGGAGACAAGCAAAAATTGATGCCAATCGTTTAATTATACAGTCAGCTTTTATAGATTGTTTTTTCATGATGAAGCTGTTGTAGCAGAAGACATTGATGTGTTAGTGCTATTGACAGTGTTAGCACCTGATGATAATGAAGTGTTTTTTTAAACCTTTCAAAAATAATGCCCTGCAACAAGTTAATTCTATAAAAACCATGTTAATGAAATATTCCAATTTCACAAAAATTCAACTCTTCTTCAATCATACATCCGCTTTTTACAATGTAGGCAAAAATAATTTTATTAATATATTTATTACTGATCAGAAGTTACGTGCAGCAGCTGAAACTTTCTTGGTTGAAGGATAAAATCAAGAAATACTTTTACATGAAAGTATTAATTGTTTTCTCACAATGTATGGTGCCGAAACTGCCAACAACTTGAATGAACTTCGATGCAAACGTTTCATAGCATTAGCTTCAAAAGACAAGAGCGTACAGCTCAGTTCGTTACGTCCGACAAACGATGAAAATTAAAAGAGTTTCCTTGCAAGCTAAACAATAGAAAAGTAATGCTATCATAGCTATTGAAAATATAGAAAATAGGAAACTACTTACTTAAAAGCAATAAAAATAACACAACCAACAGCACCTATCAACGTTATGAAAATCATATTTTGCTCTTGCAAAACAGGATGTGGATCAGAAAAACTTCATTACTTACCTGCCTGCTTGATTTGCAGTGGAAGTGGCTGTGAAAACCACCCACCACTTGATGAAAATGAAGTCTTCGATACGCAAAGTGATGATGAAATTAAATGTTCTCTTTTTGGATATAAAAATATACCTGAAAATTTACATATTTAATGTATTATTTGTAATTATGATGTACATAGTTGCTTTGATTTTATTCCCTACAAGTATTGAGAAATAACATTTGGTTAATTGGAATTGTTTTTGCGGAATGATTGAAATTGAAAATTTTTTATTTACATCGAAAATTTTATTTGACAAAGTGGTTTCGAAAGCATGCACTGATTCTCATCAGACACCAGCACACAGTGCATACTTGACTGGTGTGACCACTTGCAGTTGGAAATCATTAATTTTTATTTATGCTAGTTGCGACAAATTTTAACATCTCCGACTTATATCCATCGAAATAATTTACTCGTAAAGGTTACTGTTTGCGATCATGGTTCCCTTCTTGTCTATAAATCAGCATTGACAACGTATATCGTCTCTAAAGCTTATCAAAGCAGTGAATATTGATACGGAAAACTCGATCGTTTTACGGAATTAATGTCTGTTATACAATTACTAAGAAAGAAAAAACGAATTTACTTTCGTATATTAATTGTTGAATAAGTACCGTGCGAAAAACTGATTTTTTTAAAACATAAACATCATACAAATTGTTTAAACAATATAAATAATATATAATAAGAATGTAAAAAAAAACTATAATTTAAAAAAATCATTGAAACTGAAGTTATTCTTGAAGGCTTCTGAAGATAGTTTGTTTTACAAATTCATTGACGTGACTATTTGTGTTGTTTAATCTGAAAATTATTGCGAAATAAAAGATTTTATGGAAAGTTGGAACCCCAAATGCAAGCTACATACCTGCGTCAATTCACAATAGTGTACACTATAATTCCGTAATTTGAAGCCCAAAATCTTCTGGAACATAAATATCCTACCTAGGCACAAATAGAAATGAATACATTTTTCTTATACAAAGTTTGGGTATCTTCAGTAACCGACCATTCACACTTGGACAATCAATATTAAAGTTTTATTTATTATTGCTCTGGTTAAGAGAAATCCTTCATAATTACTCTAGATAAAGTTAAATCAAGTAAAATGTCGCGTTTTAGTTTTAATCACTTGTATGTATCTGGTTGTATCACAAGACAGTCCACACACGCAATATCTCCGAGCACGCGTTTCATAGGATGTTTTTGACATGCAAGCATTTGTATCTTGCAATAATCCACCCGAAAATATGTAACATCCAAATGCAGAGACTTTGATGTAGGCACGCTTGAAGTCATTGATACTTTTTATTATTAAGGGTGGTTTCATCGAAACGTCGTAAATAACGCAGATTAGTTAAATCAAAGGTACATATGTATGTGAGATTATGAGGTAGTTTGAGCGCACTATTTTCAATAAGCTGGCTGTAATAGAAAACTGTAATTGAAGGTTTTGAAAGGAAAAACAAGGGAGAATAATGTAATTCAATAAGTAGCTTAAACAGAAAATCATTATTAATCTTCTAAGCCAAATCATACCCTTAACGTTGCTTCAACTAAAGCTCCAGGAGCCTACGCAGATCAGATTGAACATAAAACGGTCATATCAAATAATCCCGGGAACACCGAGCATGGCAAACGGAACGTTGACGCAGCTCTAAGTCGCCTCAACGGTTGGTCTTAACGAGGACAAAAGGAGTCCTACTTCGAAAAGAGTATTAATTTTACAAAGTCATTTATCAAAATAGACAGGCGCAAATTGCGTGCTAAGATTCAATTAATTCCTGATTAAGTCAATATTCAGGTGAAAAAAGCCCGCACCAATGTACACCGGACATGTACCGAAATGAATGATTAGTGTGTCGTGTACGTGGACGATAGAATGCTTTCAATACGCTCACATTATCGAGACACGTACGCAAAACACATTACTTGTCCGGCTTAGTTGTTAAATGCACCTTTCCCGCCCAAGCAAGCTGCATTGGTCAATTTTTGTTATTCGTTTCTAGAAAGTGAGAAGATTTTTATTTCGATTGCCACGCAAAACATAACGCACTAAGCCAGTGATGCTTCACTGGAATCGGGGGTAGTAATGATAAAATTGTTTTTAATTTGACTGAGGAAGCTGCATTGTATCCGAAACTACGACATAATTACTAAAACTCGGGTTGAAGAGGATGTTCCAGTCAAGAAATTAACCTAAAATATTGCGGTAATCCAAAAAAAATAGCTGCACATCGAATTTTGAAACACTGCTCTGACATACTCTTGCGACATGCAATTGAGGCTGGAATTCACGCACATTCCGTTTGCTAAATCCTCGTAGAAAGTATCTATTTTAATTATTGTGGTGCTGCTGTTTTCTGTGTAGTTCTTGTAATTGGTGGTGAACTCATTTTCATGTTAAACTGTCTAAATCGGAAGATTTATTAGGTGGATCGAATGGCAGGGCGCTGTTTGGGGCTTTCGTACTTTGTTGCTCCATAAATTGTTGGAAAGTGTATCGGACCAAACGCAGCATATTGCAATCATGTTTTCCATAGAAAATCTTTTCAATGCACCAGTTTAACATATGTGGCCTACAAGCACAGAAAGATACGCAACATGAATGTCGCCGTGTACTTTACTTTGCGCCAACTTATATTTTCGTATGGGATGGTATTAACGATTTGCATATTGACTACCAATTAATTTTAGTCTTACGCCCAATTAGTAGTTTCTCCAGGGAATTTAGTGATCGGTTTGTGTTTGGCAAATTCGATTTATGAATAATTTCAGAGAATATATCTTCGTGAACATTTGCAACGATGTCATTTGCTACTTGTAGTAGTACAAGTAGCTACAGAAAGAAAATTTAGTGCGACGGACTGCGGAGAAACTATGAGAAGAAAGTTGGGATTTCATGTTTTCTTAAATGCAGTTGGCAAAACCATGATTATTTAGGGTTGAAGTCCTATGAAATTAAAACAATTCTATTTCAAGTTGATCACCATTTCATTTGAAAATGTTCTTGTCGATAACCGGTTATATTCTTCTTTCCCATTAAAAAGGTTGGGTGTACCAGAAACCCTTGCCTCACGTACCAGCAAACATATAAAAAAATGAACCCTTCACACAGCAAATTTCACCCAAGAGTAACCTTCTTAATGCAATTCTTTGACCTCTTTTTCAATCGTGCCAGCCTTACCCTGCCAACGCTAGGATTCTTAAAAAAATATATCAGTTCCGAAGTGGTAAATCACTACGTTGGTCAGTTGTGTTCCTCGTGAATCTTCCTACAATACGTTACGGCATGCTGAAAGGGTGAAGATTTCCAACGAGCATGTCCTGGTCATCGTTAGGATTAATGAATAGGTGAGAAATCCTCAAGGGTACAAATTATTTATCTTGTGCTGGACATTGTCCACTCGACGTATATCTTTAAGGATGTGTTGTTTAGACATTTGGGTCGTTTTGAAAAAGTGACCAAACATGTTTAGCAGCATTTTAATAAGAAATCACAATAGCCAGAATCGTGAGAATGGACACGGCGAAAATTAAAAACTGGATTTTTATGAATATATCATTTTTGTGTCTTGAGGATATGTGATATGGATAACGAACTGACCATCTGGGTTAGTTTGGCCACGAATGATTCATTTATTTGCTTTACAAGATGGTATGGGATAACGAATTTGACTACAATACATGACATGAAAACGTTTTGGAAAACTCGGGACTGTCCCGCACAGATGTCTGCGCGGTTGAAAATGAAAATTGATTTTAATCGTTACTTTTGATTTTTTGCGTTGTAGCATAAGTAACGGTTTTCGGATGTTCATGCGAAACGGCTAAGGATTTGAAGCATTTGTAAATACTTATAGATCCTAAAAATAGAATAGTGAAGATGTCTTGCAAATCAGAGTAGCGGTTTTGCTAAGGCAATTTTATTTCCCATTCACAACCCAATGTAATACAAATGTCTGTAGCTGCGGTTAGTAAGAATAGGATGAATTCTTGAAAGTGCGGTAAACATCAGTTATCAGAAGCATAATTGTGATCAACGAATATAGCATGTTTACAAATTAGTTTATAAGTAATCAATACGAATAAATTGCAGTTTAATTTTGAGAGCAATATGCCAATTTAAATTAAAACGCATTATCTTATTTACCGGAAGCAATTTCTTATTGAAATTTCTTATTTCTTACTTAGTATTAATTATATTTTGGAAAAATATCTTACACATTCGGTATAAAAAATTTATATAATTGATTTACGTAATTATAGTAAATGGTACCTTTATAGCTTAAACTAATGATTCTGGCGAAGTCATTAATCCTGATTAAATACAGAAATTAAAGTTTATTTCTATAACTCTTTTTCTCTCTTCAGCACCAGCATATAAATATTATTTAAATATCTTTGAAAATAGGCGAAAGATTTTCGGTTGAAATCCTTGTGAAGAATTTTGACATTTTTGGCAAAAAAAAATTAACTTTAATAAGCAGGCGAGCACTAATATTGCAAATTTACTAATAATATTTATTCCTTAATTAGTAATATAAAAGTTGTTTACACACAGATCTTAGGTTAATGATGAATAATTTTACTGTCTGTCAGTCACTAAAAGCAATTAGTTTTTGAAGAATAGGGAAATTGAAAATGTTTAAGGCGTATTTTGTATCTTTTAGTTCCTAATATTTGAAATTGGAGGACAATCCCAACAAGAAATACATTTAAATACTTTATATTTTAAATTTGAATTTGACATCTTAAAAAAGTTGTAATTTTCATTTTATGTGTGCTCGGTTCGATATCATTTGAGAATATATGGCCAAAGTTAAGTGATCACTAAGCAATATGCAAATGATTGATAGTTTGGTCATTTTGTACTAGTTAATTAGAATTATAGGTTAGAGTTAGAATACCATACACCACTAAAATTATCATTTATGACAAATGAACGTTTGGACTGCGCTGTGTGTCTACCACCTTATCCACTCAGCATATTCACGCTTAAGCTAATACCGGGTAAAAATCAGCTCCGTTTGACATTATTCCAATCAATAGATTCCTTCATGCTATTTTCGGATGTTCTTCAATTTTTGATAAGGAGTGCCAAAATTCAAAATATGTTTAAAAATAATTTAAATTGTTTAGTGATCCATTTTAAGTTAAATTTATGAACAAAGTTACTGGTGAACTTATTTTCTCAATTTAATTTAATTATGTTTGAATAGCATAGGGAAAATTCGTTCAAGATTGATATAGTTTTTTTAAGGTGAATGAAAATTTGAAATTTGTTTGTTACAACTAAAGCTTTATTCTTATCATAATTAACTGTAATTAGTCTTATAAAAATCAGCACAGAATAAAGTTTTATAACTAAAAAATATATGCTAAATCAATATATAATAAAGTGGAGTTGGCTATCTCACATGGCAGGATTGATTTATTTGATTTGCCATTTCCCTTTCTGCTTGTTTTACCTTTTTTTCTTCTTTTGTTTGCATTCGAAGCAAATATCTTCAAACTCCGTGCGAATTTCGTGTACTCACCTATCAAAAATAGGGCCTTGGAGCCAATCTTCGAAAAGACGAGTCTTGTAATAATTTTCAGGGAAATTATCTTCCTCGTTTTCTGTATCTTCGCCATGTGATGTACTACATATAGGGATTCCAATCCCGAACCATTTTTTCAATCCCGGGATTACGGGATTAAAAAATCTCAAGTCCCGGGATCCCGGGATTCGAGGTTCAAAATATAACACAACAAAATAAGTCAAGTTTTTAATAAACAGATTATATTATGTGCCATCATTTCAAAACTACAGCAATAAGTAAGCTGAAAACTGTATAAAAAATATGTTGCTGAATAATTACTAAGTTATTTAATTGATGAAAATAAAAACAATAATTTTAATTATCCAAGACGTTGACAGTATGAAAGCAAATATTTAAAATTACAACTGTTACAAATTACAACAACAAATCAAGACAAAAATCACAGCAATAAATCACAACTCTTAACATATAAAATATTCAATACATAAAAATTCTGCCTAAGTTCATTGGTTTTTTCGAAAGTAACATTGAAGCAATAGCAAAGTATCCAAAGTATCGTCTCCAAGCCTGCTTCTAAATTTATTCCCG
Source organism: Nemotelus nigrinus (assembly GCA_947369275.1). Classification (NCBI taxonomy): domain Eukaryota; kingdom Metazoa; phylum Arthropoda; class Insecta; order Diptera; family Stratiomyidae; genus Nemotelus; species Nemotelus nigrinus. The sequence goes on from OX376372.1 coordinate 198,084,690, forward strand.
ATGTTGGACGCCGCGGAAACGGTCGATAAATATTGGTAAGCCTGCTCCAAACTATGCGAGTGCCACCACTTTCGAAAAGTTTCATTTCTTTTGCAATAGTTTTAATTAGATTAGTTTCTTGCGGCATTTCATGATTGATTATTTTCATACTTTTGCAGCTCTTCTTGTAGCATCAATTGACGACTATCTTGTTCTGATTCAATATGGGTATCTACTGGGTTCTCCTCATTTCTTTGGCTAGCAAGCAAAGGGTTCAGCATCTAGATCATTGAAGTATTTTTTTTTTAATATTTGTGTCGCTTGGTTTCCAAAATAGAGATTCTATTTCACTTGGTAAATTTTTGCTGGCACAATGTAGATTCTTGAGATAGCTTAGCTAACCAGATAGCTCAGTCCACGGACGCTCTTTTATTCGGTCCAATTTTGCAATTTTCATAGCATTCACAAGAATGGACCTTTTTTCTCCTAGCAGTCTAAATAAAAATCTTGATGAAGTATTAGCAGTGCATAAATTTGCATCTTTGCGATTTAAGGCCTCCACAGTCAATTTTACAAGGAGTAAAACTTCAATAAGTTTCTGAATCAAATCAAACTCAGTTCCTTTTAATCGCTCTGGATATTGCAGGCCTATTAATGTAGACTATTTTTCAAAATGGAAAACCGTTCGAGCATCGTCAAGAGACTATTTCATCTTGTTTTACAATCCAGTAAGTGAGATAATTAAACGCCTTGCTCGGATTTGACATAGTTTTGAAGATCGTTATTATTTTTCGTTGGAGTTTTTTAAAATATAAAACTACCTTATGAACTTTCTTTATGCATGCGCTGATGTCCTTCGTCAGATCTAGCGTGTCTTGCAGGCGACCGGGAGCAACGTAGTAAGCTGATTCAGGAGCGTCCAAATCTTCGTGGTCTTCGTCCAGATTATCAGCTGCTTCATCAACTCTTTGATCTAGAATGGACCTCCTATTATAGAGAACATCGCAAGCTGCCAAAAGGATGCTATGTGCGAAACAAATATGTTGCTCTGTATTAACTAGTCTGCTTACTTTTCGCATTTCATTTGATCCATCAGTTATGATGGTAACAATGTCTTTTCCTAGAGAAACATCAAACTCAGCGAAACGCTATTTTAATATATCTAGGTAGTTTGCAATTGTCATTGATATCCTTACTCGCACCAAGCTCCAGTAAGAATTCACTAAGTAGATGTTAATATTTGTGTAGCGCCTATTTGTTGTCGAGGTCCACTCATCAAACGTCAAACTGAACCGTTCACCTGAGATACTAGCCTGTCTTATCTCATTTTTTATTATTTTTTTTATCCTACTTGCATAGCCCACAGCCTTTTTTTGATTGTTATTGAGGATTTTGGTAAATCTGTGTATGCATTCGCTAGTATTAATTTCCTTAAATCATTCGAAGTAACGAATGCACTAAATGCGAAACAGTCCATACTTATTTATTTACAAACCCCTTTGTATTCTCTTGTTAACTGTTACATCGGTTTGTTTTACTCTATTCTTTACGCATTTTGATGTAAACCTGGATGCTAATTGCTTTCTCATAAATATGGATTCTATTTGCTCTTTTCGAGTCTTGCCGTAATTTGATTGCCGATTATGCTTGACTCCCGGCCCCGGAATCCAGGCCAATTTCTGATCCCGAAAATCCCGGGATTAGAACTCATCAATCCCGGGATTTTCGGGACCATAAATTAGCCGGGATCCCGGGATCCCGAGATCCGGGATCCCGGGATTGGATTCGCTAACTACATAGCATTGGTTCACTTTCACCAGAGCTGGCTTCACTAATACGTGTGACAGCTTTTCGTTTTGAAACAAAATTTTATCACTCTTCTTATACTTGGTTTCAATATTGTTTTTTTTTTTTGCTTAACCCAGCGTTTATACTTTTTCAAAGTATTTTCTTCTTTTTTGGCTCTTTTTAATGCAATATATTCCTAAGAAATCAAAAACTTACTTACCTGTTTGCTACGTTTGCAGGCTTCTATCAGGTTTTGTGGAATAGGAGAGATATCTCTTAAAATTTGAAAAGGCTTCAATTTACCTTTGGCAATGTTTTGCTCAGCTGGCGGAATAACTAACGCTTTGTTTAGAGAAAAGGGGAAACTTTCAATAGAGTTGAAAACATCAAGTAAGTCACCAATGCAAGCATAATCCGGTATGGCTGCTGGATTAAATGGAACTGCGCCACTTGCCTTGAATTCAGAAATAGCATTTCTGCTATAACTGCTTTACCCCATGTTTTGTTTAACAATGTCCCCATTGACAGCTTTATGATCGGCGACCCAGATTTTGATTTACTCCTTGCCGATATTGCTCACTAAAATGATGTTTAAGAGATTTAACAGTGCCCTACTAAAGGGCTGCAAAAAATGAGATGTATGGCTCAGCATAAATAAGAGAATGATTTCATTTTGATTATCATATTCAAACATTTCAACAGAATACTAACACGTGCAGTGATCACTAAGCAACAATCAAAATTTCTCTCCGTGGCTTTCTCCGCAGCCAATCTAAAGATATTGCTGCTGTTGTGTATGCCGATTATTCGAACATGAACACATAAGAATCGGGTTGCATTTCATGTTTGTATTCGCATTACTTATTCTTGACCTTCATTGGACACGCGGGTGGTAAAAACATAACCTTCTGCATTGCAATATCCAATGATTGAAATAGTTTCACCCTTTTCAGTTGATGCTGTCGTGCATACGGTTTTAGTACCCTTTTTTGCGAGTATTTGTCTAGGGCGGTTGCTCAGCTGCAATTGGGTTTTGACATTAAATCATTTTCTGTGAGAATTTTTTCTTATAAACTAATGCAGGCATTGACTTCAATTAGGTTAGTACCTTGATACCGGACCATCGGAACTCCTTCCAACTTTCTCAGTACAATATTTGTGTTTTTCCGAAATAGTATTTGCAAACAGTCATAACCTGTTCTTTTCTTAGATTGATTAAATTTGTGATTTATGTTTAATTGTTCAGCAAACTGAAAGGCAATCATTTTTATATCATTGATTGTTAACGGGAATAATTTTTCTTGCATAATTTTAATGTAGTTAGAAAGTCTTTTTTACATTTTTGCCCCAATGCATTGACGTAATTTCCATTAGTCCTTTATTGTCTTTGTCATTATTGTACCTTCTTTAAAATATTTTTCGAGGTATATCATAGACAATTGCCGCTTTATACACAAACATTTCTCCATATTTTATAAATTTCATAGCAGCTTTTAATGAATTCTCAATCGAATTGCTACGAGTGGCGATAGTTTTTCTCTGGCAAGTTTCACGATAATTCAATGTTTCTCTCAAAAAAAAATTCGAGATTTGAAAAAAATAGTCTTTGCCTACTTTCAGGCACTCAGTGCTCAGATAGAGCTCATAATTTCTAGCTTTTTTTTGTCGTGGACAAGTATAAAACATTATTTATTATTATTTTCAGTAGTTACTTTTAACAAAAGTGTACACTGCATAGAAATATAGGGGTACATGAAAATTCACTAAATAGCCCGCTGCCAAAAATTTAAGATATGTTAATAAGTTACATGCATCTATGTGCTCTGAAAATTTCAGCTCATTGTAATAACACACTTCAGAGATTATCTCCCTTAATCTTTGATATTTATCAGCAAAGAATCAAAAAGGAATATATGTATATATATATATATATATATATATATATATATATATATATATATATATATATATATATATATATATATATATGTATATATATATATATATAAATATAAATATATATATATATATATATATATATATATATATATATATATATATATATATATATATATATATATACATGTAAAAATATCGCTAAGTATTGCCCATGTTACGTGAGTACTTGAACAGGCTGGGTAGTGTTATTAGAGTGTAAAATAAAAAATGCCTATGAAAATAAAAATATATAAAAAACGATAAGAGCCAGCAGGCCAAAATAGTATAACAGCTAGATTTTAAGCTTCCATTGAATTAAATTTCAAGCTATGTTAAAAATGTTCAATGTTTTGTTAACTCAATTCAATATAAAGAAATATGAACTTTTGGCGAAACGAGTCTAATATTAATTTTCTTCGAAAATCAGTAAAAAAAACTGCATGTTAAGGTTCTTTTAAGATTTACATATTTACACTCAGAAAAATATGTTTCCGAGAATCAAAGAAAATATTTACTTGTTTACGAGATGTAAAATCTTCCACAAATCAAACAAAATTTTATTTGATGTCAGTAGTTTGTATAAATATTTTGTAAAAGTTTCTTACAATCAACGGAATACGATTTTTACTTTAACCTATTTCAGGCAAGTAATTTACTTCAAATTTTGTAAATTAAGTCTACGAATTTAGTAAATAATGTCCACATGGGATCATGTTTTTACATATTTCAACAACAACCACGCTTCAATTTTCGATGACTTTTTATGACTTCTCTCAACATTTCCTTCACACAAATAAGAGGTCTGTAGCTTAGCTCGCTAACGCGCCAGTCCGAAGCAGCCATTTATAGCTCGCGGGTTCAAATTCCGCCGGATTTCTGGTTGTATTTGTTCGTCTTTAGTTGTTCGTCTTCACAAAATGTTGCACTCAAAAAAAAAAACAATAATGGAATAATTGATATTGGCTTATCAAAAATTTGTGTCTCCCTACCGCCATAGCTAAGCATTTGCTTCCCTGAGCTACGGCACTGTAAAAAAAAAGTTACTTATTGCAAATTCAATATTTATCTGAGGTCAAACCATATTGCTTTGGCACGTGAAAATATTTGTTTTACTTGTTTTTATTTTTTTTTACTCCCTTCGCTGTTCAAATGATGGGAGGCAGAGTTTTTGCGTGCCAACGACATGCAATATTCTCAAGCGATCCTCAATCTAAGTTATTAACTTCAGTGAACGTATGAGAACCAATTGACGCCAGATTTATGGCAACGTTTCCTGAAACTATACCAAATTTTACTCAGGGCAAGTTCAATGTCAGTCCTTTGAAATGAATAAATTCCTTTCTTTCGACTGTGTAAATATTTCTTTGGCGCAGAATCGTTACCAATTTTCTTTGATAATGTGTTCATTTTTCCTCAAAAAATTGAAGTATATTTCTGAATGTAGCTAAGCGGCAAAAAAACTGAGCCAATTTCACAAATTCGAGTTGGGTCATCACATCTTCCTTTGCATGCAACACTTAAATTTCTTAGGGTCAAAGTAAAAAAAATATTTGCGCCCAGTGTGGGCATCCAGATTTGATCGTTTGTTGAGAGGGATTCTACATGAACTGAATGCACTCGTTACTTAATGCATTATTAAGGCTAATTAAAAGACCTTAAATTGGTTTAAGTGGACGTTTGAATACATGGAAACCGATTGGCTTAACTACAATGTACTTCTTGGTCGGTTTTGTCAAGTTTTGTGCAATTCAAGCCACTTAAGTGAACTACGAATAGGGTCTTACACGACCCACAAAAATAATTTGCAGTTCGATCCGCAGAAAAATTCAAACGTTTAGATCACTATTTGCCTCTTTTGAACAGGCATTTATTTAATGAAATGTGAAATGTATGAATATCGGATTTTCACCTTCACATTCACATTAGTTCAAGTAAGTTCATTATAGGCAAATTAACCAACAGCAGCAAATGAGTGAACTTTTCGTTCATTTTCAGCATTCATTTAAGTCAATTTAAGTCTTTTATAATTCTACCTTTAGAGTATACACTTTGATAATCCCTCTTCAACAAAATTATCGGGTAATAGAATACTAGGATCGGCAGCAAAAATTTCGAGATGAAAACTTGAGCAAACTGAATTCAACAGTTTATTTGAATAGGTTTTTATTGTAAAAATATACAAGTACTCGAATGCAAAAAAAAACATTGAAAATATGTCAAATAGTTAAAAAAAAAAAAACAAGAATTTAAATATGAATTGAAGAATTTAAATTAAGTGAACTTACTCGGCAATTGCCAAAACATTTAAACAAATTTGAATAAAACCATTCAAAAGGCTAACAGTTGGAAACACTAACATCGCTACTTTGGGTGCTATGGTACAGTGTGTTGTTAAATAAATGAGCGATTAGTTTGTCGCTTATCTTACTTTAGAGAGATAGTCTAGTTTATACCATGTTTGCAACGAACTTGTTAACGTAAGTGGTTGTGCTGCTGAAAATTTATTTGTATTTTCCTGCAAGTCTTCACATATGAAAGCATTCTCTTTGGCAATATTATGGGATTTAGATCCAGTAGGATATGAGATGAATTGCTGATATAACGAAAAAGTTCTTTGATTCATGTGTAAATTTAGGTTTTTAATCATACATTTTTTTTAATGTAATCCAACTGTTTCCAGCTTTCAAAAAATATTTCAATTTAAAGACCAGCTTTTCCTTTAGAAGCTAGATATATTTTGATTTCATGACAGGTATCGAGGGTATTCTACATTCTTCTTCAGTGTATATCGATCTTTTATATTTGCTTCATTTCTGTTAGTGAAACCTGCCGACACTTGTCAAGAAAATGCAAATCGTTCGCTTCTATATTTCTAGTGAACTCAAAAACAGTTTACTGACATTGACCGAAATTTTAGAGCTACTAACAAATTTTAATCAAATTTTTATTTTTTCAGCTTGCGGAAACTAGCTGATTAATCATAGATTATGTTTGCAATCCCTGTTGGTTTCAAAACCCGTGCGATTGAAGTGAAGTTGCATTTTATTGTACAGTGTTTAGCGATGCGGTGACAAAGGTAGACTATTTATTTTGCGAAATGGTTCTTTTCAAGTTTACAAATTTAATTTTAATTTCAATTGCTTAATACCAAGCAGCAATTCTAATTTCACTTTAAGTTAGGCTTTATTTTAGCTATAAGAATCTTTTATATGCCTAACTCTGCAAACATGCTGTTCTTGACTGTTAATTTTCAACAATTGTTCCAACATGAACTGAACTCCAAATGCGGATAAGAGAAAGTTCAAAGAAAAGTGCTCAAAAGTGATGAAAGGAAAGAAACTTTCAGCGATAATAAATAAAATTGGCTAAAATGTAAAATATTTATTTAACAGTTCTCAATTTCCAATAAATACTAAACATATTTGAACCATTGATGCCACTAAGCTATTTATAATGACTTTCTTCCAGCCCAGCTGTATCCTCTCTTGATAAACGACTTGTTTTTTTCAATTTCAGGATGTTTAGCTCAAACAAATCAATAAAAGAAAATCTCGATGGTATGACATTTGACATTTTTGCAAACTCCAATCAATGAACACTCCATTTTACATCAGCAGGGAGCTGTTAAAGTAAAAATAAGTAATTCAATTACTTAGTTTCACCAAACACCAAAGAGTCAATGGATATTGAAATAAGTTATCCACCGGAAATAAACTCAGCACTTTGTGAAGATAAATAGGTTAGCATTCAAATATACTTTTCTTTTTAAAAGCAAAAAATGTACAGTAAGTTTAACATTACTTTGCCGCCAGCTATTAACCAAACGCATTCCATTGTCGCCATTTAGCTTGCAACAGTGTTGAAAGACTATTAACAACTCAATTCACCTGAAATATATTTCATGGAAACTTAGTTGCGATTTGCACGCGATTTCTAATTTCCATTTGTGTTCCGTATCCGTCTCCGCATGCCTAAGTACGATACATTCCCTGCAAGAAACCTATGCAGCTTTCTTGCATGAGACACGTGTGCAATTTGTCCATGTGCGCAGCACTCCGCCACAGAGAAATACACAAAACGTATTATCATAACGGTTCATAATGGACAGGTCATTCAAACATCCATATAAATATTATTGTTATTAAAATAAGCTGCAAAGAGCGTGATTGTTGATAATTTTCGATTAGACAGTGCAGCATAATGTTGATGTCGTGTCGCTCATGTGTGTACTTACAAGTACGACAGCAGCCAAAGTGTTTTACAACTGAAGTCAGCGATAAATTCCTTCAATGCATTTTCTTAGATGCAATAAAGAATGCCTAGCGCTCACCGTTTGTGTGACATGATTTGAAGTCGTTTTGTTGATCGGCATGTGCTTTAGGATAAAATCTCCTAATTTAATGGAAAATCCAAGATGAAAGGCGACACCGCAGAAACCATTTCCATAAATTTTCATCGTACCAATGAAGAAATTTGCTCTAATTGTGAATGCGAAATGAGCTGCAAGTATGTCTTAATTAAAAGTGGGACGGGATTGAGAAAATAAACTTAGTAAATGATTTTACACATCAGATCGGTAGCAGTTAGGCTCACATGACTCGAATATGAAATCAATTTAATTTGGCCGTCATTGATCAGAGTGAATTTACAAAAACATGAAATCTATGAATAAATGTGTCGACAAGTCTAAAGTGAAAATACTGAAATTGCTTATGATGAAATTCCGAATTTTCATAACAATAGCTACGGCACATGCGCGAAAAAGATTAATTTGTATCTTTTGAACGTTTCCCAATACAAATATTTGTCTTTTCACATTATTCGTGCCTGCAGATATTTGATTTAAGTTTTATTCATGACAAATACATAGTAGTGGTCTGTTAATCTTTGCAAATTTATCTGCTAGCCTTGAAGCTTTATAGCTACTAAATGACTCAAAGTTTATCTGTTTGGTATGTTAATGTCATTCAAATTTATTTACAACCTCGCGTGATACAAATACGTTGGAAATGGCTATGTGTTTTGACTATTCAAGGAAATATTCGCTAATTGTGACATTAAATGGGAATTATTTTTTGGTTTCTGCTATTTTTAAACAACGTTGAAGATCAAATCTGTGTTTGAAATGCTGTACACTTATTGCCTGGGTAATCATTTAGAATGATTTCGGCATTTTCTACATAAGACGAGAAATTTATTGATAAAAATTAAATAGTATCTTACTAGTAACTTTCCAGTCAAACGTTTCAAATAGAAAGTACCAAGTTTCAAATAAAAAGTCTCAAGTATCTCGAAAACCGTATTAGTAAAATTTGAAAATGGGAAATTTTTTTGTATGTTCAATAGTGCGAACGACTATATTACATATCACCTGAAAATCCATACTTTTTGGTTCGTCTTAACCAGCTATACTCAACCTTTTTTATATCAGGGCCGCTAAGAAATGTGTACTGACCTACGTGGGCCGCAGTCTAGTGATAGCTGCAAAAACAAAGGCAAATAAACAAAAGGTATTGTAGTGAAAGTAATATTTAGAAAAAAATTGTTTAACTTTCAATGGTTTCATCAAACAATTGTGAAAACTGAATCCCAGCTCTGTTTACTGACTAATAGCTGCTGATTCTAGGTGCCAGGAGTTTTCAATAAGCAAAAAACATTTCCAGTAATTTCTCAACTGTCCAAATCTTAGTTTGAATTCAGCGGATAATGAATTTAGGTAATTTAAATATACATGGTAACTCTCTGTAGATATGTTGTCATTTTAATTAGCCATTGAAAGTGTGGGGAAAATGATTGAGCTTTTGATTTTTTATGCCTTCTTAATAAATCTACCCTGATTCACATAAATGTTCTATCTACATTTGTGTCATTTTTGAGCTAACTACGGTTTCAAAAACTGCATACTCTATTATATGCAAAATCTCATATACCTGCAAAATTTGAAAAACTTATTTTTTGTGAAAGTATGTTAAAATCAATATTGAAAAGCGCACTCTCCATATATTTCCAGCACAAATTAAAACATAAATCATTGAACATTTCGAAAGTACTAAAATGTAGATAGAACGTTTATGCGAATCAGGACAGAAATGCTCAGCTTGTCTTCAAATGCAAACACTTTTTGGGTCATCTGCATTATCGTTTTGCTTTCACCTTCTAAAGATTGATTCAATTCACTTAAATATCCCGTGGTATCCCAAGGAAATGCTACAAGACTCCACCATCAATCATCATCAAGTTCACTGTAAACTTTCCTGTTCTGTTGTAAGAGCCACATAATTTCCATTCGTAATGAGAAAAATCGATCAAAAGCTCTTTCCCTGCTTAGTCACTGCACTGTTGTATGTGAAGTGACATCACCATAATTACTGCTTAGCTCTTCCAAAAGGTTCTTGAATTTTCTATGATTCAGCTCTCGGGCTCGAATATAGTTCACTACATTAATGACATTCTTTATTACAGCATCTTATGCCGAAGACGAAACACGTGCTACCAATTTTTTTTTGTATTCACACAATAGAATGATGGTAGACTTGTTAATGTGTATTTAGGGTTTAATAGAGAATCAAATCCGTTTTTTGATCCGGTCATTGAACTCAATTTTATTTTTCTCAAAAATCAAGTCAGTCATATCGAGAAAATCTTTGCTCCTTTTTTGGTTTTTCTTTGGAAGGAATGCCTGAAAATCATCATTAATTCATATGTGGAGTTTGGTGCAGACGGCGGGATGTACAGTATTACCACGAATAATTAAGCTAGCTATGTAAGTTTGTTATTAAGTTTCCCAAACCAGATTTTTTGAAAATTTTCCTTAGTCTCTTGTATGGCATAATTCAAATAAATGCATATAAACAGATGCAAAGCCTACAATTTAACTATAAGACACAAATATCCTGATATAAATATAAAATAATTTGCACAATAATACTGCGACACTCTTCAACGAATGGTTCCACCGCTTTTGTGCTCCAAATGTCAAACAGAAAATGACTGCTCTTTAAAGTTCTTCTTCTACTTGACAATGCACCATTCTCAAAATACTATTCAACCTACATTTCTGCCCAAGAACACGACTTGCCTATTGCAACCTTTAGACCAAGGAATAATTGCGACAGTCAAGACGCTATATATAAAACAAACCTTCAGGGGCATTTCGAGAATCTTGGAAACTAATTCAATTAAATTCAATTGAATTGATAGATACCTAGAACAAATTTATAAGTTTAGATTGTGTAAAAGCATGTGGGACATTCGTATAGCTAGATTAAGCAATCAACGGTAAATGACTGCTGAAAAAACGTATGGCCTGACGTAATTCAAAGAGAGAGAAAGGGAGTTTTAGAGTGCCATTTTCTCAATTCACAAAGTTGGTACACAGAATGGAAGATGAATGTTTTGACGATTTAGGTGAAGCAGACATAGCTGAGCATATGGCAGACGACGAATTAGACAAGCAAAATTTAATCTCCATCCTGAATGAAACAAATTCTTCTGGCAATGATTCCGACGAAGATGAACCCGAACCGCCAGCTTTAACTACAAGAGTCATGGTCGATGGACTCGGATTAAGGAGAAAATTTGGAAATCGTTTCTTTGAAGAGCACGTCCACCATTAATGTGCTCTTTGATTCCAGGGAGATATTAGTAAATGTTTACATCAATATGAGAAAATCTAAAAGGATCTCGCAAAAAAAACCGATCGAAGCTTTCAATTACTTATTTTTTTACAAACCCTTTGGGATCAACCACTATTCATCCAGAACTGCTATAGTATGTTGAAAACAATAAAAAAATTAAAGGTCCCTCTATTAAACGGTTTTATTTTAGAAATTTTAGGAATTCTATTTACACGTTTTCTTGCGGAACCTATTAACCGTATAAATCGAAGGATAAGTGTATTTGAAAATTACTTGGAAAACCACGAATTATTGCCAAAACATGTTACACATTCTCAAAAATTCAAATTAAATAGTACATCAGCACTACTTCTCTGTCTTGTCTATGTGGTTTACCGATTTTATTGCGACGTTTGGTAGAGCTTGAAAGTGCGGTTCGATTAATTAAACGATGCCTAGTTTTGCAAATAGCCATAATTTAGTTTAAAGACAATTTTTCTTATAAAAGCTAAATTTATTTCAATTTCTGGACAGAGTTTGATATGTGAAGGATAATTTGCCCTCTTCTTCAGAGTCTATTGGTCCAAGCTTAATGTAACTTGGGTATCTTATTTCTAATGCTTACTTTAAAAGTAATGATATTAGCTAATTATCTACTAATCACCTATTCATTACGTACCTAAAAACATTTTAACTAAATGTGAATTAAATTTATCTTTACATTTTGTTCTAAATCATAAAATATCTGTTAAGATCTACCTGAACAATGGTAGTGCACAGTTTCACTCATCATTGTTCATCATGGTTTTCAATATATTCAGGCTCTCGTCCGCATCTAGTTTTCGTACCTGCTGTACCTCCTTGATCGCGTCCACGTTGTCTCATGTAATGTTGTGCTCCTCTTCCAGGATGTGTTTCGCCACTGCTGATCGTACTAGCTTTGTGCTTCTTTTCTTCGTTGAGACCGCTTCCCGTTAGTCTAACACCAACTAACCGTTTTGTTTAAGACCGGTACCTTATTTACCTCTCCAATAGTCCCTTTGCACTCTTTCAAGATTCTTTCCACTCGCTTGATAGAGTCTGATAAAGGACTGTTTAGGCACTTTCTGTGCCTTATCGGCGTTGATGAGTTTAGCCACATTGCGTCTAATCTGTGTTTTCTCTTCTTTGGGAAGGTTTTTTACCGCTACTTGGATGTCCTCACTGTTGGAAATATTGTTTCGTTGACAGCAAAATTCAGACCTTGACTAAGTAGTTTCCATTGTTCTTCCGTGAATTGGACCGTGTTCACCACATAGTTAGGGATAGTCTCGATGGCATTATTTTTCATTGTAGCCTTACCCTTCGTCAGCTCCTTCAGTTTCTCCGGAAGAATTTCGCTGTTTCTATCTTTCTCGCATTCGAAAGCCCTGTTTGCTTTTCCTAAAATGTCTTAAATGTCCACTTTTATACCCGAAGTATTACTTGTCATTTTCAAATGCAGGGATCAAACTTTGAGTGTGATTTCAAATAACAATCAGATACAAACAATCAAATATCCATGTATGCCAATCATTGTTACATTTTCAATCGATACATTCATGACTGACTGAATATAAATTCTAGTTCCGCATTATAACTCTCAAAGTTTTCACGAATGAAGCAGTCTCGTAACACAAAACTGCTCTGCATAAGTTATTGCTGCGATTAGTTTCTAAAACAAGGTGCGTAATTGGACACTCCAGGCTGACAGCTGTAGAGAATCGCATTGCAAACACTCGCGGCATTCTGACTTCTGAGTAAGTTTCGTTGTCGTCGTCCATTTACATATACATTACTGGAAAATTAATTCAATTTAGATTTCATTTCCTTGCAAAATTTAAATATGGAGCAATTATTCAAATCGGCAGTTATTACGAAGCAACCTTCATATAAATCTTCTACAATCGCGTCTAGCTCCAGTTTCTCCAATACATTCGTCGGGGCCGTTCGACTTCCGTCTTGGTATTGCAACAACCTTCATTACAATATTATCCAATTCGCCATGATTGGTTAGCATGTAGTCATGTTAGTGTCTGTACTATATTGCGCCTGTAGAGCGTGCGTCTCGGACTCGATCTCGATTCCTTGCAGCCGGCTAACGAACAGAATTTGCAATGTCAGATGTCAGGTTGAGTAATGTAGGCAGGCCAAAAACGATATCAACTTCTGGGCAATTATGTCATCGAGATCTTGACATCTAACAACGTCTTAAGGACGACTTTCTTTACTATCTCGGTTCATGGTCAAGACAACGGCCTGCAGACCCCGGGCCAATCGATTTCCATACATGGATTCGGGCAATTGTGGCGCTGGTCGTCATGGTCGCTATGATGGTCTGGTGATTCGGGATAAATGAGATCATCTCGAAAAGGAATGGCTAGATGGCAGAGATTGGATCTATTGTTGCGGTTAGGTTTCGTCGAAACATTCTAGATCATGGTCAAAACGAATTGAATAATTGAATTTGCATCGGATCAAATAGTCAGAATTACGAATTGACGTTTGAGAATTGGTTTTGTTATTTGTATTGATTTTTAGTAGAGATATCGTGTTACCATTTTGAAAGAAATTGAGTATTGCAATGAGTTTCGAGATTTATTTGCTATGAAATCTTTTCAAAAAAAATCGTAAGCGAAGCTGGTGGATATTCTAATTAATTGTACATCAGGTCAGATTCTCACAGGTTCTGCAAAGGTTAATATAACTGTGTTTTTTCTTGAAGACAAAAGTTAGATAAACATCACAATTGATGGCAGCCTTTACTATGCCACTCGTCACTTAAACAATGCTCGTTATTCTCTCGCACGTTATCCAGTTAGGTACATACATTCGGATCAATTAACTGCATATATGGTCAAATAATCAAAGCGCAGCATGCATGCGTGAATCTCTAATAGGACGAAAATCTGGCGTTTTCCCATTCGATTGGACAGTTGCATTGTGGCCGAGAAATTGCGAAACGCAAAACATTAATCCAAGCGAAATTATGTGGCATGATGAAGCATCTTCGCAGCAGATGCTGTACAATTTCACCAACCGCAAATATGGTCACTGCTGCGATATGCATACGTTTGGGTATGTGCGTACGTGCGATGAGTTATTCCGGACAATGCAACTTCGAGATCCAAGCATTCATACTTTTAAACGATGATTAATTGGTCGCAATTATAATTCTATTTATGGGATGAGCCTTTTTGTTTAGACGAATACACTGCAAAATGATGCACCAAACACTGCCAAGCCAATTGCGGCCATTGCATCCTATAGTGCACACAGCACACTATCTATACTATCTCCCCATTATATTGTTAGGTACGGAGCGCGCACAGTGATAAATGACGCCCGGGGTAAGAGATAATTGCCGGCTCGTTCTTTCTTTGCTGGCAACAATTGATGGTCACTGATACCGATAGGCTTTTTACTTCTTCTTGACGCATGAAGAGAAAATAATTGAAATTCTTTCATAAACGGTTTGTTTGCATATACGAATTAATTTGCGTGCACTGCAAACGAGCGTTAGGATTTCCGAGTGCTGTATGGAAAGCCTATGGTGCGATGTGCGATGATGTATTTGCCGGCATTCGTTCAGCGCGATTGATTATGCCCTTGCCTAGGTTAATTGCCAGACGATTATTAACAACTTGCATATGCGCTAGTGAAAAAACATTAATTCTGCAGAGTTCTCTTTGGGTCATGTTGTGTAGTGTAGGCGATTTCCATAGTTCGCTGATTGCTTCGTAATAGTAATGTACCCATAGCAGATGTTTTAAGTTATATGTGGACATATTTCATTCAGGCTTCCCTGTTTTTAAATAATTTAAGCTAATATCTGCGATTTTAAGGAACTACTGATATTATAATCAAAATGATCAAAGTAATAACTGTTCAAAAATTACAGCTCATCAGCTGTCTATTGAATAATTGCTCATCAGATTCTGGCTCAAATCACACGTAGAGATGGGCAAAAGAGCTCTTGGCTCACCACTGATTGGTATTTTTTACAGTATTGCGCCATACTCTCAGTACACTGTTCGCTACACATTTCATTAAGTTTATTCGATCAAAAGCTCTCGCTCGCAGACTATGCTGTGCTTTTTTCAGGCGCTGCACTGTAGAACAGAACGATCAGTGGTGAGCCATGAGCTCTTTTGCCCATCTTTAATCACACGTAAATCTGGTATGTGGCAAATTTTCATAACGAACGAATTTGATAGAAATTATTATTCACGTTTCACCAATAGTTAACGACACATTTCTGAAATACTGATTATTTGATCAAATTAATGTTTTAAATTGAAATTCCACCTGTTTGTCAAATTATTAACAAAAGGATAACTTTATACCTTTTCAGATAAATTTCTAAATGTTATATTTTTAAGTAGAATAATATAGTACAAAAGTTTGGACTCGAATTGCTCTCTGGGTGCTTTTGCTGAAACATGAGAGGTATCTTTTGATCAAACTATATGAAAAAGATTTTTGTACATATCGTGGGGAAAAACATTGGACACATCATGGAATTTCATTTTTTGAGAAATGCTGCATAACGCAGATGCAACGAAATATTATTATTTTTTGCTCCTTGTGAAAAACAACTCTTTTTTCCTATGTACAACCGGAAGTAAACACTTCAACTCGTTATTTGAATAATTTGGCCAGGCTAATTTTGTTTATTTTTCTATAAAAACAAAACTTCTCCTACCACCACAATTGTTGTAAAAAAAAGTTCGAGTTTTGTATGTGTTTGAGGCTCTTGTGTGGCTTGTGTTCTTGAAGTTAGGAAAAATGTTTATCAGGGTTGTCCTGTCTTCAACAAGACGCAGACGTCGTCAAATTATAATTCGAGATGGAATTTACCGTTGCCGCATTGGATGCAACATTTGCAGAAGTATTGTTATAAATTCTTCACGGATATATATCAGACACACTATTATTTGCTTTTAGAGGAGAGGAGAAGCAACATTGGACAAGAAAAAGCCACGTATTGTTGTTGAAAACTGTTTCGGGAATGGACAAAAAGTAAAAGTTATGATTAGAAGGGATTTCACAAGTAAGAGCATTATTAATAATACATTTTTTTGTCATAATATTGTTTTTGTCTTACTGCTATTTGACTTTATTTTAAGGGACGGTTTGTTATTTCTTTCAGATTAAAAGTTTCCAATTCCTTCAACTAAAATCCACTAAATGTCAGACATATTTTGTTGGTGTTTTGGGCGAAGTAAATTTAATAATAATGCTCTTGAAAAATTAGTCGAGAAATTATATAATTTACAACCATCATTTTGGAAAACAACAAACCAGTCATAATATTCGAGACGAGTCTGATTTTTCATTTTTATCTATCCTTATAATGTTTGCTGATCCCCGTATCTGATTCCTATTCTAATTCCTTAAGCACCTAAGTAACTTTCGGTTCTTCGTAAAACATTATTTTTTTCATTGAATCCAACCTTAGTTACTATAGTTCACTAATTCGTTCTTGTTAGTATTTTCATTTTCATTATTTTTACATAATTTTGTGAAAATGCTCAATAATTTATGATAATTATAAATATCCAAGAAATGAACGGCTTCTGTTGATAAAGCTAAATAGCTTATATGCAAGTTTCCGAAATAAATAATTAACTTACAAGTCGTTTAATAAATGGGCTTACAAGTTCCTAAAATGATATGCATTCGATACTTGGCACGCAAACTTTATTCTCGGCAACACACGAGAGCACTTCAAACCGCTCTAATTTAAATACTGTTTCAATCATTCATCTTACTTTAGCCTTAATTCAAACGTTCATAACATTTCGCTCCTCTAGATGTTCACTTGATATCGGACAGAGACCTCCGTTCGAATAATCAGTTAACCAGGCGAAACTGACGAGATAGTCCATGCGAGTAGCTTTTATGCCCGCTCCAATTGCAGGTCTTGAAACTCGTTGCACATTTTCATTTCAGCATTATGAATAAACGATCAATCCATGTATAATATTTTCACTTGAATATATTGAACATGAAATTTGAATTGATCGAATCGGATCGCTTATCGAACGAAACGAATCAGTAATGAAGTTAAAGTGAGATTCCGATCATGCGAAAATCTATGTCTGTATCATATTCGAAGATTTTGTACGAGGGCATCAATTTTGTTGGAATCCGATCACATTTATGAACGCTGTGTTTGAAGTGGCGATACTGTATAACGGTGAATTTTTACAGGTTGCTAAGAAAATCGAAAGAGGAAAATCATATAAGACTTTTCCATTCAGAATTGAGTACGCGTTTGGAAAGAAAATGGTACAATTTTGGCAAAAAGTTGCATCAACAGTTATCCACAATACGGAATATAGTAAGTATTAAATAACTGGGAAAGAAGTTTATTCAGGCTGCGTTAACATGCAAAGCTATTGTTTTACATGTTTAGAAATTAAAATTGAGACATGAGAACGCCACTAATGGATCAATTTAATATTCCTTAAAGAATAAAGAATTTCTGCTAATTGTTTGAGTTTTTCGCTACAGAAATTGAAATTGAGATAAGGTTCTGTTACGTGGTAACAAATAGGTCAATGTGCCTATTTTATCGACATATTTGCAGACACAAAAAAAGGACAACCTTTCCCAGGAAAGGTTGCTGAGAACTTAAACTGCGGAGCCACCACTCAATTCGATAGGCTTTAAATGGAACCACCAGCTATAGGGCTACAAACGATCGTAACATCCCTTTCGTGTACTGTACTTGTCGCACCACAATGATTTGGTCAAGAAATAAACGTATGTACGTATTAAGTTTGAAAATAAATCAACACGGTGAGGCTCAGCGGTCAGATAGTATCACGTCACTCCTGAGCTTGAGTAGCCTAGTGGGTAGAGCACTGGCTTCTTGCGTGTAGGGTCCCTGGTTCAAATCCAGGTTCGGACGAGGGTCCGCGCACCAAGCTTTGAGTTCACCTAGCTCTGATTAGGTACCTGATTTAAATCAGGGGTGGAGTGAGTCGTGGAACTAATCACTCCACACTCGTATCCACAATGATTAAAAAAATTGTAATGAAGCTCTCTACCAGCTTCAACCCCTAGACCCGTACAAGGGTTGTCGTGGGATTGCTTTACTTTTACTCCTGATGTCCGGCGTAAATATGCAACATTGGTTGCTTGACCACTAGGCGCCCGAAAAATTTCTATCTGAGCAATGAGGGCTCATGAGGCAAAAAAAATAAACCAAACATTACGATCCGTAGTCACATATTCAAATGCAAAGGTTCAATTTTCACAAGTATCTTCAATATCTTGCAAACAAACAATGTTTAAGTACTTAAGCTCTTATCTGGCATGATAAATCATCCTGACGCTTGGTGAGTGGCTGGTCGCCACCAATGCAGCCCCATCCACCGCCAATAATTGTATTGTATTCTGCCCTCAATATTTATGTCGCACTTACATATGTACATATATCGACATTGATGCTGTCCTCTACCTTCAATGTATCGGAAAACATACAACATACAGCATCTACTTCTTCATCTTGAAGCAAACCAGCAACTTGATCGCTTTCCGGCGAACATTCGGGATCCATTTCGTCTAAATTTTCAACCACAAACACTGGAAAAATGATATTTTTGTAAATTGAAAACATAAACAAAATACAAATTTGTCACTAGCTGTCAAAATGGAATGGCCCATAGTGACTTACGAAAATCTCGGATCAGCTATGTTCTGTGGGAAAAAGCATGCAATGTGGGCTAGAGTCTAGGATTGGCACGCGTAACCATTTCATTCATCTGGATGCACAGACAAATCTGGAAAAACTGGTGTCGCGAAGGAAAGTGGTTGATGAATACCGAAATTTTCATCATTTTTTGTGTGACTGGCGATTGAAGTGAAAGAATATTTTTGGCTATGCGACAGAATTTATACGACAAACAGGAGAATAGAATTGAAAATTTGGATACTTCATATGACAAGAGGTCGAGTTGATTGGTGGACAAGGAACGCAGGCGTCGAGCATTGTAATTAGCGACGAGCTTATCAACGGCTCCGTAGTGCTGCACGTCTGACCTGGGACGAACAGGTTAAGGTTCGAGGCAAGGGCTGATGATTATGCGTAGTGTTACTAGTGATGGGCGTTTCTGTTATTTTCAAAAACCAAAAACGAACTGTTTTTTTTTTTAAAAAAAAAAACAGTTTTTTAAAACTGTTTGAAAAAAACAGTTTGAATTAACAAAAAGAAACAAATTTTATGCTGTACAACAATTAGAGTTTGGTCGTACTAGGATTTTCACATACTAGGTATAACTAGTACGAGTACGAAAAAATACCTGTTCCAAATATCTGTTTGAAGTATGTACATATATATATACAATGCATACGATTTGCAGTGATGTAATGAAACGAACTGATATGCTCTCCCCCAACCTCCAGACACAACGTTCACAAGCTAGACTGGTGATGGTGCAAGATGACCTTCAAAAAATACCGAGTTATTAGTCTGTGCAACTTGTCCGTAACTTTCCAATGGTGGGTCATTTATCTAGGGGCCATCTAAGGAAAAACGATCAAATTCAAACAATTTAATTTGTTTTACATTTTATTATATGCAAAAAACACCTCCTGTATTCGTTCAAATTACCAAAGTAAAAAAATTACTAAGATAGGACCAACTAATCCTGTTGTCATCTATATGGCTTTTAATCGAGCGATCTCTGATAACAAACTTTTCTCTGATACCAAAAAAAATGTTTCGTTTATTAAACATGCACCCACTAGGGGGCCAACCTCTTCCGTAAGGCTGGACATGAGTCACCTCCCGCGGTCTCGTAAATTTTATAACCCCGGTACGATTGGAGACACCCTCGTGGCGACCCGCAGGCACGAGGAGGGCCTCAGCACATCCGGAGACGCCAACTGGTGAACCACAAAGGATCTCAACCTTTTCTTCCTTGGCACTTTTAGTGCTACTTTTAGTTTTTCCGCCGGATTTCATTTTTCCGTATCTTGGAAACTAGGCCACTTTTTCCCAGACTTGCTAGACTAAAAAAAATTTTGGAAAAAATTAACGCTTTTGCCCAATTCCCCCTTAAGCATTTTTTTCGCTCTTAATGTATCACTATTGTACTCCCCGACCACTTTCAATCATCGAACGCGTCGTGAAGTTAGTTTTCGCCAAACTATGGCCAGAAAACCCCTTACTCCCCTACAAAACCGAAATTTTTGTATCACAGCAATAGGTCTTGGCACGTAATGTCCCAAACCACTCTAACCAAAATTGGCCGATTTTGTCCGATTTCAGCTCCATTTGCCCTAAAAACTTTTTGAATATTTGAATAAAATACTTGCAAGTACGAAAATGCTCGCAAGTACGAAAATACTGTTTTCCGCAGCTAATTTTCCACTGCCAAACAGTTCGTTTTAACATACGAAAAACGGTTCGTTTTAAAAAAGCGAAAAACAATTCGTTAAAAAACACGATTCGTTTCAAAATAAAGAAAAACGATTCGTTTTTTAAAAAAAAAAGCGAAACACGACTCATTTTCGAAAAACGGTTCGTTAAAAAAAAGCGAAAAACGATGAAAAACGATTCGTTTTAAAAAAACGAAAAACGATTAGTTTTATTAAAACGTTTCGTTTGAAAAAAACAGTTCGTTTTAGAAAAACGGTTCATTTGAGAAAAACGAAAAACGATTCGTTTTAAATAAACAGTTCGTTTTAAAAAGCGTTTCGTTTTAAAAAAAGAAAAACGATTCGTTTTAGAAAAACGATTGGCTATAGAAAAATTATTCGTTGTAAAAACGGTTCATTTTAGAAATGCTGTTCGTTTTTGAAAAAAAATTTCGTTTCAGAAAAATTGTTTGTCGCTATTTGGAAAAACTTTTCGTTCGTTTTTTGCAGACAAACGTTTTTTTCAAACTGTTTGGCGTTTTTGAGCCCATCACTAAGTGTAACATGAATCTGTGTAACTGGCGATTCGAAGCATATGGTAACGACACGATATCTGAGCTAAAACCAGGAAGGAACCGGAGTTTTCATTTTTGTTGGAAGAGGTTAGTTTAAACTTGTTTCTCTTGTTTGAAACAGAATACATTGATTTAAATTTTAGTAGACGAAATAGAATTTTGATAAAATTTGTTTGCCTAAATTTTAGAAGTCCGTTACTGTAAGAGCTGACAGGTAGATCGTACGTTGTTAAATCGCGGCTAAATTTTTATGCACTACACTTTTAAGTGAAATTACTTCGCGCAGATAGAGTTAGATTAATTCGTGGAATAAAGTAAAAAAATAAAGAAAAAGATTATTTTATATATCAGCTAAGTGCTTTGAACCTTAGCTTCCACTCTGTGTGTGCTCATAAGAGAAAAAGAAGGTCGTATGAGTGGATCCAACTGCGTGTCTCTTATCTATATTGGACAATCCGCCGTGATGTGCCTTGACCATTCCGGTGGGACGAACCTCACTAAGCGGCTCAATCACTATACGGTGAGTGACCCGCGGACCCATAGCAGCCTAGCCAGAATCACACCTCTTTAGGTCAAGATGGTATTAGTTCTTCTGTAAATTCATTGAGTTCTACTCAAGTTCATGATTGCAGCCGCTTGGAGCTTGCATTTATATTCTTATTTTTCAATCAATTTCAAACTTTGAATTCACAATCAACAGAGAAGTAATAAATCATAGTATTCTTATGCAAAATACAATCTTGCAAGAATCGATACTCAATTATTTCTAGGCTTTCATTTTTGGTGGATTAGTTTTGAATATCATAGCGTGCTACGTATTCCCAGATTTTTGTTGTACTCAATATTTTTTACTTAGTAGATGATTTCAATCAGGAGATTGTGCTACCAAAACAATCTACATTTTTTTTACAGAATATCCAACACGTGCAAAACCTTTCATCCAGAAGCCATTTTCGAATTCATTCACGATATAAATACTCATTATGCGTCGCCGAAAAAATCCATAAGATATCGGCTCATTGAAACATGGCACTTGAGCTTTACAACGATCCGCCCGCAATTTCACATCTAGGCGGCAAACGAAACAACTGCGATGTTAACCACTATCTTACTCATGGATCACCTGGCATGGCCCTGCTGTCTAGGTCCGATGCAGATGAAGCCAAAGACGACGAAGAGGAATACAGTGGAGTCTTGCTGTGATGCCATAAGTCTTAACCTCAAAGCCCAAAAGCATGAAACAAAATGCCGGGAAATGTTGTAAGTAATCAATCAAAACACAAATAGCCGGTAATTGCTTCGTGAGACCAACCGATCGTTGCTGATCATGCAAAGGTTATATTCTAAGCAATATGGGATTTTGTAGTTGAACAGAGTTGGACCGAAATTCTTGATGGAGTGTAGAACGTATGTTTGAAGGAAAGCGCACTGCTGTTCTAATAGTCTTGCCTGCTCTCTCACGTCATTCATTAAGGCAAATCAAAAGCATAAATGAGCAGGATAGTTTAAAAATAAAAATTTTTTGACTAGTTTCTCGCATGAACACAAACAAATTTCTGAAATTTGTAGAATTTTTAAGCGGCCGTTATTGTTAAGCTTAGTTTGCATTCAGGACAATAAAATAACTCAATAGCAATAAATCTGGCCCTGTGTGATTACTAAGCAGAAAAGCTAATGTGATCATGCTGTGGTTTGATAAAATAACAACAGATACAAAGCAAACAATATAGTCAGTACGGTTTGTCTAGTTTTATGGTCAGCTATTACTATGGTGGCGTTAAGTATCTCGCTTTCGAGTGTCGCTTAAGCCAACACTGAAAAATAATTTTTCCTAGAAGGTCACGAAATCATGACGCAGGGTGTTCAATCTTCTTATAGATATGTCGGCTCATACATAAATGATTACAAGCTTATAAAGAAATGGTGTCCAATGTAACACCAATCTATGGAGTGAGGATTTTAAAATCTGGGTAAGAATTTGAAACTAATGCTTATGATTCATTTAACAAATTAAACTGAAGATTATGCTTTAGTCAGAAGAAATTTCAAATGCAAAATATGACGGTAAAATAAAGACATTTTGTCGATTTGATTTGTAAGGATTAGCCAAGGCTACCTCCAAAATTCGTGAATGTATTTTCAAACGTTTATACGGCTTGATTATTAGTTTTATCAACTCTAAACGGAAGCATTGTACCCAGGATAAATTGAAAAATGTACTATTAAGTTAATACTTCACTAACCACATGTGTATGCTCTATACAGCAATGTAAAATGTCTACTTATTGCCTTTCCGCATCTAGATAAGTAACCATCAGCCTATTTCACAGGCATCGAGGAACATACCTTCACCAAATAAAACCTTAGCACTCCCAATAGTCCCACATTGCAGTGTTATTCTTACGTAGTTTCATCCATTAAACAGTACTTTAGTGGCAGCCCAAGTGAGTAAAGCTTCTAGAGGGCGAATCTTTGGCAATGATATTAGTCTTTATGGGTCAATATCTTTTTGTATAAAGAACCCAAGCTACAGCCGAGCAGTTTCATCATATTTTTAAAATTGTCATTTTAATAATTCTTTTGCGATGTTTTGATTCATATACACATAATAAAAAAAAAAATTACAGATTTTTTATGAGCACCTTCTGCATGGATTCTGCGATTATGTTTGCACAAATGCACATTCAATTACAACTTAACTATGTAATTCAAACAATTTTCTCGGTGACTTTAATTTTTTGTTTATGTTTTTTTTTTTTCATTTTATCCTTTTCATTTTAATTAAATATATAAAAAAAAAAACCAATTTCATTTTATCCTTAGTAAATGTGAAGACAAGCAATCATCTTATGAAAACTCAATTTAATTATTATCGGAACCTCTGGTGGGATCATTGCAAAGCCAAATCCATTTGCTCCGATAACCCAAACATGTATCTTAGGGCTAAGAAAGCAGGCAAATTCTGATGCAAATTAAGAGGGTGGCAAAATCAAACTTACACTACAGACACTACTCAACATTACCGCAACTTTACGATGACTGAGACGCACAGTATAGTAAAATAATAAATATAAAATAAAATTTGTTTATATCGACCAACTACAGTATCCATAGTGTGATAGTAAGGCTTAAAGTAGGCTAATATCAATAAAAACACAAAACATTTTAAATATAAACATTTAAGACCCAGATAAGTCCACTTTCGCGCCAAGGACGATTAAAGAAACGAGCTGGTTTTTCCATTGTCTTATATCCGTGATAGATAGATAATGCCGTGGCCAATCTTATGATAATGGGTCCAATATGGCTGGCACCTATGACGAAGTGCATGCCAGGATTGCAGAAAAGAATGAGCTGGCCGAGTTCATACCGTGTTTGGCTCACTCCTTAAATCTTGTTGGTGTCCATTCTGCCTCATCATACCCAGAGGGAATAAACCTATTTGGAGTAACTCAAAAAGTTTATTGCTTTTTTGTTGGTTCCACTACTCGGTGGGATACTATGAAAATATATGCTCAAACCAATTTAAAAGGAAGCAGTCAGACAAAATGGCCAGCGAAATATGTCACTGTGAAAGCCCTCTTAAATGATTTGCTGAAAGTGCTGGAATCTTTGGGAGAAGTGGAGTAAACTTCTCATGCTCCGGGAGTTTTAGAAAATCAACCTCCTCACGAGATCAATTATAGCAAGGCCATATATTTGTTGACAGAACAAAAGGCAAAAGGCAGAAAGAGTAAAATTGTAATATCAATGCACAATATAATAATTACTTTGAATCTCACGTTTTATTTCAGACCCTATCCTGTCCCATCTTTATTAAAATATATGTCCGATACGTTCATGTATTTTTGGAAAAAATAAAGGCTTTGCAGAGAGAGCAGCGCTAAACCGGTTGTTCTGGCGTTATATGTCCATCAATGTTCGTCTTATGGCGGAAATGATGATGATGATAAAAGTAAAAATATTGGTGGGCGGGGGGCGGCATTTTGCAGTTTTGCCCCACCTCGAAAAATTCAAGATCCGAAGCTGCTTGATATGGCAATAGATATCTCATCTGCGTACATCATCACTCAGAAGGACGTTAGCTGTTAAATCCAAAGTAAGAAAGACAAAACACTGACCTGGGAGTGTCGGTACTGACGGCTCACTTGATGGTCGAGCCAATTGTTTTCTTCTTATGCACCGCATTTTTGAATAGCTTTAATCTAACCTTGTATTTTGACCAATCATTGGCCGTTTTGGCAAAATTAAACTCCTTCTTGTATTCACTTGTATTCACTATCCCACCAATAGCGCTCAGAGATCCCAATGTATCTGGTTTAGTTGCTGGACCTAACAGTGGCATTGTTGAATGCAGCCATTAGAGATTCCACTGCCTTATTTAGATTTTTTTGATTGGTTATCACCAGAACAGGGTCCGTGTCAGTGTAAAAAAAGCTGATCGGGCTCTCTCCCAATCTGTTCTTTTCCTGTTTAGGGAATGGGAGACCTTCAAATGCTGCAATATTCCTAAGGTGAATGCCTTGTACATGGGGTCCGATAATGAAAACTCCTGTAAAACATTCCATTCCATGAGATAGTGTGCAGAATGCGCGCTTATAAATGTTATATCCAAAATCTCACTTCTGTTGGAGATCCTAAACGTAGGTTTATTGCCAATATTTACAATGGCAATGGATTCATATAATGACTCACCTTTTCCATTGGTGTCTGTGCTACCCTATAAATCATTAAGTGCGTTAGCGTTTTCACTTATTATAGACAAAATCCGCCGAGTACTTACTACTATTAGCTCCTTGATAGTGTCGATAGGGTGTGGTAAACCTTAATCATGTTCCAAGTAGCATGATGTGACCCGAAATTTCTTCAGCTTCCCGTTGATCACAATAGGAACATTGTCCTTGTCATTGAAGTTTAAAAGGCCAAGGGTATTAATAGACCTCCTGATAAAAATACAGGCTCGTGGTTTACCCAAAATGTGAGATGACACAAGTTTGCATCGGTTAATGTGTAATCTACTTGAATGGAGGTGCTGGAGACCAGAACAGCCACATAGCTCAGAGGTTGTGATGACATTCGTTTCATCCTCTACTCAGCAAGTCTCAGGGACATCAGACGGCCGTTTTTCCAGACCCGTTTCTTTCGGTATGACAATTTAATCATCCTTTCCTTAGGTTGTGGAGGTTTCGATGTCAGTTCTTTATACATTTAAATGTACAAGCTCAAATCCGTAGTCAACTTTGTAGACATGGGCCTTTCACTTGGAAGGGAATTTCTCGTTGATGACTACAAAAGCCCGGCGTCCGTCACCCGATAGCTCACTGATCATAGACACCTTCCAGTAGCTTACAAGTAGGTCATAATTTTTCAATTTTATTTTCTCTAAAATATTCTCAAGTAAAGAGGGCTCTGCAGTGATATATGCCCTAGATCTCAGTTTGCGTGGAATCTGG
Source organism: Nemotelus nigrinus (assembly GCA_947369275.1). Classification (NCBI taxonomy): domain Eukaryota; kingdom Metazoa; phylum Arthropoda; class Insecta; order Diptera; family Stratiomyidae; genus Nemotelus; species Nemotelus nigrinus. The sequence goes on from OX376372.1 coordinate 198,111,429, forward strand.
TAATTTAGCACCACTTCCAATTTAGTGCCTGGCCAAATCTCACTCAGTTTGTTTACTGCTAGCCTCAACAAGTCTACAGAGTTCTGGTCCACTTATTAGTTTGACTCAGCCTTGATGCCAACCCGGATCAAGATACTTCATTGATGGTCGAGGATTTTCTGTATGCAAGTTTCTGAAGCTTGCTAGGAGTGCTTTCTCCACCAGCTTCCAGTTGTCCCATGAAATAGTGCCATCGCTTTTACTTTTATTTATGACTGCCCTAACCAGACACTCTTTGTTCATATTTTATTAAACAGCTGACTTATTCCAATTGGGACAGTGTTGCGCTTTTTTAGCTCCCGTCGATTTAGCTGCTCAGTCGACCTTTGTCGTTTCCAAAAGTTATATTGAAGTAGTTTTTGTTGCGGAATCAATCTTTATGTTTAATTCTGTCTGCTTAAAGGCTTCTTTGTTCTTATCGGATAATGTCTTAGGAAAGATATTTTTAAGTCTTTCCAGAATTCGGGAGGTGCTCCGCCAGATTTCATATGCCCGTGCGGAGTTTATATAAGATTTGGTAATTTAAAGGGAGGTGGCACCTGGAATACTTGCAGCAATTACTCGAGTTGGCTCAGTTGCCTTTCCAAGTGAATTCCGCTTGGTGTAAACGGGCCTCTTCCTCTCATCAGTCCTCAGCTTTTCTGCCTTGGTGCTTCAAGAAACTGAAGGGGAGTGATGTGTATACCAGAAGTCCATGGAGTAGGTTTGGAAGCCACTTGTTCAAGGTCGTTGGTCAGTGAAGCAGTCTGACTGGCTATTTCTTCTCTGGATACCAGTAAAGCAAGTCGTCCAGTAAATTTTCTTCCCTCAGTAGGGTACTATGCCGTATAAGCAGTTCCCGGGGTTGAATTCGGGGAGTCAAAATTCTGTCCGACACGTTTTGATTTTTTTTTTGTTTTTGGGAAACATATTGCTGTTGAGTCCAAACTCAGATCTGTTACCTCAAATTGAATGTGTAGTCAACCAAGCGGTCCTATGTTATTTATGCAAAACATGCGAGGGTTGGGTAAGCCTTTATGCTCACGAGTACCCCTCAACTTAGCCGACGCAGCCAACTGAATGGCTATATAAATAAAAGCATTTTCTGATACCCACCGCAGTTTGATTAAGATGGAGATGATAATACTAACCCATTTTACTCTGGTGGTGCCGACGAAGAGGACTGGGTCCAAATGCGAATATCACCAGCCCAGTTCGAAGATCATAGTTAGAATGAAAGAATAGTCAGGCCAGAAAGCTAAGTAGTGATGAGATTAGGTTATTTGGCGTTACGCAGAATGATCTAACTACATCCCCAAAAACTTCTCTCTAACCAAATCCTATTTAACGAAAGAGGATGAAGGTTGTATTTTCATGTCTGAGAAAAAATCTAAAACTGAGACCAGATAAGCTAAAATTCATCTCAAGCAAGAGCAAAAAGATACTTCAAACATTGCAGTTGCAGAAGATTTCTGTTTCATAGAGCTGACAACGAAAAATCACAGTTTTGGAAATAGGTAGGCACGATTTCTAATAAATTAATACAACAGTTTAATTGAAATTTCGCACACTTTAAAATGTAATTGACTAGTGTTTTGTTTCAATTACGAATTGTATCAGCAATCGGCCTTTTTTTTGCATAAGACTTTGCAAATAATTCAAGGTTCATTTTTTTCATCCATCGTTCAACCAGGAGCTACATTTGTCTTTTAAAATAAACATTTTGGGCTTTTTATATCAGGTAAAGTTAGGATACTTTTTTTGAGGGGTGCCTGGAAACCAGGTGCCTACGGCTGTGTTTTCCATATTATTTGGTAAACAATTCACAGCATATTAAGTAAATGTTATATTTCAATATGCTTCAAATATTGAATAAATTTTTTTTTGTTACATAAAAAAAATTGAAAAAGTATTCTTTTTTTACTTTTGAAGCCCATGCGATTTTTTTAAACAAAATCATGTAGGAAAGTTATTAAAAATGAAATATACGTCACAAGTAAACATTCAGACATGATATTTTTCCGAATTTTTACCTTCTGACCACAAACAGTCAAAAAGAAAGCTTTTTATTGTAATTTCAGTAACTTTAAAAATGCATGATAAAATTATGTATATGCATGATTAAATTACCTGGAAAAATATGAATTAAAAAAGTAACAGATTTTTGTAATGAAATAATCGATTTTGAATTGAATTTGAAGTACTATTACATACTATTGGAGTGGGTACATGAAAGTATATGCGAACCTTTTCAAATCTAAGAACAAAAAACATGAATAAACAAGGGCAGTTGTGCAAAGCCCTGTCACTCCGGTATTTAACTACAACAGTCTTTTTATTGGTTACATTAAACATTTTTTACAGGCAGATTATAATGAAATGTGAAAAATATTAGCAATATGATTGATGATTTCAGCTGGTTAGCTTTAAAAAGTTAGCGTGAAAATATAAAACCAAACAGTTTTTAATTTTAAACTGATAAACTGAAGCCTTTGCCTTGATCTAGACTCTAGATATAAATAATGTATATATTTTATAAACTTATAGCTTTTCATTGGCTTTTTCACTTCATTTCTTTCAACAAATTGTCGGCGGTGAGCAGTAACATAAAGTTCCAGGCAGATTTACCCTCCGGTCAATTCATCAATAAATAAAAACAGTTGAATGTAAGCCTTTCCGTGGCATAACGTTGCATGCCCATTCATATATTCAATCATCTCACCGTATTCATGCAATTGGCAGATACCGCTTTTCGTACGAAAGCCCAGAGTTCAAAGTCGTCTAATCGTCAAAGTACTTCTTAAGAGCAGATTTAATAAATTACACCGGGATCGCAAGATATGCTGTTCGAGATAAGAAAAGGCTCGCTCAAGGCCCGTATTTCATTTACGCGTTATATTTGTTGGTCGATTTGACCACAGCTGCAATTGACTGGACTGCTGCTATGTCTGCAGCTATTGCACATTTCCCGGCCTAGGTATTTTCTGCAGAAAAATTTCCACACGTACCTACAAATCTTTCCATTCATTCAGACTATCTGCTTCATCTTATGAAGATAGTGCGTACTTAGTTACTTAGCGGATGCATCGAAACACATATATGTACGTGTAGCGCGATGAAATCGTGATCGTTTAAGTGCGTCTTTGTAGATAACGCTATGTTCGATGAAGATAGTAGTTGTCTGCATCTGATTTAATTTTCTGTTGCTTTTGTAGATGTGACGTCATACACATGATGTTTGACTACAGTTTATGTAAGGAACAATAAAATAACTCTTTTGGTAACTCGTTAATCGCACTCTCTTCACCTTTTCACATACACGTTTTATGCGCAACTACCACAGTTTAGCACTTAATCCTTATTATTTCTCAGATAATTTTTCGATTTCGTATAAGGGAAAGTATATTACAGAATTTTAGTTCCAGGCTTCATTCGTTAGAAAATCATGTACATGTTGGAAATCTGAGCACATTTTACAAGCATTGCATGAGTCGAAAGGTTGCAAGAGTTGAAATCAAATAAAAAATTAGATTAAATTTTATCAAAAACCATTTAGCAGAATATATCTCTCAAAAGTAGTAAGAGCAATTAAATGTAACTCCATACCTTCAATTAAGATCTTATGTCAAAATATCCATTTCACTTTCAATAACATCGAATAAATCAACATACGTTAGTAGAAAGCCATTAAAACAGCCACACCAACTACAACCCAACGCCATTACGTGAAATCTGTAACAAAGTCTTCTACTTATCTAAAAAGCAACGTTTGGATTTCTTGCAAGTCGCAAACTAGACATTGAACGTATGAAGCCAATTGACATCATGATCGACGATGAAAACTAATTTACATATTCGATTTAATTTTGTGACAAATCACAAGCACAAACTTTCCACAAAGTTGTCGTCACTAAGCTAGAGACCAAACAGTTTTATATACGACTTATGTATGATGTTAGATTCATGCAGTGATCTAAACGCACTTGCAGCAGATGCGAGTAAGACAAATGTAGCTAGCGCCAAACAAAATTGTGAGTGGGATATGTATATGAGTGTAGAGGTCCGGCCGGCAGGTGCTAAGCCCCGCCGGCATATCGCTCATACTTCGCGAAGTTTTCACGTAGCTCTCCTCCCCGAAGAGTGACATTATTCGAGTGGTTTTATGACTACTAGAAAGCTGCCATTGGAGTCAACTCAAGCCAATCACACAGTACTCGGTTCGTCATACGGCAGTACTGAATGTCTGCCACGCCACGTTGTCAATTGAAGTGACCAGGCAGTGAAGTATGTACAAGAAAATGCGACACCTCCCATCATTTTCGTTAATATTAGGAGTCTTTAATGATTTAACTAGGTGATATTTTGATAAAAAAGAGCATTTCAGGCGTTTAAATGATGCTACGGATCAAATTAATCTTAGCGGACTGTTTAATGGATACATAATTAAACGAAAGACTTAGGCGAGTAACCTGATTTAAGAATAACAATTTGCATTAACTAAATTTTATATCATCATATCCTCTCCTATCAATATGTCTGCTAAATAAAAAAACTCTCGTTAAATGTTCATACATTTCCATCACGTCTAAAAAATATGATTTTCATGGCTTAGGTTAGTTTATCTGGCATTGCCAGAAAAAATAAGCTAAATAACGAAATTGTTAGTGGTATTGCGTCACTGAAGAAACATTTTGGAAGATTAATGAAAAGTTAATGAAATAATAAAATGTTAAATTAAAAACATTAGTAGCACATGGGAAGTAGTAGTGTGCCAAGTATGTGCATATTTTACTTTAAATTACTTTCTTAATTTTTAAATCAAATTTTTCATGAATCTGCATTCATAGCTAAAACAAAAATGTACTTGCATTATTGTTATTAAATCGAATGCACTGTTCGAATGTTTCGGTAAAACAACTTAAATAATTTTCTCTGAAATTCTACTTGAATTGTGGAAAAAGATAAATTTACAAAATGGTCTTATGTATTTTAAAATGAAAAACTAGCTGAGATATTTAATAAAGTTTTTTAAAAATTAGCTCAGTTTTAAATCTTTGTTAAATTTTTCCACAATATATACCTTTATGTAAAGATTAATTTACCCATACTTTGATTTTTTTTTAGAATTAAACCAGCGTTCAGCACTTTTTTAGGTACTGCTTCCTTCAAAATTATATATCTTGGTATTAACGCTACTATTTCTAATGGCACTTTTGGGAAACAAGTTTCCATAAGCCTTGCAATACAAAATGAACGGCATATGTTTTTTTCCTTTGCCATGCATTCCATCTAAAAGTATGTTGCGTTGGTAGAATGTACTTCTACTATACTAAGAATAATTTTTAACAAAAAACTGATTATTTGAAATTTTACTTAGACAAGTGCATTTTTCGATGGTGAAGCATCAACAAGTAGCTTCACAGTCTAGTTTTGTTCTTTCGCGGCCAAATTTGTAAGCTGGTGGTTGATCAAACGGTACTTATTTTTGATTGATTTTAAAATGAATGTCTTTTTTGCAGCCATTCTTATATATCAAATGTGATGGCAGTTATCCCAGAGCTTTATATCTTCACTTATGATTTCCTGATCCAATGTGAAAAATAAACATCATATTGCAAGCTTTACAAAGAGTTTTGAATAAAATGTAATAAATGTTTAAAAATAATTAAAAGATGAGTAATGTTTGCATGAAATATAGCAAAACTTATTCATTGGAGTGATTAATGCAAAACAACCTTCCGTGAGCTGCAAGCTCATATATATTTTGATGTTGAATCACAAAACGCCAATTTAAATTTAAATACAAATCCATATTAGCAATGAAAACCAGTCTAAAGATTTCGATTTGTTAACTATTCAACTAGCAGGTGAAACCAATGTAGTTGAGCGTCTGAATACATGCATAGCGCACTTAATTTGTTTGAAGTATCAAAAAAAAAGCGATGAGGACCGGAAAGTTAGTTTACGTCCTTGCAATTATTTTGTAACCAAAAACAACAATATATATATATGCAGGGGCGGATTTGTCCATTTCGCCACCCTAGGCTTCAGAAATATTTGCCGCCCTTTTCGTGAATAATATTATATGTAACAATGCGTGATTTTTTTCGATTCCCTAGAAAATTTCGCTATTTTTCGTTGCGCCCGAGCTCACAGAAAAGGAATATCAGAATAATACCGACACCGGTTCATTTACTTGCCACACAAATAATTATAAAAATACACACACGGTAAAGAACCTAAAAGTACCTAACAAAAAAAGAATCTAAAAAGTACCAATGTTGAACAGTCGAAAACTGCATACACTTTTACATCGCATATAATTCCAACGTCTTCGCTCATATTTTTATAAGTAAGTCTACTATTTCGTTCAAAGTTTGCTTTCGCACTTGACTGGAGATCAAATATACACTCGACTACTGTAAATTAATGTACGATTTGTTATTAACTAAGGATGGACCCGAGATATTTTGACCTATGATGCTCTAGATTCCATTTTTTTTATAGAACTTAATTTCAGTAATTAAGTAGAATTTGAAAAAATACGTCAAAAGTAAAGGGAGATTCGAACGTAGTTGATATACTCTGTACCATAATAATAAAAAAAAATTCTGTGAAAAATCAACGCATACAAATATTTACCTCTGATTAGCTTTTCGCAAATTGAAGTTGTATTATTTGGGTTCCTTTTAGGATCTTTTTAGGTCTTTTTAGGCTCTTTGAATGTATTTTCAGATACTTTATAGGTACTTTTTAGGCATTTTTGAGTTTCTTTGGTCCTCTACCGTGATCGCATTTCGATATTTATTATAAGTCAAACTTTTCAATGTCCGAAAAAAATTATCAGATGTGAATTTCAGTGTGCATTGATTTATTAGGCCTACCGGGCCTAGTGGCAAATCCGCCCCTGCATATATGATAGTTATTAATCTTGTTACTTTTATTTTTCTCTGTTTTTACCCCTCAAACAATGAGTATCACTGGCATAAAAGAGAGCAAAAAATTACGAACAATTGCATAATATAATATTATGGGTTAATAGTTTTAGCGGGGGAAAGTGAAATAAATAATGCTAAGCTATTACTTATAAAAAAAAGTAAAAATGGAATAAGCAAAGATATAAAGCAACTTGAACTTCAAAACTAAATCAAAAGTTTTCCTGAGTTTATTTTCTCATCGAAAAATATGTATAAAAATAAAAAATTTAAAAAAAACCAAATTGATCACAATTCAATAGTAAATTACTGAACTATAAGAATTAAAACTTGGGAATTGAATTAAGACCAACTGATTGTAACAAACTTATTTTAATACTGGAAATGAAATAGTGTCTGCTTTAAAGTCAAAAGTTGCTTGGGATGAATTGTTTTGGCTTTCCCTTCAGGACGTCAAATGATGTAAACTTTTTAAGTCCTCTAGAAGGTTGTAACACAGCAAGATCGCTCCGTAAAGTGGATCGTAAAGCATTCTATTTGTTTCGTAATATCTATAGATATTGTTCGTTCTCATTCTATAGTTGTTTATCATGTTGATCATTGTCAAATAAACACAGAGCTTTTTTTCAACTATTTTCCACATAGTTTTCAACTTCTCAAATATTATAAGTTTGGATAATGTCATTTAACTCGCTTTGTTGGATAAATCGTAGAAGCTCCGAAATTTAGATTATTCACGGTCTTAAGCACTTTACATGACTTGCTCAACGCAGAAATTTAAATAAGGTATGTTTAATTCCAATTTATTTATCCATAGTTTATGGGTAGAGTATCAAAATCATAATAGGTCAAATTTTTTCATATTGGAGATAAAATATTTTGCTGTTCTTAGAAACCCGAAAGTAGGACATAATTTAGATTTGACATTCCTGAAATGATAAGGCCACGATAACTTGTCATCTATTAAAATACCTTAATATTTCGTTTTATCCAGCCTTTCAATAATTTGATTGTTCTTAGAAATAGATAATGAGTTCATCCCTGATTTTCCGCCTGAATAGGAGATTGTGTGTTTCCTTCTCTTTCTTTTCAATTTATGCGCAAATAGCCAATTATAGTATTTCGTTAAGTCATCGTTTTCTTTTCTTTGCAAATCTTCGGAGTCTCGAATATAATTTCGAAGCAAAGTATCATCTGAATAAATCAAATGTTTGATATCTAAAGCAAGGGTGTTTAGCCATAGCGAAATCGCACCAATGGTCAAGGCCTGTAGTATTCCTATATTGATGCTTTTGCTATTACTGATTTCACCCATAAATTGAGTTTTGATCATGCGGCTAGCTCAGTATTTTTTTAGTAAACTTATTATTCAAAAATAAATGAAAATCTAAACAAAAAATTCAACCGCATACACGAAAAAGTTGCATTTCTATGAAAATAAAAAAAAATAAAGTGTACATTCATATAGCCCTCAATTAGAGAAAAGAAACTTAAAATATTAATGAAATGACCATCGAAGTAAAAGTGTTAGCGACAAGTAACATGAAGTTGAACTTGCGCCTACTTAACTTATACAACACTGTGTACGAAAAATGTCAGGTCAATCGAACGAAACATTCACGAGAACGGTGATTTGAACACAAAATTTTTATATCCTTACGATAGTATACATTCAATAGTCCTCTATGATAGTCTCTTTGAGCAAGTAATTTATCTTTGCAACAAAATTATATTAAATCCTGTTGCAAAAACTGGTAGACAAAAAATACTAGCTTAGTCCTTCTAAGCCAAAATCAAGTAATTTGCGGTTTTAAGTGGTGAAAATGTCTAAGGAAATTTAATCAAAATACCAATACTGGCAACCAGCTCTGTAAACTACATTTAAACGTTATCGCGTTACTCCAGCGGTAAAAGAAGTCCATTGTTACGATTTCTAATAGGCCGAACTTCAAAATATGAAAATCTCGAGATTGCTGCAATTTTGATATCCAGAGCTGCAGACTGTGATTCAATGAATAAAATAAGAGAGTCTACAAAAATATCACGAAATAGTTGAGAAACTCAAAAAATACTTAAGGGGTAAAACCACAGTAGCGGTCGAAAAATAAGGCTTTTTTTGACAATTTTTTTCGGAAACCTGAAACGGGAGTAGGAAATTTCCGTTAAAGGGCTTTATTGAGCACACATTGAAGTATGAGAAAAAAACTTTTTATTATCATTTTCATACAAAATGGCGGCGATAGCGCCGATCTTCAAATAAGCCTCTTTTTTTTAAATTGATAAACGGGCGAAAAGATTTAGCGCAAACGATGAGACCTGGATCAAAAAAGAAACAAAGTTCATTATTCACATACAATTAGCTATAGAATCACGTAGGCGTTTTTATTTAAACTGATTTTTGTCGAAATGGCACACTTTTGAATTTTTTATAATTATTTATGATTGTTTGTAATTGTTTATAATTGTCTTTAAAAAAAAAGTTTACATCCAATCAAATAACGGCTACGTGATGCTCAAGATATTGCATTTACAAAGCTACAAAAAAAATTTGAGACTGATCGGAGCAATAGTTTTCGAGTTATGATTTCGCCCAAGTTGAAAAAAGTAGTTTTGAGAAAAACGTATTTAAAGTTTAATGTGCATTTAAATCATAAAAATGTTATATGTGCCTTTAACAACGATGCCTGCACCATACATTTGGCTATCCGTGTTGGTGCTCGCCTATATAAAAAAAAGCTATAAAAAGCTATAAAAAAAAATTGGATTTTTTGAACCGGTTACTGTGGTGTTACCCCTTAAATTTTAAAAACTCAATACGAGTCTTATGTCGATTGGCATAAATTCTAAAAAGAGTGAACTGGCAATTACTTTGAATATATTGATCAAGCAGCTGTACTCAAAAAATATGTTTACAAGATGTGTAAACATAAAATTCAACACAACATGTATAAACACCAAAATCAACAATGTCACCCAAAGGTTCAATGCCAGCAGATAAAAAATTTATCTACACTACTTCGCTCAAAATAATTCAGTTCAGAATGAACCACAGCTTTAAAATATGAAAAATATTGAGCTACGATGGCGAGTATTCACCACAGAGTACCACTACAAATCACAAGTAATTACCGTAAGGTATTGAGAAAAGAGTGCTGGTCATAGGGCTACGCTAACACAACGAGAGCATAGACAACTACGCTAATCTACACGGAAAACCTTGGCTTAATCATGACGACGGTGAAATGACTTACTATTTGAGCCAATTTCTATCAGGTCATGGCTCCCTTTTGAAATACATTAATAGAAAGGTGAAAGTCAGGGCAGAATACTGCAAATACTGCATTATGGAAACTGATGATATACTAAGCACTTTCATCGAGTGCCTCCCCTTTAGAAGAGAATGAAAAGGGCTCTTTGCTCTAATTGGCTATGCGAACCGGAGAAGATAGTGGAGCAATTGTTTCATTTAAAGAACGCTTGGGTACGAGTTTCAGCATATGTAGAGACGGTGTTGCGGCCAAAAATAGAAGGTTGCCTTGCGGAACAAAATTAGTCATGTGGTAGGTGCTAGTGGCACGGCTGAGTAGAAATAATGCGAAAATGGGCAGGGCTCGGGTTATGATTTGTAGTGATTAAAAATCTCACATACTCGTTTGCAGGAAGCCTTATGAAGTTTTTTTCGAAACTCGTCCCAAAAAAGAAAGTAACAGTTCAAAAAAGATTAGTATAGACTTTAATTCATCAACGTCAGAAGCAAATGGAATGAAAGAACTTCATCGGTTACATTTTGCCACTCAGGGAGTGTCGAATTCTGGTATGAGAGAACCATGTCATAGAATTTAGCGACCATGGGTATTAATTTACTACTTCACTTTAAGAGCGTCCAAACCTTCTGGTAATATTCTTTCTTATTTTTGCCAGTATATCTTTTTCATGTTAAGCAATCCTTTGTCAAATTTGGTATTCTAACTATCGTTATGTAATTGAGGTGTTTCAACCGGCACAACACAATTTTTCACGCTCGGTATTCTAAAAACTCAGATTTTTTGGGGGTTCTTATCCCTCCATCCTTTCCTAAATGTCATAAGGAAATCTTTCTTAAATGTCACAAGAGGTGCTCATCCTTGAATATCTTTCTCTGAAAATGTATAATAGTTTTAGGACATTAACCACTAGCATCTAGTTTTTAGCTCTCAATTCGACATGTATGATTAAATCTTCATTCAACTCCATCATTTTGTTGGGGCAAACCTAAGCTCGTTTCGACAAAGTGTGGCAACCTTAAAGTTGGTAGTTTTCCACATACGTTGCATCTTTAAAAAAAATGGTTGAAAGCAAATATATTGTCAAATAATTACAAACAGCTTACTTGATTTATACAAGCTTTTTTCCTTAATAATGCTATCATTTTTTATATTAGCTATGTCGCAACATTAACGTAGTTAAATTTAAAGTTTATGTCTTATAATTTTGTATTTTTAATCATTGTATTGATTGTTTGTTTTGCCTCTTACCTCTTTAAATGAAAATCCTACTTATAAGATTTTCACTGGTATGTGAAATATGTGAATGAATTTCTGTTTGCTTTAAAAGTCACGTTATCTTTTCCTTACAAAAATGTTTGGAAATAATTTTTATTTTTCGATTTGTAGTGATATTTATTGTTATTCAGCATGTGTTTGTTTGGTTAACTATGAATCGAACTATGAAAGCGAAAAGTTAAATAACACATCACAACAAACAAACATAAATAAGAAAAATTTTAATATAGGTATTAAAATCAGTTTAATCAGTTTATCTTATCAGCAGCACATTTATAGTTACTTTTTCAGATTACAACACCGCTTATATGTTTAAACGCTAGCATCTTTGCTTGAAACAGGAATCTAGCAGGACGCAATCGATGACTTCACGTTTAAGTTGCTTAAGACTGGCGAGCAAAAATATTACTCAATTCAATGGAATCTATCAACTCATTTTGTCATCCCTTCTAAAGAACTAAGATTTCGTTGCTCTTGCTGATAACATTTAAGGAGGGGCTGGTCATCCTAAATCTCGTGCAAACCTATTTTTCTTCATATATCTTTCCCTCCCCTCCAGCTCAAACAATTTTCTTTGTTTCTTTTATTGGTTTTGTAATAAAGTCAAGTGGAATTCTACTGTTCAAAAATAAGAATATATGTATATAAAAAAATATTTAAAATTTTTAAATTCTACTTTTTATATTTTTTTACTTTTAAACAACCTAATTATGCCACTGCTCGCTTTTTCTCAAGATGAAATGGTAGAATTATAGTTCACATACTCAAAAACATAGGAAGCAGGACCCATCTGCATTTTTCAAACCATTCTTGAGAAAAAGGTACATAAGTGACAAAAACATGTTTTTTCAGGAACCGTCTTTAATTTGGAAATACGTTTTGATGCAATTTTTGAGGGTCTGTCATATCAAACCAAGTATTTTATTTTAATGACCAATATTTTTCGTTAAAAGATACTCGTAGTGAACAAAGTAAGGCTAAAAAAAAGTTGAAAGAGGGCACAGCCTAGACTATACGTTGTACGAGGCAGGAGCTAACTACATTTTATTTTTATTTTGTATTCAAATCTATTTTTTCACACTTTTACTCATATGGTAATTATGCGGAATGGCTTAACTTCACAACAATGTATAATAAACCGTTAATCTCTGAAAATTTAATCATTTTCAAATTTTTGCAATCGCTAAATTTCACATCTTAAATAAATTTGGGAATTTACCGGAAACAACGCATAGCTCAATAAAGATAAGACAACTTTGTCATAGGACGCTGTAAATCTTTGTCATGGCATTGCAGATATTATTTATAAACAATCAATTATTCAATCGAAATTATAGCAAGGCAAACTATACTTAAATTCAGCACATTATATTATGTTATTTTTAACTTTTTGAAACAAATCATTTTTATACATAATGACTATAGTCTTCAAAAATGATAATGCTCTTTTGTTCTCTAGTTATTATTTAGGCCAATTTCAAACTCATTTCACTTACCTTTGACCTATTGCAAGTAACTATCGTTCATTTCGTGTGCTCAATGTAATAATTTCAACAAACGTTGCTCTGCACTGAATTCAGTCCAACCATAACAGCATAGACATAAGCCATTAGATACGTTCTAAATTACGATACAATAGCATTTCATGAGAAAAATGACCACCAGCTAACGCAAACTATGTCCATAGTCACATTTGCCCATGAATGAGCCGCCATCTACCCAAGACCTCTCTCTAATCTCTTGTTCTTCATACGACTGTCGTTTGCCGAAATATTGCACAACGATTGCGGTAAATTAAACAATTCTTTTCAAGTTCAAGAGGTGAATATACCTTACCTTTTGTGTAAGCCTGCGTTGCGTATGTTCAGTTGGTTAAGTGAGTCGCAAGATTATGACTGCCATTGTTTCAGTCAAAGTCTGGTCAACATACAGCAAGTTCCCAGGCATTGAAACAGCAGTCAAAGTGTCGGATATATGTACATATTGTTGAGCTGTACATATGACGATGACAATTTAATGTCACGCAGATCAGTGATCCTTGGTGGCAATATGACCTTGCACTTGGAAATGCAATATTTTTCAAGACCGAGCTCTAAACTTGAACAAATGAAGGCTGAAATGATTTTTCATTAATTTTTTTCATTAGAAGAATAGGGGTATGATACATTCTTACAGTACGAAAAGGACTTAATTTTACCTAGACTTAAATTTACATTCATGTTTTTAATATCCTTGATATTTGCCCACATACCACCGGAAATGTCAGACCAACAAGGAATGTGACCAATGAAAATGACCAACTGACATTTAACTTTCCAATCATCATTTTCATATTGTTTTATACGGCAGTTCATAATACGGGCACCTCCATCAATCGAAAGCTCACAAAGATTGCATCCATCCATGGCTACCATCATAAAGCAATTCGCTGACCAACTGATAAAGACACAAAGAGCTACGCAATTCATGTGGATTTCTGGCGTATAAAAGAATGTTTTAATTTTTTGCACTGAGTTTTCATCTACGCACAACACAACCTGCACATTTTCCCGGCTATTGATTTATAGAAAATAAATCATCCATTGTACTTCTTCGTTGTGAATTTTACTTTGCAATCGCTTCGCAAGCAAAACATGCAACAAGCTAAAGCGCGGTTTCGTTTTTGCCCGTTCAACGCATATTTCCACGAGGACGTGCCGATCATTGTATGCCATGCAGCCCATCATGCCAGCACGCCACAGCCCGGCCAAGTCCAGCGTCCGCTCCGTCGCCATTACGCCATTACTGGCAAGCCGCCACATTGAATTGTTGCAATTTAACTGTCGTATATTTTATGTTCATAATTCAATGCCTTTTTTGGAGTTTGCACAGTGTTGTAGCAGATTTAGAGCGGTTGCTTGTGCGAATCCTTTGCACACAACAGCGGCGATGAAGGTACCGAGTGCGAAGAGAGGTTGCGTGTGTAGGGAAGTTTTGGAATTTTCATGTAGCCGGCAAATGGGAACGATGATAATTGCCAATATTACACAGTTATGATGTCAATTATTAATCGATTCTTGCCGCTTTCATATATGGAAATGTTGGATGGGATGGGATGGCATTGCGAAATCTGATAATTGCTAGAAAACTCATCTCAGATATCACCTGTTTGGTGCCCCAGGTGCGTGGAAAACATAATTGATTGGTTTCCACGCTTAGATTTCCCACAGCAAGAATGAGTTGCTGTCGGTACTCAAAGTGTTCCGTGCCACCAAATTTTCAATAGTTTTGCTCTTCATTCTAACCTGATGATTTTACCTTTACTAAGGTTCGGTGAGCGCACTCTCATTAAATAAAAATAAATAGAAAACCAATTTTTTCTGTTTCAAAACAATGACATCCATTTGGTCAGCGAATTAAATAACTTTACTTTCATAAATCACACTATACAAGCAAATAGCATTATTTCTGAAAACAGATATTCTCTATCTGGACCCCAAAACAAAGATTTACTTCTGAGAAATCCAAAATGTCGAACGAGGTCAAGTCAACCGACCATCGAAGCAAAACACCATCTTGCTCTGAGAAACAAGACATTAAAGCACATCATACAAAGCAACAAACAATGTTTCACGCACTCTGACATAGGCATCGTTACATTTTGTATTTCAAAATCGACTTTGTTCCGACCGCAGAAGACATCATAATAACGAATTAAACCATTTCTCCTAATTTCATAATTTTTATATGTATGCTTAGTCCGTTTTCCCGAAACTAAGAATACAGACTAGAGCGCATTGATGGGGTCGCCGTGCGAGTCTTTTCAAGAGTAGCATTGCGTTATGGTCGTTGGACGGTTAGTAATGTCATCAAAGAGCAACATAATCGTTCAGTGTAACGTTTTTTTTCTTTATTCTACTGGGCATTCAAAGCACGTTACTTTTGCCGAGGATTGATGAAAACGTGCAAATGCACAACAGCACAACATCCAAAAACGTTACGTGTCAAAGTTTTATGAAGATGAGAGTTTCGGTCAATGAGAATTTGATGAAACCATGATAATGTTGAAATTCAAGTGTGTTGAACTATTATTCTGTGAAATTTGTTGGGCAAAGGCAATTTTTTAAAGCGCTGACTGAAAAATTACAGCTTATGGTTTATTCAAAAGGTGCTATTAGCGCAGGCTATTTAGCGCAAACCTCTTTGCTATTTTTAAGAGTAAGTTGATATATACCTCCTTTTTAACTAAATGGGTAACAACTTCTGTTTTGTTTCATTTCTTTTAGAATTTCACTAAGCGTATTTGTTAGCTAGAATCCATTCAAATCAGTTTTCAAATTTGAGACTTAAAGTGTAGTAAGACAAACCGAATAACATTATTTATTACACGCTTACTTAAAAACCCTATTCTCAGTTCTTTTAGAACATATTCTATTAGAACATATAACCCATAAAATAGTAATCTCTGAATCAGGGCTGGTAAAGTTTTGTTTTTGCGCTTTAGCTAATAACAATGACCAACTGATACTGAAAATTAAAGGCTATATTGAAGGCCTATGACAACATGATATTTTCAAGCTTAGGTGAACAAAAATCAGTTTTTGCCCCGGAGTGAGAAAAAAAACATGATATGTGTAATTATAATTGCTTATCGGGTTCTGTAGACGTAGCAGTTAACATCACTCTTTGCTCATTAAATATAGGGTGTTTTTTAGAGGCATAGAACTTTGAAATGAAATAAAATGCGGATAAATTGTTTCGATTGTCATGAAATTGGTTTTACTGGAAAGACAATTCTCTGTCATTTTTATAGCATTTTCAGTTTAAATGAAACCTTTTTCAAATGAAATGAAACCTTTTTCAACCGAAATGAAACTTTATCCAATTGAAATGAAACCTTTTGCAATTGAAATGAAACCTTTTCCAATCGAAATGAAACTTTTTGCAATTGAAATGAAACCTTTTCCAATTGAAATGAAACTTCTTTTATTTGAAATGAAACCTTTTTCAAATTAAATGAAACTTTAATAAAAAAAAAAACAATTTTTAGAAAAATTTGTTTCGAAGTCAATATTCCAGTATGCTCAGTTCATGCCAGGTAGTTTTTATCATAAAATTTTTAACTGCGTTAATAACATGCCGTTAAATGAGCTGCGACCGCAACTAGTCGCGTGAAGTGCATTTATAGCATTTTCAGTTTAAATGAAACCTTTTTCAATTTAAATGAAACCTTTTCCAATTGAAATGAAACTTTATCCAATTGAAATGAAACCTTTTGCAATTGAAATGAAACCTTTTCCAATTGAAATGAAACTACTTTCATTTGAAATGAAACCTTTTTCAAATGAAATGAAACCTTTCTCCAAATGAATCAAACTTCGATAAAAAATAGTTTCAAGATAATTTATATTTGATTTAAGTGTATGAAGAATAATAAAAACATGTGAAAAAAACCAAAATAATATAGAATATGATATTTTAGAGATATAAATTGTAATTACAAAATACAATTTAATGTAATGGTTGGCCTTCTGCAGCTTTTGGTATTTGCAAAACCATATCTAGGACATAGTTAGAGCAATCTTCTGAAGTGACTTGAAGCACGCTTTCTTCAATAACATTGCTAATGCTATGGTCTGTACTTATGTCCCTCAATACGGAACGAGCGTGCAATTTTATTTTCGAAAATGCTTTTTCGATTGGGTTTCACAATTTCCCTTAAAAACATTAAAAAAAAATGTATGAAGAAAAAGGCATAGCTGTGTCGATGAGCACTATTTTTAATGCTCTGCGGGAGCTGAAAATTACGCTGAGGCTTACATCGGTTGAAGCTGACCGTATGAATTGCCAGCAAACTTTGCAATTGAGGTAAACTTACGCCAGAGAATTTTCGCAGTGGGCGCCACAACAAAGAGGAACATTAATTTTTTTAGATGAGTGCGGGTTTAATTTGCACCTTCGGAGATCCCAAGGCCGTTCGAAAGTCGGTACACGAGCCCGCATTGTTGTACCTACTGTAAGGGGACGTAATGTTACGCTTATTGCAGCCATAAATAACGGTGGTGTTGTTTATTCGAAAATAATATCAAACGCGACCGTAAATGCTGATAGATTTAAACTATTCTTGCGAGAGCTGCTAGATAAAATTGATTCCATGCCAAACATGGATAATTCAGTTCTGATTTTGCATAATGCTCGAATCCACAAAACGCGAGAAGTTCAGGAGCTGGTTGCAGGTAGCGGATGTGCATTAAAATTTTTACCTCCTTACTCACCGATGCTGAGCCCAATCGAAACAGCATTTTCGAAAATAAAATTGCACGCTCGTTCCGTATTGAGGGACATAAGTACAGACCATAGCATTAGCAATGTTATTGAAGAAAGCGTGCTTCAAGTCACTTCAGAAGATTGCTCTAACTATGTCCTAGATATGGTTTTGCAAATTCCAAAAGCTGCAGAAGGCCAACCATTACATTAAATTGTATTTTGTAATTACAATTTATATCTCTAAAATATCATATTCTATATTATTTTGGTTTTTTTCACATGTTTTTATTATTCTTCAAACACTTACATCAAATATAAATTATCTTGAAACTATTTTTTATCGAAGTCTGATTCATTTAGAGAAAGGTTTCATTTCATTTGAAAAAGGTTTCATTTCAAATGAAAGTAGTTTCATTTCAATTGGAAAAGGTTTCATTTCAATTGCAAAAGGTTTCATTTCAATTGGAAAAAGTTTCATTTCAATTGCAAAAGGTTTCATTTCAATTGGATAAAGTTTCATTTCAATTGGAAAAGGTTTCATTTAAATTGAAAAAGGTTTCATTTAAACTGAAAATGCTATATTTAAATATGATTTTGGGCATGTGAGTGCCACGACTGGCGCGGAAGAAGTTCAAACGAGAGGTCTAATTTTCGACTTCTCTAACCAATAATTGGGGCTGTATTCCGCAAATAACGCGGCAAATGTTGTCTTCCAAGTGGTCAAGCATCTCGGATTTGTCGGCGTAGACGATTGATTTGACGTATCCCCACAAGAAATAGTCCAGCGGTGTTAGATCACAAGATCTTGCTGGCCAGTTCACAGGTCCAAAACGAGAAATTATGTGCTCATCAAATGCTTCTATCAATAAATCGATGGTCGCACAAGCTATATGGCATGTCGTGCCATCCTGTTGAAACCAAAAGTCCTCTGCATTATGGCGAGTCAACTCTGGAACACCATTGACTGTAATGTTATTCCCAGCAGCATTTTTGAAGACATATGGATCAATTATTCCACCGGCTCATAAAGCACACCAAACAGTGGCTTTTTCCGGATGTAACGGTATTTAGACAACCGCCTGTGGCTACTCATCACTCCAAATGCGGCAGTTTTGTTTATTGACGTAGCCATTCAACCAGAAATGAGCCTGATCGCTAAACAAAATTTTCTCATGAAATTCGGAATTCGCAGCAATTTGTTCGTGGCCCCATAAATCGAATCTGCGCCGCGCCTGGTGGTCGTTTGGCTTCAATTCCTGCACGAATTGGATTTTGTAAGCCTTCTAACTAAGATCCTTCCGTAAAATCTTCCACAATGTGTCTTGGGTCTTCATCGATACTACGCTCTACAGCTGCTATGGTTTCTTCAATACGCACTGCGCGACGTCTGGATGGATGCCTAATATCAGTGAGAGTAAACGTGGTGCGGAAACGAGTCAATCGAATCGAAGCTAATCGAATTAATTGTTATGATGGATGATTATGTCGGCCATAAAATTGACGGAGTGTGCGATGTGTTTCTCGAACAAAACCATTTTTTTTTTCGAAACAAATCTGCACAATTTGCAGACGTTGCTCAGGCTTCAACTTATTCATGAAAACTTACCATAAAACGCATGACAACTCTCATACCATACCAAGCATTAACAAATGTTGCCAACTTAAAGTTCTATACCTCTAAAAAAAAACACCCTGTAAAATTAATTACATAGTTCTTCTACAAACTGTACCCTCTATGTAAACTGTATTCTCTACGTAAACTGTCCTCTCTAACTCTAATAGATTGGCATGATTCTATTCCGGAGAATAATTTATGCTGATATACAATGCGGCGGACGAATACATAATTGCTGACCATTGTCATCCCACGCTGGGCGGCATTTCGTAGTAGCAATAGCACCTGATGACAAGTCGAATGGAATGCAGCAAAACTTGTTTCTCAATTGAAAATTTAATGACACCCAAAAATACTTTCAATATATCTGATAATTCTAACTGTATTTTAAAAGTAAAATAAATGAGTTTGTAAGAGCTTGTAACAGCTGAGAAAGAGTGATTTAGAGTTGAAATTACGAAGAATTTTAAGTTTAGCTACTAAGCTCTTTAAAAATATATGTGTATTGAAAATTGCTCATGAAATTGTCTGATATATTTGACACTTGTTTTTAACATAGTCTGTATCTGATGAGCAGCTCTAGGTAGAGTTGGATTGAGATATTTCGGCAAAACGTATTTCATGATTAATTCGGTTGCTTTAACTTACCCGAAAATGCTCTGATTTGGGTTTCATGAGCTTGCTCTAATTTGAACTAGAGACATTTGATATCTGCTCAACGTTTTTTGGCAGAGCAAGTTCAGGTAAGCAGCCAATTATTAATCAACTATCCAATTGTCACTGAAGTACAGTTTTTTATTAATGAATTGACAAATCGAACTTCTGACAAGCAACCAATTTTGAGAATTGCCTCTCAATCGCTCTAGCTTACTCGACTTTTTTTTAACTTGCCTTAAGATGCAATGCTCTATTTTTTACTCATTAAAGGGGAGGCGGTACTTAAGTGTTTTTTTTTTCTAATTTTTATTTTTAATATTACTAATAATTAATGCTATTATATTTATTTATAATTTAAATTTAAAGCATATTGTGTGAAGATTTTGAATCGATTAGAGCAAAATTGACGAAGCTATGAGTATTTGAGCATCCGTTTGCTAATTCCACATTGGGCGACATTTAGTTTAGCCTTCATATTAAATAAGATTACACTCTTTCAAAAGCATTTAATTCATCGCTTTACTTTAAAATGAAATTATGCAAATATACACCTTACCCATACTATTAACGTAGCTTATAAAATAATTTTTACACATATAGACCTTATCCAAGGTAACTTCTGAAATACTTGTAGCCTCTTAGGAATTAAGAGTCAGCAACCTCCATCTCTTTTCGTCACTGACGCTAGCCAACAGCTCAGCTTACCTTATGGGTGTGGTCCTAATAGGTCAGCTTCGTGTTCGGTGCCACTCTCAAGTAACTTGCTGGCTTACTGGCCTAGACTCATACGGAGTCGACAGTCATTGATTGCAGGCGGTATATTCCGTTTCGTCATGATGCTGATCTTTGTCCTCGACAGTACTAGTTGCAGCCCATAGTTGGATATCTACCAGTCATCCCTCCTCATAACTTGTTTAAGTTTCATTTGGGTGAGCTCGGCAATTTCGGGCTCAAAAGATATATGTCTATCTCGAAGAATTGAAGTTGCTTTAGACACCTTGCTTCGCTAGCAAAACGACTGGTCTCCTCCGCTCTTGTTACGCCAAAATCTCTGCCCAAATGTTGGAAGTCATTAGAAGTATTTTCGGAACCTGTCCTGTTTTTCAAATTGATCACTAGCTAATCTAATAGCTGACAGCAACCATGAAAACCACTTGAAGATCTTTTTTCATCAATAAGCGCCAATAACTCACCCCTGCTCTAGAAAGACCTCTGCCACAAAACATGAATTATACAGCTCCAGTAGCAGTCGCTGTTGACTCTTCACTACAACATTAGTTGCTTTGACCGGTGTTCCATTAGTGCTCGGGACCGTTTTATTCCGAATTTCAGACACTGCGTTGATCAGCTCTTCCTTCGTAAAGAGTGGAACGTCCTCTTTATGTACGTGCTGGAAACAGTGAATTGACGATACGTTTCAGGGCTGCAAAGTGGTAGACCATACGCAGGTGAGTCTGCGGGTTATAAATTTGTACCCTTCACTACACAGGTCTCAGGTAAATACAGCAGCTTGATATTATTTTTTTTTAAGCCATTTTTTATAAATAAGCCATTTTTTATAAATAAATAACTCATATTTAAAATTATTTATTGTTACTTATCAAAATTTAACTTAAAGTGAAATTTTGATTGTCTCAATTATTTCAAGATCTGATCAATTTGTGTACGATTCCGTTCATTAATTCAATAACCACGCTTCTCTATTTGTTGTCGTGGCTAACATTCATCCAAACATAATTTCAATGTTTTAGGTGGACAGACTGAATCAAGAAAGCTCTTAACTTTACCCACTACTCAGAAATATCACCCTGAGCGCTGGTATTCGACATAGTGTACCAATAGATGCAATCAATAGGTGAAAAGTTGTCAGGATATTAGCAAGTTATTGAACACAATGATGTTACTATAAAACTTTTAATTAACGCTCAAATCGATTGCTGTTAATTTATTTAGAATGGACTTTTAAGCATAAACGCTTGTATTCAAAGACTGGAGTCCAAAATATTTAGTGAGAGAATTTTTTAAAATTAATTTATTCTACTTGACAACTTTGTTCTTTCGTTTTCTTAAGAAAAATAACGATAATTTAAGGTAAATCTCCTACATCCTATATCAACCATCACCACAGGACTCTGCCATAAAAAAATATTAACAGTACCCAGCGTGAAAATGTGTAATTTCCAATGGAAATGATTCTAAGCCTTGCAAACAACAATCAAATTACATCCATACAAAACACAACGATCAATTGATTCCACCAATTACATTTACAAGCCACCCAACGTACTCGAATCGAGTGCATAAATCTGCATAAGTTCTATGAACACGGAAATTTACGATGTTGCCTGTCTAATGCTGAATCGCTTCTGTAAGTTATTATTAATTGTTATTATAGGCGATGTTAAAGCTCGCCTAATGACAAGCGACATCATCATAAAGACATGACGGCTTGATGACCACACCGCAGCGGCCGTAACTGGTCAGTAAGTACTCAACTCGTACCTAGTCAGTATCAGTGCTGGAACGATGACATGTTGCAATGCAATGGCGGTGAAATCGCCTGAATCACTTCATAGCGGGGACACTGATGCACCGCTGGCTGTTCATTTGATTTTATGACAATCCATGCCATAAATTATGCCAATTATAAAATATATAAACGGACCGATATCGTCGTTGTTTCTTCGCACTGATTTGAGGTCAATTATTAAATACCATCGCGATATATCCGTTTGTTGTAAGTGCTGAAGCTGATGATGCCTTGCGAGTGCGTACCGAAGTGTTTGCATCATGTTACGATTCATACGAATATTGTGTATTGCAAAATGAAAAACGGATTGCCAGATACACTTAAAACGGGTCACACAGGTGAAAATGAATTATTGATTTGGTTTTGAAATTAACGCAAGATGTATGAATGCTGACAATAAATTTTTGTAATATTGCATTCACCTGTTATTCTACAAGCAAAAACCAGAATGGCTGCAGCAGCTAGAATTATTAAAGGTGGAATATTTTTCCTAAATTTTTTTAATTGATTTGTCTGAATAGGCAAGAAACAGGCTCATATTTGGTGATTGTTGAAGAAATAAATAAACAAAAAATTCCCACAATAGTATATTTAAAAAAAAATAATCAAATTCGTAGCTCCCCCTTAACATTGTAATTCCATCTTAGTATTTCAGTAATTTTAACTGTATCTATGTTCACTTTGTTGGTCTTTTCAAATCTCACAAAAGAATTTCATGAACGAAAATTGTTGTTGCACGCATACATTCGTAGCACTTTTTCAGTGAGCTAGTGATGGAAAATATGCGAAAACTTAGTAATGGAATCCTTTCGGCTGCGATGATGTTTCTTGTCAGCGTAGCAATCAGATACGAGTATGTATGCGATTGCTTGATGAAGAAGAATTTCATTTCGGCTGAAAAGTGGCAAACGAATAGTAGATTTAAATATATGCATTCAAGACGCAGATAGTGCAAGAGTTTCAGCATCAATTATTTTCAAAGTGTAATCTGAGTCAATATCTATTAAGCTCCAATGAAGTGGTAATTATGAAATTGAAGGTTTCGTTGTTACATAGCGAGCTAGTAAGTGAGTTAAAATTTACAAAAATTGTATTGACAAAAAAATGAAATTAAATTTTACCTAAAAACAATATTGCTGCAGTAGGTGCCACCTTCATTTTGACCGCTGTGTATTTGATTCTTTGTATTATATTTGATTCTTCCACATGAGTTTTGATGGCACTTACTATAAAATTGTAGCGAATGAGTAAATAACATTCCATTGATTTTTTTCTGATCGAAGATAACTAGTCTAGCTTTAGCTACTTTTACCAGAAAGAGATTTCTTTCACGAAAAATCGGCAGAAACTTCGTATTAATTTGAGAAACAATTATATATCTTACTGCAATCCGTACATATTTCAAAGCACAGTATGAAGTGTTTAACCCTATGTGTGCGCTAGGCACCTAAAATAAGATTGGGAAAATTTAAAAATTTTTGAATTGCGATTACTTTTGAGCAGATTATCAAATCATTATGAAACTTAAAGGACGTATTAATGTTATTAATTTGTAGACTCGTCTAGTTTTTTGTGAATGTGCTGGCAACACTGCAGCTACGGCAGGCATTGAAAGTTAAAACCTTCAATACATCGACTCTCCTGAAAAATTTTCGTCTTTTACAATGAAAACCAACTTATATAGAAATCTTATGCTTTGTTTATACAACCAAAGCAAAACTTTTTAAATTTCACATTGGACAAGAATGGTAATCCTCCTCCAATTTACCTATATTTTAAGCATCAGAAACTTCTGTTCACGAAAGCTCACGACCGAATTATCAAATACATTTGAAATTCACAGAATGTATTGGTGTTAAATAGGACCACGTTTGAAAGAGCGAATTCGAAATGCGGGTAACTCTGTGCCAGTGGTAATTATGATAGGGCTGCCAACTATTGTTAGTTTTGTATTTATTTGCAATATCTTAATTAGGCGCTTTCATCGTAAAATTTTCAAATGGTAATGATCTTGTAGTGACAATAAACAGCAAATATTAAGTTTTCCCTAATTTGAAAACTTATGCGGGTGATAGCTCTAAATTTCTTTGTACTTTGATGTCATCGGATCGAAACAAAATTCGCAGAGCAGGTTGATTTCAATGTGAGGCAGATGTGATATACTGTTGGCCTTGATGCTAGCGAAGAGCTGCCAGCGCGAGGCGTTTTTGCTATTTTCGTACAAATAATTATACAATTTGTAATAAATAATTATACAATTATACAATAATTATACAAATATATATAATTGGGTTTTGCAATTGAAGAGTAAACGATGGTTTTGCTTTTACAGTGCTTGTTGATATTATCGTGGTATGATAAATATGATAGAAAAATTTTGTGCTCGTCTCAAACATGATTCAATATGATACATACAGGTCTGTACGTATGGTATTTTATGCAAAATGTTGATTGCATTAAAAATGTGTGAGACAATACAATATACACTGTTTACAATATAATTGATGTTTGACGACACTTTTAAAAAGTTTTCTTACGTCAAATGCGGGAAGTGACAATTTTTAATCTTCGTGCTATTCAAAGCACAAATATTAATTAGTTAAAATTTACCAAAGTTAAAGAAGTACCCCAAGATCGATGGTTGTTTGCTGGAATTTTTAGTCCCCGAATAAAACAATCTGTTTTTGAAAGCCTGGGGTATCGAATTTATTGCTTTGATTTAATTTAATGGGATGCTTTGGACGTTGTTACGATAATAGAAGTAATCGAATTGTTAAGTTATATGAATAATGATCATTTTAATTTTTTCTATAGTGACTTTTTAATAAAATTTTCGAATATACTTCATAATGTTTTACATTAACCTAACCTAGGATCTAGTTTATTAATTCAATTCAATTAGTCAAAGAAGGAAATCAAGGAAGTCTAATCATAAGGAATGAATGGTGAAAAAAAACTATATGATCCTCATGTTATAGGATTGATCAGTTTGGGATAAGATAATAATCCAGTTTAATGCAGTCAAAATTAATATACAATAATGAAGTATTCTAAATATGGCATCTGCTACTGAATTGTAAAGCTTCTTTTAAAGATAATAATATGATTTCTTCTGTTTAACAAATAAATAATTTAATTTAAATACGTTTTATCACTCCAATTAGATCCAGCAGATTCTGAAAGATGATTTAGCAACCTAAGTTTTAAAACTTATAATAAATATAAAAAACGTTTCAATTTATTTGTAGTATTATCTATTAGTAAAGAATCTGAACATTTTAATGAGCAGGTGATAGATTTATTCAACAGAAAAATAGGCGCAAGGAAAAATAGGCAGCAATAAGGTGATGCGAATGTTTAGTAGAATTTTCCCGGTGGAGTTTATTACTGAATTGACTTATTTGTGCATAGTATTTATTTGTTTTAACTCCATTTTTAAATATAAAACTGTTCCGAATTTCCAATATAAGTAAGTACTGGTCCTTGCAGACTAGCCCCACTTACATTGATTCCCACGAGCCGCCACTGCCTAAATGAATATACGAGGCTAATGTGAAAAATCGCAATGTGATCTTGCATCAACCACATTAGCGCAACTATCCAAATTGACCGGCCTAAATCATTGTGGTCGTGCATTGACTTGTTGAAAAGCTCCTCTGGTATTCGTAACTGTATGAAGTACAACGATGTAACAGTTTCCAGCTCAAAAGATATTTGCGAGCTTTTCACTCACATTTTTTTTTTTTTTGTAAAAATTTCCCCCTTCTTCCGATTCTTTTTTCTCCCTATATTAACCAGCATTATCCTATTTTCGTACAAAGTCTTCTGAAATAGAATATTTAATGTACTCCTTTGATGCCAGCTTTGGTTGTGATCTCCATGGTTTTACCCCAACACAAGCTGTTGATCCTGTTTATATCTCGCATTATTGCCGCATTTTGCTCTTTCTTGTTTGGGTAAACTGCTAGAAAGAGTGGTTTGCAGTTGAGTCCACCCTACTATCCAATATTTTCTAGCTCCAGAGCAGCACTGGTTTATAACATGCAAATCTGCATTGATCAACTTGCTTTCTTTGCGTTTATCTTGGATCAGCAAAACCAGGTAGTGCTTAGTGGTGGTAGCTCTAAATATTTTGGTGTATTGGCTAGTAGTGGTAGCTCCAAATCTTTTGAGTCTGTGAGCCATGATCTTCTTTTAAATCTTGAAAATAATGATATATCTATCCTCTGCTCTCGTGGTTCATTTTCTATGCTGTTGATCGTCCTTGTGTCGTAACTCTCAATTTCTACACCTCTGTTCCATTTTTTTCTACCTCAGGAGCTCCGCAAGGTTCTATTCTTGACTATGTGCTGTTCTAGCTGTTTATCAATTACCTACCATCCTGCATAAGCTCTTCATATTTTTTGTATGCTTCAAGACGTTCAGAACAATCGAAACATTAGACTATTGTTGTTAGTTGCGAACAGCTGGTGCATCACTAACGCACTTGCTCTAAATATTACGAAGTGCCACCAAATATGTTATGGGTATATAACGACATCTACTATCTTCTCTTACTATTTTTCAACTCCTCTTTTAATATTGCTGACAGTTTTAAGGACTCTAGTAGGATATTCGGAATTCAGATTCAATCAACATATGTATAAAGCGCATCACTCTCAGGACCTTTAAATTGTCTGGCTTCATTTATCTTTAGATCCTCCAAAACATGTACTAATCTCTACACCTGTTTGCATCGTGTCCTTTCATTTGCTAGTAGTGTTATGTATTACTATTGTTAAGTGTGGCTTCCTCATTATCAATATTTTGTTCATACTTTGGAATCCTTCCAATGTAGGTTTACCAGCTCATTGTTTTTATCTTCATCGACTTTCGACGTTACCGATTCCTTCTCTTGACTCATGCAGAATTTTCCTAGACGAGTGTGTCCTTTTCAAACTGCATTACCGTGCTGTTGTTTTCTGAATTATGCAACCGCTATTATTTTCTAATCTTTAATGGAATGTAAGGCTGTTGTATTAAATATTAGAATTTATTTGTTTGGCTTCAAATAGAGCTTGATTTGGCAGGAAAGAGATGAGCGTGAGAGAAATGATTGCAATAATTTCTAAAACTTAAGCCATTCAGCAGATATATTATGATATTCCATATTTGAAATTTCTCAGCAACTTAAAAACACTCAAAAACTTTTAGCACAAATCCTGGAAAAATCTAATTTGGCCAATGTGTGTATAAATATATGATCGCTTGTTGCAATTTATAGTTTGGTTCTTTGCTCCGTATTTCTTTGAGAATAAAACGATAAAGTCTTTCGAGTACATTCTTTTTTGAGTCAGAGGGTTGAAGTTAGTAGAGCTTTCAAGCACAATCAATGCACACGAGTGTGAATCAGTGATCAGGGTTGCCAGGTCTTCTGGCTTGAATTACCGTACAAATGTTCAAAAATTACCTGATTTTCACGTTATTACCGTACACCATTACTTTGTATTTGTGTAAACCTCAATACTTGAGTTTTTGATAGAACATTCATTTTCTCCATGAAAATGATTCTTTTATTCGCTATTTATAATATTGTTTTATTAGGGGGCATGTTTATCATTTTGTTACTTGTGAGCAAGAAGGAAATAGAACGCGGCTACAAAAATAGTCTAGCTTTTCGGTCGAAACACAAAATCAAAATAATGATTGAGAGAATAAAGGTGGGTTTTCAGTCAAAAACTATAATTTATTCATGGAACTATTTTATAATTTACAAAATTTATTAATAGTATACTGATATTGTTGCATTCAGCGTTTCTAAATTTATGTAATTCCTATTTTTCGTTTTGATGAAATTAAGTTTCGAAAAAATCCTTTCACAATCAGCGTTTGAATGAGGCAAACAAAGAAAATCTAACGCTAATTTGGACAGGACAGCAAAGTCTTGTTTTCCAGCTTCATCTATAATTTTACCCAAATTATAATAAAAGCAACAAATTCCATCGTCAATCGGCAATCGTGAGAAAGTTGAAAGTTTTCTTCACTCAATATATATTCCTTTACATATTCTGGGATCAAGTATTAAGTATTTTAACGAGGGGTATTCGTCTGTTTTTGAGGCGTCTACTGCCAGCGTCGGCTTTAAAATATGCATTACAGACAAAAGTGAGTTGCAAAAACCACATTGCTTTTTCATTTGTACGCAAGCAATCTTATAAAATGGGGTGCAATTCCGGATAAAACTTTGATTCTCCTGTTCGAAGTCGGCTACTAAATTTGTATCTTTAAAATGCCGCAAATACTCTTTCACACAATGAGGAAGATAAGTTTTGTTTAAGTGGAGAAATTTTTCGTTCATAGAAGGATCTATATCTTCAACTTTTACAGAGTTAGTAAAAGTTGAAAATATAGATCCAAGTAACATCAAAAACCAAATCAGCACTATATCTCTGTTGGAACCCTTGAAGATTGTATAACATTTTTAGAAGAATAATCTGACGGTATGTTTTCGTTACAGCTGTTAGCAAAGTTAGGCACAATCCGTGGCAAATTCTAAAATGCTAAGGGTGCAACTACACGAAGTGTACGAAACTGCAAGTGCGTAACATTTTCGAAATAAATTTATGGGGTTGCTTGGAAAATTATTTGGTAGAATTTTCAAGGAGATCAGGTAACAGAAGTTGGCACAAACATATGTACATAAAATCGGCCATTTATAGAAAAAGCCAAAATTACCGTACGGTAATAGGTTATTACCTTTAACCGTACGGTGCTTGAAATTACTGTACAAATACGGTAATTACCGTACACCTGGCAACCCTGTCAGTGATGGGCATTTACTACATTTGTAGTAGATCTGCTACTTTTTTCTGTCTTTTTCTAAATATACTACTCTACTACGTAGCAAATGATATCTACTACTTTTTCCAAGGAACTACTTTTTAGTAAAGATGGCACTGATGAAGCTTCGGTGAACTATTAAGCATTAACTGAAGCACATCTGCGATAAGAAAACGCCGAGCGAGTCGCAACCACTGTAAAAATCCTGAGCAGTGTTTTCGCTGTTCGTCTGGCTTAGTTCTTAGAATTCAGAAAAAGTGGTTGTTCTCGGTTTTTTTTATACACTATATATGTATATGTCTAATTTCTACTACTTTTTTTCTGAATCTGCTACTTTTTTCAACAATAGCTGCTACACATTTATTCATCCCAATGCCCATCACTGGTGTGAATCAATCAATTACCCCGCTTTCATTACCCATACCAATTCAGAAGTGAATATAATCTCAGCATATTCAGAGGTGGATATACTCAAATCCCGATGTGTGACCTTGGATGACAACGATTAGATTCGAATAAGATGTAGATAATTCAAATGAGAGATAATGCATAATAAAACGCTACTATCATTTTCAAAATTGAACAAGCAGCCCACTTTATTTCTTTGAAAAGAGCTTGCTATAATTCGAGGCGCTTTTGTGTTAGTATTAGCTGATAGTGAACTTTCTTACCAGCAGTCCATTACAAATAAATCAAATCAATAAATTTAGATTCGACACCATTTCCCTTGCAAACGGCACATAAAATTTGCATGAAAAACACTTCAAACGCTTATCATAGCTTTTAGCTGCATCACAGTATACAACAAAAAATGAAAAATATGTGACATCGGACAGCGCTAAATGTGTTGTAAACAAATTCGTAAAATGAATAAGAGAACACATCTCGAGTTGCGAATCTATAACAAGGCCAATTTAGTCACGACATTCTTGACAATCGCCGCAAAGATTATTGCTCTCTGAAATAGCCAAGTAGGTAGGTAGGTATGTACTTAATATTGAAGCTAGTCTGGCTGGCAGCTGGTGGAAATTTATATGTCCAATCATCGGGTTCAAATAACGCCTAGGAAAAAGCCATCAGCAGATGCGATCTGAATTTAACTGTAATTTCCTTCGTGGCATCACTCGATGGACATGCAGATGTAAACAGTCACAGGAAAAGTGTATTGCTTCTGGGCAAGATGCCAGCAAACGGATGCAAACCGTGCACATAAACAGCTTCCAGCTAATTAAAAAACAAATCAACGCTGCATAAGACGGTAAAGAAAAACTCGACAGTGTCACGTGAAAACATTTTGATAAATATAATTCGAAGAAAATTATGAGTTTTTATGTCAATATTATACGGTGCTATTATATTCCTAATATCTTTGATATTAGGAATATAATAGCACCGTATAATATTGACATATACAAGAAGCGAGTCATTTTTATGGTCGATTTCCGATAGCTCTTACATTTTTTTCATAGCATCTAAAACAGCAAATGCCAAAATTAATGGCACTCTGAATTCCTTCATTCCTTATAAAAACATCGCTTGGTTTCGTACTGAAAATGCATAATTCTTTTTTAATTGGCTAAAACAATATATTAATAATTTTATAAAATAATTTAGTAAATATTTTATCATTATATTATTATTTATTTCATTCATGGTACACACAACATAAACGAATTTTCGAAAATAATATCATACCACCAGGCATATCACATATCATACCACCAGGCATAAAATCCACATTCGCCAGTGTAATCAAAAACAAAAAAAAACTTCTAACAGCACTATCGTCAGTAACTTCTTAAGAAGTCACTTCTTCCTATCTAGAAATTTTCATACGCACAACTGATGTTTTTCTGATGTGTTCGTTTCGATGGCATGACTACCAACAATCTTGGTGGCAGAACTGATAGATTGTTTGAAATGGATCCCTGGCATGATGCTTGAGACATCGAGATAAGGAAATTACAGGTCTTCGAAGATACACCGATGGATTTTCAAATGATTCCCGCTGCATCCTACATGAAATGTCGACATGCAGATGATGAAGCCAGCGCAAATACAAAACATAAACTAAACTACTTATGGTGATTACATTGCACTAAGATCCAGTATGGAGTCAATTCGAGCCTAATGTGAATTTTAATTTATATGATTTTTGTTGACCTGAAACTAATGTTAGGTTATTAGATTTTGGTATCAAGTGAGGTGAACGATTAAATAAGACATTTTAGAAAAAGAGTGTGTGTGTGTGTCTTGATTCAGACTTAAGTTAAAGCACTCATACACAGGTTTTCTGTGCAATAATGACACCGTAAGGGCTCATTTTATCGAATTCAGGTGAAGCTGCATCATGCAAGGTACACAGAAAGTAATTCGGCACATCTGGGATCAAGAGCGACTATCGCAGGAGTGGTGCAATTCATAATACGCCATATTGACAACACATGAAACAAACTTCGTTGCGAATTTTACAAAGGCATATAGCCACTTTGTACCCGTAAGTTTTATAAAATATTAACGGAAATATTAGAAAATAAAATTAAAGTCTACGATGATAATATCATTGTCAAGAAGGTGATGTCTGGACAATCGACGACTGATCAACTGTTTACAGTCAAATAAGTGCTCGAGCAATGCAGGAAATTGATCGTTGACGTCTACCAAATGTTTGTGGACTTCAAACAAGCATCTGACAGTATTAAACAAAATATACTATATAAAGTAATGCTGTACTTCAGCATATCAGCCAAATTAGTCCAACTAACCATGATGAAATTGACATCACAAGCAGTGCTGCCACTTTGGATATCGTCGTATCATTTTGGATATGAATCAAGATGGAAAAATCTGCTTGATATGATGATACGTGGGCCCCAAAATGAATACTTTTCTCAGACTGTAATTTTCTTTCACGAAAATATGTGTTCATAGCAATTACATTTTTCCAATTTCCATTACATTTTATTTCAAATAGAAAAGTTTCATCACACGATTTTACCATAAGAAATGTTGTATCTACCCACTTAGAACTGAAGTAACACCGATTTCTTCCAATTCAAAATGGGCACTAGCATGATGTGGATCAAGAGACTAGCAAGAAAGTAAATGTATCTGAAGAGGTAGCTCAGGAACTATAAAAAATGTACAAATTTGTTTACGTCGATCTAAGTAGGCGAATTCTTTGAACTTTACAAATATATCGGATGCTGTTGAAACATCTTTTATTTCAATACTGAATGCATTTCCTAACTTAGCTGAGAGTTGTGCAGAAGTTTTTGAGGAATGGGGAATGATTTCGTTTAAAAATTATCTGAATTTTAATAAAGAAGTGGAGGAATTCTATGGGAACTTATAGTCAGTCAACGAAGCGAATGACTTTCCTATCTTTCGAAACGTATGTAGTTTTATCTGTAATATTATGAGCTTAGGAAGGGTACCTCTTTGCTCAAACCTGAGCAGAATGGTGGCTATGACGCGCGTGCGTACGTTAACCCTTCAACTTTAGCAAGAACGTTGGAGTGAAAGTAGTAAAAGACGCTAGAAGATTAAGCTAATATGTCTTATTGAGTCTTGGCTTAACCGTAGCCATGGGGAGGTAAACTTATCTTTGTCAATTTTTGACAGCGTACGGTTACTTCAGGAAATACTTGAACAGAATGGGCAAGGTGGTCACACCGTACTATGCTTATTCTCAGCAGACATTATTTATGTGCAGTCTCTTCGTAATTTTGATGCGCACCATTGAGTCTACGCTCGGCCTGGTCACGTCCGCAATGATCGTGGATGCAGACGTTGAGAAAGTACTACGCGTAAAGCAGGAGGAGCAGTGTTGTGATATTGTGGAAATTTTCCCTTTTTATGGGAATTTTTATCCTCTAAAACTTGAAAAAAGGAAAAGGGAAAAAGTGTTGCTCGTAGAACAAAATCGTGGGAGAAATGGTTTAAATGAAATGAAACACTTTTGTAAAATTTTCACCAAATATATTTGAGAAAGAATTTAAGTAATCCAGGCAAAATTTACATTTCTTCATGTATTCTTATATTTCAGTTAAAACCTAAGATGAAATGAATAAGAATCTCTTATGAAACATCCTATTAGCGATTTTCACCAAAATATTTATGTCACGGCACTAGAAATTGAATCAAGACAAAATATCAAATTTAATTTTCTTCCTTTAGAAGCTGATTTATTTCAATTCCTTGACAGATATTGATATTTCGAAGATAATCCGCCTTTTTCTTCAGTGTCTACCATTCTAGCAACAACACTGACTACAGTTTCTTGCATTCGTTCAAATTTCCAGTCTAGACCTGCATTGATTTCGAGCCTTCTGACAAACATTTCAATTTGCCCAATGCACAAAATCTATTTGTTTAATTGTTTTTAATGTGTACCAATTTTTTCCAGATTGTAAAAAAAAATTTTTAATAAGAAAACCGATTTGTCCTTTCGAAGCTAGATATATTTCATTTTGTGACAAATATCGATATTTCGAGGGTATAAATATCGATATTTGTCACAAAATTAAATATAAGGAAAAATCGGTTTTCTTATTAAAATATTTTTCTATTATATACTTATGTGTATAAAATATATGAAACTGCTGTTTTTTTTCTTAAAAGTATTGACATTTGCGCGATATTGATAAATAAATATAAAACTGTGAATAGCTAACATATTGTCCGTGGGAAAAACCGTGGGAACTCGCGACCTGCTCTGTGGGAAAAACGAGCATTTGCGAGAGAATTTCGGCCACAAAGACCTCACAACACTGAGGAGGAGGGCTACCTTACCAATCCATGAGCTGTCGTAGTTTTTGAAGCCCCTTGTTTAGGACGACCGAGCTGAAGCAGTGCTTAGGCGGATCCCGACTCGGAACTTCGTGCGCTTGTAGATTGTCTATTTTTAGTGAGTCAAACCTCACATACCCCATGGTGATAGGTCATCGCAGAATCTCGTAAGCAGATTTTTTTGGCCATCTACACTAGGGATAAAATTATGAGTTTATCTCATAGTGCAATGCCCCTGAAAGAGTATTTACGCATTTACATTTATTAAAAATAAACAGTTTAAAAAAAAAACGGTTTAGATAACGCTTGACATAAGATTTGAAACAAATATAATTTTTACTTCTACCAAATTTTATGAATTTGATTTGCAATTTCGTTACATGATGTCAAGTTAATTTTTGAAACTGAAATGTTATTTATTCCGTCAAAAATGACTCTATTTGTGCTATTATTCCTAGGTATCAATTTAATGCTCAGTGCTAATATTTTCGATACGATGGATACGTTTTGCTTACTAATATTGATGACGTTCGATACAAGATGAAAATTCTAAAGTGGCAACACTGATCACAAGTCAAAATCAGCAACTATGTATGTAGCAGACGCTTTTGACACAAACATCAAACTCAACCATTGCTGTTCAACTTAGCTCTTGATAACGTGATAAGGAATCTACATGTTGACACAAAGGGTACGCCTCTAAATAAATCTAGCCAAGTAGTAGCCTACGCGGATGAAATTAACCATTTGTCACGATTCTTCACATCCGTCAAAAACTTCCTGCCGAAACTTGGCATGAAGCCAAACCTAACGAAAACCAAAATTATGACGCACGCAAGAAAAAGGACTTAGACAAATCGTTATTCTTGACGAATGTAATTTAGAAAATGTGGGCAAATTTATGTAATTAAACTTAGTATGCAGTTAGGGTAAAATGCCGATTTTCATATAAGTTTTACAAAAAAAATTTACAAGAGAATTAGCTAATGATTTCCCAAATCAATACGGATTTTCCAGGAAAAACCTATAAGTAATAATACGTTTTAATAGATGGAGCTATGTAAACTTTTCAATATTTTACTAGGTTTCTCAATGTTTGATTTCTTAATGTCAACGAGTACCTGAAAAAGTATTCGGAGGAAAACCCCAGGAAACGCTAGTCCGACTCTGTCGACGACGACGACTGCTCATGGCTGCCTAGATTGGAACTTCGTAACTAGCTTCGTAGCGTAAAAACTTCGTAACTGGACAGATGTTGGACAGAAGTGATTGAAGGCGTCATCTGGAAGAAGCCAGGGCTCGAGGGGCATTGTAGAGTTACGACAATAACCAAGTAATCTCGTATGTTATGTTTGAACGACGACAACTAAACACAAATTCCCAATTGACAACTTTGCAACTATTATATTATTTTATATTTACTACAATTTAAACTTAATCTACTTTTGCAACATTTTAAGGTGAATTAAGGTGAATTTTGTAATTGGGCCGAAATACTCTCCTGACATCGTACTGTGAGCTACCGTGAGTCCCCGAGTTATAGATGAGAAGCACTCTTGCGGCTCGTCTGACCAAAAAAGTCTATTGTGTAAAAGTAACTTTCCTCGCTGGGCTTTTTTTAAAGAGTTAAAGACAGTATTGGTGTGTTTGGCAATTTAACTGTAGGCTGCTGTTTTTTTGAAAGAATCATCGTAAAGTTTGTTGAGGATCACGGTTAATAATGCTTGAGCCGTAGAAGCATTGGCAAATCTGGTAACGATGTGGGGGATGAACTAATTTGTCTGTCTGCTTAAGATATTGAATGCACCGTCATACAGTGGAAGAAGTGGTAAACGAACAGTATCGACTGTGAAAAAGGCGTGTTTTTTACTCCTTTATCCATTAAAAAACAGAACAGATGCAATGGAAACAACAACACTTTTGTCTCAGTGAATTCAATGGGACAGAATTCTATTCTGCATAGGTAGTTCATGTGTTGATCTATAGAATGTGCTGATAGTTCATGAGTAGTTGACTTTTTTGCAGTTAGGTGGCTTTGGATTTTTCAAGGCTATATTGAACGTTTTGGTAGTTAGAAAATTTGAAAAAAACCCCTCATAATGAGTAGAAAGTTAAAAGTGGTAGTTTCCTATTAGTTTTTTTTTATATTTTCCATCGCTTTTGATAGTTTATACTCGTTATTATCTAACTTTATTTTGAACTGTTTTCACTGTTGTTTCCAGTGAGTCTGTTCTGTTCTGTAATGGATAGAGGAGCAAAAACCACGCCTAATATGTGTATTTTTGCGACATTGGTATTGGCAGCTGTGTCGAGTTGAATAACCTTAAGGGGTTACCCCCACTTGTAGCGCAAAAAATAGGTCATTTTCATGCATTTTTTTTAAGAAAACTATGAAACTTTTTTAAACGTCTATTATATTATTTATTATATTATACAAACATTGTGTCGAACTGGATCATCTGAAGTAAAAAATAGCGGTGGATTTAGTTAAATAACAGTATAAACTAGTGTTTGATCGAAGGATTTAAAACAACATCCATTTTTTACAAAATGGCGGACAGTCAAATTTAATGGTTCAGTTTTCACTTAAAAAAACGGTCTTTTTTTTTGCTATAAAACGGCCATTTTTATAAAAAAATAAAACCGAATGATCAAACACTACATTTTTAGGTATTAAATAAGCTTCGTTGTCGTAGCACTACAGCCTCTCTCGGCCCTTGGCTTATTAAATAAGCTTGCCAAGTTTCAAAAAGATCGGTTCAGTAATTTTCGAGTAATACTGGTCACCGACTTCAAAAATGTCATTTCGAGAAAAACACGTTTATAAGTAACGTATAAGTAACGGTTTCTTCTCTTTCAACGCTCATATCTCAGTCAATTTTGTTCGGATCGACTTAAAATTTGAAGGACGTATTCTAAGATAGTTATACTTAAAAAAAAATGCAACAAAAAAATAGAGAAAAATTTCAAAGTTACAAGTGGGGGTAACCCCTTAAATCGATTTGAGACCGTACGAAAGGTCGAATCAAACTTACTCACGTATTTGATTATCTTGCAGCTTTGACAATATATATACATTCTCTCTCTCAACACCCTTCTTTCTCAAAGGTTAGAAGAATTTAATTGCTATGGGGAAATCATGATCTGCAAATCATACGAATAATTGTTCAAGGTGAACAATAAGCTCACTATCGGAAGTTGAAACTGCCGAAATTAAATTGAGGTAGATGAAGCAGATTTCCAGCCTATGTAGGACTTCGTAACTGAATCGTCGAAACAATTTTGCCGCACCACAAAGTTCGAAGTTATTTGGATAAATTGTAGGAGTTTAATGTGTGGGTGGATGGTGGTCTTAAGGAAATCGTTCGGCGCATCTGAGATTTGATAGGTGGCCTTTGTCAAGTCTGTTGTCGATGAGATTGTTTTGATGACAGAAGTCATACGCTCGTCATTGTTGTAGTATATCCATATGGGATGGCTATGGCCGTTTGCAGGGGGCATATGCCATGCTTTAGCAGGAAATCAAACTTTTTTGTAGCCCGGTCTCTGCACCTGTGTCTTTAAGAGGGTCTTTAAGAGCTCCTCTCCAACTGAAGAAACCCTCAACTACTTCTTCTTTCGTAGTAGGCTGGAAGGTTACGTGTCACCTAAACTGAGATTCACTAAGAGATGTTTCAGTTGAGCAGATTTCTGGCTGATGACCGCAATTTTCCTCTTGAGGACCTCATATGGCGTATCTGGATCAGGGCACAGTCCTTAGTTCCACAGAACACCACGAAAAGACCACGTGGTTTTACTTTGTTCAATATGTTTTAATCCCGCACAAAGGAATTTTCTTCCTAAACTGACAAGAATAATGGTGATTTTGTTGCCATTGCGCCCACTGAGGTTTCCTGGTTTTCGTCATTTCAACATTTTATTAACGTAAGACCCATTGGATGAAGAAGATGAAAAGCGGTAGAGAAGACGGGGTAGCTGAAATCGTAAAACTGTGAAAAAAAACCCCAAAGAAAATAAAGCACCTGTCTGTTTATATAATACAATCTTTCAGAAAATAATTCAATACATTACATAAATTAAGCAATATTTTGCTTGACTTCTCACTTTGAAGAAATAATTTGCCAGATGTTTAAGTGCCATTCGAAAATTTTCTTCTAGGAAATTATGAATACAATTTACTCGTTCGATTTTACAGTCATTTCTACCAACGGGTCTGGGATGTTAGCATATTTCAATTTGAAACTAATTTTTTCAATAATTTACAAGCTGTTTACAACTAGTGAAGGCGGATTTCAGTGTCAAATCGTCGATTCAATGACGAAGACACTGAATTTCTTCGATAATTTCGAACCACTTTTAGTTACGCATATAAAAATTTCGTTTCGTTTTCGATCGAAACTTGGCTTGAATTTGATGCGACTTCTTTTGCGATTGAGAAGGTGAATAGGTTCGTTCGTTGTCTTGAACATTTGAAATTATAAGCCAGAGGAAATCGGTAACAGTATAAGAAACGAAGCTCTTATGTAAAGTGATTGTTTGTGTATGTTTGGACATATTCCATCCTTCTCTTGAATCACTTGTTTGCATAGATACGGTTGAAAAAGTTGTTGCTGTTACTGATTAAATTTCGGCCTATATCACCAGTAAACTATTCCTTTGCTAGGATGATGCTTAGGGATGATGTAAAATTTTAAGCACTGATTCACTCATTCACTATATTTTTAATTTTCCTCCAACTTTTTTCGTCTTCTTTGCTTCCATAGAATCTTCTCTCATAGTTGGTTCTTCTCTAAACTCTTTACGAGTTTGATTTTGCCATATTTAGACTTTCTTATTGCATATCATGGATAAAGTCTGACTTGCTGGTCACCTGGGATATTTTCCATTCTATTTATTTAGACGGAAGATTATTTTCATTCCTTAGAAATTATT
Source organism: Nemotelus nigrinus (assembly GCA_947369275.1). Taxonomy (NCBI): domain Eukaryota; kingdom Metazoa; phylum Arthropoda; class Insecta; order Diptera; family Stratiomyidae; genus Nemotelus; species Nemotelus nigrinus. The sequence continues at coordinate 198,150,513 of OX376372.1, forward strand.
AGAAAACACAATGTCTGAATGATTAGTTCTCCAGAATATCTCAAATCAAACTTTGCTTTATTTTAAACATTTTTATCTAAAATATTTGTCTATTTGACACCTCATTTTTGTTTATGAAATTTTTGTGACTCAAGTGATCTCAAACAGCTTTGATAGTCCTCGATGATCCTAATTAAAGAATACTTTTAAACATTATACTTCTTATATCGGTAGAGATCGTTTTATAGATGAAAATATTGAAAATATAAATACGATCTAATTTACGAATTGAAATATATGTACATGAAATATATGTACATGTTCTAGAAGCTCTATTAAATTACTTTGTATTGGCCTGACAACAAACCTGTAAAAGAACGTCGCAACTGGATTATACGAAAGCTATAATAGAGTTCGGGCTCGTAGTATAAAAAGAAACTACTTTCTTATTGTTATCATTTTACTTTTGTTCAATACATCAGTAAAATATTCATCATTATATACTATCGACACACAACAAAAAGTTTAATGAACAATATTTAATGCACCAAGTATGACACACACATGTTCTTTGTTAATATTCACTCGATGCAAAAAGAGTAAATTACCTGTAAATTGTAACAATTAAAAATTCGAGAATACGTTCGAAGTCAAGTGATTAAATAACATAAATCAATGTACCCGCTTATAAGAAAATAATTCATTTCGATTCAAGGCAGAAAGTAAATCAGATGGCATCGAAATTCTTAGATAGACTTACAGTGAGCGAAATAAATGATTTGATGAGAAAAATCAAATTATATTCAGTACATTTCATTACTTCGATAAGTGATTTACTTACTCAGAGGGCTATGACATACTAAAGAAAACAAAATTCTAAATTTTGAAAGCCTCAAGACATAAAGAAAACAGTAAAATACAATCAAAAACTACGACAATGCAACGACTGATGTTCATAGTCTAATTGCTACACACGAGAAGTGTAATTTTAGTGCCAACTGTACTATCATCATCATCCACGTTCAATCAGATCAGGAAACAATCAGATGGATGTACTTCTCTGGCGAAATCAAAACAGAGGAAACAAATGAATAACAATTTCAGAATCTGAGCAAATGACGACAGCAACAAAAAAGCCAATTGTTGAAATTCCATCCAGGACTTTGTCTTTGTCGTTTTCAGCGTTCTCGTAACGAATAAAAAGTATGGAGAAATTGCATCAACAGTAGCACAACAAAAGTATCGAGAGTAAAAGAATACGCCATGGCTTCCTATGGCGATGCCAAGAAATCTCATGGGGACACTGTTCCAATGATAATGACAGTCAGCCATCTGTGCATCGTGTTGACCATGTAGTGAGAGCTTCTATGCAGGTTGTAACGTTGCTTTGCGATCCGGGATCGGGATAAATTCCATTTGGAAAACCATTCTTTGCCATTCCTGATCGCTTCATACTAAAACTTCATGCTGATCGGACGAAGATGCCAAAGACGTGGTGGACGATGACGATTGTTGAGATAGCGTCGTCAAAGACAATGCCAATGGCAGGCATCTTGACGATCCGAATCAGATAAAATGTCTCTTTGGCTATGTGCATTTTAGGGTCGGTTTAAAGTGTAGAAATGGTAATAAAATATAGTTCGTAGCAGTTTATTCTCATTTAAAGAGAGTGAAATACTTGGATCAAGTTTCAAACTTTCTAAATCTACGTGATATTTGTCTGTCACCATACATGCCCCTTTAGCTGGATTTTTATGACTGCATACGAAGTTCCGTCTTTGTGAGCCCACTTGAAACATATTACGATGATTTTTAGCTATCAAATGAGCATCTTTCTTCCTGATGGTTATTGCGATTGATCTACGTGCCGATAATGTTCGCTTCATTCTAGTGCCTACAGTCTGTCCCAGATAGCGATATTGTTCCAGTTCAGTACTAAATGGTATCAGAAAATGACACGAAATTAAAGTAAATGCAAGAGAATGAAAACAAGTGCAGTGAAAATAAATAAAATGCACAAACCGTATTTCTTACGAATCAAAGTGAAAAGTAGCACTACATGATTCAAATAGCTTTTTTAAAAATTAAGTTGTGACAAATCTCAGTCATTATTTTTCATATTTTTTTGACTGATTGTTTATTTGAAGTTAACCTAATTGTATGATTCCCAATAAATACCTACACAGAGTGTGTACGGTGGTGTAAACAGTAGATTAGAATTAAATGCTGTGTTTAATAATCACCAGTCTAGCTATTGATGCCGTTCAGGAAATAATTCATTGAAGCAAGCTCTGCGCTCATCAAACCGAAGAATATAAGAATTGGTAGACAAACACGAGAAGAGTTTTAACATAACTCGTGTGACTCCTCTCAGAATCGAATCAAAAGCTGTAATTACTGTAGACAAACACGAGAAGAGTTTTAACATAACTCGTGTGAATCCTCTCAGAATAGAATCAAAAGTTATAACATGGCAAAAACTTGAGAATAGAACCAACAGGAAAAACAAATAGAGTATCATTTTGAAAAAAAGATGAAGAATATAAAAGCCAGTCATAATAAAAAGGCACGATTAAGCAAAGCAATGGTACTCGAAAAATGCAGGCTCAGAAAGTTAGCTGAATTAGCAGATCAACTGAGTCAAAGGTCTATGAAAAGTCAAAACACTCTATAATGGTTCAGAAAGCACAAGGATAGGATCTGATATACTTTAGTTTAAATGTTATAAAAGCTTTCAAGGCCGAAAGAAAAGCCGTAGTCAAGCGAGAATGTTGTCGCCTGCATGTGCGCTCTAAAAACATATTTGTACTGGTCAAAAAGATGCAGATCCATCTATAGAAAACCCCCAGCAAAAATTGAGAATAGAGTATTTAACAACAAATAATAAAAACAGAGAATAGAGTATTTAACAGGTTTCAAGTATATTTGAGTCATTTAACGGGAGACTTCAACGAATTAAGGTAATCAATTTAAACTAGCCAATCAAGCGAAGAACAGTAAATAATTAATTCAAATAAAATCAAGTTTAACTTTGAAAGTAAGCTGTTTTGATTTTAGAAATACAAAGAAATCACGATTCTACTAGCTACGCTTCAGGGAAAACACAGTGATTGGAGTCAGAAGTGGGATTCCTTTGAGCGGAAAGCCTTCAAAATTCCTTTGAGTGAAAAGCCTTTTTAAATTGTTTTCAACCCATGCATTTTTAAAAAACATTGAACATTTAGAAAAAAAAGTGCTGGAAATTTGATTTGTTGACAACTAGGTAGAAACCAACTTTGATATTACGACTAAAGCTGCATTTTGGCTGGGAAAACATCGATCCGGAAACGCTGAAATTTACAGATGAGCAAATAGGTAATGAAGAACTAGTTAGCATGGAAAAGAATTTGATAAAATATTTCAACGTGAGGCAAAAAGCAGACAAACTATATCAAATTCTGCTCGGCAAAACAAGCGCGTGAAATTGTTCAACAAGCAGGGTCGGGGCTTCCACAGGCGAACATAGTGCAGTTGCATCGGTCGCTGATCAACAGAGACGCAAATAAACATATGAAAAAACCTTTCCTCCAACTAAATAATCTTTAATCACCATAAAATAATCTAAGTTAGACACTTTTTCTTTAAAAAAATATATTTAAATATTAATTTTTACATCTTGCAAATAAAACAATGTTCTTTTCGAAGAGCATTTTCTACTAACTAACTGCACGATATAGTCAATAGCACGCAAACACAAAGGCGTACTATTCCATTATAACGAAAAAAATCTATAAGAATCTCATAAGATTCTTATAAGAATTTTATAGTCTCACCAGAATTTTACAAGAAAGTTATTAAACGCTACCCCTTGATCCTAGCTGGAAGCATGATCCCTACAAACCTAGCTGAAAGCATTACCCCTGCGTTCCTAGTCTAAAACGCGCTTCTAGCCCAATGCTATTACCCCTACGTTCCTAGTCAAAAGCATCACCCCTTGTCTCCTAGCCGAAAACATTACCACTACTCTCCCACCCAAAAGCATTATCACTACATTCCTAGCCGAAAATATTACACCTACGCTCCCAGCTGGAAACAATAACACTACACTCTTAGCTGAAAACATTACCCTTACGTTGCTAGCTGCAACTTTGCTCCCTACGCTCCCGACCGACAACATTCCTCCTTATGCCCATAGCATCCCCTTACGCCCCTAGCTGAAACTCGTGGCACATCAAGCAACAATAGCTAAGCAGCTGCCTCAAAATGCCTGCGACGCAACAGGCTGACATGGTCAAATGGGCGAAACTTCCGAAGGCTCTATCTCTAACAATTTTACTCCAATCGATTGAACATTTTGAGGGAATATCTAGTCATATTGTACTATTTAATAAATTAAATTTTCGAACCCACTTAAGCCCTTAAGGGGCTACATAGGTCTTGAAGGAAAAAAAACAACTTTTTCAAAAAATTGTATTTTAAAAACCAAAAGTCTATTTTATTTGAAATTTACACATAGAAAAGTTTAGCATCTCAAGAGGCTGTAAAAATTTTCGGCTATAAATATTGAAAATTGTCGATTTTCCTGCAGTTTTCCTTGTCCAGCCTTTTTTTTTTGCGGTAGGCAGAATATTTTGGTGCAGGTTCATCTGACATCAAAAATTCAAAAATTTTCCAGTTTATACCCTTGACTCGTGATTGAACGAAGGTATTGAAAAAAATGAAATTTAAAGTTTTGAAATAAGTTTGAATGTATTTTCGTCTCATATTTTTAAGCATTTTTCCGATTCTCATCGTTTTTAGAACATTTTTTTTTTGTATAGAACAAGAACGAGTCGATCGATTGGAAATCTCTTCGTTCAATCACGAGCCAAGGATATAAACTATAAGAAAATGTTTGAATTTTTGAATTTTTGATTTCAGATGAACCTGCACCGAAATATTTTGCCTACCACAAAAAAAAGGCTGGACGAGGAAAACTGCAGGAAAATCGACAATTTTCAATACTTTTAGCTGAAAGTTTTTTTACACTATCTTGAAATGCTAAACTTTTCTATGTGTAAATTTCAAATAAAATAGATTTTTGGTTTTTAAAATACAATTTTTTGAAAAAGTTGTTTTTTTTCCTTCACGACCTATGTAACCCCTTAATGTCCCATACAGTAATAATTTTTTGAAGAAAACTCACCGCAATTTGGTTTCACTTGCATTTTTTTCCCCCTTTGGTTTTCACGTTGGGGAATTCAGACAGAAACCGTTTTTTTTCTGTGAACTTGTCTCCACTTCCTCGTGACATTGACTAAAATTGAACAAATCTATTCGCCCAGTTTTAAATTCTTTTCGAATAGGATTTAATGGTCTATCTCATTGACTTTCTGTTGTTAATCACCAAATATTAATTAAAAATCGACTCTTTGCATATTTTCTCACTTCGACTGAAAGCGCTATTTCCATTTGGAATACACTAATAATTTTACACAGTTTGCGCGTCATACGTTTCTGCAGCAATGGCCTATGAATAAATACAACTTATGAACTAATACGATATAATGTTTTGATACAGCGAATATACATCAATGTAGTGAATTCATTCTTAGATTCAATGAATGCTTGCATTAACAGTAAATTTACATCAACGAAAGTTCTAAAAAAATTATTTGTGGTAACGAATGAGGCTCATTAATTTATTGAACACGTTTATCAGAATCATGAAAATGTGTATGACCTGTGCTGCCCTACTAACCATAAACATTCTATCTGCATTTTTGTCATTTTTGAGTTAACACCGAATTCAAAAACTACATACTTTATTACATCATTGTACAAAATTTGAAAAACCTATCTTTTGTGGGAGTATGTTATAATCTATATTTAAAAATCCACTCTCCATAAACATATCTCCAGTACAAATCAAAACACAAATCATTGAATATCTCGAAAGTACTAAAATATAGATAGAACGTTTATGCTTACACGGTTAGAAATTTTCGGATAAATTTGATAAATTTTGGAATGTATATAGGTCCAAACGAAAGTTAGTATCAATCCAATAAGTTTGTTTAAGATCAAACAATTTAATCTGATAAGATAAATTTTATCTGATAAGATAAAATCAATACCAATTATTCATATAAATTGAATAAGACGCTCTTATAAACGGTATCCGAATCGCATATAAATGGATACACCACATTCTTATTAAATGTGCACCATTTAGAATAAGAAATATATTATTCTAATTTCGAGGTCACACGATAAATTTAACCCATTTTCAAAAACCCAAAATCTTATTCTGGTTTTTTCCCTCCTTTTTATTATGAATATATTTATATTGGGAACAATTATCCATTATGATGAAAAAAGAATGAAAACAATTGAATATTTATGCATTCAAAGATAAAAGTAGGTGTTGTGAAAACACTTGACATAGTACACCAAGTAAAACTTTCGAGTATTAAATTCAATTATGTACTGTGAGATGGATAACGATTATTTGTTTTATTATTTGAAAAAAAAACTCGATAGATTTTATTCATATATACTTTATTCACCAAAATCAAAGTTTTACAATATTCCTGGAGTGATTAAAGTTGTTCCTTATGGCTACCAAATAATTTTCACAAATAACTTTAATAACCACTTTAATAAACACTTCCAATTAACTTCACTTACAAACTCGAAATGCTAATTGCACGACTTGCGACGCAAAAGTAATTCTAAACAATCCGTTTCACGAAAACACTCCCGAGTAAATTTTTGCCTCCAATGCAGTTCACTTACAAACTTTAAACTTGCGACGCAAAAGTAATTCTAAATAATTCGTTTTATTTTTTATGAATTTATGATAAATATTATCCGATCTTGGTATACACCACCCGTTTATACGAAACTCGTACAAAAGTTATTCCAAAATAGGATAGAACAATTTTATCCAACGTCAACATATATAATCTATACGAATATTAGGATACATAATAGTACACCATTGTGAAGATCAATTTTATCCGAATATTTTTCACCGTGTAGTAAGGCAGTGTGGTGGTAATGAAACTTTGAATAAGTGCTTGCGCATTTGTAAATGCTAGAAGAGCATGTTGATAGTTTAATGAAAGTTTATTCATTGTATTAATGAACTGTTCATTGCCTACCGCAATAGTATTAACGAATTTCAAGTTGATTATTTGCTATCATTATTATTACGAAAATAATTTTTTCAGTGACTCCAGACTCCAAACCGAAACAAATCTCGTGCAAAAAAAGTGTGTTGATTATTTTTTATTGGAGCTTTACTTATGGTTTCTCGGCAAGAATTACACTTTAACTGCAAATTTCGCTGATAGTATTGTTATCTTAAGTGTTCTCTCTTGTCAAGCACTTGCCTTGATTTTTTTGCACTAAATATTTTTCTACATAATTCCAAACTACAATGTGGTTAAAAACGAAAAATTAAGCTACATAAGTTAAAGTCAACGCGCATAGCCTTCTTTTGATTGAGGAAATTTTTAAACTTGCTCTGCGATGAAAATTTGTTTTGATTGCCCCTAATTACTGATGCCAAAACAACTTAAACATTCTGAAGTGTCACCAGATGTCTTTCTCATATAAAAATGCTCCACATGTGTTCTCTTATTTCTCGTCTAGGATTTCGCTGTCAGCTATCCTGAAATGTGATGTTCATGTCATTCTTCGTATATGCATTCTTCGTATATGTTTACCAAAATTTCCACTTGTATTCATTTATTTATTTCCTAAGTACATAGTATTCTAAAATTCACGTGCCAAATCTGGTCTCCTCGCTTTCAGTATTTATCTGACGGAATTGAAACAGTTTAGCGTAGGTTATTATTTATTCCTGTCATCTTTCTATCCTTCATATGTCCTCGTAAGAATCACGTAGATTGTTTCTCGATGAGTGTTTTCTTATCAAACTTTGCCAAGTCTTTTTTTGATCAGATCTTGGTTCCCAGATAGCCAAGATAAAGATATACGTGAATCGAGTTGTCCTAGTCGATCATCAGAGGTTTTTTTATTCCGTTTGCATGGACGGAAGTCTATTTTCATTCGCGTTTGTCGCGTCTTCCTAGAGTGCACAGTGCTTTTAAACTTGGATGTTCTAGTTCTTCCGTAGATTTTCTGCATCAAATATATATCCGTTTCCTAGCGTTGTCTAGCACACACTCTGCTAAACTATGTATGAATCACTCATAAATCATCGTGTATAAAAAAATGTCATCCTACTTATCCGGCTCACTCTCCTAGTCCCATTTTTGATCCCTTGGGCACAATAATTTGCAAACAGGTTTATAACAGAGCAAAGATATATCAAACTTGGAATTCATTCATCCCTCGGCACTGTTCCCGTTGAATCACTACCGGCTATTCAATAAATTCAATTTTCTGGACACTCCATCAAGCTCGTACATACCAAGTTCAAATGAAAAATCAATATATTGGTCAATGTAAATCGAAGATATTGTAGTAAGTGGCTAATCGTAAACGGTATCGAGTTAGACTGCATAAATATTGCTCAAACGAAGCTGCTAAGCCTCGCCCAGTACTTTCTAATTTCTTTTGCAATCCTCCTGGGTGTCAATTAACCTCACTGGCATCAGCAGCGTGGTCGTTGTCGTCGATGTCGCGTCCATTAAGACAACCGCGCATAATAATTTATCTGCCAGTATTAGAAATCTTTTACGGCTCACGGCTCGGAGGACATTTTTTTTCCTCCGTGGCAAGTCATTCATAGCCCCAAGGCAGCCCTACTCGACGCTTCCAAGCAGCTTTACTTCAAACATGCTAAAGATATCGCGAGCGTCTTGAGTTAATAGCGGTCAACGCGTCTTGTTCGTCTTATCAATCAATCGAAGACGATTATCGAACAATTCAATGATATCATTAAGAAGAGAAATGTTTTAGTCCTGTATATGGAGTTTTTGCTCTGCTTACGATTTCGTTGGGGCTTGGTATCAGGTGGACGTCATTGCCAGTGTTTAGGATGCTGCGAATAGGTCATGGACTTTTATTGCTGTCGCAGACTTAATGATATACAAGTCCATGTTCTCATCCAACTAATAGTTTAGAATGTGCACCAGTAAAAATAATTCCTTTGAACTTGGAGCCATTAACGCCCTATTCAGCGCATTCCAAATCGATTACAAATGTTAATGATTTTCAGTTTTTATTCGTCTTCTTTGTCTCATATTCCCTGGCAGCACTGGCTCGCAACACTTTTCCTTCAGAAAAAAGATCCAGTAATTTTCTTTTGATGCGGAAAAAAATCAAATTATTATTAACAACAATAACACAAATAGACGTGAATGTAATACCAAATGCGATCTTCTACTTACTGGTACACCAGCATGGCATGGTTTTCCAGCCAGCCGGATGGTTTGCAAAAAACGCTGTGAAATGAATTATTGATAATATTCACTCGCGCCATTCCCATAATGTTTTATTGATAGCTAGTCGCATCTACACTCTTACCGCCGTCTTAGGCTAACGTTACAGTTCACGTCGCGTCGATTTATAATAGACAATGATGGCGTTTGATTTTTTGCCCACGGCTTATTGTATTGCTGCCAGTCTCGATAATTTATCGAAATTGTTTCGATTTGATAAGGAATTCTTATTGAAAGTATCCAGTGCAGGATCTCGTACTAGATGAAATTTTCCCAGTTCATTGAAAACTATGAGACAGTGTGTCGGTCAAATTGTGAAAAAGTTTTTCCCCGGGTTGATGAAGAGCGACAGGCGTGTAGACAAGCATGTTGGAGACAATTTCAGTATAGAATGAGATCATGTTCTAGTCTTCAGCTCAATGTTCAAGCTATCCCCTTTTCAGCCTGGAGGCTGGTATTGACTTAAAATTTTGACAAGTCTTCATTATCTGTTCATTGTTTGGAGTGAAAATTTTGACAATGGAGAACAGTTTAAAATATGCTTTTTTAAAATCCAAACACTTATTGACATCGTATGCCAAATTTTAACTCGAAAGAATGAATCGCAATACTAAATTGGCGTGTAATGAGTGGGTTGGAAGAATTTCATTTGCCTTACTAAAGAAATATGGTAGTGGCTCTAGGATATTTTACAAAGTTATAGAGTAAAAAGTTATAGAGAACACTATTTTACAAAGTTATAGAGTACAAAGCTAGTGTGATAGTTTAGGATATATGCGTCCGCTTGCGTTAATGTTCGTTGAAGAAGAGAAAGGCTCTCATAAAAGCTGCTGCTTGCAAAATGACTGCGATGTACAATTACATTTTAAAATTTCCATCTGCACTATTAGTTGCGCAAGACTTCGACTGCTAGATGTATTAAGCCGGCGCCAAACGATGCGGTGAACGTTTGATTCAAACTTTTGCCTCCAACTTTTGAGTCAAATATTGGACGATTGACATGGCAATCGCTCTGCTAGACGGTGGAACGAATTCTTGATCCAATACATTTGATTCCAGTGTTGGTTCTATTTTTCGTGTACATTGATTTTGCATTATAAATTATATTACTTTTGTTAATTTCAATTTAATTGATAGCACGAAATGGATAACCCATTATTGCGATTATAATATTAATCTAGAATGATTGGCGCAGAAGCATCATCAGTCCCATACATAAAAAGGGAGATAAACTGCGGTGTGAGAATTACAGAGGCATCTCCTTAGTCTGTACGGCCTACAAAATCCTGTCAAAAATCCTGGATTATAGGATTAAACCATTCGCGGAAGAAATCATTGGCGAGTATCAAGGCGGTTTCAGATCTGGTCGCTCCACAATCGACCAGCTCTTCACAGTCAAGCTAATTTTGCAAAAGTGCTGGGAATACGACGTCGACGTGTACCAAATCTTTGTCGACTTTAAACAAGCATATGACAGCATCAACCGAGGCGCTCTATATAGCATCATGCTGCCATTTGGTATACCGGCCAGATTAGTGAGACTTATAAAGATAACGATGACCAGCTCCGTCTCGCAAGTCCGGATCCAGAACAGATTGAAGCAGGGCGATGGAATAGCGCCCAATCTCTTCAACCTGGCACTTGAGTTCGCTATTCGGGCAATGAACCTGAACACCAGCGGCACGCTACTTTTTAAGTCGGCACAATCGGCAGCGTGCGCGGATGACATTAACATCATGGCTCGAAATCTGACCGATGCAGAAGAACTTCTGCTTAGACTTGACACCGCAGCAAACGAAGTTGGACTACGAATCAAAGAGGACAAAACGAAAGTTATGATGCAGTCTAGGACAACGACGCCAGCGCACACAGCCATCAACATAGGAGACCTCTGCATCAAATTCGTGGACAACTTCGTTTACCTGAGTAGCAATCTATCGAGTGACGCCAACGAAACTGACGAAATCAAGTGACGGATACAAGTAGCAAATAAGACATTCTTCTCGGTCCTCCCCATTATGAAATCGAAGTATGTGCACAGAAAGACTAAGCTCCGCGTTTATAAGACTATCAAACGACCTGCACTGTGCTATGGTTGCGAAACATGGACCTTAACCCTATCCTCCGAAAATAGGATCGACACCTTCGAACGGAAAGTTCTACGGCGGATTTTCGGGGCTGTTCGCGACCGAGATGGATGGCGCATCCGGTGCAACAATGAGTTGTACGAACTTTACGATGAGCTGGAAGTCTCCAAGATTACAGTGGGCTGGGCACGTGCAACGCATGAATGCCAAAACGTTTCATGAACGCAAGATGAATCGACGGAGCGAGGCCAAGAGGAAGACCAAGAGCTCGTTGGGAGAGCTCAGTGTATGCGGACGCCGAGCAACTATTGGTGTTCCAAGACTGTAAGACGCGAGAAAATTGGAGGAAATCGATCCAGGCGGCCAAGGCCCGACGTCGGGCTGTTGTGTCACGTTGATGATGAGAATGATTGTTTGAAAATAATTATCTATTAAAATTTAAATTGATACTTCATTAAAATATGTAAGCAATAAAAATGTATACCTGTCAAAACACAATAAAAATTTGATTCAATTGTTGGAACGAATCGTGTAGCAGCTCATCAAATGTCCTCCAATCATACGTTCCAGACCGAACATGTTCCAGCGCCAACGTTGGACGCTGGACATTGGACACTGGTAGTTGGTGAATCGGCCACATGATGCGTTCAAGCATCAAGTGCCCTACGTTGGAGGGTGTTGGTAGCATCGTTTGGCGCCGGCTTTAGCGTCGCTGAAAAGATGCCCCAGTAACGTAGAAACCTTGTGGTTTCCTAATTAATTAAAAAGACGTGAATTGCTTTACGGTAATTTATTAAAATATACTATGTATAGGTAATTGAAGAAAACTCAGATCCCGATGGTTGCTGTCAGAGCGTCAGTGTTAGGTTTTCTGCCAACTTTACTCTATTTGCTGGCGCTCTCCCACATATGTGCTGGTGTCGCCTTAGAAACTCCACAGAATGTAGCGGCTACCCACAGGTGGTTACAGCGGCTCTAGGGTAGCGACCACCGACGATTGGTTACGGCGGCTTCACAGCATAGCCAGGTGACGAAAAATAGAATTAAGTATTTTTATATACGCATTAATAGTCGTAGTTGAAGTGTGGTATTTTGTTAGAATTAATAAAGTCTGTTTTTAGTGCGAACTCTCTCGTCTCCTTTATATTGTGAACTCCCTTGTGTCCTTGTTTATATGTCGGAGAAGCAACCCCCACAGGCCCACTTATTGGTGACCCCTCGAAACACAAAGCGACGCGAGCTAACTTTTATATACAATGGCACAACCAAGTGACGCCACAGGGAACGTGCAACCAAGTTATGCGGACCAGAAGCATCAGCTCGACCGAAAGCCCAAAACTATAACAGCCGTCAGCGCAGGCAAACTCCCTCCAATTTGCAGCGAAAGCCCACAGCTGTGGTTTGGCCAAATCGAAGCGTTTTTCGGCTACTCAAACTCGACATGTCATTGCGAGTTTGGAGCCATCCATCCTGCCCTACATTGGGGCCACACAAAACATGAAAGAATCCACTTTCCAATACCCAGCAATCGATTTCGTCATGTACACCTGGATATAGTGGGACCTCTTTGACCATCGAACAGCTACCGCTATTTATTGATGAATCGTTGCTCGAGATGGCCCGAAGCCATCCCTCTTCAATGCATTGATGCAGACACCGTGAGCGCAGTGTTTCACAAAAGATGGATATGCCGTTTCGGATGCCCAGAAGTCATCACTACAGACCAAGGCAGTCAATTTGAATCACAGATCTTTGATGCATTGAGAAAGCTAATGGGCCTTTCTGGACTTGTATTCTTGATGCACTCCTTAAACCGGTTTGACAACAATCGCCATTTCCACACTTGTATTCTTCAGCAACGGAACCGTTCATATACCGATTATGCATATGAATGTGTGCGTGTTGTTGTTTTCTCATTTCGACTTGAGTGTTTCATGAAAAATTCCTGGCCCGTGAACTATGTTTATAGTTGTGTTAGTGATTTGCATCAGTTTCAATCAGTTTCAAAAGTGATGAAAAATTCTCTCCAAGTGCATCACTTTTTGTAGAGATTTCCCCTCGATTCTTCTGCCTCTTGCCCAGAAAAGCGGTTATAGGACTGCATCAAGAATACAATTCTAGAAAGCGCCATTAGAATGCAGAAGAATCAAGCCCAGCGCATATCATCCACCAACCAATGGGATCCTGGAGCGTTGGCATAGAAGTTTAAAGACAGCGATTACATGCCAAGGAAAAGACAATTGGACCGAACTCCTCCATACCATCTTGTTTTGTCTCCGCACGGCTGTGAAAGAAGACTTAGGATGCTCGTCCACGAAGTTGATGTTTGGGACAACACTGCGTATACCAGGAGAATTTATATCTACCGATCTCGATTCAGTAAATCTACGCATATTTGTTGAAAAATTCAGGCAGCAAATGCAACCGCTGCAGCCGAAACCAACAGCACATCATGGCAGAGGAAGAGTTTTCATGCACACACGTCTTTCTCAGAGTTGACGCGACGAAAAAGTCTTTGGAAGCACCGTACCGCGGACCGTGAACAGAATCAACGACCGTCTCTTCACAATCCAACTAGAAGACAGTGAAGCAAATGTAACCACGGAAAAATGCGCATTAATAGTCGTAGTTGAAGGGTGGTATTTTGTTAGAATTAATAAAGTATGTTTTTGTGTGTCCTCTATATTGTGAACTCCCTCGTGTCCTTCTTTATATGTAGGAGAAGCAACCCCCAGCATGAATCAACGCCATCTATATTTGCAGACCGAAAGCAAATTTTCATGCAAAGTGAGTACTACTCTTGCTTAATTTCAAGCTAAATTTTCGATACTAAGCTCAAGACGAATATCTATGCAAGGATACTGTTACTGAGTACTGACAGACAAAACTGTCAGCCGTTTCAGCTTTTTTATCGATACTATTATTCTTTGCTTAGTTCTAGGAAATAAATCACTAAACATACACAACATGATCGATTTACGAGCAACCATTCATTGTGTTTGGCTCAAAAGGATTTCGCGGATGAAACTATTTACTCATCATATTTACGTATGGTCGTAGGTGCTATCATTTTTTTTTACTGGCAAACTCTAATATTAGTTTTCAAATTTAAAGTCAATATTGGAGGCAATTCTGAATTGACATGCTAGTGACCTCTGCAATTTGAAAAAACACTTGCTATTTTATGAAAAATTCTTAAGGAAAATTCGTAGAAAAATTCTTATTGTCGGTATCGTATGCCATGTGAAACGATTTCTTATAAATCGAATCCTTGTTTTTCTTCCTGCGGAGGGCTAGATTGTGTATTTATGCTTATAGTGGTTTCCTCAGTTGTTTGGGGACAATTGCTAGTAATTTCTCATTATTAGACGCGCACACTAATCTGTTAGAAGAGTTTTTGTCGACTGAAACTGAAATTACTTCCCGATTCTGGTACCCGTGATGCAATATTTCTTTAAAATCTTCGTTGGATTTATATAATTCATGCTAATTCATGCATTCAACTTCCCATCGCGATGGAAAGTTGCTCGATTGGCACTCATCGATAAATGACAGGGAGATTCGAAAAATCCGTCTGCGTACCATCCGTTTTGCATCCTAGACATGGTGGAAAAGCTTCTCGAGCGGTTGCGGAAGCCACGGCTGATGTCAGCAATAAGATCAGCTGGTGATCTGTCTGACAGACAGCACGGCTTCGAAAGGCATTCAACTGGTGATGCCATCTCAGCAGTAACTAGGGTGGTAGCAAGAGCGGAGAAGGCATGCCACAGCACATGCCACCGATGGCTATTGTTCAGTACCGAAGAAGGTGTTCGAAGCAGGCCTGTCACCTTAGGGGCAGCACAGGGGTCTATTCTCGGACCTGACCTCTAAAATATCGTTTACGATGGATTGTTGCGCCTGGAAATGTAACGTGTGTATTTCCCGTGGGTTAAACTGTCGATGTGGCAGCAGTAATCACTTCTAAAACTGCCGAGTTTGCCCAATTCGGACTTATTCAAATCATGAGGAGGAGGATGGAAGGCTGGATGACCTACCATAGCCTACAGCTGGCACTGTCGAAGACATATATCCTTATGCTGACAAAACGGAGGATACCGACTCTCATCCCGATGACAGTGTGCTCTGCAGAGATTCAGTCCAGTAAGTCGGGAAGATATCTGAAAGTGACGCTGGATACTAAGCTGATTTATTGAAAGCACATCCGTAAGGTATGTAACAAGATTCTGAGAGCCGTCGGTTCGCTGAGCAGGTTGATGGCTAGCATTGGTGACTCCAACGAAACGAGATGGAGACTGCTGATGGGAACCTGCAACTCTTTCTTGCTTTACGGGGTGGGAATTTAGGCGGACGCACTCCAAATGAAGACGTTATGAGCACGTATTGCCAGCGCACAGGGTAGAGATTCCCTGCATATTGTTAGTAGCTACCGTACGGTGTCGGAGGATGCCATTTTGGCAGTAGTGTGAATAATCCTGATAGATCTGCTTGTGCGAGAGCGCAAAGATTGGTACCTCATACGCTCTGAGCCGGACAAAACATGGGCTCTAGTGTACGCACGTACGTGAACACTCCAACTAAGGCAGCAACGCTGGAGTGTAAGCAACAAAGGTCGGCGAGACTGATAGGTCTTTTGTATCTTTAAGTCAGCCGTGGCCACGAAGACAGAAAATTTTACCTGTGCCAATTCTTAACGGGCTTAACGGCTATTTCGGAAAGTATCTTAACAGAATAAGTAAAGTTCGCACACCATACTGTCAGTATTGTATGGATGAATACGATCAATCTTATGATACATAATTCTTTGTGGCTCGCAATTTCGAAGAGCAGCCTCGAGTCCACGATTGGCTTGGTCACGCCAGAGTCTATTGTAGGAACGATGCTGCGCAACAAAGATAACTGGCGCACAGTCTCCACATATGTCGAGAAAGTACTGCCCACAAAGCAAGATGAGGGTTGCCTTATCGTTCCGCAAGCTGTGGTAAATTCTGAAGTAAGTAGACACCGATAGGTGAGCAAGCCCGACCGGGTTAAAGAAATGTGACAGCGGATTCTGACCCAGCCCTCCATGGCCTGTAGATGCAATTTTTTGAGTAAGTAAAAATCTTACATAACCCGTGGTTTTTTGCTACCCAAGTATATTTTGAAGATATTTTTTGGGCATCTACAACGAATATAAAGGAAAAATAGAATTATTTCAATTTTTGAAAAATTGGGCAGTTTGCAAAAAATTGTCAGTTGACTGAGTTGCGAATAAAATATTGTCAAGTAGCACATTTATAATTCGAATTAAATTACCATTGAGTAAGCTTTCCGCTAACTCAAGTGACCGAATTAATATGTACTCATGTCCGTTTGTCTGTACGTAGAATTTTGTTGTTAATTCTACAGCTCGAGCTCCAAGTCAGTCCCAAATACCTATAATCCTAGATGTTTCAAACGAGACAGTGAGCCTTTTGGTATTGTTGCGAATAGCTCAGGACCACCGATACTTAGAAATATTTGGATTGACACCCCATTCGCCAGAGTCAAGACTAAGTTCGGAGGTGTCGTGCTGCGTCCCATGTTTCTACCCAAAGCTAAACTGGTATTCATGGAATGGATTACCTGCGTGAGTTCGCAATGATTTTTTGTCTTTTCCATCCCAATTCTGTCAAACATTATCGCAGATTAGGAAGAAGAGAGATTGAACGAAAATATTTTGCCTCTTTGCTTTTACCCTTCTTATGAATGGGAACAATATTGGCCACTTCTTATGAATCCGAAGAGTAGCCA
This sequence comes from Nemotelus nigrinus, assembly GCA_947369275.1. Lineage (NCBI taxonomy): Eukaryota > Metazoa > Arthropoda > Insecta > Diptera > Stratiomyidae > Nemotelus > Nemotelus nigrinus. The sequence continues at coordinate 198,167,728 of OX376372.1, forward strand.
TTTTTCAGGGCATTTTTTAATGCATTGAATAGAATTTTGAGAATAGAAATTAGTAAATGTTTAATAATGAAATTAAACATTCCATCATGCCCAAGACTTCTTACTTTTTATACTTGCAGCAGTTACATCAAGTATCCTCTATTAACAAAGTCGAGCTGATCATTTCTTCTTATAAACCTGGTTCAATTGGGGAACCGATTGGCTTCCTCGGTTACCATTTCGCGGTTAGAAGAAGAAACATCAGGTGGATCAGCATTTAACTGCTTTTTGAATGTCCATGTAAACAACTTAACCTAATGGCTAGGATTGCGCACAGCAACATTGTCAGTCGTCACCAGCATCTCCTGGTTGTTTTATGTACCAGAAATTAGATTTATTCCCTTAAGTTTATATTTTCACTCGGATCATTTAAAACATTCACAATCCAGGCAAATTGAATTTTCCGATCTTGGTATCTCGAAATTCCATTCAAATTTGTTTGATTTGGCTTATGCATTTATTTAATTACTTCTGTAATTAATCTCTATCGCATTGAGTAAAAAGTTTATTCTTTGGATTTTTTTTTATTTCCAAGACTATGAAACGTCTTATCTACGTCTTACTCATAGTACTTTTTTATTGGTGAAATGTGTTTAATGAAATCATTCATTCACAAGTACACCACAAAGTCTATCTAGTATACTGCCTTACTAGCCATAAAGGTTATATCTACATTTTAGCGCTTTCGAGATTTTCAATGATTTGTGTTTTGATTTGTACTGGAGATATATGGAGAGTGCATTTTTCAACATTAATTTTAACATACTTCCACAAAAGATAGGTTTTTCAAATTTGGCAGAATGATGTAATAGAGTATGCAGTTTTTGAATCCGGTGTTGACTCAAAAATGACATAACTGTAAATAGAACCTTTATGCCTAGTAGGGGAGTATAGATAATTTCCGAAGAATTCCCCATCTTCATTTGTATTGGCTGAAGTAATTTTATCTTAGCTAAAAACTGGTGCCTGCAGCCGCTTAACGTAAAGATAGAAAATGGCTGTGTAAACGACGTGGAAATCCGAAAACGATGGTGAACGGAGGTGTTTTCTCAGCCTTAAATCAAACCGATTAACGAAATGCAATAACCAAATGTCATTTTTGTACAAAAATGGGTGTACAAAGCAGAAAAGGACCGGCAAAAACGACCAAAATGGCCTGGGTTATTAAAATTATGATGATTAGGAACTGTGCGTTGTGCTGTCGAAAATGAAGGAATGGAGGAAAATTTCTCTGGTTTTTGACTAGGAAAAATCCGTAAAAACGACATGTTTTCTAGCTCTAGAAAGTTCTAATCTCCGATTTCATTTCTGAAGCGTCTAAAAAGGTGTTGTTTTTGTACAAAATGGCTGAGTTAACGACGTGGAAATCCGGGACCAATAATGTGCGAAAATGGGGGAGGGAAAATGGAGGAAATTAATTCTAAACTTTTTAATTTAAAAAAAGACACCCCCAAAAACAAAACGTACTCAATCTACCCCAGAACCTCCCGAAAAGCGTATCGAAATACATACGTGGGCACATTCCAAATGATGGATTGATTTTTCCATATATGCAGTTAAAATACAACTATTGGCTATTTGACAAATATAATTTCATATTCTACAAAAAATATAAAATGTTTTTTTTAAAAGATTTGTGAAAATAATTAATTGTTTTTTTTTATTAATTGTATAATTGTTAATTTTAGTTTTTCAGCAACAGCACTGAATGGGAGTCATCAAGACTAAATTTATCAAGCGTGTATGTACTAGCTCTTCAACAGGAATAAGTTGAGTGGTGAAGATATTATTTTATGGACAATCAAACGCTGTTAAGCAACGATGTGCTGGAAAGAAGAGAAATACCGATCGATATACCGATCTTGAAGTAGCGAGTACATTGTTTGCACTGTTGTAGTAACGCAACACTCCTTTAAATAAAAATAAATCAGGTTTCTCTCCTATTCGATCAAACAAAAACAGTTCACCTTTTTTTAAATAAAGTATTTCTTTATTTTGTATCATCGTGTTGTTCGTTCATTCATCCATATTTCATTTTTTCTTGCATTTTTTTAATAATAAATTTATTAATAAACGCTTTTGCTTATATCATCTTATCTCATTGTTAATTTTAATATGTCATCTTTATTTATTTCAGTATGTTTAATTAGATATTTGTATTAATTTATTTTTAGAAATTTTCAGCAATTTTTTTCATATACATATTAAAAGTGTTGCAGTCCGAGAAAATGGTGGCATGGTGTATGCGCCGATACTGTGTGTTTTTAAATCGAACCGAAAGAAAGTGTTAGTGGTTGAAAGTACCAAAAGAAGGACTAAAAATTTCGAATACAAAAATTTTGAAAAATGGTCTATTTGAATCTCTACAAACATGTTGTTGATAATATCGTGAATCCAAGTTGATTAAATTCAATTTACAACTCTAAAGTATTTTATCAGTGCAAAGACGTTGTTACGAATTCTTGTTTTACTGTTTGCTCATTTTATTAGATGGGTATATTTTAGCACAATAGATAAAGATTGTTCAATTTAGAGTGGGAATAATGTAAATTTACAGCTTCGGTGTTTTTTATGTTCTTGTTCAAATAGTAGTTTCAAGTCTTTAGTTCATATTTGTGAAATGAGATATGATAAATTATTCTGCTAACTATCCAATCTTATAAATTTTATTTAGTTTTCATTGTAAGAACTAAGCCCTTCAATTACAACTGAACATGTATTTGTGTTGAATGAATAAAGTGTATTCGCAAAAAATTAAAAATTTTTTTAATGTGGGTACTCATTTTGCTAGTTTTCTTTGACATCAAGCTACAATTGATGTTTCGGTTGATTTTATTACTTTAAGTTAATATTTGTTATGGGCTACATTAATACATGGCTGATCAGTGTAAATTTGATGAAGTTTTTGTAATTTTTTTCTTTTTCATTGATTACTTAAAATTGTCGTGTGGTTTCAGCTCACCGAAATATTATAGAATTTAGTTATTTGTGTACGAGTTTTAGGTTTTGATTTAATTTATATATTTATTGATCATCAATTCACGTACTACTTGAGAAATAGACCTTAATATCTCGTTATATTTGCTACTCATTCATTTGACTTACTTATATCTTATTATTTCATAGTACGATCAAATAAAAATAATCGCAAATCATCGACTTAATGAATTTCTTGATTTTTTTTTCACTATTTTTTGTATATTTTAATTGTTTTATTTTATACAAACATTTAACTGGTGTAGAAAAAAATTGTTATAACAGGAAAACAACATTATCAATATTTTTCCATCATTCATTTTTGTTGTTGTTGGACATATACATTAAACTTGTTCATTACTTACTAAGATCTGGTCATTATTTTTATTTATTATTTTATTTATTTTACCATAATTTATAATTCAGTTTGAAATAATTTAATAGCTATTACATGTTTAGGTGTCATTGTTCTGGTATAAGATCTATAATTTTTCATTTATTTTTCTCTTTGGGTTTTCAATTACTGGTTCATTCTAAATAGTACAGAATAAATAAATTAATTGTTTTTTTCGAAATAAATATTTATTTTGCTTAAACGATATTTATTTTTATCTACACTGAACGCGTTAACACTCATTTTAATCGTAATAGTTTTGTGAATTAATTTAACTACGGTGAATTAAGTAGAAAACGTAAAACGTTCCTTAGAAAGATTGATTTGTGCTATTTTTATAACTAAGTGCGAAGCAGCGAGGAATCATTTAAGTCGTTGTTGTTAATTTCGCTTGAATCAAATAAAGGCTTCATTTGAGGATGATAGATCATTTCGAATAACACTCAATGCAAAACAGTAATTGTTTGGTCCGTCTAGCAACGTATTGAAAGTTAATAGTTTAGTGTCGAATAAATTATTCCTCTCTGTATCGCACCAATGATTGCTCATTAGTGTCATTTTTATATTTATAATTTTACCTAATATTTTCCGTACTTAGTAATATGTTTTCTTTCAATTTAAAATTCACGATTCTCCATATTTACTTTTATTATTTCATATTACGACAGACACACATTTATACAATAATCCAAAACGAATTTGGGGTAATAATTTTCGTTTCTATTTTTTAAGACAGTTTTAATAACTATAATACAATCTTCAATTTAATAAAAGAGATCTTCATTTTTTCTATGACATACTTCTATTCTGTAATATTTTTAATGTTTATCCACAAAATTAAAAAAAATTGCTTATATGATGATGTGATAACTGGATTTGTTTGTTTGGTTTTTGGTTTATTTGTGCGGATTATGTTTGTATGCATATGCTCATAAATATATTTTATATACCTATATACGTTTTAGTGGTGTGGAGATTTTATGTATTTGCAGAGCTTGTCGCTTGGAACGAAAAAAAAATCTAGTAGAAAAATCAATGTTCATTTCCAAACGAAGTTTAAACCATGTTTAGGTCTTGGGTTTGAAAACTAATACGACAGACTTTTTATGTAAATTTGCTTTTTTCTTTAATGTTTCGTTATCATTTTATTCACAATGAATGACAAATTATTTTACTTTAGCTGGCAGTGTAATTTATATTTCGTTTTCGTTTATTTTTCTTGTATTATTCAAAAATACTTTTATATATTTCTGTTCTTTTCAGTTTTCTAAGTATATTATTTTTGGTTTTCTTTGTAGATCTTACAGATTATGAGTTGAATGCAATTTGATGACAAATACTGAAAAGTACGGAATAAATGCAAAAAGGTTTTGGATTGAAACTCAACTATTCAAAACGAATTTAGAGCCTAAGATCAAAAGAAACGATACATGATTTGCTTATCTTGGTTTCAGTCAATATGACTAGGTAGGTGAAAGAATTAGTGGATGAACATGAAAAACTTATGATGAAGTGTAGGATCATATGAAAAGTTGCAATAAAATTTGCTTTTGAACAACGTTCTTAGCGAATTTCTATTTTGTTCCTATAGACATTTCACAGTTTCTTTTTTTGTTTCATTTCTTCAATTCGATACAAAAGTAGATTAAGATTGTCTGTACAAATAGAAAATTAAAACTTAAAAGAATATTTCTCGACTGACTAGATAACTGTGCGCTAATTTTAAAATGTTTACAGTACAGTGTTTTCCATTTATTGAATGTAAACTTCATATCAATGTTTCTCCTTCAGATGTTTGATGACTAATGTGATCATTAGTCACAAAATACCTGTAAAACTATCAAGATTGAATTTAACGTTTGCTATACGTGGTTCATGCTATTATTTTGAAGAAGTTAAAATGAAATAATCTTCAAAGCGCTGTACTGTAGTCACTAAGCTACAAAAATTAAATCAACAACTATTTCTAAACCTCTTCTAACAAAGACATACCAATTATCAATTTATCTTCGAAAATTACGATTTGTCTAAAGCAAGGTTACATTACTCTGTTGCTTTCGATAGAAATTCAAAATTAAGTTGTGGAAATTGTCTTAATGTCTTGAATCATCAGATTCAATTTAAGTAAACGAAATCATTTCAATATGCCGCTATAGAATGAATTTTACATATTAGGGTTCTATTAACGTTACTAATCTTAAGATTTAATGCGTATGCTTTTCAAATTTTGTTTAAACATTATTTAATCACATTTTGCCATTTATTTTTTTTAAGTTTCATTGATTCATTTCTCATATTTTAAATAAAGCCGTTTCCTAAAATCGAAATACAAGATAAATTTAGTTTTAATTAACATACACGATCTCTGAAAAATTAGGTCGACAGACGAACAGTTAAAAGACGACGCAACAAGTAAAGCATTCTGTAACACAGACATAGGCCATAATAATTCATTGTTTTCGGAGTGACAGCGAAAAATTAAACCGAATCAATCAAATGTAAAAATGTTTAAAATACTAAAATTTACAACTTTCTCCTTTGTTTTATTTTTTCATCCTATGATCTACTAGCTACGTTTTCTTTATTTTAAATAATTTATTGCGATATTGCGTTTATTTTTGTTAGCTCGCTCTTTTTCGATTCATCTTGTTGAAGCAAGATTTTTTTGTTCTGTTTCCAAATTATTTTTTACTTCCATTTCCGGCTGAAATGCTGTTTCTGATTCAGGTTTGTTAGCCTTTGAATCAATATCACTTTTCAATTTCAGAAATAGGCCAATTACAAGCTGTTAGATATCATCAAACCCGGTGTGACAATTTTTTCTAAGTCAATGCCAAACTTTGTGTTAGAGGTCTATCCAAATACATATTTCCATAAGTTATCTAGAATTAAGTTTTCATTCTAAATCCTGATCCCGCTTAGAACAAATATTTTATATTACTTTTGCTTATTTGTTGTCACCTCATCATATCGGACCTATTTATTTTGAATTAATTTAATGCAATACTGCTTAGAATATGATCCAAATGTATTCCTGTTTTTCAATCTGATTGCAAGCTGTCTGTTCATCTTTTTTTCGAATTGCTTGGGTAACTGCTCGTAGAATATTTTAGCAGAATTTCACCTTTGACTCGTTTCGTGGATTCGATTCAACTAAACGAGATATTCAACAACGATCAATTTATGTTATCATCCTAAAAAAATTTTGTCTAGTTTTTGCATAACGACATTTTTTAGTTTGCTTTTCTTGTTCTTGATTGGTGACTTAAGTTAATTAAGTATAAATAGTTTTTGCTATAGCAATTTTATGTCGTAAGTTGTATAGAGTTTCTGTTTGCTGTTTCAGTTGTGTATTGTATGTTTACTGATTTGTTCATGTGGCGTTTTGTTGCACTCTAAGTCGGGCTATCTTGTTGTGATCCTGACGCTGACACTCCTTCCGGCAATTGCGCTAGGGTTTTAAATAATTGTGAGTTTATAAACCTGAAAAGAAAACGAAAATTATCAATAGGTTTTGAAGTAATGGAATTTGATATTTTGAAATAACAACTATTTAACAAAAATCTGTTAAAAATTAATTTTTTATTCAATCAAGATCAATTAGCGTATTGATACAGTAAGATAATGAAAATATATATTTTACTTAAAGAAAAATTCATTAATAAATGGTGATCTACCAAGTAAGACAAAAATGAGCTAACAGAAAACGATAAAACTTTAGGAATATTTTTTTAAATTGGGTATCCGGCGTAAAGAACCAAGAGCAAAGTTGTTATGTGTTCTCAATATGCGCAATAATGGTGAATAAAAGTATGCATCTGTGCGCGCAATTGTGACATTAAAAATAGTCGTGGCTCTATTGGCGCATACAGGACTCACAAACAGAGATTTCGGGGCTAATATCTGACAAGATGTGACGGTGATGCAGTTTGAAGAGAAGAAACTCATCGAGAAACAGTTTGCCACAAAGGACTGAGCTTTTAGTATGCTAAGACCTTCACTATATGCAACATGCGGAGATTTATTTGAAGAGTAAGAAACGGACGAACCTACGTTGGACAGATTTTAAGGCATCTATAAGGTACCTGTAGCAAAGTCACAGCACCTAACAGTAACATTAATGGCCATTACAAAAAAGGATGGGGAAAATGCACAGAATTTAAAATATTAAAGGGTTTTGACGATTTTATGTCGATCAAAACTGGACCAACGGGATGCCATGGTGATGATGTGCTGGTAAAATCTAAGCTTAGTATCTAATACAACACACCAATAAAGAACCCAGGAACATGATAACAGAGCATAAATGGGAATTCATACGGGTACAAGATATCTGATAACATTTCGGCACATATAGAACGAGAGAATTGGTGGTAACCCAATTATCCAGTGCGCTTAAATAATTTTGCTTCTGCTCGCAAGCTTACAGCAAATCAATTACTCTAAGCAATTTGAAGCCATCAGCATATAAAAGATAATATGAATTAATGAAGGAAAGGAGGCCATTAGTAAAGAATGGAACCTTTTGGAACTCCAGAGATTGACTGGCAGATTGAGAAAAAGAATCATTAATACCTAGACGGGGTCATATACGTAGGATGAAAACCAGACTAGAGGGAAGTCCGAGAATCTAAGTGCAAAAAGTCAAATCAGTCCATAAAACATATAATTACTTTTGTTAATCCAAAATAGATGCGACAGTATTAGTGAACGATAGAAGATTCTAAGGAGTATACTTTTCTTTAGCAAAATCATGCTGCTTTTGAGATAGCAAAGATTGGACTTGAGAGTTTGTTTTACATTATACATCCGAGAAGTCTACTAAAACATAGAAAAAGGATGTAGGTCGATAATTGGAAATACAGCTTCGGAGTTGAACCTAGGCGCATTATTACATTTAATTAAGTGGGTGTAAGCCGAGAGACGACACCAGAGACGAATTTATAAAATTTATGAATGGATTTGAGATCGTCTAGTACTTGAAAAAAAGCAAAATCAGTTGACTGAATTTATCTTAGAGGTCATACCCGGAAAATTTGCTTTAAGAACGCTGAAACAAATGCGATATAAATTTTTCGTAGAAGAACATTAAATGAGCAAGATTTCAATTGAAAATGGAGCGTGATGGGGAGCGGTAGCCACATTTGGCGAGGATGCAGAGCTAAGGAGTACAGCTCAGGAAGAGAGGTTTGAAAAAACAAGGTCCTAAATTATGTTACTCGTATTGACAACAGTTTTGTGTTGGGGGAAGGAGCATAAAGATAGAAATGACAAAGTTATTGAAAAATTCTGTTTTTTTTATGAAATAAAAGAAAAAATGGTTTTATTACGCTGTTAATAGTAAAAGACAAAGCAAGATGTATAATAGCAGCCAGGTGCGCCAATTGTTTATTAACATTCGAACATATAGTAACATTGAAAAGATTGGATGAAAACCTGATTTGAAACTCAACTAATGACTGATCGATATTGGTCAATATTTCATCGAAGTCTAACTTCGCACTTTAAAATTCCCATTTAATGTCGTTAATTGTTGCAGAATTTGGTAATAAGCGCATATGCTGAACGTTTCGTGTCCTTAGAACAAAACCATTTAATTCCTGAATTGGCACATTCTATGGCATTACCGAACAGATCACTCAAACCAACAAAATTTGCGTTCACTGGGAGGCAACAAAAACCAAAGTATGACTACTACTTTTGCCAACACAATTGTTGAAAGTCCACAAAGACATTTCGAAATCATAGAGAAAAAATCCGAAGAGAATTAGAAAAAAGGGAAAGGAAAAAATGCGGTAAAAATAATGATTTGTTCTTAAAAGTAGGCAAACACCAGATTCGGGGCAAAAAAGTGTATATGGCTAGTAAACACTGCAACCCACTAGTTTCAAAGCACATGGTGTACCGATTTAACCGTGAAGCAGTTGTGACAGAATTTTGACTGTAGTGTTGACAAAGCGTTGTTCAGAAGCTTTGTTTTGTTACTGCGTCAATTAAATCAAAATTATTGAAAGTCAAAGTCTAATGTTAGTGTTTTTACACGAAGTTGTTTGCAGTACACAGTAATAAAAAATAACATTACCTACGCCATTTATTAGAAAATACCAAAACATATTTTAGAACCCAATAAGTTTAGAAAGAAAAACGATATATTAAAAGGGCTAGTTAGAACAGAATGATACATGCTTGAACAATTCTCTTATCAAGTTAAATTAAGGCTCGAAATAATCAATATTCACTTCAAAAAAACATATTCTAATATGAGCATTAAATAATATTTCTTTTGCAATGCAAACAATTCTTTTCACTATATATTCACATAAAACTGCATTACCTTGGATACGAATCACGATGCATTAATGTATAGATTTGTAGTTGAGCTTCGTCGAATGTATGCGGTGTTGGTTCAACCATATTACGATTAACAATTTCTCTAACACGCGAGTCTAAAGAAACTTCCTTCGGCGATAATATTGATATATAGTCTTCATAAATAAAACGTGCTTTTTCTTCGATTGCTTCCGGATTTGTTTCTTTCTTCAATTCTTCACAGGCTAACCAAAATAGAATATTCTCTTCGCTATATTCGCAACGAAGAAAATCACGAAATACTTTTCGGCCACCTAAAATGAATAATAATTCTTTTTTATTATATATTAATTGAAATAATATTTTAAATATGATTTTTTTTATTTCAAATGTAATTATTCAAAGGATGCTAGAAAGTAAAACATAATTCTTCTTGTTTGTTAATTCATTGTTTTTTCATGCAAATAAGACTACGTTTTTGACACAAAATCGAAGATAATTTAGAAAATGATCAAATTTCATTACAACTTTGCTTTACTTTGCTACAATTAAACTTTTAAAACAAACTGATGATGAACTTTTTCAAGAATTTTCTTGTCTGAGCTTAAGACTTGAGAGTGTTTGTGGTGATATTAACTCACTATTGTCAGTTGCTAAGATTGAGTAACCTTCAGGCCCTCAATCCGCACTTACCGATGACCAGCATTATGAGGAAGATTGCCCAGTTGTTCAACTACAACAGCTATCTTCGAACAGTCATCTTCTCCAGTTGCTGGATTTCAGCAGCCACCAAAACCTAGCAGCCACCAAAATCAACCCCAACGTGATGTGTCTCAGATGCTCAAACGCGACCAGCGTGCAACTCTGCAGCAGCAACTACATCAACAACAACAACAGCCACAACATAGTTCATTGCACCAACAACAACAACGGCAACACCAGCTACAGCAGCATGCTCTCGAGACCGGAGCTAACGTATTTCAAATTTGGTTATTGACAGAACGAGCCTTTTGACTCCTGCTGTATCATCCCCTGTGGTAATACAGACATCTTATGCTCGTGTACTGAGTCAGCCTGAGCCGTCTAGGGGACTATCTGAGTCCTAAACCTCTAGAAATTTTCAACGAAGACCGCTGACGAAAAATCGTACTTAGAACATAGGAACTGTCTCAAAATTTATTATCAAAACGTTCGGGGATTGAGGACCAAAACCCATGGACTTAAAAATCCTCAACTATCACGTCTGACGACATAATATGCCTAATTGAAACCTCGTTGACTGGAGATATATCCAATAACCAAATTTTACCTCTCTTCACTGTCTTTTGCAAAGATCGTGACCGCTCAGCCAGTGGTTTATCTGGCGGCGGCGTTGTTTTTATTGCTGTTCGCAATACACTTAGCGTGACGCCTATTGAATGTATCCTTGTTCGTATATATGTTAGTCCACCTACTGCATTACTTGTATCCTCGATTTATATCCCATGTAGCAGTCCTTTTATAATTGATGAACAGTTGTTCTTTTATGTGGTGATTTTAATATTTTGCGCTTAGTATGGGATGCAAACTTCACTGATATTTTATCAAGGAGCAATATTTCTGTCCACTTTTTCTATCTTTGCTCTTTTTTTCAGTTGAATACTGCGCGTAATGCCCATAGCAGAATACGCAATTATGTTAGCCTTATTGTTAGCCTTTGTCATCTGTTCGTTCCTGTGTGTGTGATCCTTCTAGGCTAACTGTTGGCGTGATTTGTGCTCTTAAAACCGACGCGGCACTTCATAGATTTCAAAGCTCCGGCTTAGATGTAGATCTTCTAATTTACAAGAATCTATGATCGTGTGCTAAAAAGATGATTAAAAAAGCGATGAATGCTTAAACATAGTCACATTAAAGCCTCTATATCATCCTGTCATCAGAATCTCTTCTGACTCCTTGTCCGTTCTTTTAAAACATCTCCCTTTATCTTTTTGTGATGCATCTTAATGATTTATCTGCTTCCTCGTCACAAGAAATATGTGAGCTGTTTGCACATGTCTTCTCCTACCTCTTAGCTGAGTACATCTTTCTCTGACAATATTTCCTCATCAGATATTAATAGATATTGTTTGTCTTTGACGAACCCGTTAATGACGGGTCGAATGGTTTGTTTGCTAACATAGACAGTAGCGCCAGCTGTGGTCCCGACGATTTACCTAATATCTTGGCAAAGTCACTGGGATCATTCTTGTCTGCTCGTTTATCTGTCCTCTTTAACCTTGGTATTTCTTCGTCTAAGTTTCCTTCTTCCTGGAAATACGCAAATATTTTCCCCATCCTTAAGGCCAAAGATTCTTCTTGCATCTCCAATAATCGCTCCATATCACTTATATCTTGCTTCAGTAAGCTTCTCGAAAGAGTTGTTTACCTCTTCTCGCTTCTGAGTAATATGGTTGCGTCAAAGGTAAGTCTACAGTTTTCAATTTATTTTCGTTCGTTTATATTGTTGCGTTCACCATTGATCATAAAACATCTATATACAGACTTTGCCAAGGCTTTTGACTCTGAGAACCATGATATCCTCCTCTCAAGTCTCGATAGTTTCAAAATTTCGGGTCAATTTTCCTCATTCTTTCCTGATCCTGCTTGTTTCGTAACGGTTCACTCTTGTTCTTCTTCGTTTTTCTATCCTACTTCTGGTATACCACAAGGCTCGATTCTTGGTCCTCTGATTTTCCTCCTATTTATAAATGATCTCCTTCCCTCTTTAAATGCTCGTGCCTTTTGTACCCTCACGATCTGAAAATAATCAGATTGATTGAGTCAGTGGATGATTGCTCTCAGCTGCTATATAACTTGTTTGCTTTGGGCAACTAGTTCGCCGTCTAACCTTAATATTGTCAAATGCTTCCAGATGTCCTTTACATGTAAATTCTATTCCATTCTTGGTTTTGGCCTCAATCCTATTGATATTTCATGGACCTTGGTGTTGTGTTTGACACTAAACTAAAATTGTATGTCCACACCTTGCGTGTCATAGCCAAGGTCTCGCATTCGGGTGGCTACATTCTTATGGCGCGTTTACATTCTCGCCGAGGAATGGCAAATGTTGACAAAGTGAGTGTGTAAATGGTCTCCTTGTCTATTCTCGGCTTTGTTTTTCATGGCAAGCACGCGTGTGTAAATGGCTTGCTCGTCGGCTCTTGTTTGTTTTATGAAGGAATAATGATGCTTTTATTGCTGTGCCTGAGTGTTTATGGGATTCGAGAGGGTAGCGAGAGGGATTCGAGAGGGTATCGAATGCTCATTTACATTTTCGAATTTTTCGCCGGGACTTCAAACATATCTTTGCGTGGCACAGATTGAAATAACTCAACGCACACCAAGCAGTTACAATAGCCACAACCCGGATCCCTGTAGCCATCGTTCACTGAGCTGAAGAAAACAGCTCACAACTGTCGAAAGATGCATGGTGCATGGTGCGTGTTGCATGGTGCAATATCCTAAGTAAACAATTCACCCTATGTCTTGCTGAGTCTTGTCCAAAGTCTTGCCGAGTGCCCTCACGAGACGCTCGTCCCTACGTATAAACGCGGCATTAGAGCATTCCTCGTGGTCACACCTGTGTATCTCCTTCGTGTGTAGCGTCCTCGAGTATTGTTGTCAAATTTGGTGTCTTCATTATCGTTTCCTAATTGATGCTGTTGAGTCTGTAAAATGTAGGTTTATTCGCTCGCTAGTCTTTAAGTTCCGTATTCCTGACTGTGAGTATATTATGCATCTTTCACTATCCTTCTTTCACGCAAATTGTATTGAAACGAATGTCTCCAATACAACATTATTAATGGTTCTATTAAATGTATCCCCAGTGTGCAGTTTTCTGTTCGTGATCCGGTACGTTTTACTAGGTCTTCATTTATCCTCAACGTACCGTTCGCTCGTACTTAGACATACTTTTAACCTCCTCTTTTACCCTTGCTTAGGCAACATAATTGCTTGAATATTAGTCCCCTTGAGCTTTCTTTACGCGCTTTTAAAAAAGAAATCAGAGCAAGCTTTTTATCTTACGAAATGATTTGATTAAATTGCTGAATCCTCAATTTCATATCTGTGTTAATTTATGCTTCTACTTCATTTGCCGCCTTTTATATTCTTTGATTAATTTGAATTAAAGTCCTTTTTTCTCTTTCTTTATTCTTCTGTTTTTGCAGTTTTGTACTTCTTTTCATTCTTTTCTTGTTATTTTTTTAATGTTTATTTCTTGCCTAGTCTATAATTGGATTTGTATTCTATTGATTTAGACAATAATAAATAAATAAACTAATGAGTAAATCATGATTATGAAATTTTAAATGAATATTTCCATGCATATAAAATGCATACAAAGGAATTCAAAACCGAAAACTTACAATAAACAAAGTGTTAATAAGTTTTAGAAACAAAAAAAAACTGAAGTATGACCCTCAACTACAAGCTAACATATCAAATTTTATTTGTTTCCTCTGAATAACAACGAAAAAAAATTATTTCGGATTTACCTGGACTTCGCATAAGTCTATCGAAACTTTTCCCCCAACTTCGAATTTCGTCTAACGTTGGTCTGAAACAATTTATTTCATGTTTAATTGTCTTCTCAAGTAATAGTTTGGTGGAAATAAACATTTTTTGGTTGTACTTACTTTTCGCCTTCGCTTAGCAAATCCGAACTTGCAGGATCTCGTCGTGTTGGTCCATTGTCTTCCGCATTTTTTATTGCCAAACTGAAATGAAGATGGCATAATTTTATCCAGGAAATTATTTATGAAATTGATATTGAATCCTATAAAGCTTTGCACGGAAATGAGCACATTCATAGTATCATTTTATATTAGCGATACGAATTAATTTTTTCAACACTCCTACCTATGTTCCAAGTGTGGGAACACCAAATACACAACATTAATACACATCCACAATCCACAAACACCTTATACTTAAACAAACATCAAAATTTTATAAATTCAAAGTAGGCTAAGAAAGTTTTCTTTTTTAATGTATTTAGAATGTAAGTTTAGTAAGTATTCTCCTTTTATATTGAAAGCATTAAATAATATTTTATATTCACATACCATTATTTATTTTTTACATTAGGAAGAAATATACTCTTCCTATAATTGGTGACCCCGAAAAGGCACGTACGCCTTATATCTTACTGGAGCAGACAAGTGGAGTAGTGGAGTAGCCTAACCGAAGCCGCCCGATCAGAGCAGCGCACCCGACAAATGGGCAACCGTCACCTCGCCTACATGCTGCAGCGCACTCGATTAAGGACAACCGTCGCCTCGCCTACATGCTGCAGCGCACTCGATTAAGGACAACCGTCGCCTTGCCTACATGCTGCAGCGCACCCAATAAAGGACAACCATCGCGTCGCCTACATGCTGCAGCGCATCAGCTAGCTGCCTCGAGGTCTGACATCATAGTCTTCATCAACATCGGCGGTTCAGAGGCTACGCTGCTCAACATGTGGAACATCTCCCCGTTCTCATGCGGACTGGTCATCGAACAAGTTTACGACTCTGGCTCAATCTTCTCACCAGCAATCCTTGACATCAAGCCAGCGGATCTACGCGTCTTATTCCAAAATAGCGTAGCAAACTTGGCTACTGTGTGCTTGCAAATTGGATACCCAGCTATCGCTTCGGCTCCACACAGCAACGCCAACGGTTTCAAGAACTTGCTGGCCACCACCACCAGATCCACCTTTACATGCATGGCGCCATCATCAATACTTAAGGAGGCATGTAAGCATGCTGCCCGATCGCGGAAATTTCAAGGAAATGGCTGCCTCAAAGTAAATTTATCAAATTGTCAAAATTAGATAGCATAGAAAACAAAATTATTGATTGAAAAGAAAGAATTAAAACACACATGGGGAACAGCCCCAACACAATATTTTATTTGGAAAAACAACCACATCACACATCTGCCATCGGTGACGGTAGCCATCAGCCCCGAGACCTGGCCATCGACCATCTCGGCAGCGCTGCTGGCGACTGCCTCAGCCCCGAGAGCTGGCCACGTCCATCTCGGCCCTGCGCTAAATACGGGTTCCGAGAGCTGGCCATCGACCATCTCGGTCCCGTACAGGCAGCCGCCAAGGCCACTTTAACAAACCGCAACCGATGGCGGCAGCCACTAGCCCCGAGATCTGGCCATCGACCATCTCGGCGGCGCTACTGGCGACTGCCTAAGCCCCGAGAGCTGGCCATCGTCCATCTCGGCACGCGTTGAATACGGGTCCCGAGAGCTGGCCATCGTCCATCTTGGTCCCGTACAGGCAGTCGCCAAGGCTAATAAACCACGCTACTCCACCTCCTCGACCTCAGCGTCATCCTGACACTTGGGGGGGGGGGGGGGGGGGGGTAGTAGTGTGGGAACACCAAATACACAACATTAATACACATCCACAATCCACAAACACCTTACACTTAAACAAACATCAACATTTTATAAATTCAAAGTAGGCTAAGAAAGTTTTCTTTTTTAATGTATTTAGAATGTAAGTTTAGTAAGTATTCTCCTTTTATATTGAAAGCATTAAATAATATTTTATATTCACATACCATTATTTATTTTTTACATTAGGAAGAAATATACACTTCCTATACACTGATCAAATCAGATATTAACAAGATCAAATTATTAACTATACGAACTAAAAAACCAAATTAATTCGTAAATGTAATATTAACACCTGTAATCGGGATTTTAGCGTTTTTGATTTGATTTTATTATTATTGAAAATTCTATAAATATTCAATCAGAATACTCATATTCAGATTGACTGCATTCTGAATTCAGCTGATTCAACCACGCTGCATTAATTTCCTTTCATTTCAATTCAAAATTATTTTGTGCAAATTAAATCTCAACCAACTGACTCAGCTCCGAAACCACATCACAATTAATACACTTGTTATTATCCATCAGCTCAACCAATTAAACTAGCTTCTATACAAATCATTCAATTTTCTCATGCACGCTTAAAAATAAATAATTTATTGACTACATTCTCGCTTGTATGCTCAATTCAAAAGATCATTCGAAAAATTGCAATCGATGCAACAGCAATAATCATACAGACATATCCACTCATTCGTACTCCAATATCACTGAATTAAAACGAAATCATATGTGGAATAAAAATTACACACTGTACAAACAACCCGAATGTGCATATTGCGAGTGCATGATGGAAATAAACATTAAAAATAGTTAGTGACCTACCCTTGTTTTAATTTAGCTACAACCGTTCTCCATCGTTCGGCCATTGCAAATTTATCCGAAAGGAATGTGGTGAAATGTGAACAGACGTGCATTTATGGTGTTGAAATAAATTTTTTTTTACCAGAAATTATACACAACACTAGATTTATATTTGTACGTTTTTCTGACGCTTACACATAAACGTGAAAATCTGAGGACGTTGAAGTTTTTTTTTAGCAACGTTAATGTAGCGCTCGGTGCAAGTACATACACTTGTTTACAAAATAAATGAATATGAAGTGCAGTGGAAAGAAGCTCGATACAATTGGGAAACAATGCAGTACACAGTGAAATTATTGTTGATGCCGCGGCTATGTTCCAAAACCTATATCAATGGGGAGAAGCTATTTTTGTTGAATCGGTGATTAATGGATAGTAATATTAAAAAACTCAGCACGATTTATACTTAGGAACACAATGCATTTTTCTGCAATTTTCCTTGTTTTGACCAGTGAAATCAATATGGAATTTAAAATTCGGTCGAAAAATTTTAATTTTAATTTTTAAAAAATAAGTCGAAGTCTAACTACTAAACCAACAATAAGAAAATTGCGGATTTAATTGAAGCTTTGATGTCGATAAATACTGTTCCATCATTCTAATATTTATTAGCTGGAAAATAATTTTCTTATTAGGGGTGAGATAATTAAAAAAAAATATGAAATTGAATTGAACTAAACTTTTAATTATAAAGGCAGAGAAGGTAAAATTCCATTTAGTACCACCATCCCGATTATAAAGGCCTGTCAAAAACATTGTATCCATTTGAATCAACACTACATAAATTAAAGCATGGTTCAATGGTGCTAGTAAAATTGTGCGAAGTGTCTTTAAATAAGTGCTCAGTATTAGCTTAAAATGCAAGAATAAAAGGTTTGGTTTCAAAATGTTTTGAATAAAATAACAATCATTTCCAAAGCGACCCACATTGGGCGCTTAATAATTAGTAAGAATATTAAGCTTAAAATATGCGTAGATCAAATTGATTTTAATGTGATATTTAGACTTGACCTCTTCAGCATGTAAGGCATTTTTGAATGAAAAAATTAAAATTAATAGAAGTTTCTCATAAAAGTTTCTCATAAGTTTCGTACAACTAGAGTCACTTGTATAAAACGCTTTGCCTCTTAGAAATTAACCTACACACCTCATATTTTTGTTTACCTTTGTTATCTAGCCTTGACATCGACGTTAACTCGAATTTTCGGCCACTTAAACACACTAGGCTTGAAAGCATGACAAACTTTTCTTTCATGCAAAACAATCATTTAATATGCCTTTTTTATAATTTAACTTGCGCTCAACCTTAGCTTTGTAATTTTTCCTAGATATATTAGAATAGTGGTGGTGTACCCTAAGATCTGTCCTGATTTAGCTCTATCATTAAGAGGAAGATGTTATGCCTATAAAGCCCACCATATTTGTCACTTCTATTTCCTACCCTGCGGACAAAGGACCAAGAAAAACTGTTCGTAGCTCCAAGAAAAGGATTTGAAAGATGGAGAGGCACATACAGTAATCGTAATATGGAACACTGAACTTTTAGAATTACGATAGGGCTAATCGATGTTGCACAGATGTAACCGTATTAATTCAATATATATAGTGAAAGCGGCAAATTTGGCAACTATACTCCGAAACAGTATAATCTAGTAAATAGAACACTAACTTCTAATGTGTGAGATGAATGGTTTGAAGCCATGTTCGGATGGAGAGCCACGCACAAAGCTTTCAGTAAACCTAACTCGCAACAGATACCTGAGTTAAATTAGGAGTAATGTGAGTGGTGAAGCTAATCGCTCCATACTTGTATATTGTAGCGATTTTAGAAATAAGATGGATACTTTCAGGCGCCTTAATTGAACCGAAGTCCAGAAGAGAGCCTGACAAGCAGGAAAAGCGATGGCAAACCATCAACAGAGAGAGCTCCAAAAAAAGAAGAAGTGCCCCGGGAGCAGAGTACCCTAGAAATGGCCGTGAAAGCATCTCGTCCATATTAGCGGAGCACCCTGTAGTCTAACTCCGACTGATACTAGTTGGCCGCTTTACTAGCTCTACGCGGCTGGGATGGGTCATGAAAAATGGGGCGCACTTGCTCTCAGAAAACAAAAGGTGACGCTACGTATATTTAATCCGTCAAAACTGAATATATACTAGCCGCAAATAAGCAAAAAACGGGAATGGGGCTTTTGTCCATCAAGAACCAGAAGCAGCTCTCATGCATGGGCTGCAAGCCAGACCCAGCCGAGACGTGACAAAGCACGTTGCCAGCATTCTACTGATAAAGATGACGGAAAAACACGCGAAAATTTACAAGGGAGGGACCTTGGCCATGTAGTTTTTTCTAGATTTTTAATTTGTATATTATTACGGCCAAGGCCAGTGGGGGAAGAGACCCCCTAATAACTGAGGTCTTGGCCCCAAGAACATCAGGGGCCTGAAGCTGTCTGCCTCATCATCGGGCCTGTCAAAAAGAGGCAGTTACAACCCCCCCGCCTCCTCTCGTAATTTTTCGCGTGTTTATCGGTCCTCTTTTCAGCAGAACGCTAGCAACGTGCTTCGTCATGTCTTGTCTGTTTCTTGTCCTTTTCGGACGAAAGCCCCTTTCCTTTTTTTTGCTTATTTTCACCTACAACTTTTTTTAGAATATCTAATGCCCAAAACGGCAGGGTTTTATCCATCCCAATCAAAGTGTCGGTAATAGTCACAATAGTGACATTGTTGAAAGCCTTTTCAATGTCTATGAGTGCAGTTGACGTGACTTTTTTTTACTGCAACGATCTTTCTATTATTTTTATATTGTGCCACTTCTATTGATTGCCTGCCAGATACGTGTATTGATAAGCACAAAGGCCGGCAACGTCAGGCAAGCTTTTGATGTGCAAACCCACCAGCCTTTCTAATGTTTTTAGTTTTTTTGTTTGTTAGTTTTTTCATAAATCACGTTTGGTTTATCGCATCCTTTTTTGAAGAGAGATAACTTCTATTTATATCGTTCTCAATCCTCAACCCTATCATATCGCCTTGCGTTCATAAACTCCGTAGCTTCAACGTTTCACCATAGAGTAGCCTTTTTCCTTACGGATTTCTCGAGGTACAGGTCTTTAGAATCTGAAATCAAGGTTTCTGTTAAATCGTTCACCTGCTCGGTAATTTGTTCTGGGCTCGTGAGCTCCAGGTTATTTAACTGACTGAGAAGTCTCTTTGATTTCGTGAATTCCACTTTCTGTTGTGCTGTTTTCGGATTCCAAACCCTTTTGAGTGAGATTTCAGAGATAGCTACATTCCAGCATAGCCATTGGTTGTCCGAGAGAAACAGCAAGTCAGGTACACTCGTCAGCTGTAAACGTTTCCCATTGTAGATGAGTTTGCCAGTGTAATATGAATTACCTCAGTCTTATTTTACGTAATAGATGCTTATATTAAGAAGACTGAGGATGGTTGAAATTGAGAATTCTGGTAACATTGATCGTTGCCACTCTGCTTTGGTGTAAGTTTGGTAGGAGTTGGACTGCCCTCACTTTGATTCCCCCGTTATCTTGTCCACCCCAATTTTAACGGTGATCCTCTTCTGTTGAAGTCTATACTGTGTAATATCCATATCCAATACTGTTGATCAGGCTCCACCGATTGGTCTTTAAGTTCTACCGCCTGGAACATTTTCCACGTGGAAACCTTTAGATCCAGGTTCTGACTCTTTAAAAGAATTGCTGCTTCCCTTTCGATGACCTGCGAGCCTTTGGAATTATGGCCTCCGTTCCAGATAGCTGCTTTGCTAAGTGTCGGTTTAGCTTTCGCTTCCGTTAAAATGACCAGCATTTTCCTAGCTCTGCTGCCAGTTTGCTGGCACCGCTAAATTTTCCGGACTCGGGGTTCTAAGTCAGCGTATACTGATAATTTCTCCCCCAGTCTATTTATATTTTCAAATATTTTCTTCTTGGAACAGTTTTATGCCTACTTAGCCATAATGTAACTATTTTTTTCCTATTATAGTGTAATTTAATTTCTTTCCGGATTATTTATGTTCATTATTTTTCATGATAACAACAATTCATCCATTATAACAACAATATATTATAACAAAAATAATCCTATATTCAGTACGAAATTAGTAGAACTTCCACGTCATACAAAATTTACTTCAAAAAATTTCAAATTGAGAAAAATTGAAAAAAATTGAGTAAGAGTCTAACAATTGAAGCATTTATAAAGACAAATATTTTCCATCATCGCAATCCTGGCAATAACAGTCTCTGAAAATTGGCATGAGAAAACCAACTACACATATTTCTATCTATTGTTGAACTAAACTCGAATGCAGCTCAAGGTGTGAATTATATGAAAACGTATATGCGCTGTTATTTCCGATCCTATTTCGAGTCACAAGCAAAATGTTTAAAGGCACAATTGCCACTAGCAGAAAACCAATCGATTACGAGACAAACTCGAAGCAAATATGATAAATTGGATTTGATTGCATCCTTTGCTAATTGTAAGGCTCGTGTCAGTAGACCATTACGTAGGCGATGATCAAGCAAATTGGTTTGATTGTGACTGACAAATACTGGTGCTCGTATTTTTAATTAACGGGTATCTGTTGATGACACATATATTTGCAGATTTCTAAAATTGCCCGCTTGCCATTACGAAGGTAAGGTATTCCCAATCCTATGTTTGATACTGCATTGTTTGTATGTGTAGAAAAACTACCAAGTAAAATTGTATGATCAAAGTCATTAAGCTAACAGCAGACAAAAATTGCATTCAACCAACGAATCGAAAGAAATCGCTCATTAGATTACGAGCAATCAAACCACATCTTCACAAATCTGGAACTTTATCAGTATTTTCGAAGAAAAAGTATAAAAAAAAATTATACGGAGCTAAAATTAGCCTTGACATCGACTATTTCTAATAAATCATCCCTGCGGCACAATGGAATAGACACACTTTTATTCGCTTCGTTTCGTCTACGAAAAACTTATGTCATCAATCAAATCGACAAATTGTCAGCCAAGACAAGAATGGGTTATTACCCATACTACCTGAGAATATACTCGCTATTCAGTTCGTCATTACTATCATTATGAATATATTCTGTCGCTAGTAGCGCGGAATATACTCGTTCGAGGCGGCTGTTTGTTTCCTTTATTGAATCGTTCTTTTCTCCATTCAATTTGGATCCGTACTTTCACATGCCGATGGCTACTGGTTCGATTCACTTCAAGACCATTCTATTATGTAGTCTCTTCGGTAACGTGAAGAGCCGAAGCCCATATTTTCCTATACTTATAGCAATTGATCAAACAAACAAAAATACTGAAAAAGTAGCATTTTATTACGACATGCCATTACGGAACGAAAAATAACTCGTCAAAACCTACGTCAGAGTTGAGAGTCCTTGAAATGATTTTCCACCGAACCACTACCAACCCCATTGGAAGGACAGGTTGTGGTTCGTTTTGATTTCATAGAATTAGTATGTCATGCAATCGGGCCTTAAAAACGCAAATCATGAAGCTGTTTCGAATCCACTTCCATTCTCGGAGTAGCAGTCGTATAGAGCTCGTAGGAACGTGGGACATACTCTGCACGTAATCAAATAATTGCGTCGCGAGGATCTCTATACTCCTTGTTTTCAAACCAAACTGTAGATAGAAGATATAAACGTGATGGCATTATCGCCAGTTGTCAAAGGATTAAGGTTCGAACTCGAAAAGAAACAAATCAATTACAGTGGCTACTTCAAAGTAATGCTATGATGCCTATGAGTATGGCCAGCAGCGAGGACGAACTTCAAAGAGTTCAAATTGAAAACCTCTAGTTCGGATGACCAGTACAATGTAAAATTATCTAACTTTACATAGGAAGTAATTCGAAAGATGAGCGTTTTAATTAATATTTGTTCACAAATTACATTAGAAGTTTTGATGAGTTTAAGTTTTTGTTGAAAATTTCTACTTTGTGCATGGTTGTGAGAGATGATTTTCATGTCAGTTTTGATATGTTCATTTCAGTTCGTAGGCTTGAATGAACCTAAATTCGTGCGAATTGTGTATGTTTTTGAAGAGGATTTTTCTGGCTCTTGTGAGTAGAAGAAACTTTAGTCGAAAAGAAAGCGACATAAATAACTATCTTTCGGTATGAAATGGTTAAATATTTTTGGGAAGTCCTCTTTTGGGCTGGAAATAAACTGTGCAATAATGCGATTCAAAAAAGAGAGGAGTCAGCAAAATGCATAAAAGTTACAAATGGAAATATATTATGTTTTTGTATATTTACATAGTTAAATTTGGATGTATGGTCAGATCATGTCGTGCTGGTTCTTTTCAGCTGTTGAGCTTTTGATGAATATGTTAACTAATTGATTTGATTCTAGAGGAAAACCAACCATTCACTAATCTATAGATGGCTGATTCTCTATTGGACTTTGCCGAGCCAATCAGTTTCATCAAAAGTACACCACAAAGACAATATCAACACGACACCATAGATAGTTCCATAGCCATATAAAGAATGGACACGAAATCACAATGCATGAACCCGTACGTGAGTGAAGCATTTTTACTACACATGCAATTTTACTCTCTGTAAAACAGCTTCCCCTCAATGCCGCACTCACCACCCCTCAGCGCTGTAGACTCTCTATGTAAACATTCATTTCAATCCATCCAATCTACGGGGTGGTTGGGATAGCGGAAAAACTAATACATGGACACAAATTTCCAAATACAACAACTTTTCTGCATGAAATTTGTTGTTGTTTTATACAAACACATTGCGACCAGAGGTCGAAAATTGCTTCATTTCTCTCGGCCCATTTCGTATCCATTCCTCTCATATCTATGGATAGTTCCAAGCACCTACACCAATAAGCCCGTTAGCCGACACTACAAAATAAACAGCGAACAGTGATGACCAGATGTTTCTCCGACGTCACTTGCATTGAGTTCGAATCACTTACTAAAATTGGGAAAGACATAGTATAGCACCCACAAGATTTTTCGAGCACCACATCAACACCGTAGCCATATAAGCTCTCTACTCAAGATACTGCGAAGATACTGCAAAATGATGACACGCCAATTGGTCCTTAAGACGCAGCTAGCACTTTACTAAGAATTTATTTATTTATTTATTCAAAAATCCATTTACAGGCAAAAAACAAAGTTAAAAATAGGTGAGCTTAAAAATAGAAACATAAGGAATGTAGGGAAGATTATATTTAAAGAGTAAAGTACGAGTGAACCTCCACTAAACAGATTCAATAGCATTGGAAAGGTATGTGAAACGAGGAGACCAGACTTGACAAAAGTACTCAAGTTAGGAGCCAAATTGGGGAACAAATGTAAAAGGTAAAGCGGTAAAGGGTAAATCGAACTAGGGAACGAACTAGGGTTAACACATGTGAACTGCGAAAAGCAGCAAGACGTGGGGCACTTTTAGTAATGGTACGAATATGAATATCAAATTTAAGTTTACGATCGAGGGTGACCCCAAAATCAGTAAAATGTTCCACAGAGACTAGGACGGTTTCACACATCAAATAAAAAAAGCATAAGTCTGGAACCTTAGAGAAAAGGACATGGCAAAGCATTTGGAAACATTTAACGATAACTAGTTAAAGTTACACCAAGCAGAAAGAGAATTTAAATCTTCCTGAAGTAGCAGATGATCATTTTAACTTTCGATTGCTGCGAAATATTGTAAACCATCTGAGTAAAGTAAGCAAGATGGCGATAAAACATTTGCAAGATCGTTAATGAAGATGTTGAATAAGAGCGGTCCTAGTATGGATCATTGAGGTACGCCAAAAGGGAGGAAACGGCGAGGACGACAAACTGGAGTGGGAGAGAAAACAGGTGCGATTAGTTAAGAACAAATACATTTAAGGAAGTAAAACCTCACAGGTACTGCAGTGATTTGGGTCGAATTAGCTCAAGATTGACAAAGTCAAATGCTTAAAAGAAATCTGTATATATAGCATCAACTTGACAGTTCCGATTAAAAGCCGAGGTCACATCATGAGAAAATTCAATGAAATTTACAAAGATTAACAAAAGCCTAGCCACTGCGATTTGACAGCATAGCTAGGAAAGTCACAAATTTTGTTAAGTACGGAACGCTCATTGATTTTGGAAATCAGGGAAGAATGGGAATATGGCGATAATTTGCTTTGCGTTTACCAGTTTTGCAAATAGGCTCACTAAAATGAAGAGACGATATAAGGAATTCAACTTCATGAGGGTTAGTCGAGAGCCAAGAGAGATAAAGAAAGAAATCGAAAGAAACGTTATAAGAAGGGGGAATCGTTGAGTCAAGGTATATTGAAGAGAATAACAGTGCAAAGAGACCACAAAAGTTCTGGCGATGAGCAGCAGTGAGATTATTAAATGCTAGGGAGTTAGGTGTAGGAGAGAAGGAGTAAACCAAGGAGCAACGTTAGACTTGCGGAAGCGGAAGATTGGAGTAGGAGAGGTGGATTAATTCAAAGAGATTAGTATAGCTGCAATGCTGCAATTTCGACGTCAAGTCCTCGAAACAATTAATTGCGTTGCGAATGAGAGCTAAGAGGTCAACATTGGATTTGGATTAATTGAAACAAGGTTTATTGAAATATCTAGCACGATTAGATAGACTAACGACAACATCTATAAAGAGGGGCGGATTATGGGGATCACGGTTCGTATAAGGCATTGTGGAGGGAGATAGCAAAAACTATAAAGATTCAGTGCTGGAAAAGATGAGTCCAAAGATCTCATTGCTAACGTTAGGGACAGGGTTAAATTGAAAAAGCGAGCAAAATGAAACGAAAGATAAGAGATCAATTGAAATATTATTGCAAAAAAATACCGGAAAAACCAGAGTCCCATTGGACAGATGAAACATTAAAGTCACCACAGATGATGACAGACGAAGAAGGAAAGTTTATATTTAGATAGACAGATATCTCGAAGAAAAATCGTTCAAACATAGAACAGGGAGATTTGGAAGGAATAAATGTTGAGGCTACAAACAACGGAGATTTAATAGACAGGGGCACCCAAACTGCTACACACTCAACAGGAAGACTAACAACGAAATCAGCAAAGAGTTTACTTTCAAGGGAATTAAACACTGCAATAAGCAACCTGCCGATATCGGACTTCATAGCTGCTAAGCACGTACGGTAACAACGGTAGACATTGTGAATAGGAAAACATTCTAAGCTGAAGATGTCATCAACAAGCTAAGTTTCAGAGAGACAGGTCAAGTGATCCTTTTACGTACCAGGTGGCCAAAACTTTGGATTGGCAACTATATCAAGCCCTGGTAGTGTCAGTTTGAACTTCGCCATGAACCATCTATCCTTTACAATCCTTTTTCGTGCAATCGTAGCCCCTAGCCCACGCTCTTTGGGCAAATCGTCCATCATGTTCATTTAAAGCTCGGACATTTTCCAATTTGTCCTACAGACTTCTATAATTTTGAGGGCTTTCTGAAGTTCCAGAACACTATCTTTCACATGTCACAACATGTTTTTTTGGGCCTGAGATGTTGTTGCTATGGCCTTCATCATAAGCTGGCATTCTCTCAGCATACTCTTCTTCTTCTTGCTTTCTTTTTTTGGTTATGTAATTTCTCTTTGGGGAAGTACGTATCGTAACTCTTGGAGAAGTGCCTATTTCCACGCAGTGACTTTGTATATTCTTTTGGACTAATACGTGAAGTTTCCTTCTATGCTTTCTCGATGCTAGTCTCGCTCGTCACCACTAAAGAGCGTTTGGTGCTAGGCAGCTGCAGCACCCTTGGTATTTTTCTCAATGAATTCTTGTCAGCAGCGTTTTTTGTACCTTTTAATGTTTCGTTCTTAATCATTGACGCACTACTGTGAATTACTGCTTGCTTTTCGTTGTTTGTTGTGTTTATCGTCATGTTTAATGGGTCTTGGATGGACAGTCGCCTTAGTGTTTCCTAAGCAGGAAAGCCTCGTAAAGGTTGACAACTGCCCGGTTGGGAACATCTGCTCAGAGCCAGAGCAGCACTAATCAGCAGCACAACTCAACTGAACCTATCCCGTCAACTCAATGGCGTAGGCTTTGAACGTACTCTGAACTCAGAATGTTGGGTTTCCGTAGATTTGGTCGCAGGTACTTATTCGCATTGGTTGACTACAACTAGATTACACTTAGTCATCTAGTTGTAGTCAACGACTACAGTCAGATGTACCAATGATTTTATCTTATATCAGAGCGACCACATAGCTAAACCGCACTTCGCGCTTTACTTAAAAGTTTTACGAAGCGGTCTTACTACTGTGGGCTGCTCCTATTCGCCACCTGGGTACGCATCCAGTAGTATGTCTTAAAATTGTCACAGACAAAACTGCCCCTGTCAAAATTGCCCTGGTATGCTTAGATTCATTATAGATTTATGAGTGAAGCTCTCTATCAGATTCGACCCCTAGGTTTACCAAGGGTTTTCGTGTTATGTATTACTTTACTTCGTTTATAACGGTGTAAAGATAGTTCAACCAAAAACTAATTTTGGCTTAAACGATTAATTCAAAAAATAAATCTTTTTGGCAAACGGGATAATATACACAACACATTATTCGGTGTGAAAAAATTCCCGCTGTAGTATATTTTAAGAGGAAAATAAACATTTTTCTGCCTAGTCATTCAAAAACAATACAATTATTCCCGAGCAATGTACGTTTTCCACGCAATCTAATTCACTCTCCAAACACCTGTCGAGGACTAGACACTACACGCTTTTTCTTTATCGCAGTGCGATTCCATAGAATATTCAGCAAATCCATAGAATATTGCACATCAAATATTAAATTTAAAACCATATAATTCATTATCCTGCTGTTTTCGTCTGAAAACTCAACAATTAATAAACTCATAGTTGCTATGTATGACTACCACTACCC
The DNA here is from genome assembly GCA_947369275.1 of Nemotelus nigrinus. Taxonomy (NCBI): domain Eukaryota; kingdom Metazoa; phylum Arthropoda; class Insecta; order Diptera; family Stratiomyidae; genus Nemotelus; species Nemotelus nigrinus. Next base: position 198,195,651 of record OX376372.1, read on the forward strand.
GTACACATGTTTGCGCTCATCCACAAGCGAACACCGACCGTAAATCCAATAGTCCTTAGTGGAACTTCGCCTGTCCAAAACAGCTGGATGCTTGCGTACATACGTGCAAATTTTATGAGATTTCATGGCGAGTAACTGAATTCGAAATGATGTATGCTACTCGCGGGGATTATTTAACAACTACCTGTACTAAAAAGCACCAACATTTTCGTGCACGTTCGTAACGAGGACGATGGGTTTTGTATGAGTCATGTTGGCAATAATTCGTTTAAAACCTGAGAAATACTATCATGAAAGTTTGAGTACAAAAATAATATCAAAACAGAAGTTATTTTTATCAGAAGCTATTTCGGAAAAATTGCAATTCGGAAAATATAAAGTGATTTCGGTGAATCACGGAGAGAACACAATAAAATGTAAACAAAACGCCAGAAAAAAGTAGGAATTTTTCAATAAGTAATAAAATTAACAATAAATTCATAAGATAATCAAAATGTTCTTCATCGATCAGTCGTTAAAGCTATTTTGTTTCAACGGAACCAGTTTAATGACTGTTCTGCTTTCGTTTTCAAATTGTATACATCGCATGATGTTCCTAATCAGATCATTAAATTTCCACTCCTGAATAAATAATAGAGCTACATAAAAATAATTCCATGAATGAAACAGGGCGACAATCAAGTTGGGAAAAAATACTAATGTGTTTGGTCATCATATTAATTTAAATACAAAAATCCTGCACATGTTTTCTAAGGAAGGTTAACAGTCTACTGATATTTGAAAATTCGATGTATCTTGTAAAGTTTCCATAACCTCTTGTTTTTCAATTAAATATTTTTCAAATTCTGTTTGAGCGATAATACTACGTGTTCCATTCATTTACCGTTTAGTCGAGAGCTCCTCGACAGTTTATTTATGGACACAAGATATTTCTTTTGGGCAGCATCAAACAGTAGAGCATTTAAGGTGTACTTATACTTGAATTCCAAAATGAGCATCTGCGAAACATAATTAACACTAGAAATCGTGTGATCGTAGGAAACAGGAATAATACACAAAATCTATTTTGAAAACATGTAAACTGACTGGCCATTGAGTTGATTGTCTATTATTTTATAGCAAACTTGACATTGACATGCAATTACTCTGCAGAAATTCGAACTTTTATACACATTCGAACGTTTTATAGGACAAGTAATCCACTTTTGAAGTTGACAGATTTGTTTTTAATTTTAAACCTATTTTTGGCGAGCATTCAATAAAAGCGGAATTTTTTCCAGCTCTTGACAAAAAATACTAGACGCAAAACGATCGAATTTCCCGTCTGCTTTGATAAGCTTTAGAGACGATATACGTTGTCTATGCTGATTTATAGACAAGAAGGCAACCATGAGCACAATTAAATGACCTTTACAAGTAAATTATATCGACGGATATAAGTCGGAGATGTTAAAATTTGTCACAACTAGCGTAAATACAAGTTAATGATTTCCAACTGCAGTGGTCACATCAGTCAAGTATGCACTGTGTGCTGGTGTCTGATGAGAATCAGTGTATACTTTCGAAACCACTTTGTCAAATAAAATTTTCAATGTTAATAAAAAGTTTTTCGATTTTAATCATCCCGCAAAAAACAATTCTAATACTATAATTTCTTCGGAAAGAAATTGAACATTGATGTAAATTGTTTAAGATGACCAGCTTTAACTTCACTGTAGAGAAAATTTTTACAAATTTTTCGAAGGTTTGTGGAGGTACTGACCAAAGCACATTGATTTAAAAATAGGCGTGTTTTTTGCTCCGATACAGAACAGAATATAACTATACCGCAAAAAAACGATCTAGCACAAAACAGCAGTGCATTCGCTAAGACTCATAGGTTGCTATATTCGTTGTGGTACCACAAAACAGATGAAAATAAAGGGAGAAAATAACGAGTTTACATTAACACAATCGATAAAAAATAGAAAAAGAACTAACAGAAAATTACCTCTTTTAACTTTCTACACGTTATGAGGGCTTTTTCTAATTTTCTAACTACCAAAACATTCAACATAACCTTGAAAAAACCAAAGCCACCTCACAGAAAAAAAGACAACTTCTCATAAGCTTTTCTTTTTTCTATCAACACATTCTATAGTTCAGCACCTGAACTACAAATGAGGAATAGAGTTTCTGTACTTGTGAATTCACTGGTACAGGAGTGTTGTTGTTTCCAATGCGTATACTCTATTCTCTACTGGATAGAGGAGCTAAAAAACACGCCTATTATTAGATTGTTTGAAGTCAAATAGCCTTGAATGTGCTACAATCTAAGGATAAGTATCGCACTTCAAGACCCGGCAAATCCCGAATGAGGCTTGGTTTTGTACAAAGTTTATGGAGAGTGATAAGCTTCATAACAGGAATAGATTCCTTTCGAGAGTGGAAGCTGGGTGAAAGACACACACAGAAAAATATACATATAACTATAATATCCAAACTGGACATGCTCGAAGTGACTTGACTGTTTTTATTTATTTAATCTCTTTTGAGGCAATATCAAATTCGTAGTACATCTACAAGCTAACATAGCAGGATCTCTGACATCAGAAACTTCGAAACTCAAAACTGTATCGAAAATTTGGAAGCATAGCTTAACTTACTCTGTCTGTAGGAAAACTTGGGCTAACGTCTTTCCTACTTAGCAATCACTTTTTGACTACGTAAATTGAACTACCTTTAATACCTTGTGACTTGCCTATTTATCTATCGTCTACAAATACCGCCGGAACTAGAAATGTTCATATGCTATGCGTATAAAATGGACCTTAAAAAGCTCAAGCGCATAAACAGTGGAAAAAACCTTATGGTTTGTTTAGATAATCTTGCAGCAAATAATTTTTTTCGCATTTTCGCCTGGAACAGTAAGATCAATAACTGGATAGTAAGTATCGAATGCGGTTTCACCCTCTGATCACCGCTACTTGGTGTTTACTTTAGCTACAGATCCAGCACCTGTGGCGGAGAGAAGGAATTCCAGAAATATTGACTGAAGTCTGACCAGAGCCAAATGAAGAGGCCTGTCCAATCAGAAAAAGCAAAAACAATTAAAAATAAAGTAAATAAATAAAAAAAAAACTCTAGCGCACCTGAACCACTAGAAACACTAATGTTCGAAGAACAGTAGAAGAATCGTGCAGGTTTTGAGTGCATATTCCACCACATGAGCTGCTTATTACAGCCAAACTGTGTCAAATGCCACGTTTTACTTTGGTTTCAAGAATGCATTATAACTCCTATGGTAGCAGGTTTCAGATATTACCACTGGCATGAATTTCAACGTTTATGAATTTCAACGTTTAATTATATTCGTTATCAGTTGCTTATTTCACATAATTTTGAAAGCAGCATCTCATATAACATCAATGAAGAAAATGCTCAGTGCCTGCAGCACTGTAACTGAAGTTGGTTTTTGGGGCTGCGATCCGAAAAATTTGCAGAACTTTGCGAATTGCAACATTGATTATTTATTTTAATTGTAAATGTTTCCGGTATGAATACTAACTGTAAGCGTTTATTGATACAAAAGTAGCACAACCGACTCGTGCTGGCAACCTTCTGCCAGTATCAAAGCCAAGAATATATCACATCTGCTTCACGTTGTTATATTACATTCGAAGTTAAAGGAGTATAAAGAAATTTAGAGTTACCTGCAGCGAGTTTTTTCAAATAATCGAAAGCTTAATATTTGCTGTTTATTGTCACTACAATATCATT